>OX439483.1:443294366-443971916 GCA_949320155.1 Melangyna quadrimaculata
TTTGTTTATCCTACGTTTCGCTCTTCTCTTATGTTCTTTTTTCAAAATCCTATTAGTTTTTACTTTACTGAATGAAAATTTAGAAATAACTCCGGACGATTTCTGTTTGTTTTAAAAGGTTTTGGCTGTCATCTCAAAACGGAACATGTGAGTGTTATTCATATATTTTATACGATTTGAATGTATTATCATATGAGCAGTATGTTGTTATGTTAAATTTGAGGTACGACGGCGACGATTGAATTCCAAATTACGTAGTTATTCCATTCATTGCCATGAAAATTAAATTTCTTATTGAATTCTAAGTCAGAACATGATCCCCTTAACGCGAAAAAAAAACTGGAGAAAAAAATATGAATTTTTTTTTGGCAAAACCTTGGCATGCATGCAGTATTATTTTTACGAAGTTTAATCCAAATCGTTATTGCCGTTTCCGAGAAAAATCGAAATCGTTGAATGGCAGCTATATACCCGTTCTAGATGAGCTTTGAATTTGAATTTTCTATAGGGAATTACATAAAAATGCTTCACATGAATTTTAGAAATTTTGTTGATACAAATCAATACTTTCTAGGCAAAACCCAAGTAAAAATAAGTGTCAATTCACAAACGCATCATCAAAACATTCATAAAATGCATTAAACTGGCATCACTTTTTGTTTAGAATTATGACTTTTCACCTTGATACAAAAAGTGATGCCACTTTGATGCATTTTATTAATGCTTTCACCAAAGTGATTGCCAGGCGCGAACGCAGGAAAAAATTTCGGCAGGGGGGGGGGTTTAAACTGAAAACTCAAAAATTAAGAGTGAAATTGTATGGCGAGGAAGTTAAATTCATACATTTCAGGGGGGTTGAACCCACAACCCCCCCCTGCGTTCGCGCCTGGTGATTGCGCAGGATTTCAGTGGGTATTTCGCGGTGACACCATCAATCTTCAGATTAAAGCCATTCATTAAGTATCTTCAAAGGCCAAGGGGGAATCACTGAGTTTCGAAATTGTTTCGATAGGGATAGGTTCACCTCATTTTCTTCAAAACTATCTTGTTTGCTTTCTATAGGTTTACATTATGTACATATGCACATACATATATGAATGATTGTTAGTGATTTTTATTACCGAGATGGCAGATGGCTGAAACTAAAGACTACCAATCAAAAAAACTTTATCAAAGAAAAAAGAATCCATTGACATATTAATGAGATGTAGGTATTTAAAAATTGAGTAAAGTAGATTTATACAAAATGTAGTATTGTTTACAGAGCGATTCTTCACCTGCACTTCAAGCCAATGGTATTTGTAAGCAAAGAAAAAAAATGTAAATTAAAAATTTTAAACTCAACGGGTTGCCGCCATTGTTTGTAATTACTTTATGCTTCGGGCATAATGTTAACTGAAGTGCTACCGGCACCTGTTGCCCTCATCCATGATCACTGACTGACGATCAGTCCTCCATTCATATACCAACAATATTAACCTATGTATAAATCAGTGTGGATATTTGATGTAAAAGACTATGTGTGAGAGGTAAAAAAAAAAAAAATAACAAGAAGAACAAGTAAACTTGACATCGCAGTGGGATGGGTGACGCGGCGTGATGAAGTAGCATTTTAATTAAAAGTAAGCAATGTCTGCCGACCGCCAACGACAAAAACGACGACGATGATATCGTCGTCGTCGTCGTCGTCTTTTTCTTAAAAAAAAAAATATCATGGCTTTTTATGTACATTGCCATTAAGCAGGAGCCGCTTCCACTCACTTACATACTAAAATTATGAAAAACGACATATTTGCGAGCAGTGGCAGTACTAGCTTTTTTCATCATGTATAAATACCTAGCTATGTAAATATTTTACCATCAGTTTCAGAATATGTTCTTTCTATTCGCACACACCTTGAGGTTACCCAGGTGTATGCGTAACGAATATATTTAAATAAGCGAATGCATTTAACCAAACGTAGACATTCATGGACATATATCGTCGGCTAAGGGTGCGAACTTCGTAAATCCATTTTTCCAAATTTTACAGGAGAGCGATTTATAACTTTCGATATAGTACCAAACCTATATATTTGATATTTATTATGGAATTGAGAATGAATATGCTCAAACTTGTTAAGTTATGGGCAAAAAATATGAATAATTATGAATTTTAATTTTAAACAGGAAGAAATACTCGTAAATCCATTTCATTTTTTGTGGCAATTATGAAAAACCTTATTTATCTTTAACAATTTCACTTTATATCCAACTTTTTTATTAAATTTCTTCTTCCTTAATTCCTCCCCCTCAATTTTATAAATAAAACAAAAATATAAATTATTAAGTGCTGAATAACTCTTTTTAATTCATACTCTTTATGCTTAAATATTTTCCTTGTAAAACTGTGGATTTACGAGGTTTTCAAATTTGCGAATAGACAAATTGGACTTAAAAGGTTTTCTCTTTCTGTGTTTTTAGGCGATTTATAAGACAATTAATACTTTTTTCTTAATAGAAATGTTCATTTCAATCCTAATTTCATATACAGAGCTATTTAAAGAAATCTCATTTTTGGTAAAAAGCGGATTTACGAGGTTTGCATCCTTAGCCGACGATATACATATGTACATACATAAAGGAACCTAACATATACGATACGAAATACCGAAAAGGTATTAAACGCCTGTACAAAAAAAATCAAGTAAAAATTAATTTTTCTCCTTTCAGAAACAAAAAAAATTTACTGCTGGTGCTGGATTCGGATTTTATAAACTTTCTCTAGTGGTTGAAGCCTACTTAATGGCATGGGCATCGAACCAATTGTAATTGAAAATATAAAGTACTATTCACATGAGAGCGACCAACAAACAACGAATGAATGAATATTCGTTTAATTTGACATTTCATTCACATGGCAGCTTACTTTAATTTGTCGCGAACGAAGAGGAAAACAAAAACAAGAGTGATTTTTAGGTTAGACGCGCTCGAACAGTTCTTTCGTTGCGGAGTGGATGGTATGTGCAATGCGAATAGAGTGGAATGCGAATAGACAATTTGTAGCAATCAATTGCAATTCGTGTCGACCAATTTATTTTATCAAATTTCTCTTACTTAAGCAATTAAAATATGTATATTTTTACTATCTAAACGTTAATATAAATTAGATTCTACCATTTTTTTCTAAATTTTGGGAAGCATTTCGGTCTATAAATGTTTTAAATCCCATTTGTTAGTTCATTCGTCATTCGTTGGTCGCTCGATGTGTTATTGATTATTGATATAATTGACCGAATGATCAGCAACCACCTTGTGTGCGGCTAGTTAAAATGCTAGTCGATGCAACTTATAAAAGACAAAACCCTACATTATTGGATGGGCATGATCGGGCGACCTAGTCGGCGCAATGCGTAGCGTAGTGCATAGGCCTCAGAGGTAGCTGTTCGATTCCAGTCGACGGCATTAATTAATAAATTAAAATTGAACATAAAGATTAAGCACCACTGATGATTGGTGTGGCAGCCATGAAATTGCAATAATTCCAGCCAAATGCAATGGTGGTAGCCCATTCAAGGGGTTGTTGAAAATTCAAACTTTGAATTGATCATATGTTTTGACATTTTCGCCGAAAACCAAATCACACAACATAAAGGAATGTATAAAAACGGCCAAAATTTTTGGACGATTTGACACAACGACAGAACGCCAAAATTAAATTTAAAGAAATCTCATTTTTGGTAAAAAGCGGATTTACGAGGTTTGCATCCTTAGCCGACGATATACATATGTACATACATAAAGGAACCTAACATATACGATACGAAATACCGAAAAGGTATTAAACGCCTGTACAAAAAAAATCAAGTAAAAATTAATTTTTCTCCTTTCAGAAACAAAAAAAATTTACTGCTGGTGCTGGATTCGGATTTTATAAACTTTCTCTAGTGGTTGAAGCCTACTTAATGGCATGGGCATCGAACCAATTGTAATTGAAAATATAAAGTACTATTCACATGAGAGCGACCAACAAACAACGAATGAATGAATATTCGTTTAATTTGACATTTCATTCACATGGCAGCTTACTTTAATTTGTCGCGAATGAAGAGGAAAACAAAAACAAGAGTGATTTTTAGGTTAGACGCGCTCGAACAGTTCTTTCGTTGCGGAGTGGATGGTATGTGCAATGCGAATAGAGTGGAATGCGAATAGACAATTTGTAGCAATCAATTGCAATTCGTGTCGACCAATTTATTTTATCAAATTTCTCTTACTTAAGCAATTAAAATATGTATATTTTTACTATCTAAACGTTAATATAAATTAGATTCTACCATTTTTTTCTAAATTTTGGGAAGCATTTCGGTCTATAAATGTTTTAAATCCCATTTGTTAGTTCATTCGTCATTCGTTGGTCGCTCGATGTGTTATTGATTATTGATATAATTGACCGAATGATCAGCAACCACCTTGTGTGCGGCTAGTTAAAATGCTAGTCGATGCAACTTATAAAAGACAAAACCCTACATTATTGGATGGGCATGATCGGGCGACCTAGTCGGCGCAATGCGTAGCGTAGTGCATAGGCCTCAGAGGTAGCTGTTCGATTCCAGTCGACGGCATTAATTTATAAATTAAAATTGAACATAAAGATTAAGCACCACTGATGATTGGTGTGGCAGCCATGAAATTGCAATAATTCCAGCCAAATGCAATGGTGGTAGCCCATTCAAGGGGTTGTTGAAAATTCAAACTTTGAATTGATCATATGTTTTGACATTTTCGCCGAAAACCAAATCACACAACATAAAGGAATGTATAAAAACGGCCAAAATTTTTGGACGATTTGACACAACGACAGAACGCCAAAAGATACAAAAATCAAATTATCCGTGCGTTTTATTGCAGAATTTGTATCTGCTTAAAAAAAATGTCATATCACGTCGGGTCGGGTGGCTGGAACGGAAGGTGGTGCAGCGAATCTGCCCCACAAAGGCTTCTTCTCTCGACCAACTTGCGCAGGGACGATGGCTATGTGAAATTTTTGAGTTTTGCGATTTGGTTTTGTAAGTTTTGACACAAGGCCGACAGTGTGCAATATTTTTTGTTTGTAAAAAAAAATCATAAAAATAAGATAACTTTCTCAAAAATCATGAAAACTCTATTTCCGTTGGCAATGTTATTTTTTCGCCAAAACCTAAACAGCAGTTTTATTTAAATCATTTGGAAATTTTGGATACGATGAAATTGGTTTTAGACGTTTTGGAGAAAAAAGAGAAGGGGAGTTTTGTGGAGCGTAAACCAATGAAATTTGTATAATTTTACAACCCCTACTACTTATAAAGGGGAGAATTGCAAGATTTTATGAAAATCATATGTGGAGATTTTGAGACTTTCTTCTCTTCGAAAGGCTTTTTTTATAGTTATAATGGAATAACCTTTTATATGATACTAAGAACATATACTTCCTACATATATGTACCTCTTATAGCCTTCTTATATTATATGTATGTATTATGAATTAATGTGCACCTTAACAGACAAAAATGATCATAGATCATCTATCTGCAAAAATAACTTCATTCATAATCCAAAAATGTTCAACACTTTAAAGTATTAATGTGCTAAAACGTAGCGTTATTATGATTATGAGGTGAAGTGTTTTTGGTATTTTTGTTCAAATCACTGCGTTGAATTTATAGTTTATGCGTAATGTTTTTCTGAACTCATCATAATCATTTATGAAAGGAGAAATCGGGAAGCCATTACAAAATTATAGTTTATCAAACATAGTTATGACGTACATACATAATGTACATAAGGTTGTGTCAAATTGAACGAAGTTGCTTTGATTTGTGTCGTTACTTTTTTTATCGTTACCTTTTTCGTTAAATTTAAATAATTTTTATTAAACTATAAAAACAATGCGGGAGGAAAATATATCTCCCTCTCAGAGCAAAAATATTTTTATTTTGTCACCTTTTCCTCTACAACAATAAGTTACAAAATTTCGCCCCACCTATTCGTCTCTCAACCAAAGAGATTGTTGGAAAACGCTCCACGCTAATGTGCGTACACACACCTTTAGCCCAGGTTCCATATCAAAGTTTCCAAGCCAAAGTCATTGAACGACATCAGTAGTTACCCGGTTGTACACTAGGGCGTATACGTACTTTTTCATCTACATTTCACTGTCCAATGTTCATGTTAAATTGGTTTAGTATGAGCATTAAAGATAATTTAAGATAAAACAAAAAAATGTCGTGTATCACGAAGCAGTACAAATTACGAAATAGATATGTTCAGGCGAACAATCAAAGCAAAAAATGTTTTGTCTCAATTGGCTTACTATTAAATCGAAATGCAAATAAAAATTTGAGAATTAAAATGATTTCAAAGGATGATGGTCAAATTGATTATATATATATTGAGCTATGTTGAGCTATGTTGAGCTTCCTGCATACGTGCAATATTTTAAAAATATAAGTAGTACATGGAAAATCCGAGATATTTGAGCTTGAAGTTGTCGATTGCAAACACCATAAAACATTTTTTTTCGAAATAACTGTTCATAACTTTTCATATAAAGGATGTAGGAAAATTATTGTCATGCCAAATGAAAGGTTATTTGATCATATTTTAAATAAAAGCAAAGTTATTATGTTACATTTAAGACACTTTGAGATATTAATAAAAGCTTTCTTAGCACTGCCTTTGCACACCAATATCTTAAAAAATTCAGTGGTGACGTGAACTTTTTTAGCACCATCGAGAAACTATTTTTACAAGTTTTAATTACTACGTTCCTTATATGAAAAGTTATGAACAGTTATTTCGAAATAAAAACTGAAATATGTAGTTTGCAATATACTCATTTTCAAGTGACCATCTCTGTTCTCCGGGGGTTTTGGTGCTTGTCGCCATATAATGAAACTGAGTACTGGAAAAGACCCTTCATTTTAGATATATTTTCATTCTGTTGGATCAACGATCGATTTGGCCGTCCTCATTTAATTTCACAAACAATAAAAAAAACTTGGTTTATGTTTTTACTTGCTCTACGGTAGGGCAGTCAAAAATAAAATTACAATTATAGATAAATCCAAAAAAATTATTATCGCGTAAGACTCAAACGATAGTTCGATTAAACGATCGTCGTTTTGGCTATCGCTCTCTCTTTATTTTCCTATATGTGTGTATACAGACAGCTATCGTTAAGACGACGATCGTTCAACCGAACAATCGTTTTAGTCTTACGCTAGAGCTAGAGCCTAAGTGCAGGCGGCTTTGCTTCAATTTTGGTGTGAAGCATTTCTATACGATATCCTACAATAGAAATACAACGATTTCAGTGTTATAAAATTTTCTCGAAAACGACTCTAATAATTTTCTATATTTTTGTGTTACCTACATCAAAAAATTTCAATTTTATTTTTACTCTCTCTATAGGTATTAATTTCATGTTAGAAAAAATGTTCGAGATTTTAATCAAAACTTACTACGATGGATGGATGGATATTTCCAAAAAGTGACTTTCGGGAAAACCTCCGTCGGTCTGGTGCGTCCGTGCGTATCTACGTCTGATTTGAGCAGGTACATTGAGCTACAGCCTATAAAGGGGTTGACGAAAAAACGTTTTTATGTGATGAGGTGCAATTCAAAGTTCTGTCTTAGCTCCGGTAGCTGCCATACAATAATTTTGGTTTTATCAAATTTTCTCGAAAACGACTCTAACGATTTTGATTAAACTTGCATGCATCATTTTTTTTATAATACTGCATACCAGGTTTTTGCCAAAAGATTCAAACAATGGAAATAAAGTTTCGGGTTAATATTTTAAGGGTGTGGTCATAACCCCCCGAGAGGCCAAGTGAAGAGATGAAAAACATTATAACTTTCATGTTAAAATCTATAAAATATTTTAAAACACTAGATAGAATTACAATAGAGTGATTTTAAAATTCATTCTACATATATATTATGTATGTGGCCCGGGCCGCAGGTAATTGGACAAAAAAGAGGACTTTACGGTTTAAGCCTGACGAACGGATAATCTAGGTTGTTTAGTGATACACCAACTTACTCCTTATGGACTCAGCCAAAACCACCAAAGCACCTCCGGTATTCTTAAAAGTCAGAAATATTAACCAAATTACTTAGGAATAATTTTCGGATATGCTGTCAATGTACGGAGGAAACAACTAAAGACTAAAGAAATCTTGTAAATGTTTTGAATGAATTATTTTATTTATTATTTGAATTTTAAACTAATTGATACAAAATTTAAAATTTAAAGAAAATTCTTTTTACCGCAATTCATGTTTTTTATAAATAAAATATTTAGTATCTATGCATTATACACAAAGACATGATAAGGACACAAAAGAGGAAACAATTTTATATACATAGGCACTAAAAATAAATGTACATATGTACGTAAGTTCGCTAGTTGACGAAAAATTTACTTATAAATTGATATTAATATGTATTATTCAATTGGTAGGTACCAACCTGGATCCATTTTAAAATTGTCCATTTTTAATAAAATTTCACAAAACAACTCTTCTTCTTTTGATGAAAACTGTAATCCAAATCGCTATTTTTATTGTGATAGGTTTATTTTATTTTTTTAATTATATCGTGTCTTGTCTACAACTTTTTTTATTTATTTATTTATTTTCACACTTGAATTCATCCAATTTACCTACTAACTTAAATTAAATTAACACTTGCAACATCTATAAGTATTATATATAATATTGTTAGGTAAGAAAAGTATAGGCATAAGGTAAGATCGCGTGCTCACTTCACACCTAATTTGAATTCTCATCGAGTGTGCAAATTCTATTGTTTTCAAAGGTGTTACGAATTTTTATTAGATATAATTTTAATGAAACGATATTTTTTCTTATCATCACATTTATTTTTTAAAAGCTATAATGTGATATAGAATAAGTTGTCCGTAAATTGAATATTTATTTATTTATTTCAGCGCGCACCAGTTCACTGGTTCTCTAACAAAGCGTAACTGATGATCGGTGATCACGTTCGAAAAAGACGCGTCTCTTTAGGATGCGCGATTTAGTCATCCGATAGTACACGCAACGACTATAGCCTCTGAAATTAGTATTTTTGACGTTAAAAGTACTGAAGCCGATCGAATACTGTAAAACAGCGAGAGCGCACTAATGTCAAATCAAATAAATCACTAATGCATCAGCATCGAGAAACTAGCATCACAGCTTCCGATCGAATGGGTATCCAAATACTGAAGTGGCAGCCAAGCCAACAGAGATGCTAATCTTAGCATGTAAAGACAAACAAAACAAAAAAGTACCAACTAGCTTAGGAGGGCTGGTCCGCCTCCCTACCACATTATATTGTTACACGGATAAACTCATGTGTTGGGGCACCCACACTATCATCCAAAGATCGACGCGACGATCGCACGGATGAGCCAAGCATCCAAGCCAAAGCAAATGCTTCGCCGAAGAAGAAAATGAAGTAAATCTGTCCGTGGCTATGGCGGGCTGTATCTATGAGATTCACCATGTTCTGTGTCGCATTAGGTCCCGTTGTGATCTTCGCGAGTCGTTAGGTAGATCGGGAGATATCTTTTTGTTTTGTTGTTGTTTTTTTTTTGTATCTTTTTCAGCGCATATGTGTGTGCAGGCAACCGGGCGGAGTTAATTTTCTTATGGTTGAATGGCCAATCTGAAACAAGCGAGCGTGTCAGCTGTAGGCGGAGAAATTTCAACGCTACGTATAATGAGCATGATCAAAACAATAATAAAAATTGGTTTTGACTTGTTAAAAGAGTCCGTCTGTTTGTGTTGCAGATACTTATCTATCTAGCCACGGGTAGGGGTATAATCTAGCTACCTGTCTGTGGTAATTGGGTGCGGCAGGTTGTCTATTTTGGAACCGTAACAATTTTGATTCGCTCAATTTTGTATGCCCGTTGGGAGATAATATGATTTGATTGCAACCATTAAATGCATCAAAGAAAAAGATGGTGCCAGCGCAGTTAATTGAATAAATTCATTTCTTTTTTTAAGGCACCTACAAATATAAGATTGGATGATCCTATGAGTATGTAGGTAACTACCTGACCTACCTATCTATGATTGAAAAATTATTAAGGTTATATTGCGAGAATTGGTGAAGGATTTTCTCTCATGTGTAATTTCTTACTTCTATTTCAATATCTATAGTTGTTGACAAGCATCTGTCAGAAATATCAGTTCAGTTAATCCAGCCCCGGCGTGATCGTAGCCCGTAGCGGATTATTTAGTGCGTTGCGTCATGTGCTTCTCGTCTAGCCGTTCGGATTCGGCATACAATTGTAGGTCCTTTCCATTCCTGTCGACACGCGCACTCAGGAACGGTTGCGAGTTGTAAGTCACTATGCCCTGGTTCTTCACGAGCCGTTGCGCCAATCAATTTATTTTTAATTTTATTTTTTTAATCCAGCCCCTTTGACTGTGAGACTAGGATAACTTTGGCACCGCTAAATCCTTGTAGAAGAACATAATACAAGCACTTTACAATATTTAGAGTGGAGTCCGCATAGGCATGACGGAGAACGAGGAGGCAAAACAGAACTGAACGACCACTGAGTGTTTTATTTTTTTGAGCAATTTGAAAAAAAAAAAAAATCCTACATGTTCATGTTGGATTCGCACAATAATAATTGTCCATCAATTTTTGAGCACATCCCTTCGTCCCGACTAGGCAAAGATGCCTTCAATGGATTTTGACAGGGTGTGGTTTGAAAGATAAGCGACAAACTATACTTTTTCGAAATAACGAACGTAACGTGCACAAACAAAAACGGAGGAACATTTCTTTTTGTTAAAAATTTAATAACATACAAATTGCGTATACGCCCAGGTGTCCGATTGATGATAAAACATATACACATAGTTTGAATTCTACCAAATGGTTTTACTATTAGATCACTATGTTTTTACCATAAATTATGTGAAAAACTAATAACTGCACTGTGTGATCTCTTAAGCCTAGAACTTACCTCTTTGTGAAATGGATTATAAAAAGCACTTTGAAGTTCACGTAAATAACCATTATGAAACCATAACTAATTCTCCACGTGTATTGTACGGGAACCGGACTAATCTTCGCAAACAACATCGTCGCACGACCCATTTTCGCAAGCAAAATCTTCACAAAACAAAATCCCCGCAACAACACATCCCCGCAAGGACACATCTTCGAAATGACACATCTTCGCAAAGCAACATCCCCGCAACGACACATCCTCGCAACGACACATCCCCGCAACGACTAATCCCCGTGAGATGGTATTTCTTCCCTCGGCGGGGCGGCGCTTGAGTTGGCAACAACTAGAACAAATGATGTGGTATAGCAGTGGGTTAGGTGATTTAGTAGAACGCGAGTGGAATAGCCAATATGAAAATGTGGGGCCAGTTTTATGTGATGGTAAATTACAGTTTTTGGACCGATTTATATAAAATTGAATATCTTTCAATGACACACAATTATGGAAAAAAAAATATTTGTAAGTTAGGGTGGTGAAAAAAAATGTCAACTTCGTTGTTCTTGGACCGATTTCGATAAAAATGAAATATGTTATAGCTAAAATATTTTTAATGTTTATTTTATGCCTGAAATTTCTGGCCGCTTTTTTTGCCGCCCCCTTTGGAATTCTGTGAATTCTTTGAATTTAAACGAGCAAAGTTTTGAAATTTTATTTTATTGTTTGAATTGGTATTAAGGTAAGGATGAGTGCAATTGACAGGCAGGAGGAATTGACATTAGTACTTTTCTCAAAAACTAAAAGCTTGGCAGCACTTTAAATGATAAGAAAACGAAGTTAGCAACGTTGGGTTTGAGTGATAGATACATAATCACTGTGGTCTAGAAGATAAGCAAAGTGGACGTCTTTTTTATTTTTGTGCTCATTTTATCTAGTTTTTATGGTAAGCAATCACACTGCAAAATTTTAATTACGTAGCTTTTGACATTAAAAGTACAATGTAGTGCACTTTTATTCATTTAAGAAATCAATAATGAGAAATAACTTATCTTGAGCACTTATCTTAGAAATGTTTTTTTTTTTGTTTTTTTTTACAAAAGCAATCAAAAAGGAGGATTTGACTTTTTTTTCTGGAGGAGGAATTGACAAAGTGTCAATTTACAGTGAGTAAAAATTAAAATTTTATAGAAAAACAACTCCGATATACTTACTTACTTAGATCCTTGACCCCTCTAAGGGAACAGGGCGTCAACTACCGCTACACGCCATCTCGTTCGGTTTCTGGAAATGTAATTTAGCTCTCCCCAACTTTTACCGAGCTTTTGTGATTCCTTGTCGACTGTTCTGCGCCAAGATTTTCCCTGGCCTCCAGTTCTTCTGCCATTTTGGATGAGTGGATCCCACTCCATTGCATGTCTTGCAATAGAGTCTACACCACGACGTAGGGTGTGACCAATCCACTGCCACTTTCTTTTCCTAATAACGATGTCAATAGGACTTTGGCCCGTTCTCCGAAGGAGTTCTTGGTTGGAGATGGTGTTCGGCCAAAAAATCCTTAGGATGTTTCCGATATAAGTTTAATCCTACAGTTAATAATTTCGTGCTTGTAAAATTCGGGAACAAGAAGATATTTTACTTTGTAGGTATCATTCAATGTCAATGATACAAATTCCTTGCCTTACACAATTAAATACTATCGCCGCCAAAATTTTCAAAAGTGCTTCTTTCAACCAGTTCTAGAAGACATAGGGTTGGTTTAAAGGGCTGACATTGCAGCAAAACTGCCGTTGCCCACTGATTGCCCTGGTAGCTCCAGATCAAGGCCAAGGATTTATTTCGATGTGGACTTTCAAGAATTTGATTTTCGTTAGTATAAATATTATTTATCATTATCATATATTATTTATTACTTACCTAATATTTATGAAGTGGGTATCTTTTTTGTTTTGTTCGTTTGTTTTTTGTTTCGTTGCATAGTGCTTTTTGCTGTTTTATTATTTAAAAAATGTTGCACAATAATCATGTGCCAAAACCTCCTACCTCTTTGAAAACCTCCTTAGGTAGATAGCAAATCCTCCTGCCTGGTAGGAGGAATTGTCATTTTGTAAGATTTTGGGAAAAACCTTACAACTCTGTTAAAAATAGTTACTTCGAATATTTAATGATATTTTTATATTAATAAAATGAGACTGTATCTAATGTAAATTTTAAAAAATTGTCATTGCATTTGGATTTTAAGATATTTCCGAAAGTTTTTTTACCTGTCAATTGCACCCATCCTTACCCTATATTTTTGTATATTTGGTGATTTCCGGAACAGAAAAAAACTCCGAAAACATTACTTGAAACAGCCAATTGAAGTCTTTTGGACTAATAGCTAGGGGTCAAAAAGGAGTAACTCCGAACCTCCAATCGAATACGACATTAGTTCACAACAGAGAAATTTAAAACGAAAGGTGACTACCCAAATGCGAAAGCGATATATGAACTAATTTAAAATTAATTTCATTTTATAATTTCAGCTCGTAACGTACAGCCACTAGGAAAAAAAATATATTTCTGGAAAAGTGTGGGATTTGTCAATTAATTTATCATTCTCAAAATAAAGGTTCTAATAATTCAATACTCACTAACAAGCAAAAAACAACAGAGCATTCTCCGTTAACATTTTTTCCAGGTGGGTCATTTTGAACACAAATTTTAATATTTTTAATAATAAATATGAATTTAATAAGAATAAGATTAAAATTATTGGGGTTTATTGCGAGAATCTATTCGGAATAGACTTAAAGTCGAATAGACTTATAGTCTATCATCGGTATTGCGAATTTCTATTAGAATCAATTTTTTTCTACTAAATAGAATTTTTTTTTCGATCAAGAATTTCTGATCGACTTTTGTGTAAATTTTTGTTTAAACCTATAATAAGAACGTATTTTAGTGGAAAAGAATATCTTCTTGTACAATATGAACTTTCATATCGTCATCCATGTTTGGTGTCCTTCCTTCAAGATGCTCAATCATCTTAACATGTGCTGCAATATAAAATTTGTTACCATAAAACATTTTCTTTAAAGATTTGTATATACTTATTGTATTAT
Source organism: Melangyna quadrimaculata (assembly GCA_949320155.1). Taxonomy (NCBI): domain Eukaryota; kingdom Metazoa; phylum Arthropoda; class Insecta; order Diptera; family Syrphidae; genus Melangyna; species Melangyna quadrimaculata. The sequence continues at coordinate 443,308,467 of OX439483.1, forward strand.
ACATTCTTTAGAAATTGTGCATTTTTAAAATGCATCATAAAGTGCACTTTTTTCGAAAAGTCTTAATAGTTGATGCTGATGTATTTATTGATATTTATATGGATGTCCTACATTTTTCTGAATGTCCTTATGTTTGCAAAAAGCTGCAATGTCATATTTGGTACAAAGAGCTTTACATTCAACTGCGAAATGATTTTGAAGATGCACAAATTACCACTGTACCCTTAAAGGAGTCTGCGAAGCTACCACGTTATCATAAATACATATGTATGTACCATAATAATATTATACAAATGTATGTTTGCATATTTGCATCCACTGTCTCAAATCCAAAAGACCGGAGTTCATTTTTGCAATTAGTCGCGCTATGTAATATTATTTTTTTGAAGAAAAACTATTTATTTCATCAAAAAAACGTCAAATTTTCGTCAAACTATATCTATTTTCTAAAACTCTTGGGGAGATTTGACATTTCAGTCTAAAGCTCTAGTCGAGAGCTTTTAATATTCTCTTTTCGAAAATCGATTCTATTCAAAAAGTCTATTGAGCAAGGCGATACTAATTTCAGATTTGATAGAATCGAAAAAAGTCGAATAGACTCGCGCAATAAGCCCCATTATTAAAAAAAAATTCCCAAATAGATATTATTTTAAATAATAAAAATACTAACGGTTGTTTTTTTTTTGCAATAGACAAAAAGACCGCCAAATCTTTAACTTTCCAAAAACGTGAAGCGTGTACGGCATTTCAATACAAGGGCGCTAAAATCATAAAACTCTAAGGCTGCACGTATAGTAGTGCGACAAAGCGATGCGATGCGAGAAATGTTTTCGTGCGAGAAAAATATTTACATTTATTCTTATAAACGTGGGCACAGTGAAGCGATATTTGCTGCGAGTGTTGCGATTTTATCACATACTTATCGCAAGCATCACGTTCACAAACTCTTTTGACTACTTTTGCTCGTATCTCGAATTCCTTCTCGCATCGCTTCTCGCATCGCATCGCTTTGTCGCACTAATGTACGCGCAGCCTAAAACTTAGCAGAACTACATAGCAGTATAGGACAATCGAAGTGCCTACTACAGTACTATACTCAATTTAAACTCAAAGGAGAATGAGAAAAAAAATATGGGACTTGGGACCTACTGCGTAACTTTAATCTACTTTCGAATCCATTCGAAAGTTGTTTTCAATGTTAATTTAATGTGGTTAGGTATATGAATGAAAGAAGGATCAAATGTTAGTACTTCCGAGTCTTTGCCATAGAATCCCCAATTAGCGCTGTTTTATTTAATTTTTAAAGTACATGGTAAAGAATTAGCAAATTGAGATTTTACGAATTCGAACATTTTTATTGTAGAATCGAATTACATAGTTGGGCCCCTGATCTACCTTGTGCCCAGAAACGAGACCTATGAAAATGATTAGATACTATGGAGTGTCTCAAAGTTCAAGTATTTTTTTTCGTCTTTGGCAATGGGAGTTGGCTAAAATAAGCGCCAAAATCATAAGAAAAACACTGCAAATTCGAATTAACAAAGGCGAATTGTTTTATATTTTGTTATATACTACCTAGCCCCATGGTTTATAGTTCTGTGTCGGTATTTAATATTTCTAACATTGTAAAAGTATAATTCAATTAAAAAGTACAAGTGACCTCAACTCCAGAAATTATTGTGTTTCGCCCACGGTATAACAGTGGGCTCTTCAGTCAGTCTGTTATACCCTACTAAGACACAAATTTTGGTCGATGTTTACCGACTCTTATAAAAATCACAGCAAAAAGATACTGTGAATTTTATTATTCTAGGGGAATTCACAGTATCTTTTTGCTGTGATTTTTATAAGAGTCGGTAAACATCGACCAAAATTTGTGTCTTAGTAGGGTATAACAGACTGACTGAAGAGCCCACTGTTATACCGTGGGCGAAACACAATAATTTCTGGAGTTGAGGTCAATTGTACTTTTTAATTGAATTTTATTCATTCACTCCACTTAAAACAGATGTAATTTCAATATTTTAATATTTAAATTTCTTCATCTTCTTATTGTAAAAGTATCTCAATTGTTGGCACTAGACGCACAATTATTCCCATTCATTAAAATCGCTTAATCGAATAAAACAAGTATAAAAGTAGAATTTTCATACTGTACAGCGCATTATTCGGCAACCATGATATTATTCGCTATTATAATAATATTTGTTGATGAGTTACTTGACCAAGTATTTGAATAGTTATAGGGTGCCGTGACATAAGGCAAAGTGTCATAAGGCCAAATTTCGGGGTTTTGCCTTATGACTCTTTACGAAAGTGACATAGGGCCAAATTTTAAGAGTTGGCAATATGTCGCTTTGTAAAGCGTCATAAGACCAATTTGGTCTTATGTCACTTTGAACTGTTTCAAAAAAAAAGGAATTCATTATTTTAAAACCTCCTTAAAAACAAATAAGAAAAACAAGAACATTTTGTAAGTGTGTTTTTATAAATAAATATAATCGAAAGTACTAAGTTTTTTAAATGATTTATCATCCATTTTTGAATTTTAAAAATCAAATGATAATTATACGTCATCCACTTTAAAAAGCGGAAGTAACAAAAACTGCCTTAAGAGGCGGTTAAATTCTTTACTTTCGTGCAGAGAATTTACAAATTTAAGAATTTTCGAAAGACTCCTTTTCTTACAGCTTGACAAAAATGAAACCAACATGTTGGAAATTTTTGTGTTGGAAGAAAATGGGTTTCAAACAGTTTTAAGAGCCTTTTCATAAACCGTTACAGATGATGTGGTGTTAAACTGAAACATTATTAATTCAATATATTGGAAGACGTGAAGATATACGACAATCGACTAATCAATATAACCAGAACCCTATTATTTGTAATACAAAAGCAAATGTTTTTAGTAATGCTTGCATTCGAAAAATAAGCAATTCATGATACAATATGCGCATTTCTTTCATTACTAATTTTATTTTTAAACTTGGTTCGTACCTACTTATAGTTGTGTGGAGTATAAGTAGTTTTAGTTTTATAAAACAAAGATAAAATATATAATTGCAATAACATTTTTCATATATTTAAAGACATACTATTACTTGGTTCAATCTTAAGATTCATACATAAGAAATTAACTTTTACATAACAGTTTTTCTTATAGTTCTTGTTTTTATTTAAATTCATCTTGATATAAACTTTTAATTCATTAAATCGTAAAATTTTTGAAATTTAGAAAGTTGGAGCTTTCAAAAAGTTTTGCTAGCTCCAAAAAATACGCTTAAGAACCTCTGATTTAAGAAAAAAAAAAATTATTTATGTATATTTGTTGGTTTCCACGCTTTGTGATTTTCGCGTTTTTATAGACATTTTATTATTTTGTATACAGGGTGTCCAGTAAATAAAGGATAACCTTGGAATGCCTCATAGTAGACTTTATGATCGTCCTTAAAACTAATAAAAAAAAAGTCTATCCCAACCTAAAGAAAAGATATAAGCATTTTTTTGTGCAGTGCATTATTTCTTGCGTTACTTTACGTTTTTGAATACCACGACTACAAGTGAATAAATTCTACCGTTTTTTTCGTAGCAATATTAAACATTGTTTGAGCCAAAACATAAGAAGAAAAAATTATAATAACTGTTGGAATTCTTATAGAAAAAAATTATTGAACTTTGATTTTCGATGCAAAATGTGAAAGAAAATAATTTTTGAAATAGTTAAATCATCTCTGGTATGAAAAAATGCATATATACCCATGTGACCAACTATTTTAAAAATATGCGCGTTAAATGCGGATTTCATAATGGTATAATTTATTATTGCATCTTGAACCAATAGGAAGTTATTGGTAAAAAGAGAGTCAATTGAGCAAAAACAAATGTTTTAAAAATTAGCAAACTAAAAGTGAAAATAATATCATGCGTCCAAGATGGCAGATTTTTGATTGATTGCCTGTTTTTATGATGAAGCTTTTAACTTCTAGGGCCGATTGCAACATTACCAAAATTGTCAACAAAGTGCAAAAAACGGCTGCATTTTCAAGCTTGTTTTGAATTATACCTGGTCTATTGGGCCCTAACAAAACCATAAAATATTTTCGCAGTTGCTTTTAGTTTATTTGTTATTTTCTTCAAACAAATAGTCTTTTGAGTTTTGAGTCAACTTTCAATCACTTGATCACTTAGTTAGAAAACAAAAACAAAAATAGATATTTTTTTTTAATTAAAAGCAAATGCTCAAAATGTTTTCCACCCATTCTAATACAGGTTCTGCACCTCCAAATAAATGAAAATCTTATAATAATCTTGTTCATTTTTTTCTCAGAATCTTGTAATGCAGCTGCCTCCCCAAGATTTCTCATCTCCTCTAAGGACCTGATGGGCTTGCTGTACACGATTTTCTTAATGCAGCCCCAATAAAAAAATCAAGTTGATTTAGGTCTGGTGAACAGGATGGCCATAAAATTGGTCCCAGACCTCATGTATTTGTAATGCAGCGGCCTGCACAAGATTGCATACCTCCTCTGAGAAACTGATCGGTTTGCTGTATTCGATTTATTTAATGCACCTCTTATAAGAAAATTAATTTGGTAATAACCACTACTAAAATATTTGATGCTTTTTTTAAAACACCAATTGAAGAGGTATAATTCAAAACAAGCTCGAAGATGTTGCCGTTTTTTTGCACTTTGTTAACATTTTTGGTAATGTTGCATTCGGCCCTAGAAGTTAAAAGCTTGGATTTATCATAAGAACAACATTATAAAGACAGGCAATCAATCAAAAATCTATCATGTTCAACGCATAGTATTATTTTTACGCTTACTGTGCTAATTTTGAAAACTATTATTTTTAATAAATTGGCTCTAGCATTGCAGATTTCTAGATACAATAATACAAATTATTTTCTTTCAATTTTTGCATCGAAAATCAAAGTTCAATAATTTTTTTCTCTAAGAATTCCAACCGTTATTATAATTCTTGTCTTCTTATGTTTTGGCACAAACAATGTTAAATATTGCTACGAAATAAAAACGGTATAATTCATTGACTTGTAGTCGTGGTATTCAAAAACGTAAAGTAATGCAAAAAATAATGCACTGAACAAAAAAATGCACATATCTTTTTTTTTATTAGTTTTTAGGACGGTCATAAAGTCTACTATGAGGCATTCCAAGGTTATCCATTATTTACTGGACACTCTGTATAATACTTTTCTATAAAAACACACAAAATACTAGAGAGCTTTCTTTCAAAAACTCGTACCTCAGTTCAAAAATAATATTTACCTAAATGTGTTTCAGGGAAAAAAATCACGGAAATAATTCATAAATGTATCATGATTTCATTTGCCTCTGTCAGCGAGTTTGCTCTAAGAGTTTTATTTTATTGTTTTTTAAGAGCCAATATTTCAATCATCAGTTTAAATATCAAAGGAATAATAAATACTATAGCAACAAGAACAAATTTTTGTTTTATCTGAAGAATAAAAACTATCTGAGGTTTAACTGACTATTGAAAAATTGGCCCTAAATCTTTTTTTTTTATTTTTGATTAACGAGGTTTTTAAAAAGGGTAACGACCAACAAAGTGAAAACTTTTCTCGACATTGACATTGTTTAGATTTCGTGAATTAACTTATTTGAGCCAGACAAAAATTTATAAAGTCTTACACTAGGTACTCACTTTCAATTTAAGCCTAGTCGACTTTCCTTATTTTTTGGTTTCTCAGAATTGGCATTTAATTGAAATTTTCAGAGATTGTTCTTCTTCCGAGAATAAAATTTTAGAATATTTTTTGGAAATTCCACCCACTTCCAATGGTTTCGAAAATGGCACTAACGATTTGGATGGAACTTTAAGAGCTCATTCAGCAACAACTGAGAAATTCATTATTCTAGGGAATTTTTTTAAATTCGTACTCTTTCAAGTGAATTATGTATATTCAGTCCACTTAAAACAGAAATTATTTTAATTTTCTCCATCTTTAATTATAGACCAAGAGCCCGCGACGATCAGACCTTCGTTATTTTATAAAAGCTAAAAGCTTCTCTATGCATACCCCCAATGCAGGTAAGACCGATCCCCCACTATGAAAAAAGCATTTAACTGGGTTAAGAGAAAGACTGTTTTTGTCACACCAAACATTAAAATTGTCAATATCTGCTTGCAAGAGAATGCGATCACTGTTAGATTTCACTGTTTTAAAAATTTTCATATCATCAGCATATATAAGAATATCACTATAGTGTATACATGATTTAACATCATTTATACCCAGTTTATATAGGCCAAGATATCTTCCTTGAGGTACACCCGAGTGAGCATTGAATGAATCTGAAAGACAGTTTCTAAATTTCACCTGGTAAGATCTATTTTCAAGGTATGACCTTATCCATTCTATAACAATATTCGGAAAACCAAAAGCTTGGAGTTTAAATATAATAATGTTGTGACTTAGTTGATCGAATGCTTTTGAAAAATCAGTGTTTATGCAATCCACTTCACTTCCATTTTCCAATGCATTAGAACATTTGTGCAAGAAAGTAAGGAGATTTGTTACCACAGATTTCCTTCTCACAAAGCCATGCTGTTGTTCACATATTATATTCTTAGTATAAAATGCTAAACTTTCACAAACAACTTGCTCAAAGAGCTTTGGAATGCATGAAAGTTTCGATATAGGTCTATAATTCTTGATATCAGTTTTGCCGCCCTTTTTAAAAACTGGAGTAAGAAATGCATTTTTCCAAAAACAAGGAAATTTTCCTGATTTAATAAAAAACTCAAACAAAAATTTAATGGGATCAACTAGTATATTTTTACATTTTTTTAGAAGTATTGGAGGAATTCCATCCGGCCCAGATGAGTAATCATCATTTAACGATGAGAGAACCTCTAAAATAGAGCTTTGTTGCACCGGTATATTACTGAAACTTGTTTGGGCATAGATATGTAAATTTCTAAAAAAAGTTTCATCATCATCAACAGATGTGTCGACAAATGAATTTTGAAAATTTTTCGCAAAAGCGTTGCAAATATCAATGGGTTTTTGCAAAGAACAGTTCTCGTATGTGAAATTTGCCGGGTAACCATCAGAATTTTTCTTTGAATTAACAAATTTCCAAAATCTCTTAGGATCATCCTTTAAAAATCTACCCATTTCGTTTACATGATCTGTATAGAGAGTCTTCGACAGGGATTTAAATTCTTCAAATTATGCAATGTAAGAGTTGTGGTCGAAAGACGAAAGGGTTTTTAAATATAACTTCCATGCTTTGTTCCTTTTGTTTCTGAGTAATTTCAGCTCTTTAGTATACCATGAAAAGCAGGCGTTCGAATTTTTCGACATTTTTATGGGGATAGTATTATTCATGCAGTTATTAAGGATGGTATAGAAACTGTTAACTGCTTCGTCAATATTATTAGACACTGATATACTATCAATACCAGATCTAGTTAATTCATCTGAAAGCAATTGAAAATTTGCTTTCCTGAAGTCAAAAGTATATGAACAATCATAAGTGTTACTGTTTTCAGTAAGGTGACTGCTCAAGTCAAAAATAATATCCAAAGGAGGATGATAGCTGTCTATATTAGTAATTCCGCGACTAGATTCTAGAACCAGAGTACTAACAGCGTCTGAGAAAAAAACTAAATCAAGAATTCGATTTTTGTAATTTTTAATACAGCTAACTTGCTGTAAGTCAGTCGAGGTAATCCTATCAAGAAACTGCAGCTCAGTTTGGGAAGAAGTTAAAGAAGCTTCTTGACAAGATTCGTCTTCAGAAGATACCCAATCAATGTGTGGTAAATTGAAATCTCCGAGAAGTAAAATGTTGCTGTTAGAGCAAGACAAGTCAACAACAAAATCTAAGGCCCTAGAAAGTTCAACGTAAGCTGCGTATGGACTTTTTGGAGGTATGTAGACATTTAAAATATAAACAAATTTTGACTGTATAGCTACCTTAATACAGACTAATTCAATAGAAAGCAGCCTGTCAGACATATAGCGCTACGAATTATTGAAATTAAACTATCGTCATAGTATAAAAGCTGATTTTATACATTTTATAAACCAGAAAAAGCCGAGCGACTCGATGGTCGGGCACCCGCTCACTATTATAATAAACATGGAAACTGATCTTTTGAACTTTGACTTACGAGGTTCTTCACAATACTACAGACACGACGGAAATAATATTTTTTCTGTTTCCTATTGAAACACATGATAATTATCATCATATATAAATTGTTTTTTTTTTGTTACTCTTAAAAAAATATGTATATTTGTTTTATAAAAAAAAAAAACAGTAGCATTTTTCTTTTCAATTTTCAAAAACATAATTAGCGCTTATGTGTAATAATTAACTACATATACGTTTACCCTGGCTAACATCAAATAAATCTCTCTCTTCGAGGTTATCCTCTTTGAACGGTGATGGATACTTATTATTTGTCTTCTTGTATTTGTGGTGGGCGAAGAATTCAGTTTTATTCGTGAAAGATTTACTCAATCAATTTGAACTTTAAATTGAAATTATAATTTTTTTGTGAGCATTATTACCTACCTACCTACGTGTCAGAAAAATACCGACCACCATAATATAACTAACAAACATATTGGGTGGCCTGTGGCTTCAGGAGCCGCATTATAAATATCTGACGGTAGCTTATTTATTTTCCAAATTATGAGCTATTATTTCAAAAAAAAATTAACTACAAAAATTAAAGGCAATAAACTAATAATACAAACTGTAGGTATCAAACCCAATTTGTACCTTACCTTTACATACACATTTTTTGTAGGTAGGTATAGCAACTTAATGAAACGTTTAAGAAAAAAATTGTTTCCATTTTATCGGAAGTTAAGTCTGCCTCTGAACAATTTAAGATATGTTCTGGTTTCAACTCAGGGTAGATAAGGAAACAAATGTAGGTATATTTCAAGTCTCAAAACAAGAAACAGAGTTGTATACATACATACATATTATATGTACGTTTGTTAGAGATTATGCTGCATAATCAACTTTCTTATAAGGTGACGCTACAGCCGATCCGGGCCACAACGAGCACACTCCTACGTCATGACCCAATGACACATCAGACATAAGATTACAAGAACACGATGACAAAAAGTATCAATTTAAAATCATATTACATTCGGAACGAAAAATGTCAATTTTTGAGCTGAAATCTAAATTTACCAATAGAGTGCTTTTTTTTTGGCTAATTTGTTATCATTTTCTCCATTTTTTTAGCACTGCTGGTATCCATATGAAATCGATTTAAAGGTGCTGTATATCGATTTGACTCCTTAGTGATTTTCAAAACAAAATAAGTGGACTTCCCTTGGCCAATGCCAGGGTGATATGGACCTCAGGTTTTCAAAAGAAGGTATTCTTGCGACCCAATGCGTTTGGTGTGGATAAGTCTTCGAAAACGACGAATGCAGTGCATATTGCCGTCACTATTAATGGAGAGCACTGCCCATCGATGACAAAAGGACGCACTGTAGTTCACGTACGAATCAGTTGATGGCACAATATACATTTTACACGAGCGATTTAAAAGCGAAGTTATCTCACGGAACGAACGAACTATACGACGCGAGCTGAAAACCCGCTACTGACATTGTGTGAATTGGCTCCGATAGAGTTGTTCTTGTAAAAATGTTGCGCAAACGACCAGTACCCTCCAAGTTAACATAACACCCTTCATCGCTCAAACTCAACGTGATCTGTGCGCCACTCATCGTAAATAGGGCCACTCGAATGCAGGTCCCTTAACAAAGCGGAAGCCTCGGAATGAACAATATCGTATTCCACATAAAATGTAATCAAAAAATATTTCAAATACAACGAAATTCTTTTATATTATACACATAACTTGTTTTAATCAATTCTAAGATCTTGCCTGCCATATTGGAAAACTCTCTAGTGACACGTTTCTGTGAAAGGTGTTCACTAAGTAGTCCACAGTCCAGCCTTACTTGAAAACACTCTGCAAACACTTGCTAAAGCCATTTTAAAACCAAGTAAGTACATTATAATAATATGTCTGTTCCTTTACTCGGAATTTCTGTGATTTTCTGTGATTTTTAGTCCCAAGTTCTGTCAATTTCATTTTTTGTATATGAACTTGAAAGGACTTCGGACTAAAAATTACAAAAAATCACAGAAACTCAAAGTAAAGGAACAGACCAAATATCTACCTTTTTGAAGTTTGATCATCAACAAAATTCACATAATATGTTCTTGAATAATTTAATAGTCCTGTTTCCTATAGGTATTCAATAGACCATTGGTAATTTGTTTGAGTTTTCGACCATCAACTCCTTGCAGGGTTTCACCATCCTTATTTGACTACATCTACCCTGAAAATGTTTATCCATCTTTGAAATGTCCTGATGCACCCTTTCTCCGTGTTCATCAGGTACAGCCCCCAAATTCTCAGAAAAAAAAAATCCAGATCTGAGTGTTCTTCATTGGATATATTTTAAACGACATATTGCAACACAAGGCTTCATATGTCCATAGAACCTCGTTAAGCAATTCTCTATAGTTCTCATTCTTATGGTTACCAAACAAAATTTAAAACCACGATCTTGAGGCTGATTTTTCTAAAACGTTAAATTTTTCTTCGAATTTCGGATCTTTTATTGATTCCCTGATTTAAGTCAGTTCACCACAGATGTAACAAAAAGAGTTAGGATCATAGAATTTAACTAAAAGCAAAACAATTTAAATTAATAGTTGTTTTTTCAAAATTGATCCAGATCATCCCATGAACATAAAACAATATAAATCGGAGTAAAGTAAACATATTGTATAACCATAACAGTTTTCCTTCTGTTTGTTTCTTTTCATGTAAATGTTGTATCTATTCTTAACTGTACTTAAAACACCCGTAAAACTAAATATAAATTAACTTGATCTCATCACAAGAAAACTTATGGTGATGGAAACAAAATAACTATGCGTTTCGTAGGGAGGGTTACTTACAAAGCATGATCAGATCACCCATTAGAGTTCGTATGGCATGACCACTGTTGACCAGTGCAATCACCTGGGGTGGAATCGCGTAAGGTGATTTGTGAACATCACATTTGTGACAGTCACAGGTGATAGGATTTGATTTTCCATCTGCGTAAAGTGATCACCAAAAAATAGTGCAAATTTGGTATCACTTTGAGAGAAAACATTGTTTTGTACCCAAACTTGTAAGATTTGACATATCTCAGAAGTCGATTTGAAGATTTTCTTTATAGCGGTCACCAAGTTTATTCAAAAGTGTTGAAATTAAATTATTTTAGTGAATAGTTGCAAGTTAATCAAACAAAATTGTGCGGTGGTTAGATTTTAAATATTGAAAAATATAAAAGTTTCAAGTTCAAGTGATTAAAAGAAACCGTCGCATATGTTTTTCTCTGCTGATTTAGTGAAACCTGCGCTTCGAATTCCCTATATACATTATTGAAGATTATTTTTTTTTTCTGGAATAAAATCACAATTGTTTGTCTTAATTCTGGCAACTTTTCACTGAAATCAATTCATTTTAATACTTAATAAAAAGACGTGACCATTCAATGTACTTTTGAATATTTTTTTTAGGAGATTTGATAAATCATTGGACATAATAATAAAACTATTCCTACATACATACTCGTATGTATGTAAGTAGTATGCACATGCATTATATTTTTCATGACAAATTGTATTTTAATGCCCTTTAAGAAAAAAAACTAGGTATATATTCGTTGAATATAAATTTATTTAAAATATAAGGTACTTTCACTTGAAAATGCAGAAATTAAAGCATACATGAATAGTTTAACATGAAAGTGATAGCTAAATAGCTGTCACCAAAAATAGTCACAAAAACATGATTATAACTGGTGACAGTCACCTTATGCAGACGGAATGTGTCGATAGTGACTTTCACTTATCACATATCACCTTAGCCGATTCCACCCCTGGTCTGCTGAAGGTTAATAAACTATTGCGTCACTGTAAGTAACCTGTCGATTGGTAGCGGTCAATTTGTCTAAGAATTCTAGCATTTAATTAATCAATTAATTAATCATTTAATTTTTGCAAATTGGGAACATCAAATCGACTACAACTACTACTTCCATCAAAAATAATTTTGTTTATTGTGTAAAAATAATGTGTGTAGGTATATAAAAGTATTATTATATTACTAGTGTATTGCAGGTCGCCTAAGTCGCCCGTTGAACACGATTTTTATTAGGCCGTGTGTCAATTGCGTTAAAATTTTGGTTAAATTTGATCCCAGTTAAATTTGATCCGTTTTTATAGGGGTGAATAAAATTGCAGGGTTTTGCTGTGTCAATTGCATTGAATGGGATTTTTTAAACCATACATTTCCCATCGACGTTCCTTGCGTTAAGGAACCTATCAGAGACGATGGATACCTTGATTTGTTGTTGCAATAGCTTTTTTTCCGAAGGAATTACAACACAAATCTACCCAAATCGCTTTGGATACGATCTTGAACGCGGAAATTGCATTTTGATAGTGGCAGTCATTAACCTAGTATACCTGGACTGCTAGTCGATCGTCATTCTCATTTGTTAAGCATGACACACAAAACGTCATTTTCAACTTTTGGTTTGCATTAGAATAATTTTGCATTTGAGTATGAATATGTTTCCTTATTCATTTTCGATATTCAAAATATTTGGAATAAGAATTTTGTGTTTCCTTATTAATAAAATACTCGGGATAAACCATTATTGTCAATTTTGTATTTAATCCGAATAATTGGAATGGATTTTTCATTCTATCTGAAGCGCGGAGTCAAGAAAATCCCAAGACAAAAAACTCAATGCTCATGCGGTCTCCCATCTAAGTATTAACCGCGCCCAAAGATTTTTAAAACCGATATTTTCCGTAATGTCTTTCGTCAAAAGGCAATGAATCCATTATTAAATTAAAAAAAAAAAAAAAAAAACCTAATTGTCGTTGCTTTTGAAAGGCGAGAACGATAAATCGATACCATCACGTCCTATTTATCGATACCATCACGGGGAAGTATTTTATATTGCCGCCTTTTAAGGGATAAAATTTCTTCCTCTGCATCATCTTCTCTGCTCCAAAAATATGACACCCAATTCTCTCAGAAGTAGGTAATTTGCATGAAACAGAGTGTTTATTTTATTATTTCAATTAAAACAGAGCTCTATTTTTATTTGATTATTATTTATTTTAAGATTTTTTTCCTTTCGAAGTCAAAAGCGAAAAGTTTACACAACTTTATATCATGAATGAATAAACATAAATGATGAAAACTCTCAAGTTTACTCACTTACTTCTACTATTTCGTTGATCAACTCTAGAGTTGAAAATCTAAAGTGGAAAACGTCAACTTCGAGTGAATAAAAACTATTTCTCAAGTTGACTGTAAAAATCCCGAAGTTATGTTTAACTTTGAGTGAATAAATTAGTCCTAAGTCGTCATGGGATCAAATTTAACGCAATTGACATACGGCCTTAGTAGTAGGTTGTAAGGCAACCGTTGAATAATCATGAACATACATAAGAACACTTTTAATTCAATGTTTATAAAAATTCAATTTAATGCTTTTTAATATGTTTAGCAAATAGAAATAAGTATACATATGTATGTATGTATCAGGGACGAAGCGTCCATATATTGAGTGGAATGAGTGCTCCGTTAAGTAATTCAAAAAATTATACGACTTTAGCAAAGAATTATTAATTCGAAACTGACCTAATCGAATTTCATTTAATCTCTTCTGTAAATTAATAAATTCTCATTATAAAAGTCATTCAGAAAAAAAAATGTTAACTACAACTGCAGAAGCTCATAATATCACGTTTGATGAATATCAAAATAATTTGATATTTTGCTCGTTCGACAAACATATTTGAGAATATGAACGCATTCTTGTCAAACCAGGAGGAAATTTCATTTTAAAAAAGTTTTCAACCTGTGCGCATCAAAGGAAAAAAAAATAATTATAGCTGTAAGGAATTGGGATTTTCGGAGATTTTTTTGAAATATAATATGCAAGTTTACATGGCATATTAAAAGTGAACAATATATAACAAAAAAAAAAAGAAAAAAGCATATCAAATTCTTTTGGACAAATTTTAAGAAATAGAGCCAAATGCGAATGTGGGCTCATTTAAAAAGAAAATTAATTCGATTAGTACCAGTTTTCGAATAGAATTAAAAGAAAAAACAGACAAAAGAAACGAAATAAGACAATTTTGGGTGTTTTTTGAGTCATTCCCCTTAGTCCAAATTCGATTCCTCTTATTTTATTGCCTTTCTTTTCTTCTTGTTCTTTCTTCTTGTTCTTGATATTTTTATTTATTATGAGAGCTACAATCATAACATCCACCATGGTTAAAATTCTTAAGAGAAATGATGTTTGACAGCCTGTTTGACAAATGTGAATGCGAATGGCTTCAATTCATCAAATATTCATCAAACCATATTTGTCAAACATATTTGAGAATGTGAACCTCCCTAAAGAACAAAAGTAGAACAGGTAAGGAGAGATATGAGGTGTTTTCTTTTTGTGACTGCAACTGAGTTCAGTTTCATTGTCAAAGGGGTAGAAAACATCATAATAACACTTGTGTTGTGTTTTTTTGTCTGTGTGTATGCAAATCGCATTGTCAACATGCAAATGTTTATTCATCAGAAGGCGGGTGGCGTTTCGTTTACGAATCTAAAGTTGAGGATTTCGTGCGTGTGCAATTAAAGCGAAATGATCTCGAGACAAGGAAATATTCTATGATCATAGATACATTTGCTAAAAAAAAGTAGTATAGCTACATATTACGTTCAAAACTTAACTACCTTTGAATTATATTATTATTTTTTGCTTTTAAAAATAATAAAGTCCCATTAAAGCGATATTATCTTGAATAAAGGACTTTTAGTTTTAAGTTTAACATTGAGTGCTTCCGCTTCCAAAAAAATCACGCCTCGTGCCTGGTATGTATGTAGTATTTATGTACATTGTAATAAAATAAATGAATGGGTGAGAAGAAAAAGGAAAACATTCCACAAATGATAGTTCTTGGCAAATCGAAAAAAGAAAAACAGTTTATTATCGAAACTAAAAGTTACTTCTGAAAACTTACTGAGAAACAAATCCAAAGCTAGCATTGAGAAGTAACAAAAAAATGGATTAAAAACATTGAAGATAAGCCCTTTTTCCACACATTTTGAAAAAAATAAAACATGTTGTTTTAAATTCCATTTTGTATTCAAATAATACAAAAAAATAAATACAAACACTTCATTTTATTATAATTATTATTAAAAAAATTTAAAAAACCAACGAACAAACAATAAAAACTTAAAATATTACTGTAGTAGGTATTATAAAAAAAACTTTAAACATCACCTTCATCGCTATCTGCGGTGTTCGACGTTGGCCATTGAAGGACACCATCGTAAAATGTTTTGTGCTCATCGTCATCGGGAATATATTGCACAGTTTCGGAAATATCTTCCAACTTCTTTTCGTTGATGGGAACCATTTGTTGATAAGCTTTTATGAAGGTGAGCTCGACTACATCCTTCTTTTTGAGTCGAAAAGCTCCATCCACTAGTCCATCTATGAAAGTTGAAGCCGTCACAACACCTTTTTGTTCTTCGGTATAATTCTTTCCTTTTTAGAAAGATCTTTTGCGTTTTTTTTTTTTAATGGGCCACCAAGCCTTGAAGTTAAGTATTTGTTCATTTTTAATTTAATATTGAAAAAGATTTAAAAATAATAACCGTCAGCATTTGAAGATTTAAACAGAAAATTTCAAACATTGAGTGGAAAAAGGAAAATCTTCCTGGAATGTTTTCTTCTTTCCACTCAGTGAAATTTTGTTTGCTCATTTAAAGCATATGTTTTATAGGAATGTTTTTCTTTTTAGGCTCATTAGGTGCACTATAGAAATATCTACACTTCTGCATTTTTAGTTCAATTTCACCAAATTGTGGAATGTTTTCCTTTTTCTTCTCACCGATTCGAATATATAATTTAATAATGATTTAATGATGAAGATGAAAGCTATTTGAGTGATTAAAAAAAGAAATTGGCACAAAAATGTTTTTAATGAAGAACTTCTTGGAAAACAACATTGCGCGTGAATTTTCTGTGTTCATCCAGTAATGTTCTTTGCGGATTAGATCCAATAAAAACCTTCACTTGATTTGCAACTCGTGATCGTGACAAAGCAACATAAAATTGGCCTTGCGAAAATACTGGCGTCTCCAAATGTATACTAACGTGATCAAATGATTGACCTTGTACCTTGTTTATTGTGATTGCGTACACAGAAATTATTGGGAATTGACGGCGTTTTAATGTAAATGGTAATGTTGTGTCGGTTGGAGCAAGATCAATCCTGGAAATTAAACCTAAATCATTGTGATTGCATTTTGAAATTGTTTTAGCCCTTATCAAATGTCGTCCGTCCAGTCTCTTCACAATTAACCGAGTTCCGTTGCAAAGCCCTTTTTTAGGTTGCAGGTTGCCAAATGTGCCCGTGGAACATGTTATGTTATTTCATCTGAGTCAGGGCTGAGCGTAAATATGTATCATAATTTAGATGACAACCTCACCCTTCACTTTCAAAAAAAAGTTACTTCTAAAGATGTGACAACCATTAAAATTTTACTCAATTTAGGCATATTTAAGTCCTATTTACGTCCTATCTTTTGACATATTGCCTGTATTTTTTTCTTTAGGAGCAAGAGTCTATTTTCCAATTTTAGTTTACTATCTTACTTCTAGAAAAGTGGTAACCCTAAAAATTTGAACCAATGATGTTGGCCTCTTGAAGGCCTACGTTCCGATTTTTCCGATTTTTCGTTTAGGAGCAGGAACCGGTTTCCCGATTTTTTTTCTAAGAAAGTTATTTTTTTTGTAAAAAAGTTAAGTATTAAGAATGTATTTTTCGTTTAGAAGCAGGAACCGATTTCCCGATATTTTTTCTAAGAAAGTTAATTTTTTGTAAAAAAGTTAATTTTTGTTTGTAAAAAAGTTAATTTTTTTTTTGTAAAAAATATAATTTTTTTTTGCAAAAAAGTTAATTTTTTTTTTGTAAAACGTTTTTTTTTTTTTTTTTTTAAATTTAATTTTGTTTTGTTTGTTCTTACATTTGTCTCATTCTATTGACGAACTAAAAGATAAATACCAATTTTTCCTTTATTTGTTAGAATCTTTTATGATAAAAGTCACAAAAATCTGTATTTTGTTCTTTTATTTTTTTTAAATATTCCATAAAAGATTGTGGCTTGCATTCGGTTCGTAAAATATTTGACATCTCATAGCAGATTTCTTAACAGATTTCATATTAATTTATTTTGTATAGAAATTGAGAACAGAATAGAAGCTGAATAGACCCAATAGTGTATCAGTAATATTTGTATCGTTGCTAATATCTAATATGCATTGATGCATTAATTCGGGAGAGGGTTTATGACAATAGATTTTTTAAATGTTAGAAAGTTGAAGATACAACAAAAACTTTGGACAAATCTAAGAACACGTTTAAAAAGTTGAAAACGGGAAAGTGGAGCCAACAACTAGAATGTAGCTAAACATTGACGGTATCAAATAATTATTCGATAATATTTTTATATCTTAAGCGCTAATATTAAATATGTAAATAAACTGTAATAAAATTACAGTTTGAAAGGACAATGGGCATTTTGGCCTATCGATGTAACACATTGTGACCTATATTATTTTATAGGTCTCGATGAGTACTATCTATTTGTATCGCGTGCAGGGAAGGTGTTATGGACGTTAATGTAATCGTTAATGCATCTTGCATTGACGTGACCAATTGAAGTCATATTCACACAATATGTTAAATGTTGTTAGATAAAAGTTTCTAATTATGAACGGATCCGGTAGGTGGCGCTGTTGTCAAGTTATTTTCAAAAATTCTCTATTTATTAAGCAAAATCGCTCATATTCAAATGTAACATTGGTTTATTACAAGAAAATAAAATCACAAAATTTAAATTTTATATGTGGTGCAGTAGTGAAGTTATTAGCAAATGCTTTAGTTATAACGCAAAGTTGCTCATTCTCACTTATATCATATATTGGTTTAACTATTGCAAAACTAAATCACAAAATATGGACCTGGTAGGTGGCTTTGACTTTAGACTAAGATAGATGCCGTGCTTCATGTAATGGTCGATTTCATTCGGTATTTGTAGCCTTAATACCTATTATCATTTTCTTAAATGGTCGCGTTTTCAACTGGAAAAACACTGGATGAGTTAAAATTTTTGTCTCTGCATTTAAAAAAAAAATACATTGTTTCTTATGAATCAAAAACATCGAATAAGCAGTTCAAACATTTTGACAGATTCAGCGGTTTTTTATCAGTTTTGTTTTTTTTTCCTTAATCTGTGTGAAATATGGAACATTTGTGTCTGACTCGCTCTTGAACTTGAAAACAGTGCCACCTACCGGATCCGCTCATAATAAGAAACCATTACATTAACGTCCATAGCACCTTCCCTGCACGCGATACAAACTTTTATCCATACAATAAAAGATATAGTACTCATCGAGACCTTTAAAATGATATAGGTCACTGTTGCGAAAAGTAGCAACGCCAAAACGGAAGCTGAAAAAAGTAGTAACTCCAATCTGAATTTACCATAGTGAACTACGCCTACACTGGCGAACTAGACTGGAAGTTGAAATCGAATTCCATAATATTCCAGAAGAAATATAACGGACCTCAGCGGAAGACAATTTCTGTTGAGAAGTAAAATTAAAACGAAGAAGAATAGAACTAAAATTTTTTGAGTTTCTTTCAAAAACTAATTTCTTGTCTTTATTTGATAATTAATAAAGTATCTTTGTATTAGTCACTTCAAAAGTTTAGTGTTTTTTTACTTCTCTGAGATAAATTTTCAACATTCTCAAAAAATTTTAATTTATAAATTTAAATAATGTCTACGTCGACCAAAACAGTGGTGGGACAAAAGTGTCCTGTCTGCAATGCAGACTACACTGAGGACAGAATGGTGGAGTGCACAATGTGCAAAAAGTGGATCCACTATCAATGTGCTGAGGTTGGTGATGAAGTTGCCGCGATCGATGATTGGAAATGCGCTGTTTGCCTGCACCCGCAAACCGAACAACAACCACAGAGGCGAACATCAATTATAGCATCAGCCCATTCCAAAACACGATCTGAAAGGATCAGGATCAAGATGCGAATGCTGGAGGCGGAAGAGCTTCTTCTACAGAAACAACAAGAGTTGCTTGCAAGGCGCCACGCTCTTTTGGACGAGATGTCAGACGACGATTTGGAAAGGACTACCCAACAGGAAAATATTCAACCGTGCGGTAAGTCAAAATTTAATGTTTTTCATAATAACGTCGTCGAAAAGAACTTGGGCAAATTGCCAATAAAGAATAAGGAAGAGCAGCACTTCAACAAAATATATGAGCCCTCAGCATCTTGCGAAGCTGTTTGTTTATCATCGCATCAAATCGCTTCAAGACATGTTGTCGCTAAGGATCTACCTATTTTTTCTGGGAAACCAGGTGAATGGCCTGTGTTCATCAGCAGTTTCCAACAAACTACTGAAGTGTGTGGTTTCACAAAAAATGAAAATTTGATGCGTCTGCAACGCTGCGTGCGAGGAAAAGCGAGAGATGTCGTCGAAGCTTTATTGACATCAGCTGGCTGTGTTCCTGAGATCATCGATACACTCAGACAATATTTTGGTAGGCCAGAGATTATAATGAAGCACTACATGGAAAAAATTCAAAGAATGACGTCACCTAAAATCGAACGCATGGAAACGATTATTGAATATGCGGTTGCTGTGAGAAATCTGTGTGCTACAATGGAACAAGCAGGGCTTCAGAACTATATGCAAAATCCAAATCTGATGACTGAGCTTGTCGACAAGTTGCCGCCTACACTACAACTGAATTGGGCTACTCATAAGCGATCCGAAATTGATACAGACAACATATGTGTACTTGGTGACTGGCTTAAAGATGTAGCTGCTGATATATGCAATGCGAAGCCATCAATGTCTTGGTTTAGTACCAAAGAGCCTCAACATAAGAACAGGAATAAAAAAGAGCTTTACGTGCACGCTGACACAACAAGAAAATCGAATAAACGGCCACCGAATGTTGGCCTTAAGAAATGTCCAGTGTGCCACGAAGACTGTCATGCTGTTTCAGTCTGCAAACAATTTCTTGGATGCGATGTTGCCAACAGGTGGGACTTACTACGAAAAAATAATCTCTGTAGACAGTGTCTGAAAAGGCATCCGCTCAAATGCTGGGCACCAATTGCATGCACAGAGATTAATTGTGACAAAAAACATCATCCTTTGTTGCATAATCCCCACCAACCGGCTGGCAGCAATAAAAACAACAGTGAATTAAGTATGATTCATTCTGTATTTACTTCGATACATTTTAGAATTATACCCGTGCTCCTGTCTCACAATAGCATTCAAATTAACACCTATGCATTCCTAGATGAAGGATCCTCTAGTACCTTATTGAATGAGGAGATTGCTAACCAGCTAGGATTGGAAGGAGAAAATTCACCACTGTGTTTAAAATGGAGTGGCACTATTTCAAGGCAGGAACAACATTCGAGAGTGGTCGATGTGAATATATCTGGAATTCACGAAAATGCTCAGAGGTACAGAATGGAAAACGTACGAACCGTCAAAAAACTCAACTTACCAACGCAGTCATTGGATTATAAGTACTTAGCTAAGAGATATTCTCATCTGAAGAATTTGCCAGTAACCTCTTACGTAAATGCGAATCCTGGTATATTGATTGGGCTTCGAAACTGGCATGTTGCGGTACCTACAAAAATATTAGAGGCCTCTGAAGTTGATCCAATAGCAGCGAAGTGTCGACTAGGTTGGACGATATTCTCGATGTTCGACAAGGAAGAAATTAAAGAAGCAAATAACTTCGACAATAGTCATCAAATCTGTGAAATCTCACGAAATGGTTAAAGAGTTCATCTCAGTAGACAACTTGGGAATAGTAGAGCCTTGTGACTTCAAAAATATACAAGAACAAGATCGAGCCAGATGTATCCAGGGCAAAACTACGACCCATTTAGAGAACCGATACGAAACTGGACTCTTGTGGCGATATGAAAAGTTTAAATTGCCAGATGGCAAACCGATGGCGTTGCGACGGATGAGATGTCTTGAAAAACGTTTGGATGGTGACCAGCAGCTAAAAACAAATGTGAAACAACAAATAAAAGATTATGAACAGAAAAAATACATTCGAGTAAGCAGCGGAACCCAAATTGAATGCACACTTTTAGGAGCAAAAACGGAGGTTGCCCCTATAAAACTGCGATCGATTCCGAGGCTAGAACTGGATGCAGCCGTCATGGGTTGCCGATTCGCCCGAAAACTTTCTGATGAATTGTCAACAAGCATAAGTAAAATATATTTCTGGACTGATTCTAAGACGGTGTTGGGTTGGATAATGGGAAATCCTCATCGATACAACAAGTTCGTGGCATTCAGAGTAGCAGAAATACAAGACACTGATAAAGGCGGGAATTGGCGATATATACCATCAAAATTAAATGTTGCTGATGACGCCACTAAATGGACAAGACCACCTAAGCTTGAGTTCGAGAACCGATGGTTTAGTGGTCCAAATTTCTTATTACATGAGGAGGACGAGTGGCCAGAGGATGTTTCACCAAAGAAAGAAGTAGCTGAAGAACTCTTGTGTGTGCATCAATCGTCACAACCATTCATTGACTTGAAAAGATTCTCACAATGGAACAGACTGCTTAGAACCATAGCATACGTGTATAGATTCCTAAACATAAAACTAAAGCTACAGCCTAATTTTTCAACTACTGGAATTTTATCATGTGAAGAATTAAAAGAAGCTGAGATAATATTATTCAGAACAGCTCAAATGGACGTGTATAATGAAGAACTAATAAGTCTCAAGCAATCAAATAAAAACTCAAATAATTTACCACCGCGAGTTAATGCCTCAAGTTCTATAAGAAGACTTTCACCATACTTGGACGAACATCAACTTCTACGAGTGAACGGAAGACTGGATGCAGCTGTTTTTATTAACATCGACACAAAGCGGCCAATTATACTTCCTAGAAATCACATCATAACTCATCTTTTAGTTCAGAAAATCCACGAAGACTTTCAACACGCTAATAACGAGAGTGTGGTCAATCAACTAAGGCAAAGGTATGTTATTCCAAAATTAAGATGCATGTTGAAACTTGTTTGTAAAAATTGTCAATGGTGTAAGGTATATAAAACAAAACCAAAGATACCAGAAATGGCACCGCTTCCCCGTGCAAGGATGTCACCATATTGTAATCCATTCACGTTTACTGGGGTGGATTATTTTGGTCCATTGTCAGTTGCAGTAGGACGTCGTCAGGAGAAAAGATGGGGAGTATTGTTCACATGTCTTACTACAAGGGCTGTACATGTAGAAGTGGCCTACAAGCTTGATTCGGACTCCTTCATTTTATGCTTCCAAGACTTTATTCAACGAAGAGGTGCACCAAGGGAAATCTTCTGTGACCGAGGAACCAATTTTGTTGGTGCAGAAAGGCTATTGCGTCAACAACTTCAGACAGTGGATCCTGTTCACATTGCGAAACATTTTGTGAGTCCGTTGGTGAAGTGGATCTTTAACCCACCAGCATCACATATGGGAGGAGCGTGGGAACGCTTAGTCCGTTCATTCAAGACTGCGTTATACAATTCCTTGCCAACAAGAACTCCGACCGACCCACTATTGAGAAGTTGTTTAGTGGCTGCTGAAAACATGATAAATTCAAGGCCACTCACATATATGCCTTTGAATGACGACCTTGCAGAAGCCCTCACTCCGAACCATTTTTTGAGGCTTTCTTCTGGAGGTGCGCAACCTATTGGACAAATAAACGATAGTGCTAAGATCCTGAAATACACATTCCAATATAGAGAACAATTCGCAAACAAGTGTTGGGAACGATTTATAGTCGAATATGCACCAGAGCTTACTTTACGCTCAAAGTGGTTTGACCCAGTGCAACCGCTGAAAATTGGAGACGTTGTTATCATCGTGGATAAAGACCTTCCTAGAAACAATTATCCGAAAGGAAGGGTGATTGCCGTGAAGACGTCAACTGATGGACAAGTTCGCAGCGCTACAGTTCAGACCAACATTGGAGTTTTGGAGCGGCCTGCAGTTAAATTGGCGAAGCTAGAAGTTTATAAAGAAGATGGTGGTACAAGAACAACCCTACCGGGAATTCTCGTACCGGGGGGAACTGTTGCGAAAAGTAGCAACGCCAAAACGGAAGCTGAAAAAAGTAGTAACTCCAATCTGAATTTACCATAGTGAACTACGCCTACACTGGCGAACTAGACTGGAAGTTGAAATCGAATTCCATAATATTCCAGAAGAAATATAACGGACCTCAGCGGAAGACAATTTCTGTTGAGAAGTAAAATTAAAACGAAGAAGAATAGAACTAAAATTTTTTGAGTTTCTTTCAAAAACTAATTTCTTGTCTTTATTTGATAATTAATAAAGTATCTTTGTATTAGTCACTTCAAAAGTTTAGTGTTTTTTTACTTCTCTGAGATAAATTTTCAACAGTCACAATGTGTTACACAGAAAGTCCAAAACGCCCATCCTAAAAAACTCGACTTAATCGCCACCTATCGGGTCCATATTTTGTGATTTTATTTTCTTGCAATAAACCAATTTTACATTTGAATATGAGCGGTTTTGCTTAATAAATAGAGATTTTTTGTCAATTACTTGACAACAGCGGCACCTACCGGATTCGCTCATAATAAGAAACTATTATCTAACAACACTTAACATATGATGTAAATATGAATTCAATTGGTCACGTCGTTCCGAAGTTACACGATAAATAAAAGATGCATTAACGATTACATTAACGTCCATATCACCTTCCCTGCACACGATTCAAACTTTTGCCCGTACAATAAAGATAGTACTCATCGAGACCTTTAAAATGATATAAGTCACAATGTGTTACATCCATAGGACGCACTCCATACAAAAGTACCCATTGTCCTTTAGTATATTTGTAATGTATGTATAAATTTAGAGCTGGGTATAAGTTAAACATAGGTTTAGTTGAATTTTCGGACGTTGATTCTATTTTTTTAAGTTTATCATTTCAAAATATTTGAAGTTATTTGTGTAGCATACCAAGTTAATTATCTTATAAAAATATAAAACCTACAATTTGTAATTAAAATCGGTCTGTATTCATTGAGCCAACATTTGCTAAACTGTAGTTAAGTTAAACTTGGGACTATCTGCGACTATGAATATGCCCCTTAGACTTCTTGTCAATTATAATGCAAGTGGTTTTCCTCCAGCTTGCTTTTACATATGATGCACTAGAATGTACCTATTTGTTATTTTTGTTTCTAGAAAAAGAGCATTAACCAGAAATGAAAATGACAAATTATAACACCGTCACCAGTCGTTTAATAAAACAAATAACTAACCACATTGTTAATATACAAATAAAGCGCATATAATGATACCTTACAAGACAATCATAATAAATTAAAAAAAAAAAACAATTAACAAAAATTTGACAACATCATCTAATAAAGCCGATGTCAAACCAGGGATTTACGAGCATCCGCAGCGAGAGCAGCCCTATGTTTGAAAATGTTTATGACCCATGACGAGTGCCTCACAGTAGCGTTGTACCTAATTTTAAAGTACAACTGAGTATTGTATGAGAAATAGTTCGATATACTTGAGGCTCCTTGTTCTTCGCGTATATAGAACATGTAATTCAAGTGGGATACCGAAATATTGATCCAGTTAACTGATGCTTGTATCCTCTCTGGATCACATGTGTTAAATATCTTTTGCCACTCTCTGATCCGAAGCCGAAAATGTTGCCCACCAAAGTGAAAAGTGATTTTCACACCCCTGTCTAAGTGGTTATCGTTATAGGATTCTAATCAGGTGTGCAATTCTATGTTTTCTCAAGTGGTCATAGTTCAGTTGTTCGCTAGGAAGTGGGTAAACATTATATAATATTAGACAAGCGGACGCTTATGCAACTGACCATCCGGATGCCAATGTGTCTCCCTATCTAGCGTGCTATGCCAAAATAATATATTTATCCTTGGCTAACATCTTATTCTTTCCAATTGATCCTTTTCTTTTTTTGCTGCACAAACTTGGTGAGGAGTTTGATTTCAACTTATATGTATGTATACCGAAATGAACGATGCACGGATGTTTCTTTGATATTCGAATCCGACGGTTGACGTTTTGTTTTCTTAAGTGTGGCAATTGATTGTATCTGTCAGTTTGGTGTCGCACATGATGTCGCAACAGATCAAAGGTGTCAACTAATTTGTTTAAATGCTCACAGAATTGTAGTGAACGAGTATTATGAGAGCTGCTGTGAATGATATTTTTTTGCGTCATCATATTTTTGTATACAATCATATTATATTTATATATTTTGAATTGTTCTATTTTTTGCTTTTTTTAGGCTTAGTTTAAAAATATTTCAGACAAACAAATTTATAACCTATACTACATGTGGTAAAATACAATTTGTTTGCACGAATTTTACGTAATAATAAAACATGTTAAGGCTCCCAAACGAACGCGAAATCGGAGCGAAGCATTTGCAACGATAGAAAAAATGGGCACGACTGGATCGCACGAACTTTCGCTCGTAGCTAACCCCATTAACATAGCTAGAAATTGATGATGTACAAGTACATACTATGTATTGGTTTAAAAATATTATGATATCATTAAAAAAAAAATTAAATAAATTATTACTATAAAGGAGAATGGGCAAAAATATATGGGGCCTGGTTTACCTAGTACCCAGAAAATGATTAGGTACTATGGAGTGTACCAACGTACGAGTATTTTTGTTGTCCTAAACGATGGGAGTTGGCTTAAATAAGTCACCAAAAAAATAAAAAAACACTGCAAATTCGAATAAGCATAGACGAATTGTTTTATGTTTTGTAAAATACTGCCTAGACCCCATGGTTTACAGTTTTGTGTCCATATTTAAAAGTGATGTACTAGGGTTAAGCCTTCCAACGATATATTTCGTGGGCAATAGGTAGACCATAATGCCCATTCTCCTTTGTTATTTTAATGGATTAAGAAGTTAGAGCTCATAATAAAGTATGACATCTGATTTGTTTGATAAATTTGAATTTATGAAAAAAAAATCAAAAATTAGTGGTAGTGGAGCTGTTTTCTTAAAAAATATTTTTTATATGTTTTATTTGTTTGCACATTTTCAAAAATAAAATCTGGTATGCCAACATTTAGTTTTCAATTAAATACAATTTAACACAAAAAAAATATTTATATGCCAGTTTTCAAGATATTGAATTTTCAAAAAAAAATATCAATATTTTTTTAAAAACCCAAAAAATTATTTTTTTTAAATGTGCAAAACTGTTTGAATTGTGAAGGAGATCTTGCATACAAATTTTGGTTTAAATCGGTGTTAACGAGAAATTTGAAAACCAAAAAATCGATTCTATTTTTATAATCAAAATATTGACCATACCTTTAATAGTAAACACACATCTTTTTATCAAATTTATTGGAGCCGTTTTCGAGAAAAATAAGTTTTTTCTTGACGGTTTTTCAACATTTGTATGGAAGGTATCGTTATTTTTGAATTTAGAAACATGATTTTTTCAAGTATTCTACAAAATTAGAAAAAATTATTCTACACCTAGTTTTAAAAACATTGACCAAGTCGATTTCAAAATATTTAGCTTTCAAAAAAAAAAAGAAATTGCTTTAATTTTTTAGCATAAGCATAAAATAGCATAAAATTGAATGGCAGGTATCGTTATTTTTGGTCGAAAAAAAAAATTTAAAAATATATGGGCATATAGTCAAAAAACACTTTGTAGCAAGTTTGAAGAAAATCCCTCCAGCCGTTTAGGCTGTAGAGGTGAGGACAGACAAACAGACAGACAGAATTGCGAGACCCACTTTTTTCACGTTCTCTATAATCGTAAGGTTAAGGAAAATTAATATCTCGAGTTCGATTTTTTTTTAACAATCCATAACTTACAATATAGTACCTATATCGCAAGTTAAAATGGGTTTGATAAATAAATTTTGCGAAAACCGTTATCCGCATATAGACAAAAGTTGTAGGACGGGTCAACGCTGCTGGTTGCTCTTGTATTTATACAAAGAGAAGTTAAAAAATCGGTTCTGTTTTGGCAAAGTTAAAGCCAGTTAAAAAAACGAGACCAAAATTCATAAAAACCGTTGGAGTCAAAAACAGAAGCGAAAACAAAAAATATATTCATATTTTTGTTTCAATTCAGAAATTAACAAAAAAGCACTGATAATGATTTCAGATTTGTATTTAGTAATCGATACCAAATTTTTCAATGAATTAGGATTGACATCGCCGAATTGATCTACTGCTATTTTTTCGATTGAGAATTGCGCCTGAAAGAAAATTAAAACACGGGTGATCTTTTTGTATTATGCGGAGTCAAATGTTGCTAACTGTTCATAACGATATTAGAGAAATCTTTTTCTTAGATGTACGAGGAGGAACTGGAAAAACATTTCTATAATTAGAATGAAGCTGAAGATCGCTCCAAAGATTTAAAAGAATTTGTTTGTGAGGGAATCTGGAGTTATTTTGAAGAGATTTTTCAAAACTGTAAAATGGATTTTGTTGTGGTCGAAATTTTCTATACTTTTTTTTAGTTTTTTTTTATTGTGCTATTTAATATTTTTTTTTAATGGAACAAAATTTCCTTTTTTTTTGTCGGGGAATCTAGACTGCAATAATTGCTTTTTGAACAAAAAGGGTATGGGTAGAATGGATTGAACTACAGACGTGACATTTTTTCTTTTTTTTTATTTTTACCCGTTAAGATTTTTTACTACGTTATATGAAAAGTTTTAAGCAAAACTTTGTAGCCATATAACTCGGAGCTGAGAAATGATAGAATAAAAATAAAAACACTATTTCATCAGAATTTAAGAACTCTCAGCGTTACTAATTTTCTTTTTTATTAATTTAACGATTCAAGCTCGTTTTCTTAAAAAACGAGAGATATAACAAAAATGTATTGCAAACAATATATGTTGGAAGTTGTATAATGGTTTAATTCAACTCAACAGCAATGTGCTATACGTCGTTGAAAAGATAATTTTGTGCTCTCTATTTTGTTATACGGACAAGAAGTTGTAACGCATGTTGCTTAAAAGATATTTGGAAAATATGCAGAATAGAGCAATAATGCATTTATCGCGTTTTTTCCAAATAACTTTTGAACCACATGCGTTACGGCTTCTTGTCCGTATAACAAAATAGAGAGCACAAAATTATCTTTTCATTGACGTATCACACATTGCTGTTGAGTTGAATGAAACCATTATACAACTTTCAACTTATATTGTCTGCAATAAATTTTTGTTATAATTCTCTTGTTTTGTAAGAAAAAGAGCTAAAATCGTAAAATTAAAAAAAAAAAGAAAATACGTCACGTTGAGAGTTCTTAAATGATGAAATAGTGTTTTTTGTTATTCTAAACTAAAAAAATTAAGGCCTAGAAGATTTCGACCATAACAAAATCCATTTTACAGTTTTGAAAAATCTCTTCAAAATACCTCCAGATTCCCTCACAAACAAATTCTTTTAAATCCTTGAAGCGATCTTCAGCTTCATTAATTAGATTGATTTTGACAGCAATTTGATCCCAAAATGAGATAAACCGCACCTATGGCATCATCCGAATTAACTGCGACATTGCAACTAGGTGGAAGAACTACGTAAAGTATTCTGGTTTGAAATTTCCATGGAAAATGTAGTTCATTGATACTCTGAATTGCAACATTTTCGAAGCATCCAGCAGGAATGCAAACTTATTGTGTGGGATAAATGCAAATTATGTCGCACAAAAAATCACTCAAGGCTCTTGATAGAAAATTCACTTAAAAATAAAAGAAAGAAATTTGGAGCGGATAAGTGCCGGTTTTTCTAACATTAGGAAGAATCTTACTGCCACATATCTTCCGCAATTTAATGACGTTAACTGTGACATTAAAAGAAGAATTGGCTAAAGAGGTGTTTCCATATATAAAACAAATTGTACGAATCAGTGAATGAGCTTTATTTTAAGCCGCCAAGAACAAAGACGTACGAATTTAGGTTAGAAATCAGGTGAACGCCATCCACTGGAAACCAACCCGCAAAATTCGGCAAAATGAGAGTGCCCACACCAACGTGGCGAAACATGTACATAGTGATAAATGAGATTGGCCACACCAACGTCGAATTTTTCTCCCCGCACCGTTGGTTTGGGAGATATTTCAAGCTTTAAAATTGATTCCCACTGGATGCATTCACCTAATTTCGAACCTACTATCCTGCGTCTTTGTTCTTGGCGGCTCAAAGAATAGCTCGTTCACTCAGCCAATCGTAATTCGTATAATTTGTTTTTATGTTTGAAAATACGTTTTTAACCAATTCTTCTTTTAACGTCACTAAATTGCAGAAGATAGCTATGCGAGAGTGAAATTCTTCCTCATGTCAAATCAACCGGCACATGTCCACTACCAATTTCCAGTACCTGATTGATTTGATAATGTGTTGATCAATCGTTTGCAGCTGAAAACGCATTTCTGTATTTAATTTAAATGTCTCTACGTATCGCCATAAAGTACAGCATTTCAAAAAAGGCAATTTGTTCAAAAAAAACACAAAACTTTATTTCCGTTATTCGATTTTGTTGGCAAAAACCTGGTATACAGTATTATTAAAACTGTTCTAGACATTATACACATGTAAGTTTAATCAAAATCGTTTAAGGGCCAGTTTGTTCACAGCTTATCATCTAATCCATGATTAGTGGAGCTGGGAAATCCTCAAATGTGTTTGCTGATCAATTTTTTTTTAAATTCAAAGTTTGAGTTGCTAATCATGGATATCACTAATGAGCCAATTTTGGTTGATTAGCGCTAGTTAATTAAAGCCCATGAGAGTCACATACTAAATTTAATTCACTGTGAATAAACTGGCCCTAAGCAATTTTCGATAAACCTCGATACAATCGAAATCGTTGCATAAAATATTTCCTCTAGGGAATCACAAACTAA
The DNA here is from genome assembly GCA_949320155.1 of Melangyna quadrimaculata. Classification (NCBI taxonomy): domain Eukaryota; kingdom Metazoa; phylum Arthropoda; class Insecta; order Diptera; family Syrphidae; genus Melangyna; species Melangyna quadrimaculata. The sequence continues at coordinate 443,338,681 of OX439483.1, forward strand.
CTTTTCACACCAAATTTGAAGAAAATCCGTCCCACCTTTCCGGCTCTAGAATTAGAATTTCTAACGATCTACAAAAACAGACTTTTAGTGTAGCTTATATGTATGCTGATCAAGCTGATCGCTGATGCACTCCATAAAGTTAAAATTATTAAATAATACAAAAAAGCAAAAATCAGTTTTCCTAAATTGCACCAAGATCCATTAATGTAGCAATTTACACGTTCACTGTTAATTTAACTAAGAAATTATTCCTTTCTAGAACGAATCAAAGTGATTTCTTTCCTTCACTTGCAAAACTACGAAACCAGAAAATTCGCTACGGCTTTTTGAGATCACCGTGAACGTGAGATAAAAAAAAAATCAACAAAAAATAAAACCTCGAATGCGGTGGTGATGCTTATTCAAAGTTCAAACACTTCAGACAGTGATGAAACCGAAAAATGTTTTACGGCTTTTGCGGGCTCTTTGAACAAGTTTTATCGCAAAATAAAACACCACCATCATAGATATACACTAACCGAGAGTGATGCGAAATTCGTTTTATGTTTGCGCGCATCATATGTGACACAAAACTCACAACTGACAATAAAATATGTATTTTGCAGAAAACGACGAAAAAATATACAATCATTCGGAAACGAATGCCATGACAGCTGTCACTTACTTGGCGGACACGTACATAGGACTCATCTCTCGATAAATGCATATGCAAAGTGCGAAAATATTTAGTCTTGTTATCGCCTATGCGTTTATTGAAATTACCTTGCTGAGATAATTTAAGCGCTCTATAGATCTAAAGAGGTAGACAATGTTTACAAAAAACACATAAATCGCTGAGCGATAGGCTCTGCCAAAAATGTTATTTCATGTACTTTTTTTTTCATTTTTTCTGTTTGGTGTCTTGCTCCCCGTTTCAAATAAAATGTTCAATTAGAAACCTTATGCACGGGTCGTTTTGGTATATCGTTCCATAAGATCCCAAGTCAAATACCATCATCTCTCTATCAGCCGCAGCCAGCAACATAGCAGCATCAATTCAATTGGACTCAGATTCAGGACCCCACTCTAAATTTACATACGAAACCCGAAAGAATGAGAGTTCGCTTCATGCTGCGCTTGAACGAATGAACGCTTCGACGGCATTCTGATTTGTTGCTACATATGCTGTCGACTGATCGCGCTACCCTGCGCTAGCCTAGGATCGCTGATGTAGATATACATAAATTTTGACTTTTTAAAGGAGTGGACGACTTCCAATGACTTTCTTGTGTTATTTCTTCGTCTAAAATGTACAACTTTAGGTCTATATAGCTAATTAATAATATAATTATTATTATAATTTCTTAGTTTCGTTCTTTTTTTGTTGTTGCTGTTCTGTTGCATATGGTAAATGTAAGGAGCGCGTTGTGCTATTCTATTGCTGTATAGTTTCTAGCTCATTTTGATATCTTTTCCGCATCATGATTTCCGATGATAGACGCGGTTTAAGTGCATAAAATTGGTGACTATAAATAAGATTTAATGAATCATTTTTTTGGGACTTAGTTGGATTGTGGTATTTTTGTTTCCCTTTTACGGTTGAGTTTGTATGTTTATAAAATTAAGAATGGAGGAAATGGTCAGGATATTGAACTAACGAAGAACAGTGATTGTGATTTGAGTAAAATGATAAAATATATTTGATTTTGTTTATATGTATTAATTTAAATATAAAAAAAACATAAGGAGAAATAATGCCTAGTTGGGTATGGCAAAAATACTCATGCAGTAAAACAGGCTGTATTTATAAGCATTGAACATTTTTGAGTGAAATAAAAGAAACTTGAATGCGATATACCTACATACAACTATAAGTTTTGTGCTAATATAAATTATACTCTTTTGAATGCCCTAAACTGGTCACCAAAGATACTCGTTGTCCAAGAAAAATAGTGAAATTGGCAGTTGGCACCCAAAAACAACGTTGACACAGATCATTGTGGATTTCTGCCTCCCTAACAAAGTCTTTTGTTACTGCTTTTACAACCAAACATTTTTTTTTGAAACTTATTTACGGTTCTTAAATCGTCCAATAAACCCATGACATGATATCACATCTACTAACAAGCCATTTCACTTTCTTTTATGTCGGTATACATATTTGTATTTTATATTCATATTTTTTAATAAAATTCCCTAAGGCCTACGAAAATAACTCAACATTTATGTTTTTCAGTTTAAGTCATCCACACTGTTGAAGTGATATTCTTCATTCCTTAATTAAAAATGCAGCCGACCTCACAGAAAAAATAACCAGAGAACATGTCTCTGTAATTCTGTATCCGAAATAATGAGTTTGTGAATATAAAATTCATTTCGCTCGATTTAGACTTCATTTTCACCGCCTTTTTGATTTTCAGCAATTCACAATGATGAATATGCAGCAGTTGGAAAAAAATATATGTACCTAAATTCGTCAAGGATCATTTAATTAATTATTAAAACAAAGAACCAAAACAATTTGAAGGGATAACATAAGCATACAGTATAATATAAGAAAAGAAGATACAATCTTTGCACGGAAATATGTTTTATATATGTACATATGTAGATATGTGTTAAAACAATTTTGAACAGTTTTTTAATTATTTTGAAGTCCGCATGAAAATAAATGAGCATAATGGCAGCGTAAGCCTTCTACATTGAGGGTTATATATTTAAATATACATACATAACATACGGACATGGTACACACTCATACATAATGTACAATGAAGTTGCATATGTATGTACAAAGATGAAATATCCACGAAACTTAATGTTTTTTCGGTTATCATTCTTATCATACCTTATTTTAAGAAGAAGCACATCTTTCTTAAAAGTTTATATATGAAATACAATGCGTCTTACTAATAATTAGACGCCAATGTCGACAATTAATAAGATCCTAGGTTAAAATAAAGTCCAGATCTTAAACAGAATCCTACCAATAAACTATTTTATGTTATCACTTGCTTTTTTCTTTTTATAATAATAATAATAATAATAATAATAATAATAATAATAATAATAATAATAATAATAATAATAATAATAATAATAATAATAATAATAATAATAATAATAATAATAATAATAATAATAATAATAATAATAATAATAATAATAATAATAATAATAATAATAATAATAATAATAATAATAATAATAATAATAAAAGTAATTTTAACTATATGCCTGTAAGACCTCAGGTCTTTTGAATGCAATGCACGGCACTAGTTAGAAGGAATAGAAGGAATAGAAGGAAAGGAAAGATTTTTTGTTGGCACAGTGGATTGAGAATTAGATGTTAATTATCTCATGAAATTCCACAGGTGGCATCCAGTTGAAACTGGGGAGTATAGAAAAGAATGCAACCCAGACTGGGGCTCGAACCCACACGTCCAGGTTAACAGTCAAACACTATATCCACTGTGCCATTGCCACAGATTTTTTTATAAAATAAAATCTTTTAAATCAAAATTCAGTAGTTACTTTAAAAAAAAAATGTTACGTATACGGCACGATGACCCAGGCACAAAAATTGATGTTCTTAAATAAATTATCTAATTTGTAATATCTATTGAACTTTTTTATGGTAAATTCGAACAAACGGTGCACATTGCATTCATTTGAACTTGTTGATAAAGACGCCCGAAATGGGTGAGGGGGGGGGGGTCAAGGAGGCACTTGCTGGCTCTGGGCCATTTCAATAAAATATTTTTATTTTTGTATTGTGCTAGGTAAAATTAGGCGTGTTCAGGAAAGGGAGATACGGAGGGCCTCAGCAATCTCAGTTGCCTGAACTGGATTTCTCAGCAAAAATCTCAGTTTGGCTGTCAAAATACTGAGGAAAAGAATTTTGGATTCGCTTGCTTAACTTTTGACGGAGAAAAATCTCCGATATCTCTGTTTTGTGAACGCGCCTATTATATCCGAGAATTTCTCAGTTTTCTTTGCTTTAATAGGTAAATATTATAATAGAAAGTAAAAAACTATTTTAGGAAATTTCGTTTCATAGGAATACAAATTCATGAATTCTAAAATTTTTTAATTGTGTATACTTCTTAACTTATCATACTATAAACCAATTTCCTTTATAAACTCTATATGAACACATACAAAAAAGTGACAGTTCATGCAAAACATTCACAAACATTCCTCATTGTGACATTTATAAGCGTAAAAAGGATTGTTCAGTGAGGTTTTTTTCAGATTAGAACAGAACAACACAGAGTAGAACAGAAACGTCAGACAAGATAGAGCAGGCAGCTGTCTGACAGATGTAATTGTCAAAAAAAATAAAAATTCGAGTTTGGTGAATTAGCAAGAAATACTTTTTATTAAAAACAATAAGAAATAGTATTACACAATTAATTTCTTCAACATTAAAAGTTTGTCTGCCGCGGTGTTCGTCACGGAATTTTTGTCGCCTTTTTGAACTGACTCTTGTGAGAGTGCCCTGAAACGAATAGCATTCAAACAAATGTTACGCAAATGACTTGACTTCCTTCATTTTTGTCACACCTTTAAGTCCAATTTAACAACTCTTCGTCACGTGTGCAGGTAGGCAGACAAGGAAATCCCGGTTTAACCCTTCAAAGGCTATGTATTGTTATGAATTACAACATTACGCAAATGACTTGACTTGTTATGTCATTGGCTCTCAGGCTATTTGTTTAATGAATAAAAACTAGATCAGAACAGAACAGCACAAACTGTCAGAACAAGTTAGAACGGAAAAGTTCAACTTTATGGTTGACAGTTTCTAATCAGTTGTGAAAAGTGTCAAAATGAAATTGATTTGGTTAGAATTAATTAAGAATATTTTTTTTTAAGATAGATATTTCTTCAGATACTTCCCACTTTTTTATTTCTGAACTGTAGAAAGATACCAGCAGTGAAAATATTATTTTCACTTCCTCGAAAAAAACATCAACAACCAATAACCACAATCAAAACTTGTTTTGTTTTCTTGCTGACTGTTGACAGAAATCAGTTAGCTGTTCTTTGACACTTGTCACGCACTTGCACCACATAAAGAGTAGGTGCAGAAAATATTGTTCTCATCTGTTCTGAAAAACTTCATGGAACACAAAAATGACAGAAGGTAGAACAGCTGAGTGCTAGGTTTTTACTCATGGAACACACAATCTTGTACTTTTCTGATCTTTTCTGTTCTTTTCTGTACTTTTCTGTTCCGAACAGATTCATTTAACAGACCTACTATGTGTCATATGTTCTAAATATTAGTATACGACACTAAAATGAAAAAATGGACATTTGGTGATTTTTGGTAAAATGATAGGAGATAGTACGATGCTTAACTCGTTTAAAATTAGAAAAATACAATTTTTAACATATATAATACGAAAAATGATTCAACATCCTACTAATATATCGAGTGAAATCTTACGCCATTGAGTTATGTAAATATTTACAAAAATCAACATTTCTTCATGTTCTTTTTGTAATATTTTTTTTTGATAAACAGTAGTAGTAGTAGTAGTAGTAGTAGTAGTAGTAGTAGTAGTAGTAGTAGTAGTAGTAGTAGTAATAGGAACAGTAAAAGTGTGATTTTATTGAACAAAAGAATTAAAAAAATATGTTTATATGTAGGTGTATTTTCCGGGAATCGAAATATCTTTTTGAGAAAGTGCCTCAACAATTTTTCTACTTCATCAAATTGACGAAAACCCTAAACCTGACCAGCATAGCACATAATTGCTCGCGTCACCGCTCCAAAAAGCTTGTATTTAGCGCTTGGGGCAACATTTTTTTCCAAGGACTCCCTTCCAGTTGCTTGTAGATGCTTTTTAAAAGAAAGGTGTGACGTTTAAGTACTCCGAGATATTTATATTCCTTAAAGATTACGAAGCGGTTCATTTTCCCAGGTCCATTTTTCTTCTCTTGCATATCTGCCTGTTCCATTGCGCAAAATCAGAACATTGAGGCTCCACAAGCAACAAAAAGTAAAATTATTTTCTTCACTATCAAGAAGGGATAAAGTGAAATATTATTGTAATCATTTATATTTTCAGGCTTTATGCGAAAACATTTTCGTCTAAAAGAACAGTTTTGAATTTTAAAAACACTCCAAAAAAGGTGTGCGTCATTGTTTAAAAATACAAAAATTGGAAATATTTTTGGAAAAAGTAGCTTAAAATGGAACAAAAAAGGTTATCGTGGACCTGTCAACTATTAAGAAAAAAAATTGTCAGCCAACATTACAGCGAGACCCTTATCCCCCCTCCCGAAAAAGTCCTGTGAATCAAAACTCTTTTTTGGTTTGTACCCCTCATTATTGTGACTTGCAGGAAATATGTGTTCCTAATGCGTCTTTGATGACAAGATCGACTGCACCAGATTTCGGTTCGGAACACCAGATTCCGATGTTATTATTATCATTTCATTTTTATTGAGACAACTTTTAAATTAAACTATTTGGCTATTTATAATAAAACCAAAGGAGTAAGCTAGACCAAATTTCAGTATTTGACCTTATTTAGCTTATAAACTATAAATGTGAAATAACAAATAAGTCCAATAATATGGGTATTTCTAGGCCTCACAAATTAATTCATTTAAAGTAAAATGAGACCAAATACTTAAATTTGTTCGTTTTTCGCTTTGACGAAGTGAAAAAATGTGAAATTAATTTTGTAGCTGTAATCACAAAATTTGTATTATACCTTTTCTGTTCAATCAGACACAATGCGGTAGTGTGAATAGGTGCAAGAATATAATTCGCTCTCGCTGTGGGAAGGAATCAACTCCACTTTGAAAAGTGAAATAAATTCCCATGTGGAGTAGATTCCCATGGAATTATCTAAAGAGTCAAATTTTGTTTTCTTAATGAAAGATTTCTGCTTTGAACCCCAACCGCAAGTGATTTTCGTAATTTTTTCTTTTCACATGTCTTGTAACACATGTCTTGAAATCATTTAACTAATTTATGTCGTTTTCGATTGGAGATTCAGAATTACTTCTTTTTGAATTCCATTACTCCCGAAGACTTTGATTGGCAGTTCCGAGTAATGTTTTCGGAGTGTTTTTCTGTTTCGGATTTTGTAAAGGAGTAGCGGTTCTCTGCACACAAATACATATAACCTATTTCATCGCATTTCTTGTCAATTTAATTCAACTCGACTGAACGTGCAAAATATACATAAATACTAGACATAATTTAATAATTTGGTTGTAACCCCCCTTTTAATAAACGGAGCTATGGTATAGCAAAGATGAAAAACTGTTGCAAGATTTTAGTTAGTGTAAAAGCTTAACAAACTACATAGACACTTTTGCTAAGTGAGAAATAAATATCTGTGGTGAAGACACCTATACTTGCAAAAAAACAATTGAAAATGTCAGAACAATTTTCGTATGTTTTTTTGTAGGCAAATTTCTTTAGCGAACATTTTTAATTCTTGCTTTTGTATTTTTGGCAAAAGTAGGTATATGTAGTGAAGTTGTTGTTATAGTGCAAGAAAATTTTGCAATTTACCACATTTGCAATGATACTAACCAGTTGCACCCACTGATCTCTATAATACACTGGATAGTGTATTCCCTACAAATATAACAGTTTTGTTTGACTCCAATTGAAGATGACAAGTACACGCCAAGTCAACTATTTGACGTCTTGCAGTCGCAAAAGAAAAGTCCCGATCTACATTGCCCGATATTTCCACGAAGATTTTTCCAGAAATCGTGTGAAATGTACACACAGAACGATTTTTCCTAGAGATTTTTTCCTTGTCTTCTTCATTTTTTTATTTCTGTGCTCTTCATTTTGCATTGATATTCACTCACACCATAAACCCAATAGCACACTGACACCGAACACACACAAAAAACTAGAAAGAGGGCGAAAGAGAACATAAACAGACTGGAAAAATCGTTCGAGTTTTGTGGTACAAAGTCCCGATCTACATTGCCCGATATTTCCACGAAGATTTTTCCAGAAATCGTGTGAAATGTACACACAGAACGATTTTTTCCATGAGATTTTTTCTTTGTCTTCTTAATTTTTTTCTTTCTGTGCTCTTCATTTTGCATTGATATTCACTCACACTACCAACCCAATGGCACACTGACACCGAACACACACAAAACTGGAAAGAGGGCGAAAGAGAACATAAACAGACTGGAAAAATCGTTCGAGTTTTGTGGTACAAACGATTTGATCCCTACCCCTCACTTTTCACTCCCTTTACCTACGAACAAAAGATCGGCACTGGAAAAATCGTTCAATGTAGACCGGGACAAAGTATTGGCCTCGTTCACTAACCAATGGCCGCGTTCGGATACGTAAGCAAATGTATCTGGATTTGTTCGTGTTGTTCTAATGCCTAATACTACGTTTTCACGGGCCAAATGAGGTAATTTCGTTGCAAATTTCCAAATCATATCCGAAATTCCCTCATTTCCCATACAAATTCTCGTTCTCAAATGAGCTAATTTCAACAAAACGAAGCTGATTACAACAACACAAACAAATCTCGATACCTTTGGCGACATATCCAAACGCGGCCATTGTGTAGTTTTATGTTCATTTTACAGCAGGCAGCTAGGGATGAGCTTTGTTCATCAATGTTGGGAAAATATCGATGTTAGACGAAAAAGCATATCGATGTTAAAACATGTGTGAAACATCGCAACATCGATGTTAAGATTGAGCACATCGACTTTAAAACAGCTAATAAATTGCAAAATAATTCATAATTATATTTTTTGTTTGCCTTTAAGCACTCGTTATATTTGAAATCTTTTGTCTATAACCTCATGCTTATAAAAACATTACAACCGCTATAATTGCTTTCATCAAATTTGTTTGATCTTCGATGGTCACGTACTCAAAACAAAAATGTAAAATAAAAGCGAAAAAAACACAATATTAAATCACTAATCAGAAAAAAAAATAATTTATAAGATAATGATAGTCCTTTTTTATTTATAAAAAGTATTTTGATTTGTTTGGTTTAGATATTTTGACGTTTCCAAACAAATTATCGATAGCAAAATGGTAATTCAATTTGGTAGTACTTTCTTCTATCTGAACTTAAGTTAAGCACCGAAAATTATCTGAACTTGGCTTTGTTTATTATGTTGTATTTACGTTAGTTGTGATGTCGTTTTTTGGTCCAATTCTATTTGGACCTGCAAAAACACAAGGGTATTCAAATCATCGATGTTCAAAAAGATATCGTTTACAAATGATATTTTGTATACAAGACTTTTTAAGCCGGTGTGTTGTGAAGTCGTGTGTCGCTATCAGTCCAAATAATATACACCACACAACCACACTACATACGAGACAAATGTGGTTCTATGGATATGAATAACACTGTAGCGATAACAACACTACACGATAGACAAGTGTGGTTGGCTTTAGACTTTCATTCATGTTAAAAAATTTAACATCGATGTTTAAACATTAAAATCATCGATGTTCACAAAGGAAAGACGCCGTCTACACAAGATTTTCTTACCTACGACTGATTAGATGTTTATTTATGCAAAATAACTTATGATCGATGATCGAGAATCAAAAACATCTTGTACTTGTCGAAAACGAAAAAGAAAATTAGGTTCAAAATTATAGCTACAATTTTTAGAACAATATAGCTATGTTGAACTTTTTATAAAATGTATTTTTAATCGATTTTTGAACGTGCTTTTATTATTATGCAAACAAATACATATATTAAAAAATACAGAAACGATTTTTCTGATTCGATAATTTTTGACATCGATGTTGGTTCTTCGATGTTGACATCGATGTTTTTCAAATGTCGCTCATTCCTAGCACGCACTCTATATTTCGGTATAATGTTATATACTGTAATACAAAAAAAAAAATCCAGCTCAACTATAACAGTTCTTCAAATGGAGTGAACCTTTTTGTACGAATACGATATCCAGTGTATTATCTTGTACAATACTTTTTTTGTACATTGCGGTTGCCAGAGTTTTATTTTTTCGGGCAGCGCCATGTCCAGTGGAAAACGACAGGAATCTCTGAACAAACTCGCAAATTTTGTGCGCCACCTGTAAGATGATAGCGTTTTCCTTTTCGGAGTAAAATAATCAGCTGTTTTTGACATAATCATCAAAAAAAATACATATGCAAAAATACAGTGCGTGTTGTGTGTGTAGTGTGGGAGTAAGTGGCACATTTAAAACAAAAATAAACAGCGCGGTGATTATTTTTAAGCATTTTGCTCTTCATAAATTACTTTTACTTTTAATCGTTGTGTATACATTTTATTACTCGGCTATATTTCCTTTCAAAGTAATACAATTTATTTATTTTTTTTTTACAATAGCAAGTAGCTTTACTGGTAATATTGCAAAAACTGCCAAATTCCTAATGCATTAAAAATTTTAATTTTTTAATTCCTAACTTATCAAGTTAAAGTCAACATAAAGATACCTTTTAATAAAATTTAAAGCAACAAAATGTATTATGTAACGTCTGCGGCGTGAAATTTTTTGCATTTGCTTTTGTTTATCAAGTTAATAACACTTGGGTTAAGTAGTTCCTAGAATAGTACTTTTTGTTATTTTATTTTTTATCACTTGTGGGAGAAAATCAGACTGCAAAATGAGTTTGATACTTTTTATAACGGCAGCAGCGCATTTATTTTACACGCCGTTTACCAAAGTCGAGGAGAGTTTCAATCTCCAAGCGATGCATGACATTCTTTATCTGAGGCACAATTTCTCGCAGGTGGGTACCATCAAATAAGAAACCACATAACGACCAAGTAAACACTTTCTTTAAATAGTACGATCACCACGAGTTCCCTGGAGTTGTGCCGCGAACATTCATCGGCCCGCTTTTTGTAGCCATCGTCTCGTCACCATTTGTTTTGCTCTTCGAAGCTCTAAATATTCATAAATTTTGGGCACAATATGTAGGTAAACGTTATAAATATTCATAAAATATTGCAAAACTTTCAATCTTGTATATAATTCTTGTTTTCAGTTCGACTGGTTTTGGCCGCAACAATTGCTGTGACATGGAATAATCTAAGGAAAACCATCACAAAACAGTATGGCATGATGGTGGCTATATGGTTCACACTTATAACCATAACACAGTTCCATTTCATGTTCTACATGAGTCGAACTCTGCCGAACATTATGGCCTTACCACTTGGTATGGGTAGTATAATCTATTGGTAGCGCCAAAGGTTTATTTTTATAATTTTTCAGTTATATCAGCAATTACTTATTGGATGAAGGGTCATATCAAGAATTTTATTATATATTCTGGATTGGCCATTATTATTTTCCGATTTGAACTTGCCATATTTCTGGGACTGCTTTTAGCATTCGCTCTCTACACTAAGAAGACTTCTATAAATGAGTAAGTTGTAAAACGCTGCCTTAAATTATAATTATTTGTGGAATTTTATGCCGAATAGGGTAAAATATATCAAACCCAAAAAACTCAATATGGGAGCTGGTCTACCTAGTGCCCAGAAACGAGACCTATGAAAATGATTAGGTACTATGGAGTGTACCAACGTGCGAGTATATTTTTTGTCCTAAACAATGGGAGTTGGCTAAAATAAGCGACCAAAGAAGTAAGAAAAACACTTTGAAAATTCGAACAAACATAGACGAATTGTATTACATTTTGTAGTATACTGCCTTAACCCCGTGGTTTACAGTTCTATGTCCATATTCAAAGATGATGCTCTTGAACTAAGCTTTCTAACGTTGTATACCTCAATTGTATGCACTAGACGCACATTTATTCCCATTCATTAAAGTGCTAAAAATCCAATAAAAAAAAGTAGAATTCTCATACTGTTAAGCGAATTATTCGCCCATCATGATAATATTCGATATTTGTTCCCATTGGTATAAAAGTTCCTTTATTTTGTGTTCTATTCAGTTCATCGAAAGTGACTAATATTGTCATTTCAATGGAACACTTGCAATTAATTTTAGTTCTAATTGCAATCTTTATTGCCATATACTGCCTAAACCCCACGGTTTACAGCTTTGTGTCCATACAAAAAAATTATCTACTAGGGCTAATCTTTCTAACGATATATATCATTCGTGGGCAATAGGTAGACCAAAATGCCCATTCTCCTTTGTTTAGGGCGATTCCATTATCGCGGGTGCAACATTTAGACAGACTTTAAGTATTTTTATAATAAAATAAAAGAATATTTTAAAGAAATTATTACTTGAAGGGTTACATTTTCGACTATTCGCTTGGGATTCGTTTATAAAACTTAAATTAATTAAATAAATCGTCAGAAAAAAGGTTTCAAAGTGCGATCGCGGGTGCAACCAATTTGGCCCACCTATCTTGATCATAGTACGAAAAACACAAAAGTCTGTTAATTGTGAAACATTTATTATGTTCTTCTTTCATTTTATTGAACGACATTGATTCAATCAACTAAAGACATACAAATTAAGATAAAAAACTAAAATCAACAACGATTTTTTCACTTTTAAAGCAATCGCGGGTGCAACATCAAATTATCGCGGGTGCAACGCGTCTTACTTTCATGAATATTGACATCAGTAAAACGATATAAATGAACTGGATAAGAGATTTAATAACATATATTGCTAGTCAGTACCGTTCTCTATTAATTTTTAGTTTTTTTTTATTCAAATACGTCCAATATTTTCGAAAAATACTGTGGTGCGATTCTCTTATCGCTGCTGCAATATTGAGACTACTTTGAGTATTTATAATTCAATAAAAAAATATTTGAATGAAATTATTGGTTGTAGCACTACATTTTAACCTATTCCCTACGTAGAAGTGCTCTGCATTAGGGGTAGGGCTGGCCACGAGATGAGACTCGGCGAGGCTTTCGGAAGTCTTGTCTCGGTCTTGTTAAAATCCAAAATTTTTTTCTCGTCTCGGTCTCGTGTCGATCTCGTCTCGGTCTCGTCTCCGAAAAATACAATATCTGGACAACCTGTTGATTATTGGAACTTCAAACTATAATTTGTCCCCCATATAGTTTGAATATGAGCAGAAGAAAATAAGTATTTATCTGAAATTGGATTTTTCAATTTACTAGACTAGCTGTACATTTTGGTCCAATTCCCCAATCCCGTCTCGGTCTCGTCTCGGATCCTTAAAATGCAGTCTCGTCTAGTTTCGAGACGCATTCAAGACCGAGATCGTGACTTATCATCCGTGGCCAGCCCTACTCTGCATAAAGTTCAGCATTTCTTTGTGAAGCAGTCTCTTTCCTTACTTCCCTGCATTTTATATTAAATTGTTAAAAACAAACAATCTTGAACAACAAAAATTATTATTCAAGGCATATTATTAATAAAATATGATACATAACTCAATAATGTTAGTTGTTGATAAGTTGCACCCGCGATCCTAATTTAGCGATCGCGGGTGCAACCAATTTGAATCAACGTTTTTTTTTAATTCAACTTACAATTTACTACTAAAAACGTCTGGGTAAATTTTGTTTTTGATTTTTTCTTACTTTTACAAATTTTCAATAAAGTTAACACTTTATTTCTATGAGAAAAACAAAATGTCTTTTTAGGTCTTTTGTTAGCAGCTATGATAGTTGCAGTTCATACTGACTCTTTGTATGACAATGTTGCAAGGCGCAAAAAAAAGTGTTTTTCTTTAAATTAGGTATAATTTTTATTTTTAATAAATACAAATCATCTACCTTGCATTGTTATAAAAAAAAATTAAAAATATTGTAATTTATAAATTGATGCCGAAAATCGTCTATAGCGGAATCGCCCTTTAGTAATTTGAACAAAATATTCGCAACATCGTCATCGACTCCCTCGTCTTCAGCTCATCTTCAACGACACGTGGATCCAATTGTCAGCCAGTTTGCTCGCAGCACAGTTTGGTCTTAATTCGACGCTGTAAGTAAGTTGTAAGAAATCAGCCTGTACTTAAGAGCGTAAACGATTTTATGGGTATTCACTCGTGCAGTTACTAGAGTTCTGAAAGATCTCGATATACATAAATTCGCTAGCTCGGATAGTATCCCTCCCATTGTTTCGAAGAGGTTTTCTTCAACGCTGGAGAAACCACTGCGTTTCCATCTGTCCTACACTGCTAGTTGCTTTCCGAGTGAATGGAAAACAGCCAGTCCTTAAAAAAGGCATATCTTCTTCACCCTCAAACTATCGACCAATTGCACTTAAGTGCATTCTTTTCAAGGTCATGGAAACGCTGATCAATTTGCAGCTCAAGAACCGAAGACTTCTTAATGACCGGCAGTACAGATTTCGTGGAGATAGATCCACTTGTGATCTGATGGTATATCTCACTGAACAGTGTAACATATCTTTACATTGTTTTTAAGAAAGTAAAATTATTTCACTTGATAAAAAGCGTTTGATAGAGTTTGGCATCAAGCTCTCCTATCGAAAATGACCGTATTTGGTATTGATGAATCTCTTCTTCGGTGGATTAGAAATTACCTTTCGGAACATTCAATAAAGGCTGGATTGGATAGTTATAAGTGTGAAATCCACAAAATAAATGCTTGTGTGTCCAAGTTCTCATTGTTGTCTCCGGCTCTCTTTCTCATATTCATAAATGATCTTTTGTCTGAAAGTTCTAATCCATTACACTGTTTTGCTGACGACAACACCCTCAGTTTCTCACATTCGTTTTCAGATTCACATCTATGTCCTTCGATCTCGACAGCATTTTCAATTGGGAATAAGAAACCGCGTAGAATTTAATGCTTCAAAAACTCATGTCTTCTGTCGTTAAAATGAAACCCACCCCCTAACCGACCGACAACTGTGGAACGATCACATATTCGACGTCGCCAAAAATGATGCTAAGAGCTTCGGTTTTCTTCGGCGATGCAAGAACTTTGTCTTCCCTTCTGATCTGGCTGTAATCTATAAAGCCTTGTCCAAAACTCGATTTCAGTTTTCATGTTTGGTCAGGTGCTCCTATCACCCACTTGAGTTGGATAAAACACATAGAAGAGCTATGAAAATGAGGAGATGCTAGAATTATAACAGAAGAAGGCACCGCGGCAATGTTTCTTGTCTTTCATTATTTTATCGCTATTTTCATAAACAGTCTTCTAGTGAAGTAGCCAGTTGCATTTCGCCACTTAAACAATTCAACCCAAGTACTCGTGCTTCTAGGAATGCCCATCAGTTTACCCTTGAGTCCAACTTCGGACGTACTGTCAAGTACAGGGATTCTTTCTTTTCCCCGCACCTCACGAATGTGGAATGCTGTACCCAAATCTATCTTTCCTTCCAATTTTAATATTCAGAACTTCAAATCGAATTCGCTCGTACTGTGTTCAATCATGCTAAGGGCAGTAAAACCCCCTTTAGTTCGCGCACAAAATAAAAAACAAAACAACAAGCTACTCAAGATTTGATTTAATTTTTGCTCACTATAAATCTTCAAATTACTAACGCAAAAAGTATAATTTGAATAACACGCCAGCAACATTTTGAATACTCTAAAATAATTTGTTTTCTTTTATTTCAGACTAGTCCAAGTGGCCGTTCCGGCTGGCATTATTATTTTATCTGCAACTGTGATTGTTGATTCATTCTTTTGGCAACGTCCTTTATGGCCTGAAGGAAAAGTTCTTTGGTATAACACAATATTAAACAAAAGTGCCAACTGGGGGGTAAGAAAAACCAACTTTCAATTTCTTTGCATAAAAACAAATATTAATATAACATTTTATCCGCAGACATCCCCATTTCTGTGGTATTTCTATTCGGCCATACCGAGAGCAATGGGTTTTTCATTGTTGTTTGTTCCGGTGGGACTCGTCTTGGAACCTCGCATTCGTCCACTTGTACTTAGTGCATTTGCATTTGTATTTTTATACTCGTTTTTGCCACACAAAGAGCTTAGATTTATTATATATATTTTTCCAGTACTGAATATTGCAAGTGCATGTGCCTGTAATAGATTGTAAGTTTAATCTTAATTAATGTGTATTTCTCAAATAACATTGTTCCTTGGTTTTTTCATCAACAGATGGATAAATTCAGGAAAATCGATATGGCAAGGCCTCTTAGCTCTTATTGCTGGTGGTCATATAATTCTGAATGTGGTATTAACTTTATTCCTACTTGTTGTTTCCAGTACAAATTATCCAGGTGGAGTGGCGTTGTCACGCTTGCATAGAATAGAATCATCTTCAAGCAATATTTCGATTCATATATCCAATGTAGCAGCCCAGAGCGGAGTTTCCCGATTTATGGAGATTCGATCTGATTGGAGTTATGATAAAAGGGAAAATCTTTCATTTACAGAAAAAGATTTAATAAATTATTCTCATATTTTGGTGGAATCTAAAGGTAAATTCAGCGAAGGTACGGCATATCTTCAGGAAAATTATGAAACTATTGAATTTGTGGACTGCTTTAGCAGCATTGGAATACAATATAATTCATTGTTGCCAGTTAAAGTCAAAACCAAACCATGTATCGGGATTATGAAACGCAAAGCTGGTACAAAAAAGAAAATCAATATAGAGAAAAGAAACGAAAGAAAACTTAAAGTGGAGATAGTGGAAGAATTTGAAGAAGTCATAGAACCAGTGGTGACACCTGCTGTTGAGGTTTCAAAAGAAAAAGAAATAGAAATAGTTGAAGTTCCAGAAGAAAAAGAAATAGAAATTATTGCCGAAAAAGAGCCACAAACCAAATTCATTAATTTTCATTCAATTAACACCACTCAAGCAGCAATTGATGAAGATGATGGTGTTGTCATAACCAACGGAGATTCACTTGAAGAAACTTCCATAACTCCAACTAAAGAAATAAATTTCAACGAACTAAGAAATTTAGCTCTTGGAAAATTAACAAAAACTACACGATCAAAATTACGTGAAGTTATCGAACAACACTATCGATCTAAAGGATCTGTAATTGAAAACGATAGCGAATCTAAAGAGCAATATAACAAAAGTGATACTGGCGCCTCACATAAGCTGGCAACAGGAGGAGAAAAACGCAACCGAATGACTGTTAAATCGATAATAAAACAAGAGAAGATAAAAGAAATGATCGAAAAGATCTCAACAATGGATCTAACGAAATTTTGTGATTTGGATAAAATTTCAACGAAAGATTGCTTGAAAAGTGTGATCGACAAAATTGATGATAATAATAAATAAAGTGTATTTAATTAAAATTGTTTATTAAAAAAAAGAGAAAACATTCAAAGAAAAACATATTTATTTAACGAAATCATTACACTTCTCATACATTAAATTATGGGCCACATTGGGAGTGTGGATATTTTCGAATAGGCAAAGGAATATAATGACAATATTGTTGGCGAATTTCAATGCTACGACAGGGATTTTAGTATGTGGTTTAACTTTAAAATAAATAAATAAATTGGGCGGCGCAACGGCTCGTGAAGAACCAGGGCCTAGTGACTAACAACTCGCCAACATTCCTGCTGTGTGCGTTTGTCGACAGCGTGACAGTGTCAACCCAGACTTCCAGCCTCTAACGCTCTTACCACTTCGCTACAAGCTCATACTGTGGTTTAACTTTGTGTAGTCCTCAACATACCTTCTTCGAGGGCAGTCTGAGCAGAAAAGCGAAGTGAACCAGAATTGTGTACATTTAAATCCTCTGTATTAAAGATTCCAGTGTAGGGAAGGTGACATTCAATTTATTCCAAGGAGTCAGTAAGTGCATAAAATGGGAGATTATAAATGATATATGTATGTACATATATCAAAACTCAAAATTGTAATAATTTTAGTTCAATGAATTTTTGTTCACACTTAAAACAATCGCAACACTACTGAAAGCACAATAACAACTTTAGATCATGTTCAAAAAGAATTTAACGAACTGAATAGTGTTAACTCCTTTGCTTCTTAACTTTACACTTACAGCCATATTATTGAATTGTTTCAAAACTACTTTTACAGCAAAACTTGTTCTATAGAAGTTTCAAGTTGCCAGTTTTGTACAAATCGGTGTTTTTTATGAAAGTGCTGATATCCCAGTTTTAATATTCTGAAACCAAAACTTTCGTAAATAAAAGCTTTTCGTCCAAAATTTGATACTTAAAACATTCATTGAACTAGTTTTGTCGTAAAACTAGCTTTGAAACAATTCAATAATATGGCTGTTAGTATTTTTCTGAAATAAAAGCCAGACAAATTATATACATATGTATGTATGTATGTAAAATGAAAAATGTACGCATATTATAAATAACTAGGTATCGCCCAGTGGCCGAAATTCGACCACCAAGAAACTGATATTAACACTCAGAAAATATAAGCTCAAAAAAAAACTCTAGGTCTGCTAAAACGCTGGCGCGGAAGTTGTACATTAAAAAGCCAACTTTAATTGAAAATGAATCGAATCTTAAGTACGACAACGCGGCATTTCAACACAGACTAAACCTATGAATCCAATTGAAAAATCATAATATTAGCACAAAAAACAGTAGCAAATTTTGAATGGTAGAATACATTCACTACTGTACCTTTGGGTGGCTTGTTCAAATTATGTCCTTCTGATGTAAATAAATCGGTTGAACCCTTCTTGAGAAACTGGAAGTTTGGTTAAGGCAACTAATAGGGAATTGGAAAATACTGCGTAAATCCGCTAACGGATTGTATTTGCTTGGAGCGCTGTACCTTTGGGTGAAACCTTTTTGAGAAACTGTAAATTTCGTTAATGCAACTTTATTATAAGGAATTAAAAAATACTTACTTCAGTTTAACTTTTTATGCAATTCTATGACCGGTTTCCGTATGTAAAACAGTAGATACCCTATCTAATAAAGAAAGAAACCTATATAAAATAGGGAAACTCGCTTCGGGTTTTGACGTTTTTGAAATTTTTTAAACTAAAAATAAATTCCTCAAACTAATATGATTGAAGCAAATAGTTTTTTTTTAGCACAGTGATCTTCAGTGCAAAAACAAAAATGACCCACAATGTCTAAATGCGTTTCGAAGTTATATTCTGCACATCTACCTACCATACCTGGCTTTCCAACCATACACAATTTATCGAAATCGGTTGGATACTTTTTGAGCAAATGGTACCACAAAATAAAATTTAAGGCTATTTATATATAGATAATCATTTTTCGGGATTTTAATAATTGGGTTTTCGGATTTTCGGGATTTTGGGTTTTCGGGATTCTGACCCCAACCCGCATAGAATTCGTTAAAAGTTGCAATTTGTTCCCAATTTCGAGCTCTAATACATGAACCATTATGATTATTTAACTTTGTGTTTGATAATACAAACCGTGTTCAGGTCGGTTTGCAACAACTTTCTCACTTGCAACTTGCGATATATGTAGGTACATACATGTATGTTCTTCCTATGGCAAATTATGCATTCGTGAATATCTCGGGGTGTTGATCAAAGGTGAATTTACAATAATAAGAAGATGAAAACAGTGGTACTCACAATTATGTCTGTCGTATACTGGAGCTTTTTTTAAGGACCAAAAATGTACTTACCATGCAAATATTTTGACGACGATTTTGATAAAAATAATTTTTTAATTATTCTTCCCTAACGTAGTGAGATATACAGGGTGTCCCACAGTTACTGGCCCATGGGTTTCTGAAGGCATCTGAAGTCAAAAAAGTTAAAGTTAGTTTTCCCGTTTTCGCTCACTTTGCGACTTAGTTTTTTATTGTTCTTGTGCTCTTTTTTTTAACTGGCTTTAACTTTCCCAAACTGCTTGCAGTCAGGAGGTTTTACCCGCCTTATAACATTTTACTTTGGAGGTAACGATTTTCTCGCAATTTATAATCAAACCCATTTTTTTGCCATTTTAATGTTTTTTGAGGTTGGTATCATTTCATTTAAACAAAATTGTGGAAAGGTTTCCTTTTTTTATTTTACCAGAAGACCCGTGCGAAAATTTCGCACATTCAATAAGGCTTTAAATTTTCAAATAGAATGTTTGAACAAAATAAATAAATTCTATTTATTATTGATATGAAGATATTAGTTTTACAAAACCTCTTTGTAAACAATATTTGATGTAAGAATGAAATCTTTTTGAATTTTTTGTTTATAATTTTCTTTAATAGATACGTATATGTTGTTTTCACTTTTTTATTTATTGATGTGTAAACATCTTAGCGCTAGGTATTAAGAAAAAAACAAACTCTCGGTATGGGTAAACTTGAAAGAGGAAAGACAAAATTACGGATATGCCACCATCTTGTTTATTTAGATTTTTAACTAATGGATGCGAATGGTTCGTGCATTGAATAGAGTAAATTAAGATAATGTGGTAAATGTCGGTAATGTGGTTGGGTATAGTAATACACCAACGACACCAACCAAGCCAACGGTTTATGCATTAAATAGTGTCGGGAAAATTATCATCATCATATAATTGTGGAAAATGCAGTTTTTTAAGGCATGGTGCAACTGTTATGATTTTAAGGTCTAAATTGGGTATGATTTTAAGAGTTGCCACATTCTCTAAAAGTACCTTTTTTGAAAGTGGAGAGTGAGGTTAGAAACAAAATTAAATACATATTTACGCTCAGCCCTGAATCACATGAAAAAACATAACATGTTCAACGGGCGCCTTTGGCAACCTTACTATATACTGTAAGCTATAGTATAAACTATATACTACACTGATTTTTACACATCATCCCCTTGAGTCCCGGTACTCACACATTTTTTTTTTTAATAAGCTTTTTTACTATTAAACTCAAATCTCAAAAATACATCTCTCAAAAACACAGCTAAAAATTCTTTTGGGGGCCCCAGCATTTAGCTATCTCACTGCATTCCGACCCTGTAGGAATGCATTTTGTGTTTGTGTAACTCACACTATTTTAAAAAAATCCTCACTTTTTCCTCGATATGCCCGTTCCTCTAATTCTTCTTCTAAGATTTTAAATTAAAGAATTTATAAATATGTTTCTTTCATTCACGCAATCTAGTGATACCTAATAAATGCATAAGGCTTTTTATAATGAGAAAAAAGATTACAAACAACAGAAGTAGATAACAAATATGTTTCTCCACCATCACTCACTCAATGTGCAAGCGAAGAAAAAGGATTATACATTACAAAAGTAATAAATATGTTTCTTTCATTCATGCATGGTGTAACTAAAGAATGTTTCTCCCCCACTCACTCAAGGTGCAGCGAAAAAAAAGAGAATTTTAAATTACAGAAGTAATACATATTTCTCTCTTTCACTCATTCAATGTGTTAAAAGTGAGGTATTCTTTATATCAAATTTTTCAATTATTGAATTATTTAATATTTCCGAAATTTATAGAAAATAGTGTGGTATAACATAAAGTTTTTGTGCAATGTCATGAGTATGTGTAAATTCCTATTCAGTGATACCCATTTTAGTGGATTTGACTATTTTATAAATGAGAAAAAAGGAGTTTGACAACAGAAATAATATATATGATTTTTTAAATAATCTTAAATGTAATTTTTTTCTAGAAAAAAGTTAAGTATTTTTATGAAATCCAATTGGGTTTTCATAATAAAAAAGGAAAAATCATACATAATAACGTGACAAAATTATACCAAAGTCAAAGAAAAACAACCTTAAAATGTCAACAAAATTGGTTTGAAAATAAATAAAGCGAAAACGGTTAACCACAGTAACGATTGGATCGCACAAACTAGCTAGAAATTGACGATGTAAAAACATACATATGTATTGGTTAAATTGGTTATGATATCATTAAAAATGTTTTAAAAACAATTTAAAGTATAAATTATTATTATAAATTTAAAAAAAATTATTTAAATAGCTAAAAAATCTAGAGCTCAAAGTATATGCCATATGATTTGTTTGATAAATATGAATTAATGAAAAAAAATCTAAAATCATTAGAGCGGTTTCTTAAAAAAATTATTTTGTATTATATAAAATTTTTTGAAAATATAATTTGGTGTAGGTATACTAATTTTTATTATTTAATAAAATACAATTTGTAAGAAATTAGAAAAAAATCTTGTACCCGTTTTCCAGATGTTGAAGTTACAAAAATAAAAATTTAAACATTTTTTAAAAATCCAAAAATTATTTTATAGAAAATGTTTATAAATGTTAAATTGTTTAAATTTGAAGGTGAGGACCTCTTTTATAAAAAAAAAAAAAAATAGGTGAAGCCGATAACGAGAAATTTGAGAATTGATAATTTTTTTATTTACCAAAATATCTTACCTAATGATATGGAAATTAAATCTCTTGATTTTTTTACGAATCCTAAACTTGCCCTATAGTACCTTACCTATACATATATCGCAAGTAAAAATGTGTAGAACCGTGTTAAAATGCCAACTGCTCTTGTGTAAATCAAAACAAAAATCGGTTGCAGTTTGATGGTTAAGTTAAAAGAAACGAGGCCAAAAATCATAAAAACCGTTATAAATCGAAAAGGAAGTGAGAACGTGGAAATTTTCTCTTAAGTTTTTCGACTTAAAATGACCTCAAGAGCACATCGTTTTCATCTGGGGCGGTGACTGTAGGACGAATACGTTAGAAAGGAATAATCAAACGAATTGGAGGATTTTTACTCCGATCGGCTTGTCGGAAGAATCCGTTCCAAAAGATTCCTTATTAGGTCTCGGTAACAGAAATAAAAGAAGTAATAAGCCTTTTGAATAACAAAAGAGACTTCAATTTCTTAAGCTCAAAAATGCTTATAGATGCAACGACATAATTGGTCCAATGATGTCGAATATTGTAAACTACTCATTGTTAGTGGGACACTTCCCTGACACTTGGAAGGAATCAATTGTCACCCCTGTTGAAAAAATTAAAGGAACTGACAAATGTGAACATTTTCGTCCAGTCAACGCACTCCCAGTCTACGAAAGGTCATCAAAAATTAGTCCATAACCACCTTGAAGAATACCTTGAAGAAAACAACTAATTACTCCAAAACCAGTCAAGTTTTCGAAAGAAACATTCATGCGAATCCGCACTAAACAATGTACTTATTAGCTGGAAAGAAGAGGTAGCTGAAAAAAAATTCGTCTTTGCTGTTTTTTCTTGATCTCAAACGAGCTTTTGAGACAATAGATCGAGGAATATTACTGGCAAAACTGAGCTGTTATGGTGTAAGAGGAGAGGAGCAGAAATGGTTTGCGTCATATCTATCAAAACATCAGTGAACGGAACATTGTCAAACAGCGTTGAAACAATACACGGAGTTCCTCAAGGATCCATCCTGGGCGCGATGTTATTTATTATTTTCATTAATGACATTGAAAACGTCCTCATGCATTCACAAACTGTCATTTTCGCAGATGATGCACTAATTTTTATATCGGGAAAGAATGCAGAAAATTGCACGAAATACCTTCAAGAAGACATAATAAGAGTCAGTGAATGGCTTCGATCAAACAAACTAAAAATGAACGTTGCAAAAACGAAGTGCATGTCCCTCAAACATAACTTAAACTTGTACCAGGAAATGGAGAACCAAAGGATAGAACAAGTGGAAGTAATTAAATATCTACGCATAGTTATAGACAATAAGTTAAAGTTCGACTTGCATGTCGACTATTTAATCAAACAAATTTCAAAAAAAAAATGGATTCTTTAACAGAATAAGAAATAAACTATCTTTAATATGAGCAATCAATATCTATAATGTAATGATAAAGCCCCATTTTGAATATTGTTCATCAGTTCTGTACCTCTGTTCCAATACTGAATTGTTAAAATTACAATGTCTACAAGATGTTCAAAGGGTAGTTATGTGCATTCAAGAGGACACAAGCGTCCACAGGTTTTTCTCAAAATCCACCTCTGTCTACCAACTCCTACTCTCACCTCCACGTGGTGAACATCGGGTGTCTAGTACCTCAGCTGGAGACGGGGTTTAAATCCCCGTGGAAAGCTGTTGGGGACAGCCAACGAGAGAGGGGGGGGAGGAGTGTTCCCACTAAGGCACTTCTCCTTTCATCGAGGCGGCAGCGGACGAATTCTCTAGATGGAATCAACGGTGGCGTCTACAGTTCCAGTTAGGTTGAACTACTTAGTGAACACCTTATATGGGCTACTACGACATATTTGTAGCTCAGACCTATAAGGAGCGGTTTATCCGGCTCCCTACCCTTGGAGTTATACGAAGGGTCTGGTCCTCCGGGTCGGGGGTTGTGCGTCGGGGTAACTTCCCTACCACGTAAAAAAAAGTTGTTCCGAAACAACAACAAGCCTCGGATATGGATGATTTTAAAGTTGACGACCCCAGCAAACGAAACAAGGACAATGAATTTCGGATCTGCACGTGGAACGTCCTGTCCTTATACAGAACACGTGCAGCCGAACAATTAGTGGAGAACCTGGACAGGCTAAAGGCTGACGTAACAGCCATCCAGGAAGTGCGATGGGATGGAGAGGGCGTACGGAGACTGAAAACGTGTGACATCTACTACGGCGGGTGCTTGAAGGAACCGGGTCAGCGGCTCTTGGGTTGTGGTTTTGTGATAAGGGGAAGACTTAGGCAAGAAGTCTTGGGCTTCCGAAGTGTAAGCGAGCGCCTGGTCACAATCCGCATCAAAGGCAAATTTAAGAACATTTCGCTGATTTGTGTTCACGCCCCCCATGAAAGGAGAGAAGACTCAACCAAAGAAGCATTCTACGATCTCTTGGAGACAACGTATGATATGTGCCCGAAGTACGACGTGAAGATCATTCTTGGTGACTTCAACGCAAGATTCGGAAAGGAGGGCATCTTTGGTTCGATAGTCGGAGGACACAGCCTACACGACGAAACTTCCGGCAACGGACACAGGCTGGCAGACTTTGCGGCGGGGCGAAATGTCATCATCTCAAGCACCTACTTCCCACACCTCAATATACACAAGGGGACTTGGCGGTCGCGTGATCAAGTAACCGTCAACCAAATCGACCACGTTGCGATAGACGCGAGACATGCTTCCAGTATCTTGGACGTCCGAACGTTCCGAGGGGCCAACATTGACTCGGATCACTACCTGGTGGTAGCTAGACTACGTATGCGGATATCCATGACGCGACAACGCAGAGCAGATGCTGTGAAAAGATTCGATGTCGAGAAGCTTAAATCGCAAGAGACTGCCAGAACTTTTGCAGACCACGTAACTCTTAATCTCTCAGGAGGTCCGCTACCAGCATCAAGTGCAGAGGACCAGTGGGAACACTGTCAACAAGCCATTAGAAGTGCCGCCTCTGATGTGCTGGGTTTCACTAGGCGAATACAACGAAACCCCTGGTTCGATGAGGAGTGCCGGCTAGCGCATGCAGCTAAGGACGAGGCCTACCAGGCAATGCTGCAGACTCGAACAAGAGCTGCTGAGAGAGTGGCCCGGGACCTCTACGGGCTGAAACGAAAAGAGGAACGCCGACTTCTCAGGAGGAAAAAGAGAGAGCACGAGAAGCGGGCGGTAGAGTCTATTGAGGGTTGTAGCGGTAGGGGAGATGTTCGAAAATTTTATCAGAGGGTGAAGCGATCCACCCAAGGATTCAAGGCTAGAACGGAAGCCTGCCGAGATGAGAGTGGGAATATGGTAGTAGACACACAGTCAGTGCTGAGGATCTGGAAAGAACACTTCTCTAGACTGCTTAATGGCGAAGACAGCCAAGATGCCGCTAATAGGCAGAACGCTCCATTCAACTTGGACGATGATGGCCAAGAGTTCCGTCCACCCGACCTAACCCAAGTTCGGCTGGCGATATCCAAACTTAAGTCGTACAAGGCTGCAGGTGCGGATGGCTTACAAGCCGAACTATTTAAATCAGCGGGAGATGAATTGGCTAGGAGCATACACCAGCTCATCTGCAAAATTTGGTCGGAGGAAAGTATGCCCGATGAATGGAACCTCGGTATAGTGTGCCCCATCCATAAAAAGGGAGATGTTCTGAAATGTACCAACTACAGAGGAATTAGTCTCCTAAACGTCGCTTATAAAATCTTGTCGGCCATCCTGTGTGACCGCTTAAAACCTTTTGTCAACGATCTGATCGGCCCTTATCAGTGCGGTTTTAGGCCAGGCAAGTCAACCGTCGATCAAATGTTCACACTCCGACAGATTTTAGAAAAATCCCGGGAATTCCAGATCGATACACACCACCTTTTTATCGATTTTAAAGTCGCGTATGATAGCGTGAAAAGGGACGAATTATACAGAGCCATGTCGAGTCTCGGCATCCCTGCCAAACTCATCCGCTTGTGCAGGATGACGATGGAGAAATCTCGCTGCTCCGTCAAAATTGGTAAGAACACCACCGATTCCTTTGATGTTGAGAAAGGATTGAGGCAAGGCGACGCGTTATCATGCAACCTATTCAACATCGTTCTTGAAGCCATTGTACGCAACGCACATGTCAACACCAGCGGTACAATCTATCAAAAGTCCGTTCAATTGCTTGCATATGCGGATGACATAGACATTGTCGGCAGAACGAAGCGAGCTGTGGCAGGGGCATTTGCGAGCATTGAATCGGAGGCGGCTAGAATGGGATTGGCGGTTAATGAGGACAAGACGAAGTATATGCTGTCATCGAGAGAGGAATCTCAACATCGTCGAATCGGGCAAAATATCACGATGGACAGATATAACTTCGAAGTTGTCAAGGACTTTGTCTACCTGGGCTCCACTATTACATCGCAGAATGACATCAGTGCAGAGATCAAGCGAAGAATTACTCTTGCCAACCGCTGTTTCTTCGGTCTAAGAAGGCATTTAAGTAGTAAGGCCCTCTCTCAGAGAACCAAGGAGACTTTATACAAAACCCTAATCATCCCGGTCCTGCTTTATGGGTCAGAAGCATGGACAGTGGACACTGAAAGATTCGGATAAAAATCTGCTAGGGTGCTTTGAGAGGAAGATTCTTCGTGTGATTTTCGGTCCGGTGTGTATCGAAGGAGTATGGAGGAGAAGATTCAACGACGAGCTATACGGGCTATACAGCGACGTTGACCTGGTCAAAAAGCTGAAAATACAGCGGCTTAGATGGCTGGGGCACGTGGAGCGTATGGACAGCAACGCACCTGCCCGACGAGTCTTCGAATCCAACCCCGATGGGGTACGCAGCAGAGGAAGAACCCGTAACAGGTGGCGCAATCAAGTGAATGACGACATCAAAGCACTCGGTGTGCGCAACTGGAAGCGGCTAGCTAGGGACAGAGCTGGCTGGAGGGGCTTGTTAGTTGAGGCCGAAGCCCATCCTGGGCTGTGAGCGCCATCAAAAGTAAAGTAAAGTAAGTACAATGTCTACAAAATAAATCAATGCGTATAATACTCAAGTGTAACCGTCTAACCCCAATATGCTTAATGCTTAATAAGCTTCAATGGATGAATGTAAAGCAAAGAATATTTGTTAATGTATTATGTTTTGTATTCAAAATAAAAATTAATTTATTACCTAAATACTTGAGTAAATATTTGAGATATGTGGGTGAATCACAGCCTCATGACCTTAGAAGTAGAGATGATTTCAGACTACCCAACTACATTTAAAATGTTACCCGAAATAGTATATTTTATAAAGGCTGTAAACTATTCCACTCACTTCCTTACGAAGCTAAAAACTAAATTTAAAAGATATGTAAATAAATTTATAAAATGTACCTATCCTTAAGAATGCAAACATTATATTATATATCTTAAGTTTAAAAACTGTAAAACTTGAATTTAAATAGCAGAGTTCTGCTATATAAACTCAACTATCTTGTAAAATATTATCTTGTAAAATAAGTCCAACGAATTTTAACTGAATTTTTCGTTATCGGCTTTACACATTAATTTTTATTTGCACCTTAGGGCAAGTATTGGTCAAAACTAAAATTACTATGATGGATAAGTCCAAAAAAGGGTTTTTCGACAAGACGTCCGTAGGTATGTATGTTTGTCTATGCAGCTGTGCGTCCTGATGAACATCGATATAGAACCTAAATGAAAGGACGGATGTGCTTTAAATTAGGTGTGAAACATTTTTATGTGATTTCCTATAGTAATGGTTGTCATAACGATATTGGTTTTATCAAGTTTTCTCGCAAATTGCTCTAACGATGTTGATTAAACTTCGTATATACATAGGTGTCTAGAGCAGTTTCTTACTATATAACAGTTTTTTTTTCTCTTCAAAATATCAAATAACTGAAATAAAGTTTTGGAGATTTTTGAGCAAATTGGGTGTTTTTTGGGATATTCCCAAATATAGCGTCATTAGTCTAAGAAATATAGGATCTGACCGGGAAGATAAATTAACTCATGAAATTTTATTGCTGGCATCGACGCTGAATTTCATCCTGTACAACATATCCAATGTGCCTCAAAATGCCCTCAGTGGCTTTTTATATAAACACATTTTAAGAGGTGGAGAGGGTGGAGGCGGGTGTTTATCAAGCTGAAAAATGTATTAAGAGATAGATACCGTGCATGATATAGTCTGCCACTAGATCTGGGTTAAACTCTTCTCCAGACGTGCTTTCAACTTCAAACTACCAACAAGATCATGCAAGTTGACAAGAATAAAAATAAAGCCGTAAAGCCATCAAGATCTGCAAGTGTTTCAAACCAGCTGAATACCTCATTAAGCTTACCATACCAACACAAAAGTCGTCTCATTTTACTGCACAGAAGTATTTTCATCAAATAGTATGCATGAGTACAACATGAGTCGTTAACTGATTCATTATTTCCTTCTGAGCTTTTCAGAACTGAAAAGTTTTGCGTCTTTATCTTAAACTTTGCAAATTGGTGCTAAATGCTTAAGAATTTTATTTTAGGTCCGCCCTCCGCATGCATTATCCTTTATATAATGCCTACCTAGAGCTTACATCTTTTTTCCCCAATTCGTAACTTTAACAGTGTATGTTCTGCAGTTTAAAACAAAATATCTTTTAATTTTTAACAATAATTTAAAAATATATTTCTCTGTTTTAAATGCACATCTAGAATGTATCGTTTTATTCTTAGAGGACTATTGCCAAGGGAATACATTGAACAGACAAGATAAAACACAGAAATATACATTTTTGTTGGATGTTTTTTTTTTTTTTTGTTTTGTTTAGGATTGGGTGCTTAGAATCTATTCTGTTTTGGGAACACTGAGATCCCAGAACAGCTTGCCCATGCCTCCGACACCACCGATGCACAGAAGAACAGTCAGACGGTAGAGGATCTGGTCCATTGTACCTCCCTTAAGGAAAACTGGTTTGCCATCGGGCTGTTGGAATTTTTGTTGAACTTCCTTCAGCTTGAAGTATCCTTTGTGGATTTCTCCTCCAGATCTGACAACATTGCTGGTCGCAAATTGACGAATGACGGCCTGTGAGGAAAATGATTGAAAATTACGTAATGTTTTATTTGGGGGTTGTTTGGAGCTTAATTTTTTTAGTAAAAATGTTATTAAATTATTGTTCCAACTATTTGCAGTTTTTAAATTTGTTTATATCGAGGTATTAAATACTATTTTAAGGAATCTTACCCTCGATACGTTCATTTTAAGTTTAATTTTGCAAAAAAAATTCTATGATCTGAAGAACCGTGAGGAAAACTTCTGAAGAATAATTTTTTTGACAGAAGAAATATGATTTCCAAAATGTGTGTGTGGATTGTGGAATAGAGGGCATGGCTGGAGTAATGGAGAAAAGTGATGCCAACACTCCCAAAATACGGGAAATTTTACAACCAACAGTCACACGAGGAGAATTGTGGCTGCAAGGACTTCCATCGGCGGAGAAAAAGAAAACGCAAGGGGCCTACATAATTAACCCCAAAAACCAACGCTTTTCCAAATGCCGATCTTGCGCTCGATATTGAAGCGGTAAAGACCAAATTCCTTGTTCCTCAAGACTCCAACAATTTGACAGTCTCTTTTCGTTCTATTTCACATTCTTTGTGTGTAGGTTTCAGTGCTGTTGCTGGTCATGTGAATACATTTCAATTACGAGTTTCATATTTTCTTACAACTTGATTTTATTGCTCAGTACATTCTTACAAAGTGTGGGAAAGCATTTTGTTTTAGATTGTAGTTTTTGTTGACGTTTTCTTTTGTGACGACAAAAAATGTCAGAGGAATCAATCCAATTTTAGCACCGTGAATGAAAAATAAAGGCTCGACCAAACAAACGTCTCAGCAGATTGAAAAAGCCGAATCGATAGAAATAATGAAGGATATACACAATTCTAAAAACTATTACTTGGTAAGCTTGGCAAAAGAATTCTGTATGGGAGCTTAAATTTAGCGCGATCTTCGTAGTAGGCTTAAACAACAACAAACATCAGCGATTGTTTCAGGTCGGTTTTGGAGAGCCTTAAATAGAATGGTAACACAAAAACGAGAACGTCATTGTAAATTATTCCTTGTGTAAAGTTTTCACACGATTTTTGAAAATTTTATTTAAAAAATCGTGCAATTGAAATAAAAATGATGAAACTTTGCCCCAGCAAAAAATCTCTTGTATCTCCTTCGTGGAACGCGCCTAATAACAAAATCCCTGATAATCGTTCCAGTGTCAATTTTTTAAAAAAAAAATTGATGAAATGAAATAAATAGTGGTAAGTACAAAATACAAATATAAGCTAATTTATGAATCATTTGTTTCTATAGCATTTAACCATGTCTCTTGCGAAATTTCTTAAAAAATCCATTGAACAAACACATTGCCTTAATCGGGTTTGTATCCTTAAACCAAAACAAGCCGAGCTTCAGACAATACATCTCAATAAAGGGCAAAATGAAATTGGTCGCACCAAAGAAACCGGCATCCGGGATGTACGCTGCTCCAAGCGACAGTTGCTCCTCGACGTCGACTTGGAAAAATTTCAGGTAACTGTTGAAGTTCTTGGTGTAAATCCATGTGCTTTGAATGGTTTCATGGTTGATCAAGGTACCAAAGTAGTTGCATTGCACGGCGATGTTCTCGAAATCGTTTACGGACGACATCCCTTTGAAATTGTATTCAAACCGCCACCACCCGAGGTGGAGCAAATAGCAAGAGAAGATGATGGGGATGATAAAGTAGATGGTATATCATCATCTGATGACTACAAAGAACCTTGGCAAGTGCTCGAAAATGGAAAGCTGGTTGTTTTCACTAGCAACGGAGTGAAGAGCTCAAAAAAAGTCGTCGGCTACGATATGGACGGAACTATAACAACCACAAAGTCCGGCAATGTATTCCCCAAGAACACTGAAGATTGGCAAATCATATACCCGGAAGTTCCTGCGAAGCTAAAAAAATTAAGTGCAGATGGCTATAAAATTTGTTTCTTCACCAATCAAGGAGGAATCGCCAAGGGCAAAATCAAACTCGAAGACTTTAAACAGAAGATCAAAGGAATATGCAGCAAGTTAAATGTTCCCATACAAGTGTTCATCGCCGTTGGCGATGGCTTCTATAGGAAACCAGCACCTGGCATGTGGAAACATTTGTGTGAGAAGGAAAATGATGGCATCCAGATTGATTTGAAAGAGAGTCTCTATGTTGGCGATGCTGCTGGACGGGATGCAGAGGGAAAAAAGAAACGTGACCACTCCTGCTGTGATCGATTGTTTGCTTTGAATGTCGGTCTTTCCTTCTTCACGCCAGAAGAACACTTCCTTGGCAAGAAACCCATGCCCTACGCTCTGCCCGAATTCAATCCTGCCAAACTGCCAACCAATTTGCCACATATTGAGCCAGTGGCTACAAAAATTCCATCTGATACTCCGGTGGAGGTTGTTGTTCTAGTCGGCCTACCGGGATCAGGGAAAAGTGAATTCACCAGGAAAACACTGGAACCCTTGGGATACACCGTCTTAAATGCAGATACTCTGGGTAGTTCTGCGGCTTGCATTTCCCGTTGCCAAAAGGCTTTGCAAGCTGGACAAAGATGCGTCATAGACAACACCAATGTTGATGCGGAAACGAGGAAAAGATATGTGGAAATCGCAAATAAATCCAACGTTCCTTGTCGCTGTTTTGTTATGAATGCCAGTCCAAGTCAAATTCAACACAACATCGCTTTTCGGCAGCTCACCGACTCTAAGCATTCGAAAATTAACCAAATGGTCATGAATACCATGAAAAAGAAGTTCAAAGAGCCCTCGCTGGATGAGGGCTTCACAGAGGTAGCTAAAGTGAATTTAAAGTATGCATTTAGGTCCTCGGAGGAGGAAAAATTATACAAGTTGTACTTAGTCGAGAAATAAAATAGTTTTTTGAAGGCCTATGCAGTAGTTTTTAATTTATAGGTATCATGTACAACTCCAGGAGTTTTATTCTGGGTTGCTGGGAATACATTTTGAAAAGATTTAACAAAAATTCATAATTCTAATCTAAAGTAAAGATTCTTTTTGCGATATCAGCAATTAGCCAATCGACAGCGGTGAGAAGCTTTTCTCCAGTCACAGCGCTAACTCCCAGCACGAGCCAGTGATGGGTGGTGATGTTGTCCAGCTCAAGAATCTACGACCGAAAAATTAGAATCAGTAAGAAATTAACCAGACCATCATACCTTTTTGATCTCCTGCGATGACAGTGCTCCTGGGAGATCTTGTTTGTTGGCCAAAACAAGCAGAGTAGCACCAGCAAGTCTTTCCTCCTGCAGCAATACTTCCAGTTCAGATTTGCATGTTTGGAGGCGCATTCGATCGGCACTGTCGACAACCCACACCAAACCATCTGTACATTCGAAATAATTCCTCCAATATGATCGTAGTGATTTCTGACCACCGACATCCCACATATTTAATGTATAACCATTGTGCTCTAAGCTTTTTATATTGAAACCCAGAGTTGGGGATATAGTATCGATTGGTTCTCCATTGAATCTCTTAAGAATTGTTGTTTTGCCTGCATTATCCAATCCACTTTGGGGTCAAAAAGATGACATCAATAAATTTATTGGACAGTTTTGTAAAAAGAATTTGATTTTACACTTACAGCAAAAGTATGCGCATTTCCTTTTCCTTTTGACGCATTTTTTTGAGAACTGTTAGAAAACCCATTTTAATTCTGCAGATTAAATTGATAAATTGATTAAAATATAAAAAAACAAATCATATGCCGGATGAAAACCTGATCTGCTTTGTTTATGTATTTGCCTTGGTTTTTGTTAGTTTTCTTTTCAAAGGAGTGCCGCCAACGGCTCGTCATGAAATCTTTCTTGTGAATAACATCTGTCACTTTCCAGTGGAATAGATCTGTTACATTTCATATTTTTTGAACAGGCTTGTCCCATGAAGGAGAGATCTCTGAAGGCACATAGTGTTTTGGATTGATAAAATAAATTAATTTTTGATTTAAATCTGTCAAAACGCAGATTTTACATTCCAATGGGCAAATAAATTGATTTATTTTTTGATTTATGGTGGATTTACATGTATCTTCATCTGCAAAATGCAGAAAAGTAGAGCAGGACAGAGGTATACAAAAAATCCGACCGAGTGAAAGAGAACCATCAAGAAGATGAACATGTTCGTCTTCATTTCTGTTTTATGGGACTTTCCTATAATGCAGAAACAAAGTTCTTCTGCATTTTGATCTTTTCTCTCTATCTAACAAATATACATTTTGTATTTGGCATCCCTTTTTTGGTGCAGAAACCAAATACAGATACATGTAAATCCACCATTAAAATCAAATTTGCAGATCTAGACTTTTCGGCAGATTTACCCCTCCCACACTAAGGGCCAGTGTCACAGTCATAGTAGTGGCACTTAAGTGCGAAATCTTGGGTACAAAATTTCAATTTTCGCAGTGTAAACTTACCTGAATAAGTTGCACTTAAAGGCTTAACCACATTGACCTACTTTTGCCAAAAAGTACAAAAGTGAGAAATTAAAATGATCGCTAAAGAAACATGCTTGCAAAAAAACATACGAAAATTGTTCTGACATATAAATTAAACCACCGTGCATAAATTTCCATTGTTCGTTTTGCAAGCAGGGGCCAATTTCTCGGATGAAGGCTCTCCCAAACCAATGCGGAACATTCGTTGCGGCGAAGAAACATTCGTCAGTTAAAATTAATTCATATGTTTCTCCGCCGCATTGGTGTGGGGACTCTCATATATCACCATGTAAATAAATTTTGACATGCGAATGTTTCTTCGCCGCAACGAATGTTCCGCATTGGTTTGGGAAAGCCTTAATACATCACATACATTTGATACAACATACAACGTTTTCATACATCATACACTTCATACAATATTCTGTTTCTCAGATTTCATTGGAAGTGTTGTATGATATTTTGTTTTTTGTATGATGTGTATGATTTTGACATTTCATTATTAGTGACTGTGGGGATAATAGGAATCTCAATTTTGGGGTTTTTACGATTTCAAAAAATTATTTGTTACATAAAATTCTACAATTTTAGTAATTTATATAAAAGTGATCATTTATTTACAATCCACAAAATAGAATTATTATATGATGGTGAAGACGTGTTGGAACTTCTTTAAATTATTATACATACATACGTGTCAGAAGACGCCCTAAAATAATAAAAGAACGCATAAATTTTAATCTTGAAGATCCTCATTTTGTTGAAAAGTTTATCTGACTATTAAAAAGAAAACAATGAAAATTGAACATAATTCTAAATTTTTAGAATTAATAAATTCAAAAAATACTTACTTTTGTGTACTTCCTTTTCAGTTTCTTTTAATCTACAACAGTATTTTATGTTGTATGAATTGTATGAACATTTTGTGGTTAATTTGCTGTATGATGTGTATGAAAAATTTCTCAGAAACAGAATCATACAACATTCCAATATTTCCAGTGTAATCTCCGATCATACATTGTTGTATGATAACGGATCAGACAACAAATTTGAGAAACAGAAATCATACAGCAGAACTGTCAATATCATACATTGTATTGTATGATTTGAGAAACAGGCCCCAGGTGTCTTCAGAATAGATATTTATTTCTCACTTTTGTACTTTTGTACAAAAGTGGGCCTATGTAGTTAAGCCTTAAGGTTAGACCGCACTAGGCGGAACTGCACTGCAGCGGAACTGCGATTCAAAATAATTTGTATGAAATTGTATGAAGTTCAGTTGCCGCTTAGTGCGACATAGCTCATACAATTTCATACAAATAATGTTTTGCCGCGTCGTGAAGTGTAGTTCCGTTGCGGTTGCGTGCGGTCTAACCTTTAAGTTGATTTCCTCTTAAAATTACATAAAAAGATTTATGCTGGATTTTTATGTATCTTCGTCTGCATGATGCAGAAAAGTAGAGCAGGACAGATGTTTACAAAAAATCCGAGCGATTGAAATAGAACCACCAAGAAAATGAACACGTTCGTCTTCATTTCTGCATTATGGCACTTTCCTATAATGCCGAAATGAAGTTCTTCTGCATTTTGATCTTTTCTCTCTATCTAACAAATATACATTTTGTATTTGGCGTCCCTTTTTTGTGCAGAAAGCAAGTGCAGAAACATGTAAATCCACCATTTTTCGCCTTCACAGCTGATGTGAAGGGCACTTTAATCTAGAACTTGTAGAGTTTTTGCAACACAAACAGTTCCTCTGTCATTATTTTTTTTTTTTGACACATGTCATTTAAAAAAGAAAACATCTGTATATTTTCAAGTTTATAAAAATTGAATACTGCGGTTATTTTTATTTTTGTTAAAATTAAAACTATTTAAAATATGGCTGGTTATGGGTTTGAGGAGTTTGTTATGCGCGCTAAGCGCAACATTGAAAATTTCATTCGCAACCCCAACAAAGAAACCCTCAATGCAGCCGAAAATGAACTCCAAAAATATGACGGCATCCAAATGCAAATGTTCCAAGTTCGTCTATTGATGCCTTTGATGTTAAAATTAGACAAATTAAATGGGTAAAACATACAAACATAGCTCCCACCATTGATTAGCATTAAATACTAATAATTCCATAGGGAAAATATAGAATTACAAGCCGGTATCATAAGACTTATGAAGACAGTCATATCGAGAACCTATCTCAAAGATGTCAAAGCCATCAAAACTATGTTACTGATTCTAATCAAACAAGTTCGCGAATGTGAAAAGTCTACCATAAAATCAAATTTATCCGAAGAAATAAAATTAGCCACAATCGAGTGCATAACCGAGATATTCCAACGGTCAACTTCCGATGTGCTTGAGCAATACTATAACAAAGAATCTGCTCTGTTTATGGGTCAGATTCTTTTAACGGCTGTAGAATTTTTAGCATTCGAGAAATACCGGAAACTTGTGTAGGTCTTATTTGAGCCTTTTTGAAAAAAGAATCTTGAATGAAATTGAGTATAATTTGCAGCATTTCCTCAATTCAATGTCTGATGGCTGTGTTCTATGTCCATGATAGAGCCGACTCTTGTGACATTGTCCTTCGGAACCAAGTGGCCGACACTTTGTTTGTCTTTGTTCCAAAAGTTATAACACAGCTCTTTAAGAGTTGCTTGTCTGATGAGAAGCTAGGCGAAACTTTAATTTCTGTAAGAAATTTACATTATTTTAAGTTTTACTGAGGTCTGTGTAAACTAAAAACTAATACTATCTTTCAGACTGCCATCAAGGCACTAGGTCGAATTCTTCTCATAATGTTTGATAAAGGCGATCGTGGCTCATTACCTAAATATGATAAAAAGTCCTTCATTGATTTAGTAACCAAGTCGCTTGAATCGCAAACTCTTTATGATAACGATGATCGTTTCATTAAAAATCCCAAACATGCCAAACCAGACCTCGAAGAACAACTCAATAGACTACAATCGGAGGGAAGAACTGCAGCATGGTTCAATGAAACAGCTACGAAGTTAAAAAATCTGCTTCCCAAGTTGTCAATTTTGAGAGCGCATCAATCGAGAAGAATTCGTTTTGAGTATGCAAAACTATGTTGCCAACTACTGGAAAAATGCTCACACAGATTGGGTGACAATAACATAGACCTATTGGAATCCATCATGGCCATGTCTCAGGATGACGATGCAGATATCCGAAAATTATGCTCCCAATCCATAAATTCTATTCAGCGTTCCGAATGCAGCTTCATTTTTGATGATTTGGTTGATGTCGTCTTCGATAAACATCTCACAAAGCTGCCGCGCGTCATTAACCGCTGCGAAGAAGAGGAACAATACTCGGAATTCTTGTTCTTCAAGGGATTCTTTCAAAATATTTCCGATCGTAGATTGAAGATCCTGTTTACATTTTCAAAGAACTTAGAAGAATTTTGCCTATGTTTGATTTCGGCATTTGAGCTGAAAATGCAACCGGGTCTGTTAGCAGAAGAATATGCTCTTCGAGATATTTGCGGAGACGAACATGTTTTGCATACGAATTCTTGGAGAAAGTTTAAAAGTATAGACTCGATACGTGTATTGAGTTTATTGTGTGATATATGCCAGAATTTGGGACGTCCTGAGACTTGCAACGTTGTTTATGATTATCTAATGGAATTGCTTGGGACAAGTATTGAAATTGTCAATGAAGTTATACTAATATCGGGGATCTTATTGAGCAGTGAATTAGGAATTAAAAGGGAGGAAATTGTTAAATCGTTTCTAAATGAGCTCCTTGATGAAAGTCATTGGCATTTAGCTCTGCATCCTGATGAAATGCGACGACTTAAAGTTAAAAAGGTAATCCTCTGTATTGAAAGTATTTTATTTTATTTTTTCAAGTGAATTTGTTTTCTTATAGAAATCGGATTGGTATGTTGACCGTACGCCTGGTTTGTATGAATCTGCTATTGAGATAAGAGTACAAGACTATAATTCAGATGATTCCGATGACGAAGGTTAGAAATGGACACAAATATATCACCAACCCCATACACAATTTCAGTATTTTTTTGTTTCAGATATCAGACCCGACACAGTCAATATTGCTGATGCGCAACTTAATGTACTGCATACTTGCATTATTTTAGATGCTCTTGGGAACTTAGCTATTGCCATGGGAGAACGTTTTAAACCTTTTGTTTTCCAGGCACTTCATAGAGTGCTTCTCAAGGCAGGTTAGTTGAAATAGACCAGTTAATATACTGTTAAGAGTTGGAAAAGACACTCACAAGTTCTTTTGCAACTACTGAAATGCGTTGAGTTCAATGCACGACGATTTCCTCTGGTGGGTTAATATATATTTGTGCACCACCCAAACTTTGCAAATAGTTAAACAAACAAATTCAAATAATAACACCCGATCCTTGACATGGATAAATGGGCAAATGAAATGTAGTGGAATGAATTTAAATAAATTTAGTGAACAAATAATACAATGGATATACATATACATTAGGGTGGGTCAAATTGAACAAATTTTTCTTTAATTTTTATGAAAGCACAGAAAATTTGTTGCTTGTAGGCTAAAAAAAATGCGCCAAAGCTTAAACGGTTTTACGGATTTGCTTAAGTAGTATTTAGTAATAGAAATGTGTTGTTTATTTAACTTGAATGTTCTTTCAAAATCAGAATTAAATCATTGTCTTTTGCCGTCAGCCCGAAAAAGAGAGTTAAATCTGAACAAAATACAATAATTACAATTGATCTACATACATTTAATCATTTTTTTATATAAAGAATCATATAAAGTTGATAAATACAATTTTTGTGTATTTTAAACGTTCATACATACATATTTTGAAAAGCTTAATTAAAAAAAAAACTACTTTTACATTCCAATCCTGCCCATTAAAGCTTCATTTAGAGTGAGAATCCCACATTTCCCAATGTGCTCGTCTAATTGACACAAGGATCAGGCAAGTTCCTACGAAATGGAATACATTTTCCAAATCTCTGCGGTTACAAAGGGTGCACACCAGGTTTTCTTCGGGTCCATATGGTCGGTATAGCTCCCCTCTCGCTTTGAAAACCCTAGACATTTTATATACGGTAATTATCTAAAGTAATTGTTGAGGTTAAGGTTGGGCTGGAGGAGTTTATGCATTTTTCTCTCTCTGTATCACTTGAACGTTGTGTTGCATTTCCAGACGTGACCATTCTGCAGACAAAACCGATTTTTGCTGAAGTAATCGGCTCGCAATGATGTTGGGCATTCGACGGTTTTCAAGAGACATCACTTTTCGAATATAAGTCAGGTGTAACAGGGTGATTGGTATAAGGTGCACAAAAAAGCAATTTTCTAAAAAAATTATTTAAAACAGAAAACAATATTTAAAAACAACGGTAAGGCTTGAATGCCCTGCCATACTTTTTTGAAAAACCCAAAAATCTCTTCTTTAATTTCCTTTTTAAATTAAGTTGCGTTTGTAAATAGTTTTTAAATATAATTTTCAAAGTCGAAATTTTGAAAAAAAAAAAATTTAAAACTAATTTTTTTCAAAATTTTATGTAATTAATTTTTGTATTCAAAACTTAATGCTCTTGTCAATTTTTAGTCAAATACTGAAAACCACATGGTTCTAGGACTTTGACTTTTCAAGATATTGAAAAATAAAGAAACCAGCATCTTAGTGAAAACAAGAAAAAACGAGGTTGATTATAATCAATTGGTTGCTGAAATGATCATTTAGCCGGATTATTCTTAGTTTTATGAGAAATTTGCTTCATTTATTTGTTCATATCTTGAAAAGTGAAAGTCCTAGATCCATAAGGTTTTCAGTGTTTGACTAAAAATTAATAAAAGCATTGAGTTTTGAAAACAAAAATAATACTTAATATCGTAAAATTCTGAAAAAAAAAATAGTTTGAATTTTTTTTTTTCAAAATTTCGAGTTTGAAAATTATTTTTTTAAAAACTACGAAACTTAATTAAAAATGAAAATTAAAGAAGAGAATTCTGGCTTTACAAAAAAGTTATGGCAGGGCATTGCAAGTCTTACCGTTGTTTTTAAATTTTTTTTTTTTTTTATAGAAAACTTCCCCTCCCGCCTAAACGACGGAGGGAAATAGACCCCCTCCCATACGATATTTTTCTTGCCTAAACCCAACCTACTCGTTACAGCATTTTGGTGCACCTTATACCAATCACCCTGTATAGAGTAGCAAAATACCAGTCTCTAAGTGTAGTATATTTGCTTTAAATTTGGTGTAAAGCATTTTTATGTACATATGTAGTATTGTACCTATAGTAGTGTATTGAAATAAATATTTGTTTTGGGTAGCTGCCATACAACGATTTCGGTTTTAAAGAGTTTTCTCGGAAACGGCTAAACGTTATTTTTATTAATTTTTACTATATGTAGAACAATACTACTGCATATCTACCAGATCTTTGACACAAAATTGAATATTGAAAATAAAGTTTTGGCGTTTTTTGAGAAAATGTCCGCTCTTTTTACTTGTTTTGGGATATCGCAGAATGTCTTGTTGACTTTGGCATAATTTTTTGCTTGTAATTTTAACCTTGTAGGCAAACAAATTCAAATTATTATCCAGAATTGTCTGCTGTGTTTGTCTGTACCCATTTTAATAGATACACTTCTTATCGGCTTACTGGAGTGACCTTAAATTATTATTTTTTCCTTTGCCTGAACTATATGATTTATGGTGGTAAGGCATTCTAGTGGCTGTCCCACATTTGGTAAAAAAAGTTTAACAGCTTCTTTACGGAAAATTAGCTCGAAGGCGTGCCGTAAACGTGCGTCAAAACTCCACTTGGAGGGAAATTACCAACTCCAGTGCGCTATAGCGCCACACCGTCCAAATTCGTGTTTCTCAATTTTCCATATTCATACACTCCGCTCCACTTGAATAGAAACAAACTTTCTTTTACTATCAGAGCGTTAAGCGCTTTGGTAAATTTATAAATTCAACTTTTGGTTTTAGTTTCTATAAGAGGGATCTCTTGCGAATAAAACTGCAGATAAGAATAATTTAGGAAAATACCATTAGGTTAGTTTTTACCACTTTTCTAATTGAATAGAAAAATTCTCTTAAATAAGGAAACAAATTGAAAAAATGCATTAAAAGAGGTTACTTTTTTATTTGTTATCATCACCCTTGATTGTCAAATACTGGTTGATAGTTGATAAATATTGATATTTTGCATTTTAAAACACAATTTATTAAAAACCTTATCATTGATTATTGTCAATTTCCTTGTAATCCACAACTTTATGCATCATTATCAGTGTCCAAAACTTTTGCCGGTTGGCTGGTTTAATATCAAATTTCAACTTTTATCAACTATCAATCAATAATTGACAATCACAATAGGGGTGCATATTTTGATAGTGTATTGTACCACCTTTATTTAAAATAACTAGAAAAACCCTGTTGGATACTGAATCATGCAGTTATTTTATATAATGTAAAGAAATTGCACTTCATGATTCTTTGATTGCAGCAGTAAGTGATTCTTTGTCCTCATATTGTAGGTCAGAATCGTAAACTGTACGAACCATCCATCCCCATACGTTTTCAATAATATTTAGGTCCGGAGAATACGGTTGCCATTGAAGCAAGGTAACATTTGTATCGGATATCCAACTGTTAATGATCGTTTCGTTGAGCATTGACGCGGTGTCTTGTTGAAATGTCCGTGGTATTGGTCCAAAGACATCGGTAAACTCAGGAAAAGCTTCTTGCAATATTTCCTTGCAGGAGTTTGCCGTCATTTTCAATGTGGAAAACTCCCGATCAATTGTTCTAAAGCAAAAAATCGCACCCCACGCCATTACACCGCCTTCTCGGCTATGGTGGCGCACGAGAAATCTGGGGTTCCTTCCTCATCACATGAAATAGTAATGATATCCGTCCGGGCCATTTAAATTGAATTTTTTGGTCAGAAAATACCACTTTTGGCCACTCTTCCTTCCACGTCATATTCTTCCTGCAAAGATCTATTATATTGTATTGGATTGGATTGGACGGTGCTTTTTTCCTCAATTTAAGGCGCATTTAAATGTTGTGACCCACGAAAATAAAAAAAAATAAATCGGGTGGCACAACGGCTCATGAAGAACCAGGGCCTAGTGAATAACAACTCGCAACCATTCCTGTGTGCGCCTTTCGACAGGAATGGAAGGGACCTACAATTTTAAGCCGAATCCGAACGGCTAGACGAGAAGCACTTATTCGTGACAAGTGGTACTCTTGGAGGATTTGTCAATTCCTCGCAAGAGGCAGTAGCCCTGAAAAAAAACTTTTTTAGTTTTTAGGTGGACGAGGCTGGGAAGCGATCTCAGACCTCCAGCGTGACAGTCGAACGCACTAACCATTACGCTACGGGCTACTACCCCACCACGAATAACACGTCTGATAGTGTTAAGACTAGCCGTAAAACCACTCTTCGCTTTGATTTTAACAGCCGAGTCAGTTGAATTTGAAGCCAGTCTAATTATCTTTCTTCGGCCTGCTTCTGTTGTGGCTCTTGATTGCCTACCTCACACATTTTGTCCATATTTTTCTTTATTTCTAATTATTTTTATGAAAATTTTTCGTAAGGGAAGCTTGTTTTCCGCGGGTACTTCTATTTTGGCTTTTTCTGCAGTGTTTAATCCGTTTCCGCGGCCCATCTTTTCTTTGATAAAGCAATTATTATTTTTAGTCTGCACTTTTATTATTAGAACAATATCTTTTCTTCTTACCGTAATATATAGAGCACACTGTTTCTATTCAAGTGGCGAAAAAAACAGTGTATTTAATGAAGTAATTTGAAAAGTGGTAAAAAATAACCTTATGGTATTTTCTGAATTATTCTGTCCCTGCAGTTTTATTAGCAATAGATCCCATTTTTAGGAAATAAAACCAAAAGGTGAATTTATAAATTTTCAAAATCGCTACCCGCTCTGATAGTAAAAAAATGTTTATTTCTATTCAAGTGGAGCGGAGTGTATAATCTAAATTATATGTAAATAAACAAAATATATGACTGGATCGCACAAACCTGGTGTAGTATCTAACAACTTTAACTTAGCTAGAATTTGGTGATGTTATTGGTTCAATAATATGATATCGTTAAAAAAGAACTACTTTAAGTTTGTTATTTAAATAGCCTAAAAAGCTAGAGCTCAAAATAAAGTATATGCCATCTGAATAGTTAATACGAATTTATGAAGAAAAAAAATCAAAAATCGTTAGAGCGGTTTTCTTAAAAGTGATCAAAGTCTTAGCAATAAATATTTTTTGATATTTTTTATTTTATTTTACACAAAATCAAAATAATATTTTTTTAAAAACTCAAAATTAATTTTTTCGAAAATTTGTATATGCAAAATTGTTAAAATTTTGAAGGATCTCCTTAATAAAAAAGTTGGTCCAAGTCGGTTAAGGCGTTAACGAGAAATTTGAAAATCAAAATATTGGTTTTATGACAGGTACCATTAATAATCGTTATTGGAAATTTGGCCAGACTCTTAATAGTAATTTGTATTTTTTTTTATCAAAATCAATATGGCCTATTTGGAGATAAACAACTTTTTTTCATATTTTTTGAGATTAAAAAAAATCAATTATCCCTCAAGTTCCAGGGAATCACCTAATATCCTTAAGTCCAAAGTTTGAAGAAAAAGGAATAGACATACAGAATTACCAGACCCGTTTTTTTCGCGTTCTGTATCTATCATCGTAATGTTGGGGAAAATTATTATCTCACTTCATTGCCACCTAAACATATAATAACCAACAACTATGAAAAATTGGCTAGGTTCATATAATTATTGAATCAAAAATCCGCAACAGAAAAAAAAAATCCAAAATCGTTAAAACATGAAATTCATTTTTTCATCTAATTTGCAATACATAGATTCATTTATGTAAATTTAATTGTATAATAAACAAAGCTTTTCTTAAAACGTGTCGATTTTACAAATAATTTCAATCATGCATTTGTTGTTTCATAATTGTTTAACCATACTACACATTTATCCTCTTTTACCTTATTAAAAATTTTGAATTTTGAAAAATCACGTACCAAAGAATCTACAGACTGATTTCAGATATTTTAAGTACTTTTATGCGTACATAGAATATGCTTACAAAAAAAATTATCCTTATCTTAATAATGATGATTTAAATTTTGTTTTAGGAAGCAGCAACTACAAAGTGTATGTGTGCGGCAGCTACGCGCTATCAGCAATGCGTAAAGCCTTGGGTTACAATGAGGTGTATGAACTACTTGAAGAATATACGGACTACATTTCCTATCACATGAGAACCCTTTTGAAAAGAGTAAATATCTTGCTTAATTACATATATTTAAAAAAAAAACTCATTTATTTTGTCCAGCCCTCTGAAACACAATCAGCATGTGACATCCTTTCAGTTGTCTTCCGATACAGTTCTCTCAACACTGTTGCTTACATCGAATCAATTTTCACAGTTATTCAAGAGGAATGTGCCAAAGCTCATCAAAAGGACAATGTTACATCATATTTGAAGGTTTTTCACGTATTCTTTACCAATGTTCCCAAATGGACAATCCATGTGGACAAGATAGGATCAATACCAGATGAAGAGGTTATCAAAATGCAAATAGAAGATTCTGATCCATACACAAAATGGA
Organism: Melangyna quadrimaculata; assembly: GCA_949320155.1. NCBI lineage: Eukaryota > Metazoa > Arthropoda > Insecta > Diptera > Syrphidae > Melangyna > Melangyna quadrimaculata. Next base: position 443,383,111 of record OX439483.1, read on the forward strand.
TGAATATTCTTAACAAATCCAAAGAAGAGGCATTGAATATGGATGACTTTGTAGAAAACGAATCGACGGAACAAGACGAAGCCAGTCAGCAACAACAAGATGAAGGAGAAGAAGAAGTAAAATCGGAACTACCTCGTTATATTAAACTTACAAATGAAATAATTGGGCAAATTATAAAATTTGTTTCTTCACAAAATAAAATTCAACAAATTGTTGCACTTGAGTGTCTTATAAGTGGTTTGCCACTATTAAAAGACTACGAAAATGAGCTGCTACCTTTAGTGCATCAAATATGGCAACCATTCGTTGAACGTGTTAAGGATAAAGATCCAATAGTACTAAATCGATGTTTTACTTTACTTGAAGTTCTAGCAATTTATGCAAAAGACTTTCTTCTTCGAAGGACGTTAAAGTAAGTTGTCATTGTAAAGAAAAAAATCTTAACAAAAAAAATAAACTTGTTTATTTTAAGGGAAGTGCTTCCATTCCTTGTGGGATTTCTAACGACCTCAGCGGCAAAAAGCAAAACTGAACAGAGTTTAGCGTAAGAATTTGAATATAAAAAAAAAACTTTTTATTTGATTCATTTTTTCTTTTTCAGCCAAACACAAGAATTTAAACTTCAATCAAAACTGTTGAAAGAATTTCCCACATTGATTGTTAACATGGACATTGGAGGAAAACATTTCAATAGTATTTCACAATCTGTTGCTTTGTACCTGTCGAAGAAACAACCATTGACTTTACAAACACTTGCCATTGAGTATTTCAAAGAATTGAGGACATATAATGGACCTTTTGTGTATATAGTTGTTTTGAAGAAAGAAAATCTTTCAGAATATAAGGAAAATGTTGAGAATGTTTTGAATTCTTTTAAGGTTAGATAAAATTTATAAAAAAAGAAATGAAGTGTTTTAAATTATTGTGTGGGGGGGGGGTCAAACTTATTAAAAACTGAGTTATCTGAATTCAATTATGAGTGAATAAATCAACAAATTTGGTGACCGGCAGCTTTTAGACAACCTGGCCTAGCGACTTACAGCTCTTAATCATTCTTGTGTACGTGTTGTGTGGTGAAGGTGAAGGAGACGCACTTTTTATGACGAGAGAAACTGTTGCAGTTTCATCTGTTTCTCACTTTCCCCACAAGACGCAGTACCTACCCGGAAAGATTTTAAAGTGACACAAAAACTCAACTAAATTTCTTACGATTTTAAATCGGGTATTCAACTTTTCTTGAAATATTCATTCGACGTGTCCACATAATGTATTTCCTAACCTTACTATCTCATTAAAAATAACTAAGTTCAGTGATTGAACAGCCAATTTCCCGGAGTTAAACTGTCACTTTCATTGTTCTAAAGATTCTTCATCGGTAATATCATTTTACTCCTCGTGGTGGTCCCCGGGCAACTATTTGTGTATCCCAATATACATAAATAGGCCAAAATTACAAGTGCGAAAAGGCCTAGCTTTCTAGGATAGGTTACGGAGGTTAGCATTCTCCGTAACTGAAATCAACCCGCTACCGAAACCAACACTACGCCTCGGATAATTAATGATAACTCGTTGACGACTTTTGGCTATTGTACCCGGACAAAGATTGGTTTCTGGAATGTGAAGACGCTTCTTGACAATGGAAAATAAGGTCCTCAGAATGCCAGATTCCTGCAACTAGAGAAGGAATTCATGCGGTATAGGATGGACATCTTAGGGATAAGTGAAGTTAGATGGCTGGGCTCGGGGAAGTTTAAGTCACCAACCCGTAACACTGTACTATTCTATTCCGGAAAAACACCTGGAAGCGCTCGGGAATCTGGCGTTGGATTGCTGCTTTCCAAAACAGCTCTCAAAAGCTTAATTTCCTGGGAGCCTTTAGGTGACAGGATCCTGAAAGCCAGGTTCCGGACTAGAGTACGTCGCGTCACCATCATACAGTGTTACGCCCCAACTTTGCTCTCTTCTGACGAGGAGAAGGAGGCCTTTTATAACCGGCTGAGTGCTGCTTATGATAGCGTTCCACGAGGTGATATAATTATGGTGATGGGAGACTTAAATGCCAAGGTTGGCAATGACAACACTGGGCTAAGGCATGTCATGGGAAAACATGGTGTTGGTAACCGAAACGACAATGGCGAACGATTTGTCGATTTCTGCAACGCCAACGGCCTTGTTATTGGAGGGACCATGTTCGAGCATAAGACGTGACACAAAGTCAGTTGGGTGTCGACTGACAGACAAGCAACTTCCAACCAAATTGACCACTTCGCGATCAGCCGGCGTTTTAGAAGCAGTCTCCAGGACGTCCGTAACAGAAGAGGTGCTGACATGGGAATGGCCCGGGACCACCATCTGATGGTTGCTACCGTTAGATTGCGTACAGTTGCAGTTCGGAGACCCCAAGGAAACACTCGAATGCCCAAGTTTAATACAGATAGACTAAAGGATCCCGCAGTGCGCCAACAACTAGGGGACCACCTTTCACAAGGATTGAACGCACTCAGCAGCACGGAAACCACATCCATCGAAAATCTTTGGTGTGCTGTGAAAAATGTGTTCATATCCGGTGCTGAAAGTATAGTCGGCCGGTCGCAAGGGAGAAATAGTGCTTGGCTTTCCGACGAAACTTGGGCAAGGATCGAAGAAAGGAAACACCTTAAAGCTCGCATCGAAGCTACCCCAGCAGCAGGGAGAAACGAGCTTGAGTCTACGTACCGTATGAAGATGAGGGAAGTTCACCGTAGTGTGCGACGTGATAAGCATCAACGCATTGGCTACAGAAGCAGAAGAAGCCGCTAGTAGGTGTGACAGTAGGACCGTCTACAGAATTACCAAAGAGCTCACTGGTGTCCAGAGCTCTTAACAACACCTGGTTAAAGACACAAACGGATCCCTGCTAATTTCGGATGAGGACCAGCTCATAAGGTGGAGGGAACACTTTTCTGCGGTTTTAAACCGCGTTTTCGCAAGTGAAGTGAACCCTATTCCCTCTGAGCTACCCGAAGTAACAATTTCCCGAATACGCACCGTACCCCCCAGTAAAGAAGAAATTATCACCGCCATCAAAGCACTGAAGAACAACAAAGCGGTTGGACTTGACGGTATTCCTGCAGAGCTCTTAGGAGCAGCCCCAACAACATCGAGCGAGCTACTGCACCCACTTATTAAGAGAGCTTGGGAAACAGAGAGCTTTCCTGAATAGTGGAAAAAAGGAATGATTGTCAAGCTCCCAAAGAAAGGAGATCTCACACAGTGCGAAAACTGGAGAGGAATATGCGTTCTGCCTGCAGTAGCCAAGATAATAGCAAGGATAGTATTGGACCGAATTAAAGACCACCTCGAAGACACACTCGACGCCGAACAAGCAGGTTTCCGCACTGGATCTTCCAGGGTGGATCACATCAACACCTTGCGGATCATCATCGAACAGTGCGTTGAATATCGATCACCACTTCACCTGCTGTTCATCGATTTTGAAAAGACGTTCGACAGTGTCAATAGAGAATTTATTTGGCTTGCTTTGCGCAGGAGGGGCATCCCTGATAAATTGATTGCTATTATCAAGGCTACATATGATGGATCCAGGTGTCACGTTTTGCACAAAGGTAGGCTGTCAGAGGAGTTTGAAATCCAAAGTGGAGTTAGGCAAGGCTGTATACTGTCACCAATACTGTTCCTGTTGGTGATAAGTGACGTACTGCACGCAGCTTTGTCAAATGGAAATGGAGGAATTCAGTGGACTCTGCCCAAGTTACGACTGTTCCGCTCCAATGTTGAATCCGTTCTGCTTTACGGCTGCAGCACTTGGAAAGTCACTGACACTGTCACTAGAAAGCTGAAAACCTTCGTTAATAGATGTCTACGAAACATCTTGAGGATTTTCTGGCCCAACCGTATCTCCAATGCCGAACTTCATGCGAGAACGGGTCAGGAGCCCATAGACTCCATTATACGAAGAAGAAAGTGGCAGTGGATTGGCCATACGCATCCAAAAGGCGATCGGTGCATTGCATCTCAAGCAATGCAGTGGAGCCCGCTCACACAGAAGGGAAGACAAGTGGGCCGGCCTAGAAGTACATGGCGAAGAACGGTCGAACAGGAATCGGCACGACTGGGGAAAAGTTGGAGAGAGCTGAAATATATTTCAAGAAATCGTACACGATGGCGCGTAGGTGTAGTGGATGCCCTATGTCCCGTAAGGGAAACATCACGGACGTAATAGGTCCGAGGACCTAAGTAAGTAACTAAGTAAGTAATATCATATTATAATTTTAATAAAAGTCAGAACACCTAAATATAAAGATGAAATCCCGAAAAAAAATTTATCTGGATCGTACTGAATGAACAAAAAAAAATATCCCTCCAAATTCATCCGTGATGACGTGTTGTCTGCCCAAATTTTAGGGAATTATCAACAACAACTTCAAAAATGTACATTCTGCATTCATATATGTATGTGTATGTACCTACGTACATAATAATTGTAAAATGATTTTTGCCAACGACGCAATTGATATTAAGTTTCTCCTCTGAATATTTGCTTATAGCCTAATTACTTAATGATAACTTTAGTCAAAGAATAGTCTTTTGCTCAAAAAAATCAACTCTTAGTTTTCTGAAGTTGATAAGTTTTCAACTTTTTACCTTTTCAAACTATTGGCATACACCCTACTTCTTTAATTTTAAAGTTTCCGTGCAAAAACTGTCCTCTGTGTCTTATTTAAAAAAAAAAAAAATTTACTAAATTTCTACCATCAACGGTATCGATATCAATATAAGATTGTATGGATGATAGCTATATATTTCTATGTCAAACTACATATAGATATATACTCTGGCAAATAATAAAGTTTTCAAATTAATTTTTCTTTATTATATTCTAGCAAGTGACGAAAGGGAACCTTTGAACACACATAGGTCCAATGTCCACTGGTTGAGTTCTTTCTCTTTTTTTATACTATCATCACGCTATAACTGATGGTCATTGCTCATGTTTCCTTCATAATCCCTCTCCCCAGAAAAGAAACTTTTCGATAATTTTTTCTTTGTAAGTTTTTTTTTTTCGAATTTAAAGTTTACATCAATCGCAGATAATTTTTAACTGAAAAAAATATATAATATATAATTTTATAATTAATTAAAAAAGTTTCAACACCCAAATAAAAAGGGATATGCGAATGATGTTGATACTCATGCATATACATACATATAAATATAACGTCTAATATAATGAAAGTTATGATATTTATCCTTTATTAACCATTGACATTGCTTGTGAAACTTTAAGTTAATTTAATTCCTTTTCAATTTTTAGCGCACGAAAGGAAAGTGGTCTAAAGAAAATTAAATCATCTTTTTGTTTTTGGAAAAAAAGTGCGTATACGCCATGTAGGCCTTTGATCAAGACATTTTGAATGAGTTTTTTCTTCTAGTTTTTATTGCCATAAAATGTTACACATGGGTGTATGTACAATATATAGGTACAATGTAGGTACATATTCACCACAATTTGTGTTTTCTCGCGAAGGCAATATCGCATAATACCATTATAAAAATTTAATACTAAGATTTTGTTTTATTTTAATTTTATTAATTGTTAACAAAAAAGTAAAATATAAGCGTTCCCTTCTTTGAATAACATCTAGTTTAATTATGTAGTAATATTTTAGTTTTTTTTAGCTTCAAAAAAAAAAAAAAACAACCGAACTCGAGATAATAATTTTCGCTAATATTACGATGATAGAAAACGTAAAAAAAGTGGGTCCCGCAGTGCCGCAGTACTCTGTCTGTCTGTCTGTCTGTACCTTGACCTGCAGCCTTAACCCCTGAAGCGATTTTCCTCAATCATTGGACTTAAGATTTGTAGGTGATTCCCTAGAGGGGAAATTGAATTTTTTTTAGTTCCAAAAATAACGGTAACTGCTATACAATCAATACACAAAAATTGACTTATTTCAAACACAACTAACGATTCAAAAAAAAAAAAAAAAAAAAATACGAGCTGCTAAAATAATATAATAAATATTTTGTGGGAGACAAAATTTATTTATAACGCTTATTAACGGTTCCTGTCATAGAATTGATTTTTTTGATTTTCAAATTTCTCGTTAACGACCAAACCAATTTAAGCTAAATTTTTTATATAAGATACTTATGTTAGGTTAAACATTTATTGTGCATAGAAAATTTTTAAAAAAATACTTTTTGGATTTTTAAAAAATTACTATTTTTTTTTTAAATTCAATATCTTGAAAACGGCTTAGTGAATTTTGTTTTTAAATTTTGTGTAAAAATGCATTAATAGATACTAAAAGTTGACGTTCCAAATTGTATTTTGTAAAATGTATAACAAATGTATATAGATACATATAAACAATTAATTTTTAAGAAAACCGCTGTAACGATTTTTTAAATTTTTTTCTCTTAAGTTTATAGATATCAAACATATCAAATGGCATAATTTGTGTTGGGATCCAGTTTTTTTAAACGGTTTTGTAGCTATTTAAATAACAAAATTTCTAATTTCTATATAAACTTTTTATTTATCAACAACAAAATTTTATTTTGTACGACATGATTAGATTATTGAACCAGTAACATTCATAACCAATTTCTAGCTGCGTTAAAGTTGTTGGCTTAGGCTGGTATTCACCGAGCGATCATAACTTAAGAGTCTCATAAACCTATTCACCAAGCAATATTAATGGACATTTACGAGCGCTCTCTTCGAAAGGTTGTCCGAAAACCTTCGCAATAAAACGTCCATTCTACCCAAGATAAACTGAAAAAAGTATGCTCATTTGATACACCCAATTCGCCATTATGGTATTTCTGGGTATTTCTATGACTTCACAGCTGACAATCATCTCTTGTTATTATTTTTTGTATAGAGAAATCAAAATTAATGCATTCAAAAGAGTTATTTTTAGATGATAATAGAATAACATAATAATCTAATATTTAGTTCTTAAAAAAACTGCTACCTTTTAGTTTTGTTCAGAGATTATACCTATTTACAGACAAAAGTAAAAAATGTTTTTAGTTTATTGATATTCTTTTGGCGTTTGCCTAGCCAGCTGTCTATCGTTTCCAATTGGGAATGTTTGGTTGGTTTTTCGAACATTTGTTCTCATATTTAAACATTGGCTTTCTTTTTCGAACATGAAAAAATACTTATGAGTGGTTGGTAAATAGCACAAATAATTTCCAAGTTAAGAAGCTCATAAAGTTAAGAGCAGTTTATGAGCGATCGGTGAATACCAGCCTTAGAGAACAATAAGTTTGTGCGATCCAGCCGTGTAGTTTATTATTTAAAATCTGGAGCTATATGAGTGTCAGCTGAACAAAAAAGATGCCAATAGATTTCTTGAAATAATGTGAATTTATGAAAACAGATTTAAAAATCGTTTAATCGGTCTTGTAAGAAAATTAATTTTGTATATCTATATAAAATTTTGAAAATTGTTTAAGAAAGAAATTTGAAACGCGAATTTAAAGTAATTTTTACACAAATACAAATTTAATTTAAAAAAATTACATCAACCCGTTTTAGACAAATCTATTTTTCAAAAAAAAAAAAAAAAATGTGAGTTTTTTTTTAAAACAGAAGAATATTTTTTTTACAATTTGGATACGCAATATTTTTTATACTTCCGGTTAATCCAATAATGAGAGAAAGTACAAAATATAAAAAGTTCTTCTATGGAAAGTACTGCTATGTCGTTTTCGATTGGAGGTTCGGAGCTACTACATTCTAACTCCAAAATAATTCTTTTAGCTGCTCCGAGTATAATGTTTTCGGAGTGTTTTTCTGTCCCGAAATTAATAAAGGAGTAGACTGGGAGCACACAAATATATATTAATTCTTTTGTCAGGGGCGTACACAGCCGTCCTATTTCTGGAGGGGCGTGACCCCCGAAAAAAAAAATAACACAGACTTATACAGCTTTGCATAAGTATAAACGCACCTGTAAAAATGCATTTTATAGAAAACAGGAAATGGAAGCGACACCTTACTATTTTTTTATTTAATGGCATCAGTAAACAAGTGAATTGAGCAAAAAAAAAAAAGTCCCGTTATTTTCCCAAGCGTTGTTTAGAAAATAAAAACAGATTTTTTCGTATTGAAGAACTATAATCGCACTATGCAAATCTCAATTAAGCTTCATTTAATTATGAGTTTCGAGATGACAAACAACGTAGCCGCGTGGTATACATTTAAGAAATACGGAAAAGGCCAAAATTCAAGACTTTAGTGCAAGTATCCTAAGATGTAGGCCTATTCTTAGGAAAATTTCGAGATTGGGTCGTCTTTCCCTAATTTTATACAAGATCCAGAATCTTTTCTGTTTTCTAAACAACGCTAGGGAAAATAACGGTGCTTTTTTTTTGCTCAATTCACTTATTTACTGATCCCATAAAATAAAAAAAAAAAAAGGTGTCGCTTCCATTTCCAGTTTTCTATAAAATGCATTTTTACAGGTGCGTTTATACTTATGCAAAGTACTATTTATAAGAAGTCAAGTATATTTTTTTGTTTTATATTTTACTGTGGGTATAAACAAGAAAAGGGAAAAAGTCTTAATTAACTATACTATAATACATTTATATAAAAAATAAATTGGGTGGCACAACGGCTCGTGAGGAACCAGGCCTAGTGACTAAAAACTCGCAAACATTCCTGTGTGCACGTGTCGACAGGAATGAGAGGGACCTACAATTTTATGCCGAATCCGAATGGTTAGATGAGAAGCACTTATTCATGACAAGCGATAACTCTTGGAGGATTTGTCAATGCGTCCAAAGAGACAGTAGCCCTGAAGTTTTTAGTTTTTAGGTGGACGAGGCTGGGAAGTGAACCTAGATCTCTAGCGTGAAAGTCCAACGCACTAACCATTACGCTATTGGTTGAAATTAGCTCATTTGGAAATAAGAATTTGTATGGGAAATGATGTAATTTCGGATCTCATTTAGAAATTTTCAATGAAATTACCTCATTTGGCCCAGTGAAAACGTATAGTATTAGTATAACAGGCTATTCGTTTCTATACCTTAATGTAACATTTTTTTAGGGCTGGCCACGAGACTAGAAAAGTCTCGATCTCGCATGACGAGACCGAGACTAGACGAGGCGAGACTGCCTTTAAAGCAACCGAGACGAGACTGTATATTTGGACCGACATTTACAGAGAGTCTAATAATTTAAAAAAATCCAATTTCAGTTAAATATTTATTTTCTTCTGCACATATTCAAACGATAATTGAAAATATTTCGTTCCAATAATCAACAGTTTGTCCGGAAATCGTATTTTTCGGAGACGAGACCGAGACGAGACTTAATTATACGAGACCGAGACGAGACAGAAAATTTTCGATTTTAACGAGACCGAGACTTACAAAAGTCTCTCAGAGTCTCGTCTCATGGCCCTACATTTTTCGTTTTGGAGGACTTCAGCAACAGCATACAGCAGTCTCCAGTTGCCTGAACAACAAATCTGAGTTTAGCAATCAAAATACTGAGGAAAAAATATTGGATTCGCTGGGTCATTTGTTTTGAATTTTGTTCAGAATTTATTTTATTTCAGCTAGTTCTAATTTGAATTGAAGTTGCAGGAAATATTAGTAAAATAACATTAGGTACTCTCTTTTCTGTTTCTGAAATTTAAGTAAACAGTTAAATATAAAAATTCACTACTGAAAATGAAAACAATAGTTCTGATTTTTGAAAATGACCACTTGGGCAAATTGCTTATAAAATAACAATAGTGGACAATTTAAAATACATTACCAATTCGTATTTTAATTGAATACAAAGATTCGTTTTCGTTGCTTTTCAATAAAAGTGTGACAAAAGTTCAGGAGTGATTTGTATATGCTTCTGATTTGAAAAAAAAAAAAATAATTTTGTTTCTAAGCTGGCCATACGTGACCGAACGAACGAGCCGAACGGCCCGGAGGTGAACCAAAATTGCCCGTGAGTAGGAAAACTCAGATGGCTTCGTTTGGTTCGGCCGAAGAATTTGGATTTTCAGCCAGTCCAAAATCCACGAACATGAACCTTCGAATGTTCGGCTCTATCGTCTGCGGGGAATCAGCAAGCCTAGCAGTTATGTTTGCTTCCAACTTTCCAATCGCTCCACCGCACCGTTACTAAATAATAAAATCCTACTTTCTCACTCTTCTCATTAAATTGTAGAATACAATTTTCACAAAAAACATCTAACTGTCTCATTTTCTCCATGAGAGACCGGAACCAAATAGCTCCGAGCTGTTCGGCTTGGTCGTGTATGGCCAGCTTAAGACACACACAGCTAATATGTACAACAAATATACCTAATCTTTTATCTTACTTACCAGTAAAGCCTTTCTGATAAAAATAATTGACAAAGTTGTTAAATTCTGTGAACCTTGTCGCGTTTTTGTCAAGGATTCCATTTGACTGGTCAAACGGTCACCAAGGAGGAGTTCCAATAAATCGCCTTTACCATAGCTATAAACTTTTGCATTACGGGAATCATAGGTTCCTTTGTAAAAATAATCCACATGCATATTAACAACATTATTTTTCGATCATAAATGTTGAATAAGTGCAAACAAATACCTATCATAATAGGTTTTCATCGTAGTTTTATATATTTATGACTATTTCTCGTTCACATTAACATTTTTTGGTTAGAATAACAATAAATCGAAAGTTGTCACTCACATTATGTAGATATTTTTGTTTGCTTTTAAAAATAATCTTCTATGTCATACACAAATCAAATAAAACAATTTCAATATGGTGTTCTATAATGTGTTTAAAGATTTTATTTTCAGAAATATAAAATGTTCTTTTTCAAAATCCTATTGGTTTTACTTTACTGAGTGAACATTTGGAAACAACTACAGTCTTTAATTTCTGTTTGGTTAAACAGGTTTTGGCTGTCATCTTAAAACGGAACCTAATATTGTTTATGCATATATTTTAAGATTTGAATGTATTAACATATGAAAAGTTTGTTGTTATCTTAAATTTGAGGTACGAGGAAGAAAATCTAAGTTACATCAATTGAATACAAAATATGGTAGGTAGGTATTTCATTGCCATGAAAATTAAATTCCTTATTGAAATCCAAGTTACCAACATTCAAATTTTCTATTGAATTCTGAATTTACCAATCGAAAATCATATTAGCTTTCTAGGTAACCAACTTGCTTTTTTTTGTATGTGGTTACTAAATAATTATTTCAGATCAACAAAATTATCTTGGGTTTTCGGGGGGGGGGGGGGTACATGACTCCGTGACCCCCCCTGTATACGCCGTTGTCTTTTGTCGGATTATTTGGTAAAATAACTTAGCAAAAATATCTGAAAATTACCCACACAAACATATATTTGGCAAAATTGTTATCGTACAACTGTTCCATAATTTAATCGAAAACGACATTAATAAGAACGCAAATGAAAATATTTCCCAATTAAAAAGTTGCATGAACTTAATAAATATCACACACATTATTTTATCAAAATTCTTGGAGCCGTTTCGAGAAAATAAACATTTTTTCTTAATGGTTTTTCAACAATTAATTATTTACAATTTGACTTATAATAACTAGTAAGATACTTAGTCTTAAATTTAAAGGATTATAAAATATAAAATACATGTCAAAAAATTAAATCTAAAAGTCGGCTGACTTTATTGTCCTCGGGGTGTTCCGTCCCGGTTGTCAAGTTGTGGTTTTGGTGGGGGGATGGGTTGGCCTTTAGCCGCGGTGATATGCTGACCCTGTGTCAGCGTAGAACGAAACTGCTGGCTCGTTGTCCGTGATGATGTTGTCAACCAGGATTTCCATCGTACTGAGGTATCCCGGCTCGGGGTGTCGCTGCTGAGTGGCCATTCTTCTCATTAGTTGATTTGGGTGCCTGTTAGTGAGTTCTACAAGCTTCTTTGCTTGAAGCAGTAGGTACCTGTCCAGGGAATGGTTTTTCAACATTCGTATGGAAAGTACCGTTATTTTAAAATTTAGAAACATGATTTTTTCAAAAATTCTAGAAAATGATAAAAAACTATTTTAAACCAAGTTTCAAAAAAATTGATTAAGTCGTTTTTTAAAATATTGAGTTTTCAAAAAAAAAAAAATTGAAATTTGTTTAAAGATTAAAAATGTTAGTTAATAATAATGTTCAAACTTTTTAGAGCTTCACCATGTTTTCGAGAAAATCAAAAACCAACAAATTGTTGGAGGTGAAAAAAAAAATGTTTGAATATTTTTTTAAGAAAATCGTTGGAGCCGTTCGTAGAAAAAAAAAATATTTTCCTTTTTGTTTTAAAAAATGCATAGCAGGAACCGCACTTTTGGTCCTAAGAAAAATGAAAAAAAAAACTTGTAACTTGTGGGCATAGTACTCAAAAAAAAGTAGGTACCAAGTTTGAAGGAAATCCATCCAGCCGTTTAGGCTGAAAGTGGTAGGACAGACAGATAGAATCGCGACACCCCTTTTTTTCGAGTTCTGTATCATCGTAATGTGAGGGGAAATTATCGTCTCGAGTTTAATTTTTGTAGGAATCCAAAACATGTCATATAGTACCTATACATACGTACTAGGCACGAGGCGTGACTTTTTTGGAAGCGGAAGCACTCAACGGTAAACTTAAAATTAAAAGTCCTTTATTGAAGATAACATCACTTTATTGGGACTTTATTATTTATAAAAGCAAAAAATAATAATATAATTCAAAGGTTGTTAAGATTTGAACATAAAATATATACTTCTTTTTTTTAAGCAAATTTATCTATGATCATAGAATATTTCCTTGTCTCGAGATCATTTTGCTTTAATTGCGCATATAAATGAAAATTTTATAGAATTCATAAAATATAAAATTAAAATAATTTAAATAATTTAAAAGTTTATTAATTACAAATTAAATGTTAACTTCTTTTTTTTTTTAAGAAAATTATCTTTGATCACTAAATATTTCAATGACTCGAGATCATTTCGCTTAAATTGTACATAAAAAAGTAAATCTTCATAAAATAAAATCATTATTTAGCACAAAACTCACGAAATCCTCAACTTTAAATTCGTAAACGAAACACCACCCACCTCTTGATGCATAAACATCTGCAGTTGACAATGCGATTTGCAGACACACAGCCAAAAAAACTCAACACGGAACACACAAGTGTTATTCTGAACTTTTCTGCCCCTTTGACAATGAAACTGAACTCATTTACAGTCAGAAAAAGAAAACAACTCATATCTCTCCTTACCTGCTCTACTTTTGTTCTTACATTTACAAAATTTCAAAATGAATTCACTCAATTCATTCTTCACTTTTTATGTGAACGACAAGAAATTAAAAACATTTACTTCCAATTACCCCGTTTACAAACAGAATCGAGAACTCGAGTTGGATTAGGGTCGGATTTTCGAGCCAGGTGTTTCGTCACGTGAGTTGAGAGCCCCATTTGAAGTTGAGTTGATATCGTGTTGAGATTACATTTAATGGAATGGCAACAATATATTTATTTCACATAAAAACAGTTCAAAATTTAATGAATTTTAGTACATACTTCACATAGTTATCAAAACAAATAAATAATTTTACTCGCACATGTACAAGAACACTGTGGTGAACACATCCTCAAGACCGACTCTTCGACCCAGGTGTTTTACCAACAATTTCGACTCGACTCCGCTCCTGAAGTGGAATCGAGTCGGTTAAAGCTCATTTCAAGTTAACGCAGGTTTACAAGCGAGCTTGAAGCTCGCTCGAATACTTCATGTAAACGGGGTAAATGAGATAGAATGAGAGTTGAGAATAGGCGATATACAAGAATGCCTAGCTGGTATGCATTCCAAATATTTGTTAGCAAGCACTTTCGTGCGTGTACCTATAATAGAGTGATATTGTGCATTCCCAGTGCTTGGAATTGAAGGGATATTATGAGCTTTTGTAGTGTAGTTAACATTTTTTTTCTGAATGACTTTTATAATGAGAATTTATTAATTTACAGAAGAGATTAAATGAAATTCTATTAGGTCAGTTTCAAATTAACAATTCTTTGCTAAAATCGTATAATTTTTTGAATTGTTTAGCGGAAGCACTCATTCCACTCAATATATGGACGCTTCGTCCCTGATACGTACCCATTTTATATGTCGCATATAAAAACTTAAACAATTATTCTTGTTCTGATCTTGTGTTGATAATATAATGAAAAAGTAAGTAAAAATAGTACATTATCATCAAAGAAATATCAGCGCAAAATTTTAGTCGATTTAGTACGATGCTAATTTTAAACGACTTTAGAATCGTACTAGGTTTGTTTAATGAAAAATATCTAGATTAGAACAGAACAGGACAAATTGTCAGAACAAGGTAGAACAAAAAAGTGCAGCTCATTTTGTGCATGCGATTGACAGTTTCCGATCAGCTGTGAAGGAGTGAAAAATTGAATTTAATTTGGTTGGCATAAATTAAGAATTTTCATTTTTTTTAAAGGTATGAATATTTCTTGAGATATTCCCGACATTTTTATACGCGAACAATTGAAAGAGTCCATCAATGATAATATTTTCACTTGCAATAAGCAAAATTTAAAACTTTTTTTTTCATGCTCAAAGAAATCAATCAGCTGTTACTTGCACTTAGTAGTACCACCTAAAAAGTAAGTGCAGAAAATGTTGTTCTAATCTGTTCTGAAAAACTTCATGGAACACAATAAAGTGACAGGAGGTAAAACAGTTTAGTGCAAGGTTTTTACTCGTGCAACACACAATCCTGTACTTTTCTGATCTTTTCTGTTCTTTTCTGTTCCGAACAGGTTCATTAAACAGACCTACTATCTTCTAACATTTTACTAAAGTTAAAGTCTTCAAATGGCTATTTTATCTTTTTAGTATCGTGCTAAATCCATAAGACACTTTGACGTTTATAAATGGCAAAATCAGGGATGTTTGTGAATTTTTTGCACGAGCTGTCAGTTTGGACGTGTTCAGCTCAAGTTCAATGAAGGAAATTAGTTAAGTATGATACTAGTTAAAAATTATTTAAAACTTAGAACATTTTAGTAGGCTGTTAAAGAATTAGAAAAATGTTACTACGTAACATGTTTAACCTTTCATAGGATGTTTAAAATTTTGCGCCATTGTTTTTATTCGAAAAAGGTAAAACAATTAATTTAAAGTTTATTTTTTCCTTAAATTATACGTAGGTTTAGTAACTTTAACCTTACCTCAAAGAAAATTTGTAAACCGATATTTCGAGGATTTTCCAGCTATACATGTTTGGTCTTTTTTGACTAAATATCATTTCATTGACCATATTATCATATCAACAACATGTAAATTGTTTAGGTACTTTAATTTTCCGAGAGTCATGTCAGGATGTTGTACAACTTTTATTTTGTAATTCTTATGATCCATTCATAACAAGGTTTGCGAATTATATTTGGAATATTTGTCGTATATTTCTAATATTAATTTTGATGCAAAAATAATTATAATGAGAACTAAATGCATACTATGCTGTTTCCATTGCCAATATGTAGTGTGTACTCAATCCTAAAACCCGATGTAAAATACGATTCCCCTATAATCCTATACTCGATGTTGGTACCTACCTATAGCATAATTTCATTACGCATATCTAATTTATTCATAAACTACTTCTGCGTTCATATCGTGTTTCGTGTATCGTGTTGTCTGACAACATATAATCTCAAATTAAATCGCTGCACACGCTGCACTAGACAACATGGTCAAATAACTTGCCAAATTTACAAATCCAATTTTCGGCTTGATGATTTTGCTTCGTAAAGCGACCATCAAAACGATATTTATGCTGCACATTGTACTGCCAATTGCAATCTTTCTGACAGTGCTTTGTAATATTATATATCCTACATATATGTACATGTATAGATATGCTCAAAACATTTTAATACCCATTTAATGCGGACTCGGCGCGGACAAATCCATTTGAAATTAACGCTATTCGCGTGTTAGCCTTAATTAACTGTGCACCAGTATTTTGCGAGTTGAGTTTTACTGCACCTAATTCTTGTTGTTAAATTAGCATTTTCAATTTCATCCTCCCATATTTGGGAGAGAAACAGATGAAGTTGTAGGAATTAGCATTAAAATTTAGATGGAAAACACTACATGTTATTATATTGTATTTTTGTTTTGTTCGAGTATAAAAGGGCGATTTATTGACCAGCATTGCTTCGCACAAGGTATAATCCACACTTTTTCGACACATTCAAAACAATTTAGAGACGATAATATCCTTCCTATTGCATGTAAGACCATCATCATGACATAAAAGCAGATAATGCAACAAAGCTACAGGAATGGATGGACTATCCGACTATCAGTTCAGTTTTTAAAGTTGCTTGCAAATCATTTGTGGTACGTTAAGTGAAAAGAATTAAATTTCAACAATGCAATTTTCCTAAATATAATTTTTCAAGCTTTGTTCTAAGATTATATTGCAAGTACCTATTGGTTTTATGTCAAAAACAAAATTCAATGTTTTAATCAAATAACATTACGATGATGGAGAAGTCCAAAAATGGTATTTTCGAAAAGACATCCGTCGCGATGGTCTGTGATTCTTGATGTACCTATCAAAAGTGTCATCATCATTAAAAGTATGAACCATGGATTCGAATGCTACAAAATCGAATTTCTTAGTAGCAATGCCAATGACACCCAACTCATCCATTAACTTTTGTAACTCCTTTTTCTTATTCAACAACTCTATTTCTTTTTCAAACGTATCATCTCTGCATCAATCTCATGATTCACGGGTGGTCTTTGCAAACCTTGATTTTCGGGGCATCGGTTTTCTGCTAGCCGTAGATATCCATCTAGAGCTAAGGCATCATTATCGGAATAGAAGTTTTCATCTGGACATAAGGCATCGTTATCAGGACAGAAGTTTTCATCAGAACAAAAGGCTTCATCATCAGCGCAGCGGTTTTCATCTGGACATAAGTTAGCTTCTGGATTTTGGATAGCATTTGGACATCGGGGATCAATATTTAAATTGATATTCACTCCTCTTTCGACCAATAATTGATCGTATAAGGGCCTTAGTTCAGCTACAGTTGCGTTGTTTTCGAACAGCACATTGGCTGCCGTCAAGGCTTCAATTAAATCTCAACGTTGTACATAAACCATTAATAGAAAATTTTCTTTAAGATTGGCGTTTTAATCAGTATCCCACTTCTGAGATTATAAAGTCCAGATAAATGAGAAATCCAGACAATATTTGAAAATGTTAATGTGTTATGTTGCTGTTTGATTTGATAATAAACTATTTTAAATAATTTTTAGGAACAATATTTTCAAAAGCTCTTACACATAATTTCATATAGTAAATATAATCTAAGATAATAAAGAAGCTTTACTATACAGGTTATTACAATAGAACGAAAATAAATAGAGAATGGGTTTTCTATAGTTTTATAAAAAATAATTTAGACAAAATGTTCTACTGTAACAAAAAAATGAACACATGCATAACACTAAGTTTTTGTCCATTTTTATCGAAAAATATAAATTTGGTTTAAAAGATTTCACATGCCGCCGACTAAACAACACAAATACGTCTTTAATTCGAGTTAATATTAGATTACTTACTTTACTTTTGATGGCGCTCACAGCCCAGGATGGGCTTCGGCCTCAACTAACAAGCCCCTCCAGCCAGCTCTGTCCCTAGCTAGCCACCTGTTACGGGTTCTTCCTCTGCTGCGTACCCCATCGGGGTTGGATTCGAAGACTCGTCGGGCAGGTGCGTTGCTGTCCATACGCTCCACGTGCCCCAGCCATCTCAGCCGCTGTATTTTCAGCTTTTTGACCAGGTCAACGTCGCTGTATAGCCCGTATAGCTCGTCGTTGAATCTTCTCCTCCATACTCCTTCGATACACACCGGACCGAAAATCACACGAAGAATCTTCCTCTCAAAGCACCCTAGCAGATTTTTATCCGAATCTTTCAGTGTCCATGCTTCTGACCCATATAGCAGGACCGGGATGATTAGGGTTTTGTATAAAGTCTCCTTGGTTCTCTGAGAGAGGGCCTTACTACTTAAATGCCTTCTTAGACCGAAGAAACAGCGGTTGGCAAGAGTAATTCTTCGCTTGATCTCTGCACTGATGTCATTCTGCGATGTAATAGTGGAGCCCAGGTAGACAAAGTCCTTGACAACTTCGAAGTTATATCTGTCCATCGTGATATTTTGCCCGAGTCGACGATGTTGAGATTCCTCTCTCGATGACAGCATATACTTCGTCTTGTCCTCATTAACCACCAATCCCATTCTAGCCGCCTCCGATTCAATGCTCGCAAATGCCCCTGCCACAGCTCGCTTCTTTCTGCCGACAATGTCTATGTCATCCGCATACGCAAGCAATTGAACGGACTTTTGATAGATTGTACCGCTGGTGTTGACATGTGCGTTGCGTACAATGGCTTCAAGAACGATGTTGAATAGGTTGCATGATAACGCGTCGCCTTGCCTCAATCCTTTCTCAACATCAAAGGAATCGGTGGTGTTCTTACCAATTTTGACGGAGCAGCGAGATTTCTCCATCGTCATCCTGCACAAGCGGACGAGTTTGGCAGGGATGCCGAGACTCGACATGGCTCTGTATAATTCGTCCCTTTTCACGCTATCATACGCGACTTTAAAATCGATAAAAAGGTGGTGTGTATCGATCTGGAATTCCCGGGATTTTTCTAAAATCTGTCGGAGTGTGAACATTTGATCGACGGTTGACTTGCCTGGCCTAAAACCGCACTGATAAGGGCCGATCAGATCGTTGACAAAAGGTTTTAAGCGGTCACACAGGATGGCCGACAAGATTTTATAAGCGACGTTTAGGAGACTAATTCCTCTGTAGTTGGTACATTTCAGAACATCTCCCTTTTTATGGATGGGGCACACTATACCGAGGTTCCATTCATCGGGCATACTTTCCTCCGACCAAATTTTGCAGATGAGCTGGTGTATGCTCCTAGCCAATTCATCTCCCGCTGATTTAAATAGTTCGGCTTGTAAGACATCCGCACCTGCAGCCTTGTACGACTTAAGTTTGGATATCGCCAGCCGAACTTCGGTTAGGTCGGGTGGACGGAACTCTTGGCCATCATCGTCCAAGTTGAATGGAGCGTTCTGCCTATTAGCGGCATCTTGGCTGTCTTCGCCATTAAGCAGTCTAGAGAAGTGTTCTTTCCAGATCCTCAGCACTGACTGTGTGTCTACTACCATATTCCCACTCTCATCTCGGCAGGCTTCCGTTCTAGCCTTGAATCCTTGGGTGGATCGCTTCACCCTCTGATAAAATTTTCGAACATCTCCCCTGCGTCTACAACCCTCAATAGACTCTACCGCCCGCTTCTCGTGCTCTCTCTTTTTCCTCCTGAGAAGTCGGCGCTCCTCTTTTCGTTCAGCCCGTAGAGCTCCCGGGCCACTCTCTCAGCAGCTCTTGTTCGAGTCTGCAGCATTGCCTGGTAGGCCTCGTCCTTAGCTGCATGCGCTAGCCGGCACTCTTCATCGAACCAGGGGTTTCGTTGTATTCGCCTAGTGAAACCCAGCACATCAGAGGCGGCACTTCTGATGGCTTTATGGAGTGTTCCCTTTGATGGAGTGTTCCCACTGGTCCTCTGCACTTGATGCTGGTGGCGGACCTCCTGAGAGATTAAGAGTTACGTGGTCTGCAAAAGTTCTGGCAGTGTCTTGCGATTTAAGCTTCTCGACATCGAATCTTTTCACCGCATCTGCTCTGCGTTGTCGCGTCATGGATATCCGCATACGTAGTCTAGCTACCACCAGGTAGTGATCCGAGTCAATGTTGGCCCCTCGGAACGTTCGGACGTCCAAGATACTGGAAGCATGTCTCGCGTCTATCGCAACGTGGTCGATTTGGTTGACGGTTACTTGATCACGCGACCGCCAAGTCCCCTTGTGTATATTGAGGTGTGGGAAGTAGGTGCTTGAGATGATGACATTTCGCCCCGACGCAAAGTCTGCCAGCCTGTGTCCGTTGCCGGAAGTTTCGTCGTGTAGGCTGTGTCCTCCGACTATCGAACCAAAGATGCCCTCCTTTCCGAATCTTGCGTTGAAGTCACCAAGAATGATCTTCACGTCGTACTTCGGGCACATATCATACGTTGTCTCCAAGAGATCGTAGAATGCTTCTTTGGTTGAGTTTTCTCTCCTTTCATGGGGGCGTGAACACAAATCAGCGAAATGTTCTTAAATTTGCCTTTGATGTGGATTGTGACCAGGCGCTCGCTTACACTTCGGAAGCCCAAGACTTCTTGCCTAAGTCTTCCCCTTATCACAAAACCACAACCAAAGAGCCGCTGACCCTGTTCCTTCAAGCACCCGCCGTAGTAGATGTCACACGTTTTCAGTCTCCGTACGCCCTCTCCATCCCATCGCACTTCCTGGATGGCTGTTACGTCAGCCTTTAGCCTGTCCAGGTTCTCCACTAATTGTTCGGCTGCACGTGTTCTGTATAAGGACAGGACGTTCCACGTGCAGATCCGAAATTCATTGTCCTTGTTTCGTTTGCTGGGGTCGTCAACTTTAAAATCATCCATATCCGAGGCTTGTTGTTGTTTCGGAACAACTTTTTTTTACGTGGTAGGGAAGTTACCCCGACGCACAACCCCCGACCCGGAGGACCAGACCCTTCGTATAACTCCAAGGGTAGGGAGCCGGATAAACCGCTCCTTATAGGCCTGAGCTACAAATATGTCGTAGTAGCCCATATAAGGTGTTCACTAAGTAGTTCAACCTAACTGGAACTGTAGACGCCACCGTTGATTCCATCTAGAGAATTCGTCCGCTGCCGCCTCGATGAAAGTAGAAGTGCCTTAGTGGGAACACTCCTCCCCCCCCTCTCTCGTTGGCTTTCCCCAACAGCTTTCCACGGGGATTTAAACCCCGTCTCCAGCTGAGGTACTAGACACCCGATGTTCACCACGTGGAGGTGAGAGTAGGAGTTGGTAGACAGAGGTGGGTTTTGAGAAAAACCTGTGGACGCTTGTGTCCTCTTGCATGCACATAACTACCCTTTTGAACATCGTTAATATTAGATTGGGAATAATAATAAATAAAATATGAAAAGTCGTAATCGGCGATTTGCGTTTCTGAATATTAGTAGGATATAAGACTGTAGTCGAATACGAGTCATAAATACGCATTTCAGAATATGTTAGTTATTTTCAAACGGGTTTGTTTTCGCAAATGCATGGGTAGAAAGGTCAAGAAATGGGGATTACTTTAAAGAAAACAATTTTGAAAATTTGACGTATTATGAGAATTTTAATATTATCTTATGTTGTTTTATGGCGGTTATTTAGAATAATTTTTCTGTATTTTCTTATAATACAAATTTATACATAAATAGAAAATCATAGGTTGGTTTTGTTATGGAAATTCTTCTTCAAAATACTAAATTTAGGCATAAACAGAATTTTTAAAAACAGCATTTTTGATATACAGAATTTTGTATATACAGACATTTGGATATACATAGTTTAGAATATATCTACAGAATTTTGAAATACAGAATTATGGTCTTACAGTATTTATTTATTTATTTATTTTTATTTATTTGCATACTTGCATTTTAAGATAGATTATCTTATAAACTAATACAAGTTTGGTTATGAAATACAATATTTCTAAACTTAACTTTAGATAAGATTCAATATATAGTTAATTAAATACGCTTATCAATAATTAAGTGGTATTAAATTATTAGATTCTTTTCATGTTTACATTTAAATTATTTACATTTTCATTTCCACTAAGCCATAGTATAAATAATGAATTAATTTTTATTTCCTGTTTTAGTTTACACTTTTACATTTTTGTTTTATTTGGCTATGTTATTGCTCTGTGTGGTGTAAAAGTAATAGTACAACTTTAGTTACGTGCTAAATGCACCACTAGCTCTCTTTTGAAACCCCGTTGGTCACAAATACGTTTTATACTTCGAGGTAGATTGTTCCACAAACGAATGGCATTGATGAAGAACTGGCGTTCAGAGGTTAAGCATGTAAATCGAAGATGTAAGAGTTTTTGCGATCTTATTGATGAGGACATTTGCAATCTGTCAAAGAGGTAAGACGGTTGATGTGTCTGCATTATCTTAAACAGTAAAATCAAGGTTCTATATCGAATGAGGTTATCAAATGAAAGCGCATAGATAGCTTTTGAGTAGGTCGATATTCTATCATATCGTCTTAGCCCAAATATGTATCTGGCAATACTAATGTATGCAACATTTAGTTTTCTTCTGCTGTTATAGTCGCAGTTACAATAAATCTCACATCCAAAAATCAATATTGGTATAACCAAAGTTTTAGCAAGCATTTACCTGGTTTTTATAGGAGTATAGCTTTGCGCGACCCATAACTTGCGGAGCACTCCATAAACTTTTCCTATGACTATATTGATGTGTGTATCCCAAGTGAGTTTCCGGTTGAATATCATTCCTAAGTTTTTAGCAGTGCCTACATATTCTACTACAGCATCGTTAAGACAAATTTCTGGAAAGTAGACAGATCTACGGTATTTTCAAAAAAAAAAAAAAAAAAACAGAATTTTGGTCATACAGAATTTTTAAATCCACAATTTTGACCCGCTCCCAAAAAAAGTATTCAACAAATCAAATAAACTATTGATCACATTTCCTCTTGAATTTCACAACTTTGACATAAGAGCAAGTATACTAACTCTAAAGGAAAAGACTCAAATTACGGATTATAAGGACGATGGTCATTGCGGTCGTTATATAGATTACAAAATTGGACGAAGTATGCAACTAGTTTTGAAATAAGGAAAACTTTGAAAAAATATAAAACCACCAGCAAATATGGCTACAACACCTTAACAACAACATGACATACTCCAATAAGCCTCAAATTCAACCTTATCAGGATGTAGTGTCAACGGTAAAATAGGACAACATAAATATAAAAGGCCCATACACTTATGTCCTTCATATTGGGCACTAAGTATCATTTATACTCAGACCACGAGAATTACTTTGAAGAACCAATATAGAAACATTCCGTACAATGCATTCGGGTAAGTGTGCACTGTGGAACTATGGATATAAAGGGAGTCTAGGAAATTTCTCGACTAGAGAGAGCACTTTTGACACAATAAAATATTTTACTTAGAATATTTTAAATAGAATTCGCTGTTTTATTCTGAATTGGATTAAGTGCGATCCCTTTTGAGTTACTAATTCAGGTAATGCCAACGAGATTTAATTTACATCCACCATATAGTTCTTGCAATCTATTTCAAATTTTAGAAATAGAATTTTCGGTGGAGGTTGTGGAATAATAAAATAAATAGGCCCACTTGATAACAAAAAAAAAACAACAATACAAGCATATTTCGCACCTAACTTAAATCATGTCTGTCTACATGCAGACATTTTAATTTCATTATAATTTCGAAATTTGCCAAAAATATACCTAAACTAAAGAATATCTACCTTTATTTCATGAATTCTTTAGGTCTATTTCTATCACTCGAGTGGATGTTTATGATATAATGTATGCATATCGAATATTGTAAATACAATAGACGTTTCAAGTACTTTTGCAATAACCACATTTCAACAAGTAAGCAACAAATCCTTATTTTCAAGAGGGGTTCTTAAATGTTCATGAAAATCCTATATTCTCCAGCTAACAATATACTTTGTTTTTTCAATGTAGGTATAAGGTATGGTAATCGCATCTAAGAATCAATGCATGAGAGACTCACTGGCCTTTACCACAAAGGTGACAAATCAACCAGTAGTAAATATCGGTCTGGAGATGTCAGTTTTGTGTAAATAAAATACCACAAATCTCAAGCGATGTACAATTTGACATATATGAAGTCAGAAAATCATTGGTATCGAGAACTTTGTGTCTCGATGGAAATCTTCCTTTGGACGAAGTTTCTCTTGGTCGCCATCACCGCAGCAGCATAGCAGTAGCAAAAGCAAACCTTTATTGTCATCATTTTCTGTGGATATATGCTAGTGCTCTTCTATAAACTTATGTAAAGATGTGGTTTCTAGTGCTCTATTTGTTTTTAGGGAACGAAAGGACAATGTGATAAAGGTTATTTGTATCTGCAGGCAGTGTTACGTTTTAGAGGTAAGTCGGTCCACCCATATGGTATTATAAGGTTTGGGGTTCAGCTCTCAGTTGCTTATGAATCAGGGATTTTTCCTGTCTCTTTTATTTTTAGTTTGTGTATATTGATTTCGATCTGTGGTGTTCGTTTGTTTCAAAAGAAGTATAGTTTGCCTCAATATAGATGCAATGAAAATCCAAACTGTTTGGGGTTGAATTTTTGGTAAAACATTGCAATTTATCACCCCATTTTTTTCGACATTTTCCTTTATAACTTTGAAAATATGCAACTTAGGAAAAAACCATCTACTATAAATAAATAAATATAAACTTGTTTGTTATGAAATTTTTAAAATCATGCATGTTATACTAGTGTTGCTCTTGCTATCTATCCAGGAATAACAAAAAAAAAAAAAAATCTGAAAAACGAAGTAATTTTGAAGCACTCAAAAACTAGATTAAAAATTGTTAAATTCTGCTTAAAATTTTGAAGTCTAGAGAATTTTAAGATGAAATTCGAAAATTCGATCTAAATCGGTCAAATAGTTTTGGCAAGAAACATGATGTTAACTAAGTGCAACAAGCAATGTTTGCATCATTATGCTATGGTCAAAGTAGGACACTTAAGTTGGCACTGATTTTTGTACACGTACATGGAACCCTTAGCTATCATAAAATATATATTCAAAATAGCTTTTAACGGCCTTTAGTCCTTAAAAATTGGCGTTTCGTCCCGGCGTTCACACTTGGACTCTTCAGTTGACAGTGAAGGCCTTGTCAAGATGCAATTTTCATTAAGTATGACGATTCAGCCTTTTAAATGGTATACTTTTCTATTTTTTACGAATATCTCTTTAACGAGGTGCTTTGCCAGGTGCGACCTTGAAAAACTTTAAGCTAGTTGATTACAAATTTCCTATGGCTGAACCAATTAATGAAACTAGTTGACATTATTTGACCAATTACTGACATTTTTAATAGATAACATACTTATTTTTGCAAATATCCTATTGCTAAGATCCCGGAGCCTACAAAACCACTTATTTTAGTTTGGATACAATAATAAAAAAAAACATGAATATGTCCCTAGGGCTTTAACTTATGTAGGTATGTAGGTGAATCCAGAATTGTGATTATGTCATTTTCTGCGTTTATATTTCTTTTCTTTAAAAAAGCAGCATTCTCCATTTCTTAAAATGTTGTTAAAAAAGCAGTGCATATCCGTCACAGTAGAATATATAAAATAAACCCCATTTTTTCTCCCGCAGCAAAAAAAAAAAAATACTTGAACGCGATATCGCTATCGTCTGCTTTGGTAGTGCAGTAAAAATATAAAAACTTTTCCAATAAGCTATTCTGATATTTCGCACACTTGAGAAGCTTTTTATCATTTTGTGATATGCCAAGGAAACGAGATCCTTGTATTTTGAAACTTTGAGTTCTTCTCTAATACTTTTTTTTTTCAAACAAATAAAAGTTAAAAAACAAAAAAATATGTATGTGCTGTGCACCTTGACAACCATAACACGATTCCATTGGTTTTTGGAAATTTGGTTTCTCTAAATTTGTATGCTTCCTGTGTATTTATGTATACTACTATATTTGTATAAAAGTATGTGAATGGAATATACATATGAAGTAGGTAGTATACAACATAGAAATGTACTCCAACATAAATATGAAACAAAAAAGAAATGTTCATCTAATTGTGGTTGCAGTTGTGTAAACAAATGTTTACAATGAAATTCAATTACCCTTGTATGTGGCAGGTATGTAATTTTTTTTTGTTGTCGTCCTTATTTTTCATTGTTATAAATTCAAATTAATGGAACTCAGAGTTGAGTTTACAATTGGTTATTCTAATAAAGTTAAAAAAATGTTTGCTAAGTGTGTTTGGTTGTAATTGTTTTTAACTCGATTTGTGTATTACATACAAAAAAAAAATGAAAGGAATTCATTTGATCACATTCATGTTAAGACGAGATGGAGATTGGAGAGATAAAACTTTTCAAATCAATTTCTGCTTTGCATTAGTGATGTTTCAAATAAAACAAAGCACGTAGGGGAAAAGTAGTAACAGTGAGACGGTGCAAACAGTGGGACATCTCATTTTTCTCTTTTGTGAAAGCATGTACGGACGTTATAGTATTGATAAAAACGTTTATTTCCTCCTCCACGTGTTTAAATTTTGTCGCGCATGAAGAACGACGGCCTAGTGACTAACACTCGCAACCATTCCTGTGTGTGCGTGTCGACAGGACTGGAAGGGACCTACAATTTTATGCAGAATCCGAATGGCTAGACGACAAGTACTTATTCATGACAAGTGATACTCTTGGAGGATTTGTCAATTCCTCGCAAGAGGCAGTAGCCCTTAAAAAAACTTTTTAGTTTTTAGGTGGACGAGGCTGGAAAGCGAACCCAGACCTTCAGCGTGACAGTCCAACGCACTATATTAATTTATAATTAATAATTAATCAATTCATTAATTTATAAAATGATTATATTTAATTTTCCATTATATCTTATTAAAATAGCTCAAAGCTTTTTGAGAAACAGTTATTTTGTCGTCTCTATCTATGGTGATTTGTCCCAAAAATTATGTGTTCCTGCAGAAGTACCTCAAGCATCTGTTTTAGGCCCCCTCCTCTATAATATATATACGTCTGACTTTCCCCAGCTTCCTAACTGTGAATCAGCTATATACGCCGATGATACTGCAATTTATTCATCTGATTTACTTAGTTTAAGTATTGAATCTAACTTACAATCAGCATTGAACATTATAGACAAATATTATAGCAAATAGAAAATTAAAATGAATGCTTCAAAGACACAGGCAATCTTTTTTACAAGAAAAAGAAAGTCCTGTTTCATTTCCAGCAATAATCTTAGGTTGAATAATTCGGACATAGAATGGGGAACTTCGGTTAAATACTTGGGGGTACACATTGATAAAAGACTTACATTTAATGAACATGTACAGAAAACAATATTAAAAGTTAATAGAACAATACAAATTATGTATCCGTTAATTAACAGAAAATCTCTTTTGAGAAATGCCAATAAGTAAATAATTTTTAAAGTAATTTTTCAATCAATCATGCTTTACGGGAGTCCAGTTTGGGGTCAATGTGCAAAAACCCATGTTAAAAAGATACAAATCTCACAAAACAAAATTTTAAAATTGATGCTCAGACTTCCCTGACATTTTTCCACTAACGAATTGCATTACCTTGCCGGTGTCGATTATGTTTTTGCCAGAATGTCAAAGTTAAAAGAAAATTATAATTACTCGTTGTGAAATGTCTGATAATGTACTTATTTCAAATCTAACTAATTCTAAATTAATTCTTAGGGTCAATTATTTGCATTTCTTAAGTATCTATGAACAATTGCTTTAATTTTATTTATTTATTATTACATTTTGTAATTTAATTAATTAATTTATTTATTTATCTTTTTGTTTGTTTACTAACTTGTTATTCATTTATGTTGCCATATAATTATTTTGTTATTATTTATTAATCCATCTTGTTATTTGTTTATTTATCTATATTGTTATTTATTAACTTATTATTTAGTTATTTATTATTTATTTATTAATATTATTTATTACTTATTTATTTATTTTTATATTTATTTATTTATTAGTTTTTAAATTAATTAATATATTCACTCATTTATTTATTAATTATTATTTATTTTTGTTCTGTTAATATTATTTATTTATTCATCTGTTTCTTTTTAAATATTTCCGTATTTTCTTTTTGTATTAATTCTGTGATATTAGATATATAAGTAATTTAAAATTAAAAAAAATAAATATTAAAAAAAAAGCCCCAAAAATAAAGGGCACCTGCCATATAACCAATATACAAAAATTGATTTATTTCAAAAACGGCGCCAACGATTTTAGAAAAAAAAAAAAATTACTAATTACTATTAGAAATATTGCAGGCCGATAAGTTTGACATCTTTTTTACTGAGGACTTTGGAGAAGTTAATTGGTAACTTCATAAGATCAGAAGTATTAATGAAAATGCCTCTTAATCATCGCCAGCATGCTCATAGGGCGGGCAGATC
The DNA here is from genome assembly GCA_949320155.1 of Melangyna quadrimaculata. Lineage (NCBI taxonomy): Eukaryota > Metazoa > Arthropoda > Insecta > Diptera > Syrphidae > Melangyna > Melangyna quadrimaculata. The sequence goes on from OX439483.1 coordinate 443,411,355, forward strand.
TACAGAGACCGCCCTTTTTGAGCTCACAAATAATTTACAAATAGCTTTAGATGCAAAATAAATGGTCTTATGTGACTTCTTGGATATTGAGGGTGCCTTTGACAACACCTCGCATGAAGCTGTCAAGTCAACAAAGCACTCGTAAGGAAATGCGTACCGATATCACTATAACCAGATGGATAGGTGAGATGCTAGGCACAAGAACGGCGGAAACACACGCATAACAAAATGTTCAGAAAATCATCACAACAAGAGGTTGTCCGCAGGGAAGGGTACTGTAACCCCTGCTGTGGAGTCTTGTTGTGGATGAACTACTGGAAAGTCTTACTTCTCAAGGCATACGCTGCGTTGGCTTTGCTGATGACATTGTTATAATAGCCTAAGGGAAGTTTGAAGAAACCCTCTGTGATATAATCCAAAAAGGACTGACAATTACTAGGAAATGGTGTCTATCGGTAGGACAAAACATAAACCCTACGAAGACAAAAATTATACCATTTATTATGAAAAGATTTCTGCCACGCATGAATACTATTAGGTTAGCTGGTGAAGTAATTGTTACCTAGGTAAGGTATCTATTGCACTAGATAGCAAACTTCTCCGGAATAAGCATGTCGCAATAACTGTTGGGAAAGCCACAAAAGCCCTAAATGATATGCAAGAGACTCGCAGGGAAATCATGGGATTGCAAACCAAACATCATTATGGATGTACTGTACACTATGATGGTAAGGCCCATCATTACCTATGGTGCTATTGCATGGCACAAAAGAACCGAATAAGCAACAACTAGGAAATCACTAGACAAAATTCAAGGTTCGCATGCATAAGCCTTATTGGAGCAATGAGAACTTGCCCCAATGCAGCAATGGAGGTTAGCCTTCCCCTAACCCCGCTTTATGTGGTGGTAGAAAACGCAGCAAAGGAAACCATCTTAAGGTTCGCCAGGGAAGGTACTGGGAAGGGAAAATGTATAGAAATTAGTGAAAGAGAATCCATCTCCAAGTCTTCAATATCAAGTTTCCTACCATTCCAAGAGATGGCAATGGCATGAATAAAATGTACAACTTCGAGAAAAAATTTTAATTCAGATAAGCAGTGCCACATGCAGATTCTGCAACACTCATGAGGAAGCACCTGACCATACATTAGGTAAATGCGATGCACTCGAGCAACAAAGACATAAGTATCTGGGACGTCACTAGATAGAAGAGAACTAATTACCATCTCTGAAAGTCCTCCAAATACTTAAGTTTCTTAAAGAAACAAACTTTGAGGAAGAGCTATAAAATGAGCGATCTCATCTAGCTCTAGAAGGGAACACAATAGATCTTAAGGTCGCAGTGTACTTAAACCCCGTATTTTATTTATTCATTCGTTCATTCGTTAGAAATACTAAAAAATAAATCGGTTGGGACAACGGCTCATGAAGAACCAGGGCCTAGTGACTACCAACTCGCAACCATTCCTGTGTGCGCCTATCGACAGGAAGGGAAGGGACCTACAATTTTATGCAGAATCCGAATGGCTAGACGACAAGTACTTATTCATGACAAGTGATACTCTTGGAGAAAAACCTTTTTAGTTTTTAGGTGGACGAGGCTGGGAAGCGAACCCAGACCTTCAGCGTGACAGTCCAACGCACTATATTAATTAATAGTTAATAATTATATTACATTTTCCATTATATCTTATTAAAATAGCTCAAAGCTTTTTGACAAACAGATATTTCGTCGTCTCTATCTTTGGTGATTTGTCCCAAAAATTATGTGTTCCTACAGGAGTGCCTCAAGGATCTGTTTTAGGCCCCCTCCTCTATAATATATATACGTCTGACTTTCCCCAGCTTCCTAACTGTGAATCAGCTATATACGCAGATGATACTGAAATTTATTCATCTGATGTACTTAGTTTAAGTATTGAATCTAACTTACAATCAGAATTGAACATTCTAGACAAATATTATAGCAAATGGAAAATTAAAATTAATGCTTCAAAGACACAGGCAATCTTTTTTACAAGAAAAAGAAAGTCCTGTTTTATTCCCAGCAATAATCTTAGGTTGAATAATTCGGGCATAGAATGGGGAACTTCGGTTAAATACTTGGGGATACACCTTGACAAAAGACTTACATTTAATGAAAATGTACAGAAAACAATATTAAAAGTTAATAGAACAATAAAAATTATGTATCCGTTAATTAACAGAAAATCTCTTTTGAGCAATGCCAATAAGTTAATAATTTTTAAAGTAATTTTTCAATCAATCATGCTTTACGGGAGTCCAGTTTGGGGTCAATGTGCAAAAACCCATGTTAAAAAGATACAAATTTCACAAAACAAAATTTTAAAATTGGACTATCGAATTGCATAACCTTGCCGGTGTCGATTATGTTTTTGCCAGAATATCAAAGTTAAAAGAAAATTATAATACTTGTTGTGAAATGTCTGATAATGTACTTATTTCAAATCTAATTAATTGTAAGGGTCAATTATTTGCATTTCTTAAGTATCTATGAACAATTGCTTTAATTTTATTTATTTATTATTACATTTTGTAATTTAATTCATTTATTTATTTATTTTGTTATTTATTTATATTTTTGTTTGTTTACTAACTTGTTATTCATTTATGTGGCCATATAATTATTTTGTTATTATTTATTTATCCATCTTGTTATTTTTTTATTTATCTATATTGTTATTTATTAACTTATTTATTTAGTTATTTATTTATAAATATTATTTATTTATATATTTATTAGTTTTTAAATTAATATTATTAATCATTTATTTATTAATTATTATTTATTTTTGTTCTGTTAATATTATTTATTTATTCATCTGTTTCTTTTTAAATATTTCCGTATTTCCGTAACGAGATCAATTCAGGCGACTTTTATTTCTTAGAGAGAACGAACAGCCAACAACAATTGCAACCGAGTTTTTTTTTGTTATCCGTATCTACACAGGCGAGGATCATTGTGTTTGTGAAGGGAGGAGAATTCCCTTATTTCTTAAAGAAACATCTCCTGACATATTAGTCAGCAACTAAAAACTTAAAGCTATAGAAGATGAAAGCGTAAGTGTTTGTGTGTTGTTTTCCCCAAATTGTTAAATTTGTTCATTTTTGTAATTGAGTCATACAATAAATTATACAGATTTTCTCAAGTTTTAATATTTTGTATGTAAAGAAAAACTAACCTCTTATTCAGCTGATAAACACGGATATGAATTGTATAACGGTTCCATTGCAGACAATAATTGCCCATTACTCTCGCCCCTTTCTGTATCCGTTCTGGTCGAGACTACACCAACTCGAAAATTCGTTTAATGCATCAAGGATAGAAGTCTCTTAAAAAAATAACTCAAAAAAAAAGATAGATACGACAAAAAAAATCAAATATGAAAAATATCCTGAGGGTTACCTTTGTACTCATATACTTAACTCTCACGTTCACTTTGGCTTCGGTTGTTGTGTATGAACAGCGACGTCATCTTCGTCGTTTCTTATGTGGGGTTTTTATGGCCCGACCAGGAGGAATACAAGGTGCTACGAGTGAGTATACATATGTATCACCCACATTCACACCTTTAATTTACCACGGTAGGTACGTTTGTATGTATGTATTATTTTGATGGCAATGTTGGAGTTTATGCTAATGCAACGACTTTTACCTTTCAACTGAATCTATCTCCAACACTCGTTCGACACACCTGAGTACATGGTGCTAGAATAACCACGCTGCCGCCGCCGCCATATCGACATGCCACGACTTTCCAGCTGTTATACCTCTTGAAGCTGGTGTTTTCTTTTCTCAGAATGCATCAGTGGCAAAGAGGATTATGTAAATAAAATTATGTACCAGTTCCTGTTCCTGGTACACTTGGATTTTGTGGTGCACATGATTTTCAATTCAAATGCGAGTGGAGGTTCCGAGAAGAACGAGTATCTATATAATATGGAAGAAGGTGTGTAGTTTAGTGATTTTTTATTTGAAAAGCGAAACGAATATTTTTAGTAACAGAAATATGAAACCAATTCCTGTTTGACTGCGATAGGTTTACCTGCTCCTACATAAATACATAGATTCAAAGGTATCATTTTTCTTTTGTTAAAAGAGTTGATATAGATTTTCTTTACCTACTTATGTTAAAGTATTAGGTATCTTCTATATTTGTTGTTGAAGAAGGACAAAAGATCAGTTGATATTACGATTTTCAAAGCCATTTTTTCGAATTGGGCAGTGAGCATCACCTTAATCAAAAGTTTAGGTCAGAAATTAGTTCTTGAGAGAGTCCAAAATTCCCATACTCTTTTGTATGGGAAAATTTGGGCTTTAGAGGCACGGGCTTATGACCCCGGACATTTTTTATTTTTGATGCAAAACGTTTTTTTTGTGAACTAAACTTTCGAGCTATAGGCGGACCCCAATTCGAAAAAAATGAGTGTTCAAAATAAAGGACACTCTTATGTTCATAATGTAGATACATTCCTCAATTTATATTTTACTTTATTGTTGTCTTGATCTTTCTATCTTTTTATCATCTTGATACTGGTTGTTTAAGGAAATAAAAAAATTGGATCCGACAGGTGGTGCTGAAGTCAAGTTTTTTTTTTTTAACAAAATCGTATAGATCGAAATACCTAATAATAAAAAACATATATCGATTTTGTGTCAAAAAAATAAAATTATAAGGCCTAGAGCGGGTAGGTTACGCTCTTATGGAGTGATAATAATATTTATTTACATATTATATGGACATGGAGTTAGATGATTCCGAATTATAGCAATACACATATAAAAAGTGTTAAACAAAATGACTGAATTCACCCTCGAGCCTGGAGGGACGAACAAACCGCAAAATTATGCCTGTCAATATATGGACGATAAATCAGACGTACACCCGGGCGTATACGTACTATTTTCTTATTTTATTTATTTTTTTTAACAACATTTTATGTATTTTTGTTCGTGCACTCTAATTTGGATTTAGTCGTGTATTGCTAATCAATTGACTTATAGCAGATGCTGTGGCCAATTTATCCATATACTTATTTCTATTTATGCAGGTTAATATACTTACTTACTTTTGATGTCGCTCACAGCCCAGGATGGGCTTCGGCCTCAACTTATAAGCCCCTCCAGCCAGCTCTGTCTTAGCTAGCCGCTTCCAGTTGCACACACCGAGTGCTTTGATGTCGTCATTCACTTGATTGCGCCACCTGTTACGGGTTCTTCCTCTGCTGCGTACCCCATCGGGGTTGGATTCGAAGACTCGTCGGGCAGGTGCGTTGCTGTCCATACGCTCCACGTGCCCCAGCCATCTCAGCCGCTGTATTTTCAGCTTTTTGACCAGGTTGAATCTTCTCCTCCATACTCCTTCGATACACACCGGACCGAAAATCACACGAAGAATCTTCCTCTCAAAGCACCCTAGCAGATTTTTATCCGAATCTTTCAGTGTCCACTGTCCATGCTTCTGACCCATAAAGCAGGACCGGGATGATTAGGGTCTTGTATAAAGTCTCCTTGGTTCTCTGAGAGAGGGCCTTACTACTTCTTAGACCGAAGAAACAGCGGTTGGCAATAGTAATTCTTCGCTTGATCTCTGCACTGATGTCATTCTGCGATGTAATAGTGGAGCCCAGGTAGACAAAGTCCTTGACAACTTCGAAGATATATCTGTCCATCGTGATATTTTGCCCGATTCGACGATGTTGAGATTCCTCTCTCGATGACAGCATAAACTTCATCTTGTCCTCATTAACTGCCAATCCCATTTTAGCCGCCTCCGATTCAATGCTCGCAAATGCCCCTGCCACAGCTCGCTTCGTTCTGCCGACAATGTCTATGTCATCCGCATACGCAAGCAATTAAATGGACTTTTGATAGATTGTACCGCTGGTGTTGACATGTGCGTTGCGTACAATGGCTTCAAGAACGATGTTGAATAGGTTGCATGATAACGCGTCGCCTTGCCTCAATCCTTTCTCAACATCAAAGGAATCGGTGGTGTTCTTTCCAATTTTGACGGAGCAGCGAGATTTTTCCATCGTCATCCTGCACAGGCGGACGAGTTTGGCAGGGATGCCGAGACTCGACATGGCTCTGTATAGTTCGTCCATTTTCACGCTATCATACGCGACATTAAAATCGATAAAAAGGTGGTGTCTATCGATCTGGAATTCCCTGGATTTTTCTTAAATCTGTCGGAGTGTGAACATTTGATCGACGGTTGTCTTTCCTGGCCTTAAACCACACTGATAGGGGCCGATTGTTGACAAAAGGTTTTAAGCGGTCACACAGGATAGCCGACAAGATTTTATAAGCTATGTTTAGGAGACTAATTCCTCTATAGTTGGTACATTTCAGAACATCTCCCTTTTTATGGATGGGGCACACTATACCGAGGTTCCATTCATCGGGCATACTTTCATCCAACCAAATGTTGCAGATAAGCTGGTGTATGCTCCTAGCCAATTCATCTCCCGCTGATTTTAAATAGTTCGGCTTGTAAGCCATCCGCACCAGCAGCCTTGTACGACTTAATTTGGATATCGCCAGCCGCACTTCGGTTAGGTCGGGTGGACGGAACTCTTGGCCATCATCGTCCAAGTTGAATGGAGCATTCTGCCTATTGGCGGAATCTTGGCTGTCTTCGACATTAAGCAGTCTAGAGAAGTGTTCTTTCCAGATCCTCAGCACTGACTGTGTGTCTACTACCATATTCCCACTCTCATCTCGGCAGGCTTCCGTTTTAGCTTCGTATCCTTGGGTGGATCGCTTCACCCTCTGATAAAATTTTCGAACATCTCCCCGTCCGCTACAACCCTCAATAGACTCTACCGCCCGCTTCTCGTGCTCTCTCTTTTTCCTCCTGAGAAGTCAGCGTTCCTCTTTTCGTTTCAGTCCGTAGAGCTCCCGGGCCACTCTCTCAGCAGCTCTTGTTCGAGTCTGCAGCATTGCCTGGTAGGCCTCGTCCTTAGCTGCATGCGCTAGCCGGCACTCTTCATCGAACCAGGGGTTTCGTTTTATTCGCCTAGTGAAATCCAGCACATCAGAGGCGGCACTTCTGATGGCTTGTTGACAGTGTTCCCACTGGTCCTCTGCACTTGATGCTGGTGGCGGACCTCATGAGAGATTAAGAGTTACGTGGTCTGCAAAAGTTCTGGCGGTCTCTTGCGATTTAAGCTTCTCGACATCGAATCTTTTCACAGCATCTGCTCTACGTTGTCGCGTCATGGATATCCGTGTACGTAGTCTAGCTACCACCAGGTAGTGATCCGAGTCAATGTTGGCCCCTCAGAAAGTTCGGACGTCCAAGATACTGAAAGCATGTCTCGCGTCTATCGCAACGTGGTCGATTTGGTTGACGGTTAGTTGATCACGCAACCGCCAAGTCCACTTGTGTGTATTGAGGTGTGGGAAGTAGGTGCTTGAGATGATGACATTTCGCCCCGCCGCAAAGTCTGCCAGCTTGTGTCCGTTGCCGGAAGTTTAGTCGTGTAGGCTGTGTCCTCCGACTATCGAACCAAAGATGCCCTCCTTTCCGAATCTTGCGTTGAAGTCACCAAGAATGATCTTCACGTCGTACTTCGGGCACATATCATACGTTGTCTCCAGGAGATCGTAGAATGCTTCTTTGGTTGAGTCCTCTCTCCTTTCATGGGGGGCGTGAACACAGATCCGCGAAATGTTCTTAAATTTGCCTTTGATGCGGATTGTGACCAGGCGCTCGCTTACACTTCGGATGCCCAAGACTTCTTGCCTAAGTCTTCCCCTTATCACAAAACCACAACCAAAGAGCCGCTGACCCTGTTCCTTCAAGAACCCGCCGTAGTAGATGTCACACGTTTTCACACTCCGTATGCCCTCTCCATCCCATCGCACTTCCTGGATGGCTGTTACGTCAGCCTTTAGCCTGTCCAGGTTCTCCACTAATTGTTCGGCTACACGTGTTCTGTATAAGGACAGGACGTTCCACGTGCAGATCCGAAGTTCATTGTCCTTGTTTCGTTTGCTGGGGTCGTCAACTTTAAAATCATCCATATCCGAGGCTTGTTGTTGTTTCGGATCAACTTTTTTTTACGTGGTAGGGAAGTTGCCCCGACGCACAACCCCCGACCCGGAGGACCAGACCCTTCGTATAACTCCAAGGGTAAGGAGCCGGATAAACCGCTCCTTATAGGTCTGAGCTACAAATATGTCGTAGTAGCCCATATAAGGTGTTCAGTAAGTAGTTCAACCTAACTGGAACTGTAGACGCCACCGTTGATTCTATCTAGAGAATTCGTCCGCTGCCGCCTCGATGAAAGGAGAAGTGCCTTAGTGGGAACACTCCTCCCTCCCTCTCTTGTTGGCTGTCCCCAACAGCTTTCCACGGGGATTTAAACCCCGTCTCCAGCTGAGATACTAGACACCCGATGTTCACCACTAGGAGATGAGAGTAGGAGTTGGTAGTTGGTGGGTTTTGAGAAAAACCTGTGGACGCTCGTGTCCTCTTGAATGCGCATAACTACCCTTTTGAACATCTCAGGTTAATATATTATATACATATAAATTGCCGTGTGTTAGTCTCGCAAAAATTCGAGATCAACTCGAACGGTTTGAATGATTTTTGTACGTTTTGTTTGCCTTAATTGACATGTTCATGCATCAAAGTTCAACCATCGGACGTGATCTTCTTGATCAAGCTCAGAGTATGTTGGACTGGAACTGGAGCTTGAATTTTCATTAGGAAAAAAATCCTCAAAATCCTGTCGTTCTCTGTCAAGATCATCCCTAGACTCATTTTTAAACAAATTTACCATCTTTGTGTATGTAAATAAAATTGAAAAAAAAAAATGGGTTGGTAATGTTAACACCGAAAACATAATCCCAAAACAAAAATCTAAAATGACAAAATCCCCAAGTGAAAATCGAGCAAAGACAAAATCCTCAAGAGAAAATCTCACAAAAAAAAAAAAATCCTAACAGAAAATCCCAAAATAAGCGGTGCAAGTGAAAATCGAGCAAATCAAGCAACAAAACCGCGCGCAAGATTTTATTGCCTGATTCACTTCATGCACTGCTTATTTCCGGTCAAGCTTAACAACGTTTATTCCTGATACTTCCTTTCTTACAATTTTCTTTATGCATACATATGCACATGTACACACATATTTCTCTTTTGATAAAATAAAAACACAATTTTTTCTAATCCGTTTTTGTTTTTGTCTGAAATTATTCAGGAAATACATAGGTGATAAATAATGAAGACAGGGTGTGTGATATTTGCAGTAAAACACTTATTTTAGATATGAATTTTTTTGCATCTAACAATCCTTTTATCTGAATGAAATCTGATGACTACCAAAAACTGAAATTGACGCACTTTAGAAAACATCTCGAACCTCATATTTATGGCAATTTATTTGAAAATATTCAAGCAAACTATTTTTTTAATTTCTAAAATTTATATTTTTTATGCACGCACAGTGACCAGCAGTGCAAAAAAGTGCGTGTCTCAGGTATATTCAGCACATCTCCGCATGTATGGCTTTCCAACCATAAATAATTTATCGGAATAGGTAGGTTGAATACTTCTTGAGAAAATGTCACCACAAAATTAAGCAAAAAAAAAACATGTTGGAGTTTCTTTCAGATTTTGGAGATTTTTGGAGATTTTGTCCATAAAAAATGTTTATTGGGGATTTTGTCCATAGGTCTTCTTTCCCTATGTGGATGTTGTCCAGTTGAATTGCATTTTGTTGGTGATTTCGTCCGATGGAGATATTTTTGTTTGGCGGGATTACGAGTATTTCACAAAAAAATATTATTTCTTGGTAATAATTACTTTAAAAGCAATTTGCTGGTGTTTTCTTCTGAATTATTAATTTTTTTCTTTTTTTTTAACTATATTTAGTTTAAATTTTTTTGTTGACAAACAGTTCTTAGAAAATGTCATTGTAATATCAGTGCTGCCAAATTCTTTTCTAAAGCAGAGATGAGCGTTTTTTTGTGCCATACTTTCTTAAGATAACTTAGAGGTTAGAAAAAAACACTCCATATATTAACTTGTCACACTGAAAATTAAGTCATCATTTTATAAAAGGTATTATAACTTATTCTAGGGTTGTTTATGGTGTTTAGTTTGGTTTCATAAGATCGGACATTAAAAATATACAAAATAATTTGTATCTATCATTTCACATTAAAAACGTCCTTAATCTCATGTGCCATATGCTTAGATTACAACAATACCAATATATTTCAGTTTGATCAACTCCCACCTCCCCCTCTCCCGTCTTTGAAAGTGATCACATTTAAAAAACATTGTTTGGATTTAGGTAGACTTCAGAAATGCTATATTCCTTAAAACCACGCATTTGTGAGCGAATGGTCACACTGGTAATTTTTCAATATTTTTGCTCAACTCCACTCAAATAAAAAACTAGTCCAAAATTTGAAACTTAAAACACTTTTTCTAGGAAATATGAATTTCTATTAAAATTGGTAATTGAGGAGAGAAAGCCAACAAAAAACAACCTAAAAAATTCGAAAATTGATTTTGATTCTTTTTTACTAACTTTTTTTTGACCAACATTTTTGCACGTTAGCCTCTTTTTTACGTGCAATATATTGGTACTGTATGCCAAGTTTTCCATTCTTGAAATAATTCAAACTAGAGATTTTGATCATATTAGATCATTACGATAATAGAGTATTCGAAAACATCAGGTCCCGCAATTTTATCTGTTCGTCAGTCTATTTTGTATGTACCCCAGACTTATAGACTTAACGGTAAACTTGGTACTTTCTGTTTTCTAAGTACAATTTATTGGTTCTATTGAATTTTTTTGTTTTTGCAATAATAATAAAGAGCTGCCACATGAAAATGTTTTTAATTTCCGTCAAGCTTTTAAATAACCCTCAATATTATTGCATGGCAAAATTATCAATAATTAACAAAAGGATCAGACAATGAACTCTCAGAACTCTCTCGATCGAATTTTGTGTTTTAAGGAAGCTCAACACTAACTAATTTCAGAAAAATCGGGCATGCAGTGGAAATTTTCTAATGCAGACCACGGCACGAGTACAAAAGCTTTGGCGCTCAAAATTGATAACGGTTTTTTGCTGGAGGGCCAAAAACAAGCGTTTTTTACTTTAGGAGGGGGGTCTATCTCACCCCGTTTGACAGGTAGGGGCATTTTAGAAAACAAAAATAACTTAAAATGGGAAAAAAAATATTAAAAAACAATGGCAACACATACAATATGATGGTTGGATGTTGTAGGACGCGGGTAGTCACTGAGTGGCGTCAACACGGCGATGTCCAGTGATGTAACGAATACTACACATCAATTGTGCTTATTTTACCTCCAAGTGGTAACCATCGGGTACTGGTCTCGTCCATCCGGACTTGACTTGCCAAACAAATAAGCGCGAGTGTTGAACAAGAGACAAAAATAGCAACACTATAAATACTCTGTCGGAAATGACTGGCTGTATAAGTCGGCTGAAGTCCTAGACGAGCCCATCAGAAGGAAGGTGTGCGGCGGATGAATTCATCAGAATCAACGGTGTCACCAACAGTATGGACGACAGAGACCTTACGTGAGCTACTCTGAAATATTTAGAGCTGAGGTCGGTAAGGAATTTCAGTACTAGCCAGGGTGCTGAATAAGAGATGGTGGCGGATGAACCCTTCAAGGGTCAACGGCAGCACTCATATCCCCGTAGTGGGCTACTGGTATCGGATTATCCGGCCTGCTGTCCTAAGGCTACACAAGGATCCGGCCCTCCGGGTCTGGGGGTCGTGTGACGGGTTGGCAACCTACCACATGTAAAGAAATCAAGCGCTTCGAATCGGCAACTACAGCCTCGGATAAGGAATGATCAAACGATGACGACTTTTGGCTATCGAACAAGGACAAGGCTCGCAAATGCCCCTGCCACAGCTCGCTTCGTTCTGCCGACAATGTCTATGTCATCCGCATACGCAAGCAATTAAATGGACTTTTGATAGATTGTACCGCTGGTGTTGACATGTGCGTTGCGTACAATGGCTTCAAGAACGATGTTGAATAGGTTGCATGATAACGCGTCGCCTTGCCTCAATCCTTTCTCAACATCAAAGGAATCGGTGGTGTTCTTTCCAATTTTGACGGAGCAGCGAGATTTTTCCATCGTCATCCTGCACAGGCGGACGAGTTTGGCAGGGATGCCGAGACTCGACATGGCTCTGTATAGTTCGTCCATTTTCACGCTATCATACGCGACATTAAAATCGATAAAAAGGTGGTGTCTATCGATCTGGAATTCCCTGGATTTTTCTTAAATCTGTCGGAGTGTGAACATTTGATCGACGGTTGTCTTTCCTGGCCTTAAACCACACTGATAGGGGCCGATTGTTGACAAAAGGTTTTAAGCGGTCACACAGGATAGCCGACAAGATTTTATAAGCTATGTTTAGGAGACTAATTCCTCTATAGTTGGTACATTTCAGAACATCTCCCTTTTTATGGATGGGGCACACTATACCGAGGTTCCATTCATCGGGCATACTTTCATCCAACCAAATGTTGCAGATAAGCTGGTGTATGCTCCTAGCCAATTCATCTCCCGCTGATTTTAAATAGTTCGGCTTGTAAGCCATCCGCACCAGCAGCCTTGTACGACTTAATTTGGATATCGCCAGCCGCACTTCGGTTAGGTCGGGTGGACGGAACTCTTGGCCATCATCGTCCAAGTTGAATGGAGCATTCTGCCTATTGGCGGAATCTTGGCTGTCTTCGACATTAAGCAGTCTAGAGAAGTGTTCTTTCCAGATCCTCAGCACTGACTGTGTGTCTACTACCATATTCCCACTCTCATCTCGGCAGGCTTCCGTTTTAGCTTCGTATCCTTGGGTGGATCGCTTCACCCTCTGATAAAATTTTCGAACATCTCCCCGTCCGCTACAACCCTCAATAGACTCTACCGCCCGCTTCTCGTGCTCTCTCTTTTTCCTCCTGAGAAGTCAGCGTTCCTCTTTTCGTTTCAGTCCGTAGAGCTCCCGGGCCACTCTCTCAGCAGCTCTTGTTCGAGTCTGCAGCATTGCCTGGTAGGCCTCGTCCTTAGCTGCATGCGCTAGCCGGCACTCTTCATCGAACCAGGGGTTTCGTTTTATTCGCCTAGTGAAATCCAGCACATCAGAGGCGGCACTTCTGATGGCTTGTTGACAGTGTTCCCACTGGTCCTCTGCACTTGATGCTGGTGGCGGACCTCATGAGAGATTAAGAGTTACGTGGTCTGCAAAAGTTCTGGCGGTCTCTTGCGATTTAAGCTTCTCGACATCGAATCTTTTCACAGCATCTGCTCTACGTTGTCGCGTCATGGATATCCGTGTACGTAGTCTAGCTACCACCAGGTAGTGATCCGAGTCAATGTTGGCCCCTCAGAAAGTTCGGACGTCCAAGATACTGAAAGCATGTCTCGCGTCTATCGCAACGTGGTCGATTTGGTTGACGGTTAGTTGATCACGCAACCGCCAAGTCCACTTGTGTGTATTGAGGTGTGGGAAGTAGGTGCTTGAGATGATGACATTTCGCCCCGCCGCAAAGTCTGCCAGCTTGTGTCCGTTGCCGGAAGTTTAGTCGTGTAGGCTGTGTCCTCCGACTATCGAACCAAAGATGCCCTCCTTTCCGAATCTTGCGTTGAAGTCACCAAGAATGATCTTCACGTCGTACTTCGGGCACATATCATACGTTGTCTCCAGGAGATCGTAGAATGCTTCTTTGGTTGAGTCCTCTCTCCTTTCATGGGGGCGTGAACACAGATCCGCGAAATGTTCTTAAATTTGCCTTTGATGCGGATTGTGACCAGGCGCTCGCTTACACTTCGGATGCCCAAGACTTCTTGCCTAAGTCTTCCCCTTATCACAAAACCACAACCAAAGAGCCGCTGACCCTGTTCCTTCAAGAACCCGCCGTAGTAGATGTCACACGTTTTCACACTCCGTATGCCCTCTCCATCCCATCGCACTTCCTGGATGGCTGTTACGTCAGCCTTTAGCCTGTCCAGGTTCTCCACTAATTGTTCGGCTACACGTGTTCTGTATAAGGACAGGACGTTCCACGTGCAGATCCGAAGTTCATTGTCCTTGTTTCGTTTGCTGGGGTCGTCAACTTTAAAATCATCCATATCCGAGGCTTGTTGTTGTTTCGGATCAAGTTTTTTTTACGTGGTAGGGAAGTTGCCCCGACGCACAACCCCCGACCCGGAGGACCAGACCCTTCGTATAACTCCAAGGGTAAGGAGCCGGATAAACCGCTCCTTATAGGTCTGAGCTACAAATATGTCGTAGTAGCCCATATAAGGTGTTCAGTAAGTAGTTCAACCTAACTGGAACTGTAGACGCCACCGTTGATTCTATCTAGAGAATTCGTCCGCTGCCGCCTCGATGAAAGGAGAAGTGCCTTAGTGGGAACACTCCTCCCTCCCTCTCTTGTTGGCTGTCCCCAACAGCTTTCCACGGGGATTTAAACCCCGTCTCCAGCTGAGATACTAGACACCCGATGTTCACCACTAGGAGATGAGAGTAGGAGTTGGTAGTTGGTGGGTTTTGAGAAAAACCTGTGGACGCTCGTGTCCTCTTGAATGCGCATAACTACCCTTTTGAACATCTCAGGTTAATATATTATATACATATAAATTGCCGTGTGTTAGTCTCGCAAAAATTCGAGATCAACTCGAACGGTTTGAATGATTTTTGTACGTTTTGTTTGCCTTAATTGACATGTTCATGCATCAAAGTTCAACCATCGGACGTGATCTTCTTGATCAAGCTCAGAGTATGTTGGACTGGAACTGGAGCTTGAATTTTCATTAGGAAAAAAATCCTCAAAATCCTGTCGTTCTCTGTCAAGATCATCCCTAGACTCATTTTTAAACAAATTTACCATCTTTGTGTATGTAAATAAAATTGAAAAAAAAAAATGGGTTGGTAATGTTAACACCGAAAACATAATCCCAAAACAAAAATCTAAAATGACAAAATCCCCAAGTGAAAATCGAGCAAAGACAAAATCCTCAAGAGAAAATCTCACAAAAAAAAAAAAATCCTAACAGAAAATCCCAAAATAAGCGGTGCAAGTGAAAATCGAGCAAATCAAGCAACAAAACCGCGCGCAAGATTTTATTGCCTGATTCACTTCATGCACTGCTTATTTCCGGTCAAGCTTAACAACGTTTATTCCTGATACTTCCTTTCTTACAATTTTCTTTATGCATACATATGCACATGTACACACATACTTCTCTTTTGATAAAATAAAAACACAATTTTTTCTAATCCGTTTTTGTTTTTGTCTGAAATTATTCAGGAAATACATAGGTGATAAATAATGAAGACAGGGTGTGTGATATTTGCAGTAAAACACTTATTTTAGATATGAATTTTTTTGCATCTAACAATCCTTTTATCTGAATGAAATCTGATGACTACCAAAAACTGAAATTGACGCACTTTAGAAAACATCTCGAACCTCATATTTATGGCAATTTATTTGAAAATATTCAAGCAAACTATTTTTTTAATTTCTAAAATTTATATTTTTTATGCACGCACAGTGACCAGCAGTGCAAAAAAGTGCGTGTCTCAGGTATATTCAGCACATCTCCGCATGTATGGCTTTCCAACCATAAATAATTTATCGGAATAGGTAGGTTGAATACTTCTTGAGAAAATGTCACCACAAAATTAAGCAAAAAAAAAAACATGTTGGAGTTTCTTTCAGATTTTGGAGATTTTTGGAGATTTTGTCCATAAAAAATGTTTATTGGGGATTTTGTCCATAGGTCTTCTTTCCCTATGTGGATGTTGTCCAGTTGAATTGCATTTTGTTGGTGATTTCGTCCGATGGAGATATTTTTGTTTGGCGGGATTACGAGTATTTCACAAAAAAATATTATTTCTTGGTAATAATTACTTTAAAAGCAATTTGCTGGTGTTTTCTTCTGAATTATTAATTTTTTTCTTTTTTTTTAACTATATTTAGTTTAAATTTTTTTGTTGACAAACAGTTCTTAGAAAATGTCATTGTAATATCAGTGCTGCCAAATTCTTTTCTAAAGCAGAGATGAGCGTTTTTTTGTGCCATACTTTCTTAAGATAACTTAGAGGTTAGAAAAAAACACTCCATATATTAACTTGTCACACTGAAAATTAAGTCATCATTTTATAAAAGGTATTATAACTTATTCTAGGGTTGTTTATGGTGTTTAGTTTGGTTTCATAAGATCGGACATTAAAAATATACAAAATAATTTGTATCTATCATTTCACATTAAAAACGTCCTTAATCTCATGTGCCATATGCTTAGATTACAACAATACCAATATATTTCAGTTTGATCAACTCCCACCTCCCCCTCTCCCGTCTTTGAAAGTGATCACATTTAAAAAACATTGTTTGGATTTAGGTAGACTTCAGAAATGCTATATTCCTTAAAACCACGCATTTGTGAGCGAATGGTCACACTGGTAATTTTTCAATATTTTTGCTCAACTCCACTCAAATAAAAAACTAGGCCAAAATTTGAAACTTAAAACACTTTTTCTAGGAAATATGAATTTCTATTAAAATTGGTAATTGAGGAGAGAAAGCCAACAAAAAACAACCTAAAAAATTCGAAAATTGATTTTGATTCTTTTTTACTAACTTTTTTTTGACCAACATTTTTGCACGTTAGCCTCTTTTTTACGTGCAATATATTGGTACTGTATGCCAAGTTTTCCATTCTTGAAATAATTCAAACTAGAGATTTTGATCATATTAGATCATTACGATAATAGAGTATTCGAAAACATCAGGTCCCGCAATTTTATCTGTTCGTCAGTCTATTTTGTATGTACCCCAGACTTATAGACTTAACGGTAAACTTGGTACTTTCTGTTTTCTAAGTACAATTTATTGGTTCTATTGAATTTTTTTGTTTTTGCAATAATAATAAAGAGCTGCCACATGAAAATGTTTTTAATTTCCGTCAAGCTTTTAAATAACCCTCAATATTATTGCATGGCAAAATTATCAATAATTAACAAAAGGATCAGACAATGAACTCTCAGAACTCTCTCGATCGAATTTTGTGTTTTAAGGAAGCTCAACACTAACTAATTTCAGAAAAATCGGGCATGCAGTGGAAATTTTCTAATGCAGACCACGGCACGAGTACAAAAGCTTTGGCGCTCAAAATTGATAACGGTTTTTTGCTGGAGGGCCAAAAACAAGCGTTTTTTACTTTAGGAGGGGGGTCTATCTCACCCCGTTTGACAGGTAGGGGCATTTTAGAAAACAAAAATAACTCTGGAATGTTAAAACTCTTCTCGATAACCGCGAAGAAGGCCCTAACAACGCCAGATTCCTCCAACTTGAGAAAGAATTCCTACGGTACAACCTAGACATCTTGGGTCTGAGTGAAGTGAGATGGTTGAGCGCAGGGCAGGTGGATTCACCTTCGAAAAGCACTTTCTTTATTTACTCCGGAAAACCAGTTGGAAGCTCCCGATGTTCCGGCGTAGGTTTAATAATGACTCCAAAGGCGCGGCAAAGTCTTATAACCTGGAAACCCATCAACGACAGGATATTGACAGCCAGGTTCCAGAGTAAATTAAGAAAAATCACCATCATCCAGTGCTATGCCCCAACTGAGGAAGCGTCGGATGCCGAGAAGGACGAATTTTACAGCCAACTTAGCGCGGTTTTCAGAAGCTCGCCGAATGGAGACATCACTATCGTAATGGGAGATCTTAATGCTAAGGTTGGCCAGGACAACACAGCGTTGAAGCACGTTCTGGGTAACCACGGTATCGGGGAACGGAACGACAATGGAGAGCGGTTTGTTGACTTCTGTAACGCAAATCAGCTAGTCATTGGAGGTACTCTGTTCGAGCATAGGATCTCGCACAAGATAAGTTGGTTATCCACAGATCGTCAATGTACAGCGAACTTAATCGATCACTTTGCTATTAGCAAGCGCTTTAAAAATTGTCTTCTCGACGTCCGAAACAGACGCGGTGCTGATGTAGGGTTAGCTCGCGATCACCATCTTATGCTTGCCTACGTTCGTCTTCGAATTGCTTCAGTGGATGGAAATCGGCAAAACTTCCTGCGTACACCCAGGTACAATACCGACAGATTACGGGATCCTACAGTGCGCCAAAGATATAAGGACCGCCTCGCCGCAGAAGCAGAAGTCGTCAGCATTGCCACGCCAGAAAATGCAGACCAACACTGGAGCAATGTGAAAAAGGCCTTTGCAACTGCCGCAACTGAGTCTGTGGGTATAAGGCAGAGAAGCCAAAGCACATGGCTTTCTGCAGATACATGGAGCAAGATTGAAGAAAGGAACGCGATTAGATCCCAACTTGCGGCTGCCCCAGTAGGTGAGAGATTTAACATCGAGTCTCAGTACCGTAGGAAAAGGAAAGAAGTGCAGCGTAGTGTCAGACGTGACAAAAGGAGGCGCGTAAATGTTCTCGCAGAACAGGCAGAGGAAGCAGCATCAAGGTGCGACAGTGGTACCGTCTACAAGATAACCAAGGAATTGGTTGGAAACAACAACTCCCGGAAACAACACCTCGTCAAGGATGTAGACGGCACCCTGCTAGTTACGGATGAGGATCAGCTCAGGAGATGGAAGGAACATTTTGCTAGCGTGCTCAACCACATAGGCGATAGCGGAGGTGTTCCAGCCCCTAACCCAAATGAGCTATTCGTAGAAACTAGTTCCTGTATTCGCACCTGCCCTCCCAGTTTAGCCGAGATAACATCAGCAATCAAATCCCTCAAGAACAACAAAGCGGTAGGTTTGGACGGAATTCCCGCTGAGCTCTACCAAGCAGATCCACAAACATCAGCGAAGTTGCTACACCCCTTAATAGCACAGGCATGGGAGAACGAAAGTTTCCCCATTGAATGGAAAAAAGGGATGATCGCCAAACTGCCAAAAAAGGGAAATCTTACGGATTGCGGAAACTGGAGAGGGATCTGTGTCCTCCCCGCGGTGGCAAAGATAATGGCGAAAATAATCTTGGAACGAATCAAAGAACATCTCGATTCTACTCTCGACAAAGAGCAAATGGGATTTCGTGCAAGCTCATCCTGCATTGATCACATCAACACCTTGAGGATCATAATAGAACAATGCGTGGAGTTCCGTTCCCCTCTTCATTTGCTCTTCATCGACTTCGAAAAGGCTTTCGATAGTTTGAATCGAGATTTCATTTGGTCAGCTTTACGTAGGAGAGGAGTACCCGAGAAGATTATCGCCGTTATAAAGGCTACCTACGAGGGTGCATCGTGTCAAGTCTTACACAACGGAAAGGTATCAGAGGACTTCGATATCCATAGCGGAGTTCGTCAAGGATGTTTGCTATCTCCGCTACTTTTCCTGGTGGTTATAGGGGATGTCCTTCATGCAGCTCTAGCCGAGCAAGCGCGTGGAATTCGATGGACGATGTTTTCGTTCCTGCAACATCTTGATTACGCTGACGATATTTGTTTGCTCTCGCACAACATTATGGATCTTCACCATATGGTGACTAATCTGGAATGCGAGGCAAACAAAGTCGGTTTGAGGATCAACACCGGGAAAACAAAAATCCTCAACATTTCTGAATCTTCTTCTCAAGTTGTCGTTGCGGGACAGCAGGTTGAAGCGGTGGACAACTTCCTGTACCTCGGTAGTGTTGTCTCAAAAGACGGCGGTGGTACGGATGAAGATGTTAACTGCCGAATCGGCAAAGCTAAAGCTGCTTTCGGCATGCTGTCTAAAGTTTGGAGGAGCAACGTCTACAGTACGAAGACCAAGCTGCGACTGTTCCGGTCGAACGTAGAGTCAGTACTACTATATGGGTGTAGTACATGGAAAGTGACCGCCTCTGTCACAAGGAAGCTACAAACTTTCGAAAATAGATGTCTCCGTAACATCCTAAGGATTTTTTGGCCGAACACCATCTCCAACCAAGAACTCCTTCGGAGAACGGGCCAAAGTCCTATTGACATCGTGATTAGGAAAAGAAAGTGGCAGTGGATTGGTCACACCCTACGTCGTGGTGCAGACTCTATTGCAAGACATGCAATGGAGTGGGATCCACTCATCCAAGATGGCAGAAGACCTGGAGGCCAGAGAAAATCTTGGCGCAGAACAGTCGACAAGGAATCACAAAAGCTCGGTAAAAGTTGGGGAGAGCTAAAATACATTTCCAGAAACCGAACGAGATGGCGTGTAGCGGTAGTTGACGCCCTGTGCCCCTTAGAGGGGTCAAGGATCTAAGTAAGTAAGTAAGTAACACATACAATAAAGTATTATACCGGTATTATAATCTGTTCTTTAATTATAAAGTTAAATTGAATTAATTATGCTAATAGTTTTCGAAAAATTTGCATGCAAACTCAAAAGTTTGATAAAAAAAAAGAAAAAAAAAGATTAGACAAATTTTTTTCCAAATTGTGGAATAAAGTGCTAAATTGGCTTCTACTGGTAAATGATTTTATTAATTCTGAATCGAACACAAAAAACCGAATGGTTTTATTTCTTCAAGTTTTTGAGAAAATTACTAAAAGTACTTTTTTATGAGATTTTTATGTTTTTGCTTGCTTACACATAAATAGAGTATGTTTAGCACCCCGCATTCTGGTGCGGCGTATAAACAGTAAGGTTTGTCGCCTAAGTATTTTGAATGTGAATTATTTTTTTTTAAATTAAGGGGTTCGCTCCTCAATTTTTGGCGATTTTTCCAAACCAAACAACGGAATTTGTTGCCAATAATTTTCGTTAACAATAGTATCATGGGTGGCCCGCTCCGTGGGTTCAAGAATTTTAATTCCCTTTTTGGGTCCTATGTCCCACTCACGCGACTCTGTCGCTGCGCTTGGGGTAAGCTCAGTCGCTAGGCAGGTGCCTATGTTGTCAATTGGTGTGCTTTCAGTTTGTTTGTAATAAACATAACCTTGGGTTGCCCGCTTTTTTTAACTCCCTCTGTCCCGCTAAATTTTGAGTTTTAAAGTATTTATTCAAAAAACTATAAACCTATAATTTGAGCATTGTTAGTGTTGCTGTTGTTTTTATTTTTTTTATTTAAAGCCTTTTTTTTACTTACCTTTTTTTTAATAACCCCTCCCGCCTAAAGGGAGTGAAATAAACCCACGACCCGTAATAAAAAATGATTGTATTAAGCCCCTCTATAAAAATTCGTTATTATTTTGCTACGCCGTAGTAATCGTACTCCCCCACATTAATCCTCAAAGCAAGACCACCTCACCGTTAATACAAAAAAAATATAAAAAATTAGTTAAAGTAATTTTCAATTTTCTCAAAAACTAGAACACATAAAACTATTCGTACGTTCGTTCAAAATTGTGAGCTCATTATTTCTTGAAGTGAATTACATTAAATTAAATTATGATTAAGAAAACAAAAGTCTCCGGGGGGACGCTGGGGTCTTGGGAGGACCTACAGCATAAGCCACTGGAGCGATTTTCGTCAAACTTTACTTAAGGTTTATAAGGGATTCACTAGAGGGGAAAACAATTATTTTTCTCGAAAACGGCTCTAACAATTTTGATAAAATTTAATCAATTTTGCCCACATACATTTTCAAAAAAAAAAAATTATTTTTGTATTTAAAAAAATATATATTTTTTTTTAATTTGCCAAATTCGATATCTTGAAATTTTTTTTATAAATTTTGTGTCTAAGTGTATTTTGTAAATTAGGTTTAGCTTATAGTTGTTAAGAAATTTTATATATAGAGTGTCCCAAATCACCGCTGCAGAAGAAAACCATGGGTTCCTGAGGTCATTTCAAGTCGAAAAACTTAAGAGGTAATTTGCTCGTTCTCGCTCCGTTTTCGACTTATAACGGTTTTTATGATTTTTATTGGTTTTCCTTTAACTTTGCCGAACTACAACTGATTTTAATTTTTTTTTATTTAATCAAGAACAGTTAGAAATTTGTATCTGTCATACAAATTTTTTCTGTGGGGATAACGGGTTTCCCACAATTTATTATCAAATACATTTTTTAAGCATTTTTAGGTTGTTTTTTGACTTCGATATGATTTTTTCATAAAAACACGTTATTAAGTATTATTTTTTTTTTATTATGAAATCCTAATTTATCTTCTTAAAAATATATAACAGTTTTTACCTATTATTAATTAATTAAATATCAATATTTAATATTGTTTGTGCCAAAACATAAGATGACAAAAATTATAATAAATATTGGAATTCTTAGAGAAAAAAATTATTTAACTTTGATTTGCGATGCAAAAAAAAGCTTAAGCTTTTTTATCTGTTTTAATAATAAATTGGTATAGTATTAATACAGATTAGGTGCCGTAAAATAAGGTAGAAGGAAATAAGGTCCAATCGACTTTATTTCCATTTATATTGGAAATAATGTCGAATTCAACTTTTTTTCATGGTCGACTTTATTTCCATAGCAAAATAGTAATAAGGTCAATTAATATTTAAAATATGCGCGTTAAATGCGTGTTTCAATATAGTATAATTTATTCTTGCACCTTGAACCGATAGGAAGTTATAGGTAAAAATCAGCAACAAGAGAGTCAATTTAGCAACAACAAATGTTTTAAATTTTAGCAAATTAACCGTTAAAATAATACCATGCATTGAACATGGTAGATTTTTGATTGATTGCCTGTTTTGATGATGTTATCCTAGTGATAAATCCAAGCTTTTAACTTCAAAAGTCGTAGTATTCAAAAACGTAAAGTAACGCAAAAAAAAATTCACTGAACAAAAAAATTCACATATATTTTTTTTTGTGGTTGGGATAGATTTTTTTTTAATTAGTTTTCAGGACGGTCATAAAGTCTACTATGAGGCATTCCAAGGTTATTGTATTATTTTATAAAAATAGGACTTTGTTCTACTTTTTATTACTCATCAATTTACGAACTTTAAACTGGGTTTAACTGCTCTACCTACAGTGTTGTTTCAAAACAAAATTCCGACAAAAGTTAAAAAAAAAAAAAAAATACATTAATTATTTGTCTGATATACTTTTGCTGAAATAGCAATTATCATCTATTGAACGTTTTTTTTAAATTTATTTTGAAAAGAAAATAAAAAATACAAAGTTGAAAACTATCATAAATAGAACATTTAACATTGCTGTTAGGAGGTTGAAAGGTTATGGATGATATCAACAAAAATACATTTGCATTAAAACTCCCAGAATATATATAAACAAAAAAAAAATATATATATATAGTAAAACGATAGAAATAGTTACTCCTACAATATGTATACAAACCCCTTACAGATCTTACTGTTTTCGTTTAACAGTTTGTTCGAATGGATGAACATAGTTTTATTGGAATAACAAATCCAACTTCGCATAGAATGAAGGCGAACAACTTTTATTGTTATTTTTATTATCATTACAATGGTTCCAACTTATAGAATGATATGTTTTTTGTTGTTGTTGTTGTTGCTGGTTGTTCTATGCCATCATGTTATTTCGGTACTTTTTGGTTGTGCCAAAATCTTTATGCAATACATCTGTTCTATACAGAGTATACTGTTATGGTGGAATAATAAACTAGGATGAGTATACGCTCTCGCTTCGTAATGATTATTTTATGGAAACGATTGTGCATCATGAGCTGTTGAATTTCATAAAGTGGTTGCAGAAGCTGAGTTTTTGAATTGAAATTCCCTCGAATTGGATATCGTATGATGGGAAATTCTTTTTTATTTTATTATATGGATGCATCTGTGTAAAGTTTAAGCTCTTCTATGACTATAAGGAATCATTTTAAATCAATTAAACCACGGCATTTCTAATACTGCTTTTGATATAGATATTTTGTATCCGGAACATTTTGATTTAATTGACGTTGAATCTGGATTAATAGTCTTCTGCTCCCATGTACTTGCCATTGTCTGAGAATCGTTAAACCCAATCAAACTCTGTACTTATATTTTTATAGAACCTACCTACATGTATTAATAGCAACTTTATTGTTATTTCTTAGAAATTCTTCTAATTAAAGGTTATTTCCAAATCAAGATTAGAGATATCACTGAAGATGAATACCAAAAAAAAGCTAGAACTATATTTTAAGAGAGCCTTTATTTGTTTGAGCAAAAATTACGTATACGCCGTAGTGTACCATTTTTGTTTAATTTTCACTTCTTATAATATTATTACTTTAATACTTAACTCCATTTTCATTTTACTTTAAACGAGTTAAACTTGTGTATACAATACATATACGAGTATGTATTTGTAATAACGAAGATGGAGAAATTTAGAATTTGACTGAAGACCCCACTGCTATTTCTGGGCAAAACGCAATTCCGAAATTGAGATCACTTGTACTTTTACTTGAATTATAAATATTTGGTTTTTCGTAAATGTCTCCATACGATTTGGATGAAATTTTTGGACTCTGTTTTCGTAAGAAAGACATAAAATAAAAAATTGTTTTAGTAATATCCACTCACTGCCACGCCCACTTTTCACGTGTATCTCGGAATTGGCTGAAACCGATTTTATAAAATTTTAAAAATTTGCTTAAATAAACAAGACAAACATTACAAATAAGTTTTATTAATACCCGCTAACTGCCACACCCTTTTTTCTTATTTAATTGTTCCATGAAATTCACGAAAACGGTTTGTTTTCTGGGAAACGACTGAAATGATTTCAATGCAGTTTTCAAAGTCTGTTTTAATCAGCAAGGAAAGATATCAGAAAATAGGTTTAGTAAAATCAGGCCGCTCGGAAAGGCCGCTCACAAGGTTTTGATGAAATTTTCAAAGTTTGTTTAAATAAACAGGAAAACAAATTTTAGAAGTCAGTCTTATAAATTATTTTTAAATTATTTTGCCGTCAACTAGAGTTGAACTTAGACCAAGCCTCCTCAGACGCCGTTGCACTACGCATTGCACCACCGAGGTCACCTGATTGTGCCCATCCAAATGAAGTTTTTTTTTATTTACAATTGCATTTGGACAACTAGCATTTCTACAAGTTACACACAAGTAAGATGTTATTCATTCGGGTTCTTTCTTTTTCTCCTCTCCGTTATCACCAGTGTCAAATCATTCATACAATCTCCCTCCTTACATTATATTCAACAAATTGTTGCGGTGATAACGGAGAGGAGAAAAAGAAAGAACCCGAATGAATAGTATCTAGCTTCTGTGTGGCTTGTAAAAATGTAATCGGATCTTTTTATCGAAAATATATATTTAGCCCAGGAACTTTGTGCAAAAATCCTAAATTTTGATAATAGATTTAGGATTTTGATGGGTTGTAGAGCTATTTAATAGGAGTATTCGTTTGTCTCAAACGATTGCAATTAACAGTTTTGCTCAATTCAATAGTTGGTGGGCCAACTACATGCAAACGTTTGATATATATTTAAGAACATTTTAAAATAACTGAAGCGATGCAGAATTAAATTTAGAACAAGATAGTAAACATTTTATTTTATTATGTACCGTTAAGTCTGTTTATAAGTATTGTTTATAAAAACTAGAAAAAGTGAACATTTTAAATAATTTTTACAGTATTTACAGTTAAAACGGAATTGTAAACAAAATAAAATAAAAACATTTTTTTCACTGTTAAATTCTACATCGTTTGAGATATTTTGAAAGTTTTTCTTGAAGATATGTCTTGAATAATTTCAATAAAATTCAAAAGGAACCATGAACAAAAATCTTTTAGTTTCAAATGATAAAAAAATGATGCAGAATTTACTTAAGCATAAAACTGTGTAAATTTTTTTTTTTATATATTACGACCTTAAATTTTAAAATTTTTTAGTATTTTTAGTATTTTTGCAGTTTTTACAAACAAAATATAACGGCTCACCCAAAAAAGTATATATTTTTCGTTCTGAAAATTTTTTGAATTTATTTGTATTTTGGTTAAAAAAAAAATAATGGTACATTTTTTCAACTTCAAAACTATTTTAAATTATGCAGCAATAAATGGTTCTTAAGATTGTATGTTAACTTGTTTTATAAAGCAGCATTAAATTTGTCAAATTTGTATACCTACAAATTGAAGAAAATTTTTTTTTTTCATTTTGTTTCAGTGTTTTTTGTTAAAATTGAGTGTTTAACGGAACCCACATAAACTAAATGCAGTATTAATTTGTTAACTATTGTATTTTCTAAGAAGAAGATAAACAATAACAATAGAAAAATTGTTTTTGTTTTTTTGTTAAGTGCACTTTTTAATATGAAATATTAATTTAAAAGGTTTTTGCGACCTATAGTGCAGATGTGTTTCGCTCTGACAACAACAATTGAGCTCTTCAGTAAGAATTGTTGTTGCCTTTCTTAGACACAAGTTTTTAGTCGATGGCTACCGACGTATTTATAAAATAAGCTGCACTGATGTGCTGCAAATTATATAATTTCCAGGGGAATTTGGTTAAATTCACATCTGCACTATAGGTCGCAAAAAACCTTTTAAATTAATATTTCATATTAAAGTGCACTTAACAAAAAAACAAAAACAATTTTTCTATTGTTATTGTTTATCTTCTTCTTATTAATATGCCAGACCACGGGCAATTACAACAACTATCTGGGTACAAGAATTTAACCAAATTCCCCTGGAAATTATATAATTTGCAGCACATCAGTGCAGCTTATTTTATAAATACGTCGGTAGCCATCGACTAAAAACATGTGTCTAAGAAAGGCAACAACAATTCTTACTGAAGAGCTCAATTGTTGTTGTCAGAGCGAAACACATCTGCACTTTAGGTCGCAAAAACCTTTTATATTGTATTTTCTGTCATTTGCGGTATTACAAAAGTTTGTAGTACGCACTATTTGAAATTTTTTTAATTAAATCCATCAAGGAACGTGCTACAAAATATTTGATTTCTTACTAAAACAAAAAGAAAATAAATACAACGGTACATTTCACAAAGATTCAAAAAATTTAAACTGACGACCAATTTATTTCAGTTTAAGATAATGTAATCACAACAAAAACATAAATGTTAAAAAAGTAGCCAAGTTCTTCTATATACAAAAACCTTTGCGTAACAAGTCAGCCGTAAAAAGCAATGAGATCTAAAAGTACGCCAAGTTCTAAGTTTATTAATGTTAAATATCAAATATTTTAAGTAGAGTTATAAGGAAGAACCTAAAAATTTTTAGAGAAATCTGTTATTAAGTGATTACTGATTTAAATTGAGTTGAGATATAATGGTACTAGGTACAATATAAGTAAGTATCAAACCTTACCGAAATTTAGAATTTTTTATGGACGCATGTCTCTATAGGAGTTTTGTGAAAAAAGAGTGCAATTAAATACTTCTCAAACACAGTTAAACAAATTTTGTGTGTAATTCTAAAAATGAGGTTTTCTGCACAGTTTAATTTTCAAAAAAAAAATTCAATATTTTTGTAAAAATCCAAAAACTATTTTTTCAAAAAAATTGTATATGCAAAATTGTTAAATTTTTAAAATATTTTGAGCCGTTTTTGAAATAAATCAATTTTTGTATATTGTTTTTTTTTTGAGCTAAAAACATTTTAATTTCTCCTCTAGGGAATCACCTAAGAACCTTAACTCCAAAGTTTGAAGAAAATCGGTTCTGTGGCTTAGGCTGCAGGTCGAGGTAAAGACAGACAGAGAGAAATGCGAGACACACTTTGTTCCCGTTAAACTGGCCTCTGTTGGATGATGATTGGGAATTAACAAAGCAGACAATTTAGCTTGTTTCTTATTTTTCGATTTCTTTATAAAATCGAAATGCACATAGAAATTTTTCATACCAATTCATCAACAAAAATAATTTAAATGAACTTATCAGAACTTTTTATACCGTTAACTTTATATTTCATTTTAAAATATAAAATCTCCAATTTACTTACGTCCAATTTACTGAGCCCAAGCTTTAACGCAAAGGTTTTAGGGAATGTCAAACAAATATGTATACATGTAAATCCAACAGGAAAAGCGATATCGTTCACCCAAGTACTTTGTATGTCAGAACAAGCCTGGCCAGCAAATAGGCATCTAAACTGGACGGTAAACAAAAAATCGATTCGGCATATTTGAAAATAAATTTTGGATTTTTTAAAAATCACAAATTATAAATATAATATCGGTTTTGAGATATTATATTTAAAAAAAAATCAATTTTCAATTTTTAAAATAAATGTTCGACTTTTTTATTAACCCTGAAAATTGGCATAACTATTGTGTTTTTTGAGAAAATGTTAAAAGAAATTATTTTTTTTTTGTAAATCAAGCGAATTTCATGTTATTAAATTTTGATTCTTTTATAATTTATATATAAAATCCTTAAGACCCCCATGATATTAGAGAGAATGGACTATTTTATAATTAATGGGGGAGAAATTACGTGCGACCCAGGTCGTGCATTTTAATTGAACATTATGCTTCAAGTAACATACTAACGAATAGAACTTTGTTGAGTCCTTTTTATTTTATAAATACATATAAATGACTACTTTTTGTATGTACCTACTAAACGCCCCAACTGAGCCTGACATTTTAAAGCTCGAATTGGCAATGCGTCTATTGATTTATTCGAGTAGTGAACAAAATCTAATCCCAAAGCCCAAATTCTGAAAGTCAAGCTAAAACTAAAAATGTAAATGTAGCTGAGTAACGAGACAAGAGCGCACATGGATATTTCACTTTAACAACAAAAGCACAAGAACAATGCCAATGCATATTCGAGTAAAAATGAATTCTAGAATTCCGGGAATATGTGGATACATACATATATCACCTGAGTAGTTTTTCAAAAACGCCTGATGTGTACTAGTGCATAAATCAGTTGCCGTGAATTAAAAGCCATTCACATGGGAATTCCAATACCTTTAACTATAGGCTACCAACATAACAATGATTTCTCCTCTTTGAATATATTTAGATTGACAATTGACTCGATTGCCACGTCAGCATGGTTTTCGTCATTCAGCGTTTTTCAAATCTCAACTGAATAACAAAATCAACATCATATATATGTGAGAGGTGGCAATTAGTCTCTGATGACAATTTCGCATATTGTTAGATATTGCAAAAATAACATAAATTACAAAAAAATGAAAAATAAAACATGGAAGGGAAAAGGAAATATACCCGTATTACGGTGAATGTATAGTTGGAGAGTACAGACAGACTTTATTCAATTCGCCATTTGTGTCTGCACTTTAACAAGTTTCATGACCATAGTCAGCTATAAATCACACTCCAGAAAACAGGCCGTGGTTGACTTTTGAAATATTGGACAGTTTGGCCGTGCAATTTTTTTTTCTATATACATGTATATGCGGGGTTATGTAAGAGTGTGGGAATAGTTCAAGCCGAGCAAATCCCATCATGCACCGTTTTTCTTTTATGAAATGAAATTCCCTGATTTAAGGCAAATACACAACGGAAACGGAAATTTTAAATTGATTGGTTAACATGGATGGAAGAAGCAGAACAGCGGAAAGCAGTAGCGATGCGATGCATGGTGCTTTCGAAAATCCTGTGTAAGTAAGTCGTGTACGCTCAGTTTAGTTCTGTGTTTCTGTGTACACGACCGACGACGCTCTCGACTTTACGATGCAATTCAAAACGCGACATGGGGGTGCAATTGGTGTAATTTATTACTGGAAAATCAATAACAATTCAAACGGCTGCGACACGGTAGCGTTAGCACAAATTGATGCTGCTTTGCAATGCAATATAAGGGCAGGACTTTTTTCATCTCTATCCTAACTTGAATCTGAACATTTTTTTTTTGTTAACAGTGAGTTTTATTGTTGCAGTTTCCATTGCATGATGTTTAATTGATTGAGTTGATTAAGCCAACCAATTACTTTAAAGTTAACATCAGTCGTATTCGGAGGATAATACGTCAACACATAATGCTGATTTCAAAGAACATATTTCTTGATTTTCTTAAAAATATTTTTAAATTAAGGTAATAAGCTAGGTTGAAAATTCTTACTATACATAGGCCAAAAGTGCTAAGATTGTTAAAATGTATATTAAGGTGTTCCATCAGCATTGCCTTTTTGTTCGGTTTGTTTTAGAGCATCTCTTGGAAATAAGTTCCCTTGGACCTAAGAACGGTACTAGTTTTTGTTCAGATTTTCTAAATGATGTTTATAAGATTTATGTAAACATCAAATTTACGAAACCGGTGATTTTAGGAATTATTTTTGTATGCGTTTTATAAATATTAAGTTAAAAAAACATCCATTTTCATTTTTAATTATTTCAAAAAATAAATAAATAAATTGAATTTTGAAAACAAAATTAGTACTTTAAAAAGTAAAATTTTGAAAAATATAAGATTGATTTTTTTTTAATTCTTAGTTCGCAAACTAAAATTAACTTTATTTACAAATTAAATAAAAAAAGACATTTTTTCTTCCCAAGAAGGTGTAACAAGGTATTCTAAGTTTTACCCTTGTTTTTTCAATATTTTGTTTTCTGTTTTAAGTATTTTTTTTTTTTAGAAAATCGCACTCCCGCCTAACCGAGGGTAGTAGACCCAAGAATGCAAATGATTAAAGTGACCCTATTTTGTATTAAAAAGAAATAAAAACTTATTTTTTGGAAAAAACAATAAGCGAGTTTTACTGTAGTTTAGTCACCAAATGTATTTTATCTCTTTTAAAATTCATGCTCAACTGTTTAATGACTTAAAAGTAAATGTATTTCCAGAGTAAACTAACTCTGATTTAAATTTTTCTTTTGCACGCACTCAATGGGTCATACTCCCCTTACTATGTTTGAAACATAGCACGAGCATTTAGTGAAGTTGTAGAGGATTTAAAAGGAGATACCGATGCACCACTAAAAAACTGGGCCTGAGAGTATTTATGAAAAAAAAAAAAATTAATTCAAGTAGAATTTTGTTATAATATCATACTTACGAAAGTAAACTAACGCTTTCATTTAAAACCAACATTTAACATTTAAAATTTTCAATTTCAAGACGGGATTTGCAATTTTAAAAATATGATTAAATGCAAAATCCAATGAAATTAGGTACCATCACCATATAGAAATGTTATTTACGATACTGGTTCCATTAGGAACAATGTTTTATGTACATAGGAAAATTAAGGAAGGTGCATTTTGTTATAGTCTTGGATGTTATCGACAAAAAAATTTACGTTTAAATTCCGTAGATAGATTATGATTCATTTTGTCGAATACTGTAGTTTCCATACTATAGAGTTTTAAATTGTAAATTTTAAATATAAAATAAACATGTAAAAATTTTCTGACAGTGGTGGGATTCGAACCCACGCCCTTTCGGACTGGTGCCTAAAACCAGCGCCTTAGACCGCTCGGCCACACTGCCGCTGAAATTAGTAGTTTTATTTAACAAGCGAAGACCAAGCTGCTGATTGTATATTATTTAATTATTTTTAGCAATGAGTAACAAGATAAAGGTAAGGTAGGTATATGAATGTATAAATAATTTTCCTTGCACGTTATATACTTAAACCTAAAATCGAGATAATGAATGAAGGCATATGATATTTAAAATACATTTGAGAGAAAAACTGTCGTTCCCGAAATGCATATATGAATATGATAGGTGCATTATGTACATCATCTGTAATCTATTTATTTGGCTATAATAGACTATGGTATTTTTTTCAATAATTTTTAAATAATTTTGAATACAAAAATTGAGAACGAAAAAAATGTTGGTATATTTAAGTGTTTAAAATAATTGGGGGTGACTAAACGTCTCTCTTTCAAAATTTTAACAAAATCGGTTTAGCTTATCGAGAATTACGGAGATATAGCACAACCTTATCATGGAGTATTTAAAGATGTTGAAATCAGAGTTAAGGAAGAAATTTCCAAAAAAAAATATTAAAAAAAAAACTCATCCAATTTCACAGAATCAGAAGCGTTAGGGTACACTGTACGCCATATTTAAGGGAAGGAACGCTGAATGGAGTTGGAGACTCTGATCATTTTCTAAAACAATATACTCTATTAAGTTTTGTTCCAGCCACGCCTTTGTAAACTTTAAAAACAAAAACATTTTTTAGCTTTATCTCACAAAATATATAAAGTCATACAGTATCCTCTTTTTCATGATTCTTTCCATACATAAAATTGACCTCAATATGACACTGACCGATTGTATGAACAATCTTTGTGTACCTCCTCATTAAAATCCTTGTCTCACACACTCTCTATCTCTTTCTCTGTGAAGAAGAAATGCATTATCCTGTGTGCTTGTATAATACGCTCGTAGGATGTTGTTGAAAGCGGATATTGCACCATGAGATGAGGAATTTTGAACTCCTTGGGGGTATATAACAACAACATATCATTATTATTATTCTTAAGGATTCAACTTCATGCTGTGATAAACATAGACGTTGGCTATTTTGTCATGATGTCGTCTTCGTTTTTGTCGTTGTTGTCTTCGTATAGCTTTTTATTTTTTTGTTTTGTTTCATTACATGCTTTTGAAAACACAAAAAGAACTAGGTTTTATATGGCCTGGCATTTCATTTTCTCTAGTCAAAGTCATACATACGATACATATCAGTTCAGTACCTATTGTTAAAGTTCTGTTCGCAGTATAATAGAAATAAGTCCCTATGCGTTTTCTTTTAAGAGATGTGTACAGTACAGTACATTATATTTATTTCTTGTGAAATTGAGTAAAATGAAAAGAGCATCGGATATAATGAAAAAAGTTTAATAAAGTATAGTCTTTCCAAAAGCTATTATAAAAACTACATACACATATGTACATACTATTTGTTATGGTGAACTTGACCTTTTATAAATTAAACAGTATTGAATAAAAGAACTACTTTGAAAAATCGTAGACTACTTCTACACTATTATAACTACTATAACTATTGTGGCCCATCAGTGGCCGAAAATCTAACACCTACACCTACTAGATGTTGAGTGAGAAGCAACAATCCTGAATCATCTCACGCATTCAAGAGTAATTAGTCAATAGTTTAAAGCACTGTAAAACGCTTATTTTCCTTTAGTCTAGGAAAGATAGAAAATTTAATATGGGTAAGTGAGCAAAAATTTATTCATGAAGTTTTATTGCTGGTATCGACGCAGAATTTTATCCTCTTACAACATTTTCAAAGCGCCCCAAAATTCCCTCATTGGCTTTTTGTATAGACACATTTAAAGTTCTGAAAAGAGGGTGGAGGCGGGAGTTTATTAAGCTGAAAAATTTGTTATAAATTATAACACAATATAATCATATGACACATGATTTAAGGGTACTTTTTAACGCTGAGATGTTCAAAAGGGTAGTTATGTGCATTCAAGAGGCATTCCACAGATTTTTCTCAAAGCCCACCTCTGTCTACCAACTCCTACTCTCACCTCCTAGTGGTGAACATCGGGTGTCTAGTACCTCAGCTGGAGACGGGGTTTAAATCCCCATGGAAAGCTGTTGGGGACAGCCAATGAGAGAGGGGGGGAGGAGTGTTCCCACTAAGGCACTTCTCCTTTCATCGATGCGGCAGCGGACGAATTCTCTTGTTGGAATTAACGGTGGCGTCTACAGTTCCAGTTAGGTTGAACTACTTAGTGAACACCTTATATGGGCTACTACGACATATTTGTAGCTCAGGCCTATAAGGAGCGGTTTATCCGGCTCCCTACCCTTGGAGTTATACGAAGGGTCTGGTCCTTCGGGTCGGGGGTTGTGCGTCGGGGTAACTTCCCTACCACGTAAAAAAAGTTGTTCCGAAACAACAACAAGCCTCGGATATGGATGATTTTAAAGTTGACGACCCCAGCAAACTAAACAAGGACAATGAATTTCGGATCTGCACGTGGAACGTCCTTATACAGAACACGTGCAGCCGAGCAATTAGTGGAGAACCTGGACAGGCTGACGTAACAGCCATCCAGGAAATGCGATGGGATGGAGAGGGCATACGGAGACTGAAAACGTGTGACATCTACTACGGCGGGTGCTTGAAGGAACAGGGTCAGCGGCTATTTGGTTGTGGTTTTGTGATAAGGGGAAGATTTAGGCAAGAAGTCTTCGGCTTCCGAAGTGTAAGCGAGCGCCTGGTCACAATCCGCATCAAAGGCAACTTTAAGAACATTTCGCTGATTTGTGTTCGCGCCCCCCCATGAAAGGAGAGAGGACTCAACCAAAGAAGCATTCTACGATCTCCTGGAGACAACGTATGATATGTGCCCGAAGTACGACGTGAAGATCATTCTTGGTGACTTCAACGCAAGATTCGGAAAGGAGGGCATCTTTGGTTCGATAGTCGGGGAAACACAGCCTACACGACGAAACTTCCGGCAACGGACACAGGCTGGCAGACTTTGCGGCGGGGTGAAATGTCATCATCTCAAGCACCTACTTCCCACACCTCAATATACACAAGGGGACTTGGCGGTCGCCTGATCAACTAACCGTCAACCAAATCGACCACGTTGCAATAGACGCGAGACATGATTCCAGTATCTTGGGCGTCCGAACGTTCCGAGGGGCCAACATTGACTCGGATCACTACCTGGTGGTAGCTAGACTACGTATGCGGATATCCATGACGCGACAACGCAGAGCAGATGCTGTGAAAAGATTCGATGTCGAGAAGCTTAAATCGCAAGAGACCGCCAGAACTTCTGCAGACCACGTAGCTCTTAATCTCTCAGGAGGTCCGCCACCAGCATCAAGTGCAGAGGACCAGTGGGAACACTGTCAACAAGCTATCAGAACTGCCGCCTCTGATGTGCTGGGTTTCACTAGGCGAATACAACGAAACCCCTGGTTCGATGAAGAGTGCAGCTAAGGACGAGGCCTACCAGGCCTCTTCTTCTTCTTCTTCTTCTTTCTAAAAAAGGCACCATTAGTTTGACATATTTTAAGTGTCTGGCTCACGTTAGGCCCCACTGTAGATGTCTAGCAAGTGTCCAACAAAGTAAATGAAACCATCCCCTAAGACATATCAAAAATTCAGCTTCGATAAAAGAAAGCAATGTTGCAACATTTGTATGCAACTTTAACGCTTGCTACCTCTTAATTGCACCCGGATTGAAGATTCTTAGTATCCATTTGTTCTTAGCTACTATAGTACCTGTTCGCAAAAAAAATCTTAGCTTTGACAAAATGACTTATGTCTGGCGGCCCTGGGCTCTTACTCTATTAGTTTTATTTTTTAATTTCTCAACATTTATTTCTTTGAAATACATTCTTTTTACAAAAGTGGTTGGACTCGCCGCAACAACCAACAAAAGTTTGTCCGAGCACTGGGTTGGTAGAGAGGACAGTATAAGCTTTCATTTGATACCCCATTTATAAGAATCCATCATGGTTTAGGTATCCTAAGCCAAAAATGCAACCGAAAAAGTGCGTTTTCTACCTATTGCCACCTGAAAAACCTTGTCCGACCAGCAGTTTTGTTAATGTTAAGACTAAAGCTATGAATTGGCATCATTCTTTTCTGAAGCCGCGATGAGATAGGTAAACGTACGGTCGCCTCCCGTCCTATAAAGCATTGAACTCAAAGAGTAAAAATAAAATAAATAAATAAATAAATAAATCGAGTGGCACAACGGCTCATGAAGAACCAGGGCCTAGTGACTAACAACTCGCAACCATTCCTGTGTGCGCCTTTCGACAGGAATGGAAGGGACCTACAATTTTTATGCCGAATCCGAACGGCTAGACGAGAAGCACTTATTCGTGACAAGTGAGTAAGAGTAAGGTCCCAGCGAATCAATAAAATTTATTTTTTAAATAGAGAAGAAACATTTCTTGTATCCATAAAGGAACATAAGTTTCAACAGCGTAGTTGCCTTGAAATTAAAAGAGCCTTTCAAATAAAACCCTTATAAACATTTTATTTCAAGTTCCACACGATAATCTCCTCCATTTAATAACAGTTTTAATGATCCACAATGTGCTCTTTTCAAATATAACTTCAGCATAAAAGTAGGTAAATGTGGATCTGTTAGTAAAATTTGCACTCAATTAACATTATTCTCCTTTGAAATTTCCCCTTATTTTTTAAAATTAACCCCTTTGTTAAAGAATGTTGCTCTTATAACATAAAATCCACTAAAACACAAGCGAACTAATAGGGGTAGTTTTAATGAAATGTACATTGATGCCAATGATTTAAAGCAACAATGTTGCATACAATTTTCCACATTCTCTTGATATAAGGAGGAGAGTATTTGTTTTTGAAAGAAATCATTACCATGTTGAGAGAAATCAACGATATACCTACTGAAAATATAGTTAAAGTTAATGCTAAATAAATCTCTCTCAAAATGTTTCAGATTGCCAAGGAATTAAATGAATTCTTTAATACGAGCAATATGTTTCAACATACAATTGTGCCAATGATATACATTTACTAATTTGTTTTTTTTTTTTAATTTGCTTTAGTTTTGAATTAAATATGAAACCCTAACTATAGGTAGGTACCTATTCTAAAACTATTTTGGGAACCTTTAGACTATGAATATAATTAATATGTAATATGGTATGATTCATTTGTCTTGCTGTTGAAATATACGTCCTCCAACTTATACATTTAAGGAGGCAAAATAGCTCATTGGTATACCTACGATTATAATTTAAGGATTTTTCTAGGTGAAATCAACGTTCTACATAATACCTATACAATACATTAATAATCTTAAGTTCGTTATATACATATCTGTGGTGATTCGTATAAACATGATAACTCAATACAAAAATTCCAATTTGCTGCCCACTTTACAGCGAGCTATAGCTTAAACAAGATGAGGGCACACCGTAGTGTGCGACGTGATAAGCGTAACTACATCAAGGCATTGGCTACAGAAGCAGAAGAAGCCGCTAGTAGGTGTGACAGTAGGACCGTCTACAGAATTTACAAAGAGCTCACTGGTGTCCAGAGCTCTAAACAACACCTGGTTAAAGACACAAGCGGATCCCTGCTAATTTCGGATGAGGATCAGCTCATAAGGTGGAGGGAACACTTTTCTGCGGATTTAAACCGCGTTTTTGTCAGTGAAGTGAACCCTATTCCCACTGAGCTACCCGAAGTAACAATTCCCCGAATACGCACCGTACCCCCCAGTAAAGAAGAAATTATCACCGCCATCAAAGCACTGAAGAACAACAAAGCAGTTGGACTTGACGGTATTCCTGCAGAGCTCTTAGGAGCAGCCCCAACAACATCGAGCGAGCTACTGCACCACTTTATACAATTTAAAAATGGTATCAACTTTTCAAAATAATTATTTGAAAACCTTAACAAATGGAACAACTTGGAGGCCGGAATCACATTTTACACTGATTGTAATTTAGATTGTTTGATTTAAAAAGGGGTAGTTATGTACATAGATAACAATTATGATTAGGCAGCACAAAGTGTTGTTCGAAAATTATTGCTTTTTTTGAATCCTGGCATGTGACGAGGAAAATGTAAGGGAGTTATAATTGCCATATAACAAGCCATTCGATGTTTGGATCCATTTAAAATAAATGCAATGGGCGGTGCACCACGCTTCCGTGACATAATAATGGGACTGTCTTCAACATGCTACATATTTCGAGAAATGGTAAACGGGTTTTTTAGTATTTTTTTGTAATATGCGCTCGCTCATCTAGTTTATAATTACAAATGTACTTAAATTGTATATAAAGCTGTTTATAGAAACATTAAAAAAATAATGTAGAAAATATTGATTTTATTAGATACCTGTGTACAATGTACATTTGGTTCTTTCTTATTTGAATGTGAGCTGGAGCGGAATTGGTTGAAATAGAGCTAGGTAAAAGTATTTCCACTTTTCTACATTATTTGTGTAGTGGGTAGTAATTTCTACAATAGAAATTTGGTTTAATTAAAACAAAAAATACTTTGTGTGTACTTTGTAGGAGCAAGGGAAGAGCAACCACCCTGAGAAAGACGGTGGTTTTGTGTTCAAGTGCCAGTCAATACTATTAAAACCACCCGTTTGTACATGCAAATTTGTCGCACGAAATTTTGAATGATTAACGCATTGAAGTACAGCAGATGCGTGGGTGTTGGACTCGAGCCCTGCAATTTGCTTGAAGTATAAATTTTCGATTGATATTTACAAATAACCAACTTTGCAACTTGAAACAATGGCATCTTCTCCTCATCCAGCTAAAAAAAACAATCTCATCGAACGTTGTGTAGGTACCTTATAGTCTGAGAGCCGACAGCAAATTTTGATTGTGGACGTATAACCAAAATCTAAGTATAAGGGCTTATAGGTGTATATTTTGTGATAACAAAATCAAAAGTCTGGCAGGTTTTTTCTCAGCCTTTGGTGGGGGTGCGGGTTGAAAATAGGAATTTTATAAATTTATTATCAGCAGTATTATAAATTTAATATTTTTTTTTTACAAAAAGATCATGACGCTTTACCATTTTCTCTAAATTTTGACATCTTAATTTTGATGATCCGAGCAACTGAACTCAAGAAACAAGCTTTTTAAATGAAAATTATTCGACTTTTTTTGGAGACTTTGTTTTGTTGATTTTTTGCGTTTTATAAATCTCAAAAAAAAAACCGATAGAGTTTGTGTAAAACGCTTATATCTTGAGTTCTATTAGTCTGATCATCTTGATTAAGAAGTCTACACTTAGGTAAAATGACAAAGCACCATGATGTATTTTTTAAAAAGTAATTAAAGTTTTAATATCCCTGATAAGAAATTTAGAAAATCTCTTTTTCAACCTCACTCCCCTGCCAAAGGCTTACAAGAAAACAGACTTTGACCTTATACTCAGATTTTTGTTATACACCCACTCCCAAAACTTGCTGTCGGATAGGACTGGCCATAACGAGACGACACTGGACAAGACTTTTGTAAGTCTTGTCTAGGCCCGTTAAAATCAAAAATGTACAGTCTCGTCTCGGTCAGGTGTGGGTCTTGTATAATTAAGTCTCGTCTCAGTCTCAGTCTCATCTTTATCGCGAGAAAATTTTAAAATGCATTCTCGTCCCGGTCTCGTCTCGGTCTCATCTCAGTCTCAGTCTCAGTCTCAGTCTCAGTCTCAGTCTCAGTCTCAGTCTCAGTCTCAGTCTCAGTCTCAGTCTCAGTCTCAGTCTCAGTCTCAGTCTAAGTCTCAGTCTCAGTCTCAGTCTCAGTCTCAGTCTCAGTCTCAGTCTCAGTCTCAGTCTCAGTCTCAGTCTCAGTCTCAGTCTCAGTCTCAGTCTCAGTCTCAGTCTCAGTCTCAGTCTCATCTCAGTCTCAGTCTCAGTCTCGTCTCAGTCTCGTCTCGGTCTCGTCTCAGAAAAATACGATTTCTGGGCAACTTCTTGACTAATGAAACGAAATATTCTCGATAAATTTAAATATAGTTGGTCTGCCATCTGTAAAGCCAATAACAACTTTCAAATTAAATATCAGGGCAACCATCTGACTGTGCAGATGAAAAAAAAAAAATATTTTAATGAAAGATTTTTCAATTTATTATCATTTTTAGAATGCCATTTTTTTTCTGCTGAGACAACCAAAACCGTAAATTTCCGTCCAAATATACAGTCTCGACTCGGTCTCGTTTCAGATGCTTAAAAGGCAGACTCACATAAAAACATATGCAAAATCAAATCACACAACCCACTATGACGAGCAAAAAAAGCACAAAAAAAACAACAAAAAATGGTTATTTTTAAATGGGTCTATTTTAGTCAATTTTTGACAAAAAAAAAATTTGTATGCGTTATAATATAGGTTTACAACTCTTCTTGTTTTTATTTGTACATGTCTCCTCACTATCTTTACGCAAACAAAAGTTATGAACATTTTAGTAAAACATTTTATATATGTTTTTGATTTTTGAAGGTTGGTTTTTGTTATATTTTTCAGTTATTTTTTTTTATAAACTGTCAATTATGGTAGAAAATCTAATTTCCTACAAGAAGTGTTTTGAGGTAAATTCTCAATTTCAGCTTAGTTTTTGAGCTACATATACCAAAAATATTGATAATAAACCAGTGTGACCATTTTTGCTGGTCCGGGGAATAGAGTGGTTTTTCTGACGAGGCAAAACGGTTCATAATCAACAAGGCCCTAGTTTTGGCCATTACTCAGCCATGCTAGGGCCTTGCCAGAATCTATTTTAAACTCTCTAGTGCCATGACGAAAGCTAGAATGTTTTTCTGCGCGGGTTATCACATTATTTTGTTGAATATATGGAAATATCATCGGTTTGATATGCTTTTAATCTAATTTCAAACATCTAATGTTAGATTTGTCAGTATAAAATTTTTCTCTTAAAATCTTTTTCAATAAATTTGTTTAAGGCATAAAATTCGGATTAAATTTTTTTCTATAAATTATGTTAACATATATTTGTAGATTATTATTCTCCTAAGATTTTAAGGTCCTTATCTTTAAGATCCGACCATTAGAACTCAAGTTCTACTCTTTTTACTCGAGCCATATCACTCTTCTCTTACATTTTGAACATAATTAGGATAAATAAGCCGAGAAAAAGCGTCTTGTTCCTATCATAATATATTGAAAAAGTTATATACTTACAAATACAAATATTACACTTATTGCAAAATGACCTTGCCATATATTGTGTGTGTGTATCCTTTGTCATCGACCAGCGCTCCAGTGCGGTAGGCAGCGAAAGCGGTTGTCGCTGTTCGTCTTTGCCTTCGTCCAGGGTTGTCAGATTGTGCGATTTATCGCCATATGTGCGATTTGAAATTTCATTTGGCGACACGAAAGTCGGTTTGGCGATGTATCCCAAAAAAGGCGATATTTTTAGTTTTTGGCGATTTTATTTTTTTGAATCAAAATTCTAATATTCATTTCTCAAATGTTCACTTTAACCTTATATCTTTTTCATCGCTATTTGCGCTGAACGCACCCCAAAACTGAAATTTTATCCCTAAAATAAATGACGTATGTATGTCAAAACAAACAACTTTGTTAGACAGTGTTCACATTGCACTAACTCTTCCGACTATTCATGACTTCTCTGAAATTTATCTCACTTCCACTTCATAGTTAGAAAGGGAAAAAGTAGTTAATTTAAAAGAAAAAATTAAAATTTTGTGGATTTTTTTTTGACGTTCTCTTTTGTAAATTTGGAGGAGTCAGTTCAATGTGAACACAGTCTTAGGTGCCAGTTATAGGGGCCAGTTACAGCTATCATTGAAAATCATCATTGAAAAAGTTAGCTGTTGATTTTGAGACACTTCGGAAGTTTAATCATTGAATATTTTAATGCAGAAATATAGCTTACAACTTCAAAATTATTTTCCGCCAAAAAAAATTTATTTTGGCCCATATCTTCCCCATAACGTAACTTTTAATTTTTTCAATGATCATTGGTAAATTCATCATTGTTCATCATTGAAAAATTAAAAGTCATTTTATGAGAAAAGTTGTGAAAAACTGAATTTTTTTTTTAACTAAAAATAAATATTAGGTCAATAAGCTTTACTTTGGCATCAAAATAATCATATATTTTTTCTTTCAAATCTCTCAAAATTGACCATTAATATTTTCAATGATGGTTTCCAATGATAGCTATAACTGGGCCCATAGCTATCATTGGAAACCATCATTGAAAAATTAATTGTTGATTTTGAGAAACTTCGAAAGTTTAATCATTGAATATTTTAATGCAGAAATATAGCTTACAACTTCAAAATTATTTCTCCTCCAAAAAAACATTTAATTTTTTCAATGATCATTGGTATGGTAGTTCATCATTGAAAAATTAAAAGTTATTTTATGAGAAAAGTTGTGCCAAATTGAATATTTTTTTATCTGAAAATAATAATAAATTTTAAGTTTTTATGCAGAATTTTTATTTGTTTTTTTTTTTTTTTGTTTATCTATTTTTTTAAAATATGATTTGGGCTAAAAATTTTGAAATTTGGCGATTTCGCTTTTTAAAACCTGACAACCCATACAAATTTTCTTTTCGAAAATCATGAATAACACGCTTTCGACCGTCTTATACTGGATTGGAACTAAATTGTTTTGCATCCCTTTTTGCATTACTGTTGTATTGTTCCTCTCTTTGTTTAACTACTGGGAACGAAAATAAGACGGAATAACACGGTGGGCGTCGTGTTAATTTTAGTTAATTTGTTCAAAATACTGTGAAAAAAGTGATATGGGTCGGGTAAAAAGCATATAGCTTGACTTCTACGGGTCGGATCTTCAAGATTGAGATCTTAAAATGACGATAAAATAGAAGGCTACATTCCAGCTAAAATTAAAGCAGTTTTATTGTGTTTGACGGACATTTTGAAAGGGAAGACGGTAGGAATCGTGTTATATGAACGCCACTCCACTTATGTTTAATTAAAACTAAGTTTAGAAACAGACATTACTTTGATACCTTAAATAATATTATGTTGGTCAAAAACGTTCATGATGAAAAACATGTAAGCCAAAGCGTTTGGTCGGCAGAAAACTTTTATTAAATAAGTAATTTTGAACTATTTTGTACCTTTGTATTTAATTGTTTATCTTTGTTTTTCTTTTCGACACGAATCGGTTTCATTCGGTTCGTATTCGGGTCTAGGGCACACAAAGTAAACGTAGCGTTCACATATATTCAGTTAATTTTCGGTTTTTCCGATTTTTTTTTTAATACATTTTATTTAATTTTAATTATTAGTGAGTACACACCAAATATGAACCGGCTGTGTGTGAAGAGGTCTTGACGGAAACCGAAATCGAACTGAATACAGACCGAACCAAATGAAACCGAATGTGTGTGGAACGAGCCTTACAGTTTACTCAGACGGTTTAAATACTAAGATCTTGATTTAAAAATCAAGTAAAATCAAATAAACAAAATAAAATAAAAGAAAGGATTTTTAGCTTAAAAAAAGTGTAACATACTATTGTGGGGTGTTGCCGTCGTTTTCAAATATTTTTTTAATTTTAACTTGTTTTTATAAAATATTTATACATATTTTTTTCATAAGAAGATGAAGAAATTTAAATATTAAAATATTGAAATTACTTCTGTTTTAAGTGGAGTGAATGAATAAAATTCAATTAAAAAGTACAAGTGACCTCAACTCCAGAAATAATTGTGTTTCGCCCAAGGTATAACAGTGGGCTCTTCAGTCAGTCTGTTATTTGTGTCTTAGTAGGGTATAACAGATTGACTGAAGAACCCACTGTTATACCTTGGGCGAAACACAATTATTTAAATTAAATTATAATTAAAAAGTACAAGTGACCTCAACTCCAGAAATAATTGTGTTTCGCCCAAGGTATAACAGTGGGCTCTTCAGTCAGTCTGTTATTTGTGTCTTAGTAGGGTATAACAGACTGACTGAAGAACCCACTGTTATACCTTGGGCGAAACACAATTATTTAAATTAAATTATAATTAAAAAGTACAAGTGACCTCAACACCAGAAATAATTGTGTTTCGCCCAAGGTATAACAGTGGGCTCTTCAGTCACTCTGTTATTTGTGTCTTAGTAGGGTATAACAGACTGACTGAAGAGCCCACTGTTATACCTTGGGCGAAACACGATTATTTCTGGAGTTGAGGTCACTTGTACTTTTTAATTGAATCATATTTTTTTCACGCAATCAAAATACTTATGTACATCTTAATTTTATCTCAAATTATTAGATCTTAAAAATTAAAGCTAGATACAATGGTTTTTAACATTCAAAACCACTTGAAACAAGAGTGTATACAATTGTACAAACGTACATGTGATTAAGCCTT
This sequence comes from Melangyna quadrimaculata, assembly GCA_949320155.1. NCBI lineage: Eukaryota > Metazoa > Arthropoda > Insecta > Diptera > Syrphidae > Melangyna > Melangyna quadrimaculata. Next base: position 443,455,105 of record OX439483.1, read on the forward strand.
TATTGATGAGGTCAAAATTACATCAAAATATGTCCGTAATTAAGATTATTTAAACTCTTTGGTATTGTTGGCTTTATAAAAATGGCAATAAACTTAGAAAACAAAATAGAACTCGAGATTTAGATCAAATATAAGACAATATAATTTATGGAGAAGACGTTATAGGTACTCGCTCTTCTAGGAATGCCCATCAGGTTACCCTCGAGCACAACATCGGACGTACTCTTAAGTACAGAGATTCTTTCATTAGTCGCACCACACGAATGTGGAATGCTTTACCCGCCCGTCCCTTTTCGATATGCTAACATTCAAAACCATTGTGCATCGGTATCTCCTTCTAAATCCTCTCCTACTTACCTAATCGCTTGTGCTGTGTTACAACTGTACAAAACAAAAAAAAAAAAAAAGAATTCTGACAATTCTGACTGTCTGTACGTAAACTCAATGGGGCGTATTCGTAGTCATTTTAGAGCTGTGTCTTAGTTAAACATAAGTTAAGTTGAATTTTCGGACGTTGATTCTATTTTTTTAAGTTTATCATTTCATAATATTTGAATTTATTTCTGTACTATACCAAGTTGATTATTTTATAAAAATATAAAACTAACAATTTGTAATTAAAATCGGTCTGTATTCATTGAGCCAAAATTGTCTTGAACTGTAGTTTAGTTAAACCTGAGGTATCTATGAATATGCCCCAATATTTTGAAAAAGTTTTGAGAAATTTCTGAATAATCAATAAATTCTTAAAACTAGCTGACCAAACTTTATTCTTAATTATTTTTAAAAAAAAGTATGTTAACAAAAAATTTTGTTATGAAAAACGGAATTAAGTATTTTTTAAATTTATATCTTTGTATGTGCTTTAAGGAAATAATGTGGCTTCAATTTTTTGAGCTCAAGAATATTTTTAAATTGGGTTTTAATCAAATTAACTTCTTACAACTTCAAGGACATAATTATATTATTACCTACAGTTTTCCAAAAATTGGTTAACCATTAAATAATTTGTATTTTTTTTTTTCAAATAAGTAGATTTTTTAAGGAAACCTAATCCGTTTTTTTTTTTGGAGATCTATTAAACGAAAACAATTAACAAAGCAAAGTCTCCAAAAAAAAGAGTAAGGTTTGCTTAAAAACCTTATTTCTTAAGTTCTATTAGTCAAATAACCATGATTATGGTGTTTGGGCCTACGGAAAATCACAAAGCATCATGATTTATTTAAAAGAAAATTATTAAAGTGCTAGTACCCCTTATAAAAAATTTAGAAAATCTATATTTTAAACATCCGGGCCCTGCTAAAGGCTGACAAAAAAACCTGCCAAACTTTTGATTTCGATAACACAAAATATGCCCCTTTAAACCCTCATACTCGGATTTTGGTTATACATCCACTCGGTTCTTGTACCATGAAATTACAAAAAAATTTCGGCTAGGTAGACCGTAAATATAATTTATAAAAATGATCAGCAGAATATATACATACATAACATTTTCAAAAACTATTTTTCCAATATATCATGATCTAATTTTAATTTTTTGATAATAGAATTTTAAAAAACTAGTTTTGTAGTTTTTTGTTTAACTAGTTTTCAATTCAAATCAAATATTCATTTATTGCAAGTTATCTTTATAAATTTACAAAAGTTTTTATCAATTTTTAAGAATTGGCTTAGCCGTCAGCTCGATGGTAAATTTAAAATATTTAATACAATTGAACAAGTATGAAGCTATAATGATATAAAAAGTAAACAAAAAGAAAAGAAAGTTTTGATTTGATTTTATAAATACAGTACAACACGCATATAAGAAACTCTGATAATCCAAGAAATTTCTTTCTTGTATCCGAGTTTTTCTTATATGCAAACAACGGATATAAGAAAGACAATTTCTTGTATGAGAAACACGTCTATAAGAAAGGAAATTTCTTATACGGAAATTAGAGAGAAAAAAGCAAGCAATAACACATATTTTCTGTGTATTCTAGCTCTTTTAAAACTGTTCTGCAATCCAATATAAAATTTAAAAGCTGTCATTAACCATGGAAACATATCAATGATCACGAACTAGTTCTGGCAAAGGTAAATTAAAATATAATGAAGTTTCTTATATGCGTACGTTTTTGTTCTTAAAATTAACATTTGTACAAGGAAATAATTTCTTATAGCCGTGTTTTTCTTATATGCGAGTTTCTTATATACGATCAATTTCAAATGGAATTTAAAGAAAAAGACACAGTGTTTTGGAATGCATTTCATATAAGCGAGTTTTTCTTATATGAGTGTTTCTTATATCCGTAAAATACTGTATTTACTTTATGATTTATGTATATTCCGTTATTATAAGCATTTTGTAGCGGTAGCTAGCTCTGCCAAATTTGACAAAGTTCGTCCAATCTGATCCATTTAAAATTTCAATCGTTTCCTGTACTGATAGGGTTGGTTTACCAAAGCATGCTCTTCTTTGCTGATTAAAAATTGGATACACACTGATGAAATGATCAATCTTCTTTAGCTCTCAAGTTACACAAATTGCAAAATTGGTTAAAGCTTTCGTTGTATGGTTTTTCATTTAAATGTAGAAGTTCGCATCTTGATTTAAAAATCAGGGAAATATCTTTATAGGAGAAAGAATCTTGGAAGTAGTTCTTGTCACACAAGTTATATGATCAAGCTGACTATAGAGTAATCTGCTCTCCGATTGACGGGCATTTTCAATCATCTGACTTCGATTAGAGTCTTTAAGTTTTTCGATGATTTCGTAGAAATTTGTTTTCATCTGACCAATATTGTTGAGATTGATCTGCACAACTTCTCCGCAGGAAGCAGCAATGTTTTCGCATGTCCTCATCTACCAGTCCTTATTCAGAATTTCATAGAGCATCATTATTTAACATAAACAAGTTTCCCGTAGACCAAACACTTTAATCAAATAATAATCATAATCAAATAATCATTTTGTATGCATGCTATAGCCAGTTTTCTTATTTCAATGAAATTAATATTAATGATTCTAGCTACTGCCTCACTTCAGAGAACGTTTTGAGCATGTATGCATGTTTAAATACAAACTTTAACTTCATGTGGTTAAAATTCACCGTCAATAAGCACATCATACATACATGTTTCATTTATCGTAGCCCAAGTTTGGATAGTAATTCGACTTCTAACGAATTCGATGCGCTGTCCGATTCAATCCTGAGAATTGTTTCCCATTATCCGCACAGTGAAATCGTTGTTACGGGCGATTTCAATGTACACAATTCTTCGTGGCTACGCTATTCTGGTCAGACAACACCCGAAGGAAGGTATGTCGAGATTTTTGCTGAGTTAAACCACCTGACTCAGCTTGTTGACGAGCCTACTCGGATTCCTGACGTTGCAGGTCAAATCGCCAACACTCTAGACTTGTTCCTTACCTCTGACCTGAATAAATACACTATTAGTGTATTATCTCCTCTAGGCTCATCAGACCATTGTGTCATATCTGCGTATTTCTCGTGCCACCAAATCACAGTTAAAGAAAAAATCTCAAAGAGAACCGTTTGGCAATACGAGAAAGCCAACTGGGACGGTCTCAATAATTTCTTCAAGAGCTTTAACTGGTCACTATGCTTCCTCGATAGTGATGTTGACGCCAGTGCAGATATGATTACAAACTTGATTCTTTGTGGAATGAGAAATTTTATCCCGAATAGGGTGAAATCTATCAAACCCAAAGAAAACTCATGGTTTGATTCGAGCTGTAAAAAGGTTATTAGGGTTAGAGAAGTAAGCTTCCGATGTTTTAAGGCCAACCCTACTGAGGAAAACCGGAAAAAGTTTCAACAAGCTAGAAAGACCTGTAACGTTCATATTCGAAGAACCAAATTTTTACATGATCAAAAATTACGACAAAAAATACTACAATGTCCCAAAGGTAGTAAAAATTTTTGGTCATTTGTAAAAAACATACGAAATACCACCTCGTCCTCGGTTTCAACGCTCGACTTCAATGATACTCCTTTTGTCAGCTCGCAAGGTAAAGCCAATTTGCTTGCAGCACAGTTTGCTGTTAATTCGACGCTGCCAGAAAGTGTTATGACTCCTCCTGTACTTGAGAGCGTAAATGATTTTATGGGACAAATCTTCTTTCGCACTTGTGCAGTTGCTAGAGTTCTAAAGGATCTCGATGTACACAAATCCGCTGGCCCGGATGGTATCCCTCCCATTGTTCTGAAGAGGTGTTCTTCAACGCTGGCAAAACCACTGCGTAAGCTTTTCCATCTGTCCTTCTCTACTGGTCTCTATCCGAGTGGATAGAGCATTTGTCCAGCCTGTCCCTAAAAAAGGCGTATCTTCTTCACCCTCTAACTATCGGCCAATTGCACTTACGTCTCTTCTTTCCAAGGTCATGGAAACGCTGATTAATTTCCAGCTCAAGAAATATCTCGAGGAACGAAAGCTTCTTAATGACCGGCAGTACGGCTTTCGTAGCAATAGGTCCACTGGTGATCTGATGGTATATCTCACCGAACAGTGGAACAAATCTTTACATCGTTTTGGAGAAAGTAAGATTATTGCACTTGATATTTCAAAAGCATTTGATAGAGTTTGGCACCAAGCTCTCTTATCGAAAATGCGCGCATTTGGTTTCGATGAACCTCTTCTTTGTTGGATTAGAAATTACCTTTCGGACCGTTCAATACAAGTCGTATTGGACGGTTTCAAGTCTGAAATCCACAAAATAAATGCTGGTGTGCCCCAGGGCTCCGTTTTGTCTCCGACTCTCTTCCTTATTTTTATAAATGATCTTTTGTTTGAAACTTCTAATCCATTAAACTGTTTTGCTGACGATAGTACCCTCAGTTTCTCATATTCGTTTACAGATTCTCATCCATGTCCTTCGGATGTGGAACTTGAACGGCAGCGTATGATAAGCTCACTAAATTCTGATCTCGACAGCATTGTCCAATGGGGAATCAAAAACCGCGTAGAATTTAATGCTTCTAAAACTCAATGTTGTCTCCTGTCGTTAAAGCGAAACCCACCCCCAATGCCGCTATCCATGGACGGCACTTGCATCGAGGAAACCGAACAGCTCCCAGTTCTCGGTATGTGTGTCACAGACCACCTTTTGTGGAATGACCACATATTTGATGTCGCCAGAAACGCTGCTAAGTGTTTAGGTTTTCTCCGTAGATGCAAGAAGTTTTTTTCCCCTTCTGATCTGGCTGTGATCTACAAAGCCTTTATTCGTCCAAAACTTGAGTACAATTCTCATGTTTGGGCAGGAGCTCCAAGAACTCACTTGAGTTTGTTGGACAGAATTCAAAAGAAAGCTTTAAAAATGATAGGCGAAATATCTATAACAGAAACAATTACATCTCTCGAACACCGCCGTAATGTTTCGTGTCTTTCTCTATTTTATCGCTATTATTATAATCAGTGTTCTAGTGAAATAGCCAGTTGCATTCCTCCCCTTAAAAAATTCAACCGTAATACTCGCGCTTCTAGGAATGCCCATCAGTTCACCCTCGAGCCCAACTTCGGACGTACTGTAATGTACAGAGATTCTTTCTTCAGTCGCACCACACGAATGTGGAATGCTTTACCTGACTCGACTTTCCCCTCCCATTTCGATGTGCAAAAGTTCAAAACCAATGTGCATCGGTATCTCCTTCTAAATCCTCTCCTACTTACCTAATCGCTCGTGCTGTGTTAAAAACATTTTAAGGGTAGCCATAACCCCTTTTGCGCGCGTGGAATATAAAAAAAAAAAAAAAAAAAATGCGCTCTTCTAATTCACTTTAAGTTGCTATTTTGGTTGAATAAAAGATTTATTTCTCCATTCAAAAACATCCAATATATTTGGGTCAGGACTGCTCCAACTTTTTCCTTTTCAAAGATTACCGCTTACTCTTCATCTTGTAAATTTTTAACCTCTCGAGCAAAGTGGACGGAAGCACCATCAAGTTATGAATGAGATGAAGCTAGTTGAATCTATGTCCTCCAATAGTTCTGATAAATCATTTTGCAACAACTGCAGATAGTTTGTAGAATTCAATTAAGTGGCTACTTAAATTAGCATGTATTCAAACCAAGGAATGTCAAAGTGCACCCATTATAACTGTTTAAGTAAAAAACATACGCAACAAATTATCTTAAACCACACAAATAATTTTTATTCATAACTTTTCGAGCTTAAAGCTAAAAAACATTTTTTTTTTATTTTACCTGCCGCTGTTTTTCCAAATTATCATGAAATCGATGGGTTTTCTGCAAACTTTTTGGTGAATTCTATTTTAAGTATTGTTACATACATTCAAAAAAATTATTAAAACATCATGTTGAATACGCATTTTTTGGAGAAAATTGACCCCAAAGTCAAAAAATTAGCATGGGCAGGAAAAATGGAACAGGCTAAAAACTGAATATCTTAAGACTGAGAAAAGATGTCAAATTTATTTAAACGCAATTACAAAGCCTGGTATTTCTTCTACAAATAAAGGCCTAAACGAAGTTGTTATCATAAGTACTTACGGCGCAATTATCGGTAACATGGATCAGGGTACCCCAAAGTAAGCCTTTTCTTAAATTTCCGATAAATGATATCAAAATTGGAGAAAGGCCCTTACTGCAGAACAATTTTTTTCTTAGAATATACCCCAGAATCATACCCTAAAATACTCTTGACGAATTAAGGGACACCCTGTATAGATAGAACGTAGTTATCTCTGTTGAAATGTCATTAGTTTTTACGATTTCTGTTTGTTCCATTAATTTTTACTTCGACTGCAGGTAACTTTTTATTATTTAAAAAAAAAAAACATATCATACCCCGTAGGCATAAAACATCAAAAGATAAATTAAGGTCACTTCAAATTACATGCACGAGAATAAAGTAACTCTAAGGAAAATACCACACCACAATAGATTTTCCACCTGACTGCAATGTTGAACTTATTTCTTCGCTAATGACGTCGACTCTCAACAATGCACACCACTCCATAATTTACCTGGCAAAAATTTAATTAGGGAAAACAAGTTCTACGCCAGTTAATCCTTTTTTCCATACGGCATGACACTTACATACATATCCTATTCAATGCATTTTGTATGGCATGCATGAGGCTCTGATGTAAGGGTATAAGGATTTGGCAAAAAGCACAAATATTTTTTATATACATTTATGTTGTCTCTTTCACTTCTTTAGTCCTCATCCTCTCAGTCCTTACCGCCAACTGCTCACTAGAAATATGCGTGCAGGATTCTAAAATTGATGTCATCCAATTATACGTTTTTGCCGACAAAACGTAAATTCTTTTCTCCCTGCTGTTTTTTTTTCTCCGTAATTCATTACCGTCACAGTGAAAGGAAATAAATCCTTTTTCCTGGGTCTCATTACTTGCACGCCATTTGCATAGACACAAATCTTACATCTGACGCACATTATTCTCTTTTGTTGCATTCTGATTTTATAGTAGATCCATTCCGTGTATGGAGTGTCATTGTGGTTTCAGCACTTTGCCACGCATCACAGTCATCTAATACTTCATCCTCATTATAATACCTGTATTTGCAATTAACAATGGATTAAACTTCTAGTGTATCTACATATGGGGATTGTAAATGTAAAGTATATAGAATGTAAATTTACAAAGCTTCGAAATCTAGGAAGTTTGAAAATTCTTTGTTTCATTTTAACTTATTATTAAGAGTACTTACCTATACTACTAACTGTAGATGAGAAATAGTAAATGCAGATGAATGCTCGAATTCAGGGAACCGGCGTAGTTCTGTATTCCAAAATTATATATGATCCAAATTCTGTAAATGACTCAAATGTAAATATGTTATTCTGCATTCCAAGATTCTGTATAACAAGAATTCTGGAAAATTTAAAATACTGTGTTGTAATGTTAATCACCATTACCTTTATGTTATATTTTGTTTGTATCGCTAAATTTTGAAATGCTGTAGGTATTTTGGAAACTATTCGGTCTACAGAGATGGGTTTGGGCTCAAATTGTAGCAGTTTTTTTTCAGTCTAGAATTTTAGTATGACCGATAAAGTTGTTGGTCCATTGAGAAATGGCTTTAAGGCGTACGGCTGTGTTCGCAGCCATTTGCTTGCCATATATATCGAGGGGTGTGAGGCTGAGGAGTATGTCTAGTGCAGCTGATGGTGTCGAGCGGAGAGCTCCACTTATGCACATACTTGCTGATCTCTGGACCTTGCTCAGCTGGTCACAGTACTTAACTTTATCTAGAGCAGTCCACCAAATTGTTACCCCATAAGTGAGAATCGGTCTTACGACCGCAGTGTAGAGCCAGTGAGTTATGGCAGGGGATAGACCCCATTTAGTACCTATAGCTTTTTTACAGGAGAATAAGGCAACAGTGGCTTTTTTAATTCTCTCTTGAATATTAGGTTTCCAACTTAGTTTTTTATCCAGTATGAGACCTAAATATTTGGCTTCATCTGAAAAGGAAAGTGGAACACCATTAATTGTTGGAGGACTTATCTGTGGAATTTTATATTTCCCTGTGAAGAGGACAAGTTCTGTTTGCGGGGGTTTACACCTAGCTCACAACGTTCTGCCCATTTTATTAGCTTGTTAAGAGCGGTTTGAAGAAGTTCTGTAAGAACCTGTTTTCCTGATATAGCTATTGCAACATCATCGGCATACGCAATCACTTTGAATCCTTCACCCTCCAGGACAGTCAGTAAGTCATTTATGACCAAGTTCCATAGAAGTGGTGAAACGACCCCACCTTGTGGTGTGCCTCTAGTGACAGATCTTCTAGTGGAATAGCCTCCCAAAGCAGAGTTGATGACCCTACTTCCCAACATATGGTCTATCAACTTAATCAGTAGGCCGTCCACTTTCAAATTTTCCAGTGCTCCTACTATTGCACGGCCGCTGACATTGTTAAAGGCGACTTCTATATCAAGGAAAGCCGCAAGCGTGTACTCTTTATGATGCAGGGAGTATTCGATAGATCTTACTAAGGTGTGAAGAGCAGTTTCCACCGATTTTCCCTTATAGTAAGCGTGTTGTGCTTTAGAGACAAGGTTAAGCTCTATAGTGTCACGCAGGTGAATATCAATCAGACGTTCGAAAGTTTTAAGAATGAATGATGATAAGCTAATTGGTCTCAGGTCTTTTGGATTAATTTGGGAGTATTTTCCAGCTTTGGGTATGAAGACAACTTTCACCTCTCTCCATAATGAAGGAATATGAATGAAATTCAGACAACCATTCAGTATAGTTTCCAGTATAGGAATTATGATATCTGAGGATCTCTGAAGTTCAGCAGGTATAATGCCGTCTGGTCCCGCGGATTTATAAGGTTGGAAGCTGTCTATAGCCCATTGGAGCTTGTCCCTTGTAATCAGACCTGGTATTTAATTGACCAAGTCATGTGACTGAGTGATTTAGATTTTTTTTAGATTTAGATTTAGATTTATTGGTTCTTAACATATTGGTAACATATTTTACAATTTATAAATCAATTTGAGCATGGCTTTGCCGTCTGCCGATTTAGGTTATTAAATATACTTTTGTTTTAACATGTAAACATTAATATAGAAACATTTCAACTAAAAATTTAGGTTGCTCATTTTTTAAAAATTTTCATTTATGATCCTTTCCCGATAAGCTAGTGCAATTTTACAAAAATTATATAGTTCTGAAACATTCATTTCATTCAAGATATACTTAATGTCTTCTTCATTAATACAGTCCCTTCCCAGGTAATACCGTCTAGTTTCTCTCAGGGTTGGGCATTTGCCCAGAAAATGTATAACGTCTTCTCTTTCTCCAAGGTTACAGATGCTGCACGTAATTGGTAAATCATCGCGGTGCGGTACGTAATTAAGCTGTAACATTTCAACTCGAAGCTTTAGCATCATCGATATTTGTTGTATACTGTTTTCATCACGAAAATAGTTTGTTTCCTGTAGGTTATGCTCTAAAACACTATACGTTGCTCTGTGTACAGAGCTGGATGCCTCCTCCAGAAACCGCTGTCTGCACTTCAAATCCACCTTTGTAATCAGCTCATAAAGTGTTGTCTTCCAGAGTTGATGATGTTCCACTTCTAAGTTCAGTGACATACCACACATAGCAGCCAGTTCCAACCAATCCGCATACCAGCCAGTCGTACTCCTTATGGAATTTAGTGCAGCTTGTTTTGGCAGTCTTTCGTTTGACATGTTCATTACTTTCAATATGTAATCCACCTGGCGCTTGAGCGTCTTAATGAAGAGCGGTGACAGGCCTGTCTCCAGCATAATTGCATAATTCGGTGTGCAGGCCGGAAGATGAAATATCCGTTTTAAGTAGTATCTTAACAATTTATCCACTGTATCGTACTGTTTTGCACCCCAAACTTATGCTGCGTACAACAAAACTGACTCCGCTACAGCTTCAAACACCCGATACTTGCTGCTATGTGTAATGTGCTTATTTGCAAAGCATTGTTTCCAGGTTGTACTTACAGCAGTTTTGGCATTTGCTAATTTCACTTTAAGGTGTCTTTCCATATTAAGGTTTGGTGTGAAAATAACCCCAAGATATTTGTACTCTTTGACCACTTCTATTAGCTGTCCTTTAAATGTCCATCGCTCATTCATACAAGTTCTTCCAGCATTTTTTTTGAAAACCATAGCTTTGGACTTATCGAGATTTACCGTAAGGTTCCACAAGGTGCAGTAGTCTTCAAGTCGGTTTATCATTCTTTGAAGTGTATCAGGAGTATTTGCCAGCAGAACAATGTCATCCGCAAAAAGGAGGGCTTTAATACATTGGTTGCCGAATTCCACTCCTCCTGGTAAGTAATCTGAGATATCGTCAATGAATAGGTCGAACAGCAAAGGACTCAAAGAGCATCCTTGTCTCACCCCAAATTTCGTCTCAAAAGCTTCAGAAGTCTTGTCACCGTTCCAGACCACTGACCAAGTATCTTCGTACATCTTTTCAACTAAGTTGCAAAACTTTGTGGACAAACCTTTAGAATACATTTTGAACAAAAGTGCTCTGCGATCCACAGTATCAAAGGCTGCTTTGAAATCCACAAAAAAAGTGTAAGGTTTGTGCCCTCTTGCAAAGAATGACTGAGTGAATTCAGTATTTGAGACAATTTGTGAGCTACCTGGGTAGCAAATTTAGTGATTCCTCACAGGATTTGGTCCAGGAGCCATCTGCTGTTTTAAGAGAGCTTGGCATCCCTGGATTGGTAGAGAGGACTTTCCTAAGTCTGGATGCTTCTGAAGAATCTTCTATTTTGTCACAGAAGTTCCTCCAAGAAGTTCTTTTAGTTATCCTCATTTGTTTTTTATACACTTTCAGCGAGTTCTTATATACATCCCAATCTAAACTTTCTCTGGTGTATTTAGCTCTGTTGAAAAGTTTCCTACATTCTTTTCTGAGCGGTTCGAGCCCTGGCTTCCACCAATGAGGTTTATTTTTGCCCCTAATTTTAGTAAGAGAACAGGAAGTGATCATTGATTTGTTGAGTGCATTTGTTAGATCTTGGGCTTTATTATCGAGATCAGTTTTGTTCAGGGGAGGATTGAAAAGGTCAGGTTTGATTAACTTTTTAAGAGTTTCCCTATATAGGAGCCAATTTGTTTTCCGGTAGTTCCGGAAGGTAGGAGGTTTTTCAGTTTCATCATTTAGACTGAATTGAATGTATCTATGGTCTGAGAACGAGTGTTCAGAAGATACTTTCCAATCTGATATCGATTGATGAACCATATCTGAGACAAGAGTGATATCTAAGACTTCTTGTCTATAACGGATCTAACGATAAATTTCTTAGGGGAAACTGGGTAACCTTTGACTATTTATTTTATTATGCGCTTATTTCCGAAAATATTTATGTATTTCAAAAGTTATTCTTGTTACGTATCCGCCGATTGTTCTAGAACAAACTGTTAAGGAATAATAATTGTGTATATAAAATTATAAAGTTCATGAAGATACTTGAAATGAAATTAATTTTCTTTCTGCCGTTTTCACACCCAAAATTGCAAAGTCAAATGTGCCTTGTCGTCAAATATACCCCAGTTTACCCTATATAAATTATTTATAAAAGTTTTAATAATACTGCGTACCAAGTTTTATCCAAACAAAATTTAAACAATGGAAATAAGGTTAAAAAAAAATGTAATGAAGCAACTTTACCCCCTCCCCCCCGTGAATACGTGCCTGCATAAAGCAAAAGCTTACCACGCTTACCATATGAATAGAGTTCCCCATACTGCATAGAAAGTTCAAGAGGAAGAAGAAAAATTCAAGGTGTGGTGAAAATAAAATAGGTGGAAGGCAACAATAATTAGAACAAGGCATGGTAAAAGTAAACTAGAAGATGATCAGAGAGGAGGAAAAACTCAACTGAAGGCAGCTACAGCAACTGTACAACGACCAAGAACCTCGATGGATCTCTTAATAATGAAAGGAACCAAACCCATCATCATCTTGCCCCCCCCCCCCACTTGCAACGATCATAAACTATAATGGTGAATTCCCGTTAACATTGCTGAAAGACACCAATCAAATTTGCCGGTTTGCCCCCGATAACATCATGAAGACCATACGTGAACACTCGCTCCTTTGGTGTTGCATGGGTTAAACTGTAATGTCTACAAGCCATGCAGTGGTGCCGTCGTAGATAAGACCGCCAGTTTGATTGGTGATACGTCAGTTTGATTTTTCCTGATACGTCAGTTTGATTTCGCCGTATTCGTCTAAAACCAGAGAAAAAATCTTTATCTCATACCCTACTCTAACCACGGTTGCCACTTAAAAATAAAATTTGTTACCAAAATTGAAAATAAAAAGGACCAAAACGAGTAGTAGCCCGTAGCGTAATGGTTAGTGCGTTCGACTGTCACGCTGGAGGTCTGGGATCGCTTCCCAGCCTCGTCCACCTAAAAACTAAAAAGTTTTTTTTCAGGGCTACTGCCTCTTGCGAGGAATTGACAAATCCTCCAAGAGTATCACTTGTCACGAATAAGTGCTTCTCGTCTAGCCGTTCGGATTCGGCATAAAATTGTAGGTCCCTTCCATTCCTGTCGAAAGGCGCACACAGGAATGGTTGCGAGTTGTTAGTCACTAGGCCCTGGTTCTTCATGAGCCGTTGTGCCACCCGATTTATTTTTTAAAACGAGTAAAAAGTGACCAAAATAATTATAATCTTAAAACCTCATAGCACACAGAAAATTAAAGTTAGCCATATTTTTTTATTGATTATCATAAATATTTAATTAGAAACTAACAAAAATAAATAAACAAAAAGGTACAACATAATTCACAAAATTACTTTAAGGGTAAGGTTTATTCACTAAAGGCTTAACTACATAGGCCTACTTTTGTACAAAGTGAGAAATAAATATATATTCTGAAGACACCTGCTTGCAAAAAAACAATGGAGAATGGTGCGTGGTGGTTAGATTTATATGTCAGAACAATTTCCGTATGTTTTTTTGTAAGCATGTTTCTTTGGTGAGCATTTTAATATCCAACTTTTGTACTTTTAAACAAAAGTAGGTCTATGTAGTTGAGGCTTAAATCACATTTTTTCACAGCATTTTATATGAAATTCACAATTTTTTTTAAATCAATCAAATCGAAATTGCGTTTAGTTAAATTAAATCTACTAAAATGTACAGACCTAATATCTACTTATTTAAAAAAAAGGTTTCTGCACATTAAACGCTATGGCTTACATCGTGAATCTCTTTGGACAACATAATATTATTTATGGTGTCAAAGTGAAGTTTGTTTCTTAACTTAGTTTTAATTAAACTTAAATCATAAAACATTCTTTCAGCAGCAGCTGAGCTGTGTGGTAACGACAATAACAAAACTTTAGTAATGCTTTAATTTTACAAGAAAAATTTATTAATATATCTTATTAATAACCTATCCATTTTGTATGTTTTGTTTAAAACAAGAACTAACAATCGAAATAGACGGAGACGCTTAAACGTTTGAACACAAACATATTTTAAACTTTCCATCTGTCAATAAATGAAATGCAGTGCGTTCAATTTAACACATGCATCGTTAACATTAGGCCATGAAAAAAAAATTGCGCTTCATTTTGAGAACATGACAATTAAAAGTCGAGTTTTTTTTATATTTTATCTTCAAAAAAAAAAAAATTACACGACGGAGAACAAAATGACCAAGTGTCCAAGCGTAAAAAAAATTACCAAATTTGGTCACAAACGACCAACGTGGCAACCATGCCCTTGCTACAACGTTGGCGACGACGAACGAGGCAAACAGCTGAGCTTATGTACTCTTTCTTACTATACACGGACCACCACGAAGTTAGCCGACCGACTTTCGATTTTCGAAAAAAAAAAAAAAATGGCAGGCGATGTACCTCTAATTGCTCATGCCCACTCCCACACTTTTTTTTAAATATAAACAAGTTGCACGTTGTTTGGAGCTTTTAAATGTCTATAACTCGGTAACCAAAATGAATTACAAATACAAAAGGACTTTTATTTAGTGAGCAGATAGAGATTTAACTGCTCATCAAAAAATTTGATTGAAAACTTCGTAATTTGTTAATAAATCAATAATTATGATTTTTACCAACCGAAAAGTTAACCATACTTATAAATATTATTGTTATAATTCAGCCATACAAATTTTATGTAGCTTGATGGTGTTCCCGCCTATGGTACCAGGGGTCGCAGGTTCGTACCTCGCGATCTGCTTTTGTTTTTCTTTTTATTAATATACTTATTTTTATTTTATGTGTTTAACTTGTAACAAATGCACGGCAGTTTTTGTTGCCCCACGGCAGTTTTTTTTGGCCCCGCGGCAGTTTTTTTACCCCGCGGCAATTTTGTTGCCCCACGGCAGTTTCTTTGCCCCGCGGCAGTTTTTTTGCCCCGTGGCAGTTTTTTTGCCCCGCGGCAGTTTTTTTTGCCCCACGGCAGTTTTTGTTGCCCCGCGGCAGTATTTTTTGCCCCGTGGCAGTTTTTATTGCCCCGCGGCAGTTTTTGTTGCCCCACGGCAGTTTTTTTGCCCCGCGGCAATTTTGTTGCCCCTCGGCAATTTTGTTGCCCCACGGCAGTTTCTTTGCCCCGCGGCAGTTTTTTTGCCCCGCGGCAGTTGTTTTGCCCCGCGGCAGTTTTTTTTGCCCCACGGCAGTTTTTGTTGCCCCGCGGCAGTTTTTTTTGCCCCGTGGCAGTTTTTTTTGCCCCGCGGCAGTTTTTGTTGCCCCACGGCAGTTTTTGTTGCCCCACGGCAGTTTTTTTTGCCCCGCGGCAGTTTTTTTTGCCCCACGGCAGTTTTTTTGCCGAGCGGCAGTTTTTGTTGCCCCTCGGCAGTTTTTTTTGGCACCGCGGAAGTTTTTTTGCCCCGCGGCAATTTTGTTGCCCCACGGCAGTTTCTGTGTCCCGCGGCAGTTTTTTTTGGCCCCGCGGCAGTTTTTTTTGGCCCCGCGGCAGTTTTTTTGCCCCGCGGCAGTTTTTGTTGCCCCACGGCAGTTTTTTTTTGCCCCGCGGCAATTTTGTTGCCCCACGGCAGTGTCTGTGCCCCGCGGCAGTTTTTTTGCCCCGCGGCAGTTTTTTTGCCCCACGGCAGTTTTTTTGCCCCACGGCAGTTTTTTTGCACCGCGGCAGATTTTTTGCCCCGCGGCAGTTTTTTTGCCCCACGGCAGTTTTTTTGTCCACCGGCAGTTTTTTTGCCCCACGGCAGTTTTTTTGCCCCGCGGAAGTTTATTTTGCCCCGCGGCAGTTTTGTTGCCTCGCGGCAGTTTTTCTTGCCCCGCGGCAGTTTTTGTTGCCCCACGGCAGTTTTTTTGCCCCGCGGCATTTTTTTTTGCCCCGCGGCTGTTTTTGTTGCCCCACGGCAGTTTTTTTGGCCCGCGACAGTTTTTTTGCCCCGCGGCAGTTTTTTTTGCCCAGTTTTTGTTGCCCCACGGCAGTTTTCTTGCCCCGTGGCAATTTTGTTGCCCCACGGCAGTTTTTTTTGCCCCACGGCAGTTTTTTTGCCCCGTGGCAGTTTTTTTTGCCGCGCGGCAGTTTTTTTGCCCAGCGGCAGTTTTTGTTGCCCCACGGCAGTTTTTTTGCCCCGCGGCAATTTTGTTGCCCCACGGCAGTTTCTGTGCCCCACGGCAGTTTTTTTGCCCCGCGGCAGTTTTTTTGCCCCGCGGCAGTTTTTTTGCCCCACGGCAGTTTTTTTGCCCCGGGGGTCAAGGTTATAAATTCCCCGTCAGTCTTCAACTAAGCCCAGTTAAGCAGTGTGAAACATACAAATCAAGGTTTATTCGAAAATGAAAGTTTTTTGTATTTGTTTGTTATTAAGTTAAGCTATTTTGGGTATTCACATTATTCATATTGGAGCTATTAAAAAAAAACGAAACCCGTCCTCAACACCTCTTCCTTTAGTCACATAAGCAGGGAAATTATGATTCCAAAATTAAATAAAGATAGGATAAAATTTAAATCGAATGATCAAACATTTAAGAACATAAAGAATATGTCAAAACAAAATATGTATTTTTTTGAAAGTGTTAACAACTATAAGGGATGATTATGAACATAAATATAGAAGAAATAAAAGCTTGAAAATTAGTTATAAAAGCAACCAATTTTACCGGTCACTCGGGCGTATACGTACTTTTTTATTTAATTTAATTTTAAACTTTATTCTTTGAATAAACTATTTCACTCTTTTGTTCTATATCGACCTTAATTAATTTCAGAATAAAATCATCAAGATCGATGAACAAATTTTGAATTATATTTACGAACGATAAAATTTCCGAATCTTGGCAAAAATAAAAAAAAAACATGTTCAGTTAGAAAGCTCGGCGTTATCACACCAATTGTTTATCATCCACTGGAGTTCATTGGTTTATCGATAAATCTTTCTTTATCTTTTAAAAAAATCGAATACTACGTTTTCACCTACAACTTAATCCAGATTTAAGTGGATTAACCATAAATCTTCTTTGAAATCTTCTGAAATCTTTAAGATTTCCCATACGAATTTTAATCTCCCCAAACAAAGATTAGAAACTAATCGTATTGAAATCTTCTTGGAAGTAGGAGATTGTCAAAACAAACAAACCTTATTTCGTGGAACGCACCTATCTAAATGTCATTTTCTCCACTGACAATAAACAAAACCTCTGAAACTTTATTTTGATAATGCCGGTTTTTGGAGGTGGGAAAATAGATTTTTAAAAGTTTTTCGGGAAACTCTTAAATTTTCCTTAAAAAAAATCGTCGTCATTTTTCACAACATCCTTTTCCAAAAAAGTGCTCGTTCGTGTCTGTGAAATTGTAAGTTTAATAGAAGTAATGAATGTGGGTAGTTTCACTTACCCTTATCCAGACTGTTCTTATACAGGGTGATTGGTAAGGTGCACCAAAAACCTGTAACGAGTAGGTTGGGGCATTTTTCTAAAAAAGTGACTTAAAACAGAAAAAAATACCTTTTTGGAAAGCCAGAAATATTTTCTTTAATTTCCATTTTAAATTAAGTTTGTGAATAGTTTTTAAAAAATTAAGGCTCAGGTTTCCATTAGGCACATAGGCCAAAAAATATAAAAAATGTGTTTTAGATGTCCGCTCAGCCAAAAAACACGACAATTAATTTTATTTTGCGCGGAAATAATTATTAACAAAGTCATAAACAATTTAAGTTTGCACTATAAAACTATGTGCTTACATACAAAACATTATGCAAAATAGGATTTGCCCTATAACCCTTAAATTATGCACCACTTTTGATAATCATCAGGCATGAAAAAACGTGGGTCAAATTTTAGATAAGTTTAGTAGGCTCTGGCTCTGCATAATAAAAGTTAAAAAGTTTTTTTTAAATGTCTACCACGAACAGCGAAAATCAGGAAAATGGGAATTAAGATTGAGAACCTAGTTGTTTAAGTTACTTTGAGCCACCCAAAATAGGTACTATTTATTACACTTAAACTGAAAGGATACACACTGATAACATAGGCGCCTGCCAGACGACTGAGCGGAGACCCTAAGCGGAGCGACGGAGTCGCGTGAGCGGGACAGAAGACCCGAAAAAAAGTTAAAATCCTTAAACCCGCGAAGCGGGCCACTCAAAGTACTATTTATTACATTTAAACTGAAAGCGCACACAAAAACAACCAATTTGAACTGCATATTGAGTTAAAAAGTAGTTTTCAAGAAGGTACGGTATTAATTTAAATTGTTTATAACTTTTTTAATAAAAATTTCCGCGCAAAAAAAAACAGTCTCGTGTTTTATATGCTATTATACATCATTTGAATTTTTTTTTTCGAAGCTTGTGCCAGAAACATTACCCGTCAAACACTGAAAACCGCATGTGTCTAAGACTTTTACTTTTTAAGATATTAAAAAATAAAGAAACCAGCATCTTAGTTAAAACAAGAAAAAACTAGGTTGATGAGGATTCTTCTTAGTATTATGAGAAAGTTGCTTCATTTTTTTCTCATATCTTGAAAAGTAAAAGTCCTAGATCCATGTGGTTTTCAGTGTTTAACTACAAATTAATAAGAGCATTGTGTTTTGAAAACAAAAATAGTACTTAATAACGTACAATTTGTACAATTTTGAACAAAAATTAGTTTGAAATATTTTTGGAATTTTTTTTTCAAATTTTCGAGTTTGAAAATTATTTTTTAAAAAACTATTCACAAACGCAACTTAATTTAAAATGAAAATTAAAGAAGACGTTTATGGCTTTTTAAAAAGGTATGGCAGGGCAAATTTTACCGTTGTTTTTAAATAATATTTTTTCTGTTTCAAGTCATTTTTTTAGAAAATAGTCCCTCCCGCCTTAAGAGAGGAATATAGATCCCCCCTCCTATACCATTTTTTTCTTGTCTTAACCCAACCTTCTCGTTACAGCATTTTGGTGCACCTTATACCAATCACCCTGTTTGTACATTGTTTTAGTATACATTTTGTTTTGCAACAAAATTTTTTTGCTTGCTACCAAAATATTCATTAGGCATTGCTGGCGTTTTTTTCTGCAAATACATATTCTTCTATCCAACGATCCAATTATAACCTTCCGATTATTTTGAAGGATAAAATGTTGGGAAATGTTTACTCATTTTATTTAGTGAAATTCTTCACTGCACCGAAATTATTATCCTTGTTTGCAATTATTTTGTTTTACTCTTGTCATATCGACTTTTGAATGGTAATTCAAAGTGCAAACATCAAACTAATCTTTTTTTCTCTGGTGAAAAATTTCAAGATTAATTTTTAATCTACCCTTTTTAATTCGGGTTATCTTTAGCTGAAAACGTAGTATTATCTCCTTATAATGGGTAAAAGTTAAGATTTGACTTTGTATGTTATTTAATTTTCAAGAAGAATATTTATTAATTTTGTATTCTTTATTTATTTTAATTCTTCGTAACTAAAACAATCAGTTATTCCCTGCATGATACAAATTGATGCTTTATCTAAGCAATTAGATTACAGTTCCAAAAGTATATTCCTATAATACTTTAACTACATGTTCCCAGCAAAAATGCAAGGCTATGCTTTTTTGATGACCAAAACTTGACCGTTCACATAACTTAACCACTTATAAAGGAGAAATATATCTGTGGAGTGTATACTGTATGTGCAAGATTTCTCGAGGGCATCTGTCTGCCGGTCATTTCAACTCTTGGACAAAAGTTCATTTATCTTGCACTTCAGTCCCATTTTGCAAACTTATTTATGGCTCAAGCCACATACAAATGCTTTCATTTATTGTGAACGAGTGTACTTTTGTTAAATTATTCTGAAACGAAGATTTCTTTTTTCTATACTTTTGGTTGGTTAGACACCAACACCATCAACAATTTTAAAACATATACTATACAAATAAGATACATACACGTATGTAGTATTGTGCACTTCCTTGGGCTTCGTGTTTGTCTAGTTGACAGAGAGTGGATGCAGACGATAAAACGAACGTACCAAAATAAAACCGGCATAAATGACAGCGAGAGGGGCATCGCATAGTAGCGATAGCACGCGAAGGGAAGGAGAAGGATGCAACATAAAAACTTTACTCTTGTGATGTACGAGACACAGAGTACAATTGATGAATAATAAGTTTTGTCCCTTCAGCAGCTGTCCAAAATAGGAGAGACAGTTGAAAAATGATTCGAACAGATATACACCCCGTTGTTACTTTGTGCGAATTGCGAATGAAATGTGTCCGACTTGGATATAAAAAGAAATAAAATTCTGTTGATGATTAGAAAAGTATCTTTTTTTGTGCTAGTATTTTTTTGATTTAGATGAGAAAATTCAGCTTGACATAGATTTTTGAAGGAACTCATTTCACAACTTGAGAGTTCCTTATGTGTTGCTATAAACTCCTCTTAAAACAGAGCGACACAATTTGCCACATCAACTTTTATAAATGAAACTTTCTTTTAAGTTAGGTTTTGTTATATAATTTCATCTGGAAACTACTCATAAAAGTCTTCCGACATTTTATGTTTGCTGCAGTCTACTCAAAGTTTATAAAATGTTACTTACTTTATTACTTATTAAGGTGAAAATTACAGCCATACGAATAGATGACGGCTTAAACCAACAATCATCCTTCATGTTATGCTCAACAAGTTGTTTGAGGTCCTTTTCAACTTCTGCGTGTGGACTAAGGTGTGGGGTCATCGTCTACTAAGTAATCCAGTAAGGGTAGATTCGAAGACAGGTCGGGCTGGTTCGTCGCTGTCTAAGCTTTTAAATTTTCTCAGCCATTTCAGCCACCTAATTTTTTACCATGTCGAGGTCACTCTTTAGCCCGCTGAGCTCTAAAATCCTTCGAAAGACATTGGACTGAAAATCACCCGAAGATTATACCTCTTAAAGCACGTCAGTTAATTTTACATCCGTTTTTGATAAGGTCCATGCTTTTATGTATGGGACAAAAGCAGGAACGGAAGGAGAAGGATCTTGAATAAAGGTGTCCTTGGTCCTATGAGACACTGAAGAAAAAAACGATAAGAACAAAGATTCTTCGATTGATATCTTCAGTCTGCACTAATGTCATATTGACAATTATTAGTGGAACTTTAGAAAAAATCTTCGACTTTGAAGTTAAATATATCCTCCATCATGATGTTCCAATTGACGATTTTAGGTTTCTTTCTCGATGGAATTTTGTACTTTATCTTGTTTTAGTTAACAGCTAACAATTTCGACAGTCACAACTCACTTCCTTTACCCGATAGTGTCAACAACATCAGGGGGAAGCAAAAGTAGTCAAACTGACTTTTAAAAAACTGTACCACTGCTGTTTGTTGCGTACTTTTACTTCAAGAAGGAAGGTAAAATGGTTAAATGATAACGCTTGACCTTGCCTTATCCTACGTTTCTACCGACCACTACACTAGACCGAGATTTAGTAACTGGCTGAACACAATAGAGTGCCGCAACAAGAACTGCAGTCGCAAGTAGACCAGACGTCAAAAAATATCGCACGCACTATTTTCTATGTGCCCACAATGGAGCTGTACAGCTTGATAATTTCTGTTGATAAATTCCAAAGTATATCCCTCTTATTTAGTGCAAAATAATTGTTTCACATTCAATCACTATTTTTTTTGTAAAAAAAAAACTATTTTAATCAAACACAACACAAAAACACTGAACACTGAACAGAAATAATTTGTTTTCCGTGCAGTAGCTTGTTTTTTTTCTATTGAGAATGTGCAAAAGCATGCAGCAAAAGTTAAAAGTTGACTAACTTGTGCGATACGGTGCGATGATGCAATAGCAGCTGCGTCGCATTGTGTTCGCAACATTGAATTTGTGTGTATTAAATATTTTGACAAATACTGCAGCACGGATTGCAAATGCAGCTACGTCGTCATTGTGTTCAGCCAGTAAATGAGATTTATTTGGTGTTTCCACTGCACAAAAAGAGGATTATGACAAAACATTCAAATAGTGTTTCATTTTTGTATATGAAGTGGAAGTGAGATAAATAGGTTTCTTTTACATTTCCATCTTTCAACAAAATAAAATGGCGTTAATGGTTCGGTTCCACATGTATTCTTTGAAGAAAAAGATTCTTTGATTTGACAAACTAATGTTTTCAAGAAGCTTTGGATGAAATTTATTTGAAATCATCATTTGAGGAGATTAAAATTTGTATGGAAAATCTTCGCGATTTCAAGAAAATTTTTGTGTTAATCCTGCTAAATCTCAGTTAATTACCTAGTGAAAACTTAGTATTAGATCCTTCTGGCCATCAAATGGTTCCATATGGTGTTCTTACGATTTCGATGGAGCATTGAAATTCCACCATCGTCATCATCATGCATAAGTGAAAGAATTTAAGATTGCACACATGTCCCTAATCCCTCTAATGGTGTAGACAGGGGGAGAAATTGGATGATCAATCCAACCATGAGTCTACAACTATGAAGGTATTGAAACAAAAGGTATCAACTATGATATTTACTTACTTGAAAAATAATCAAAATACCAAGAAAACAACTTTAAAGAGACTATGATAAGCTCATTAAATTCTGATATCGACAGCATTGTCCAATGGGGAATCAACAACCGCGTAGAATTTAATGCTTCTAAAACTCAATGCTGTCTCCTGTCGTTAAAGCGAAACCCACCCCCATCAATGCCGCTTTCCATGGACGGCACTTGCATCGAAGAAACCGAAAAGCTCTCAGTTCTCGGTATGTGTGTCTTAGACCACCTTATGTGGAATGACCACATATTTGACGTCGCCAAAAACGCTGCTAAGTGCTTAGGTTTTCTCTGAAGATGCAAGAAATTCTTTACCCCCTCTGATCTGGCTGTAATCTACAAAGCCTTTATTCGTCCCAAGCTCGAGTATAATTCACATACATGGACTAGTGCACCTATAACTCAGCTAAGCTTGTTGGATAGAATTCAAAAAAGGGCCCTAAAAATAATAGGTGATAGAACAATAACGTCAACAATAACGTCTCTCAAACACCGCCGTAATGTCATCTGATTCTCACTGTTCTATCGCTATTTTTATGAGTAGTGTTCAGGTGAAATAGTCAGTTGCATTCCTCCCCTTAAACAATTCAACCGTAATACTCGCGCTTTTAGGAATGCTCATCAGTTTACCATTGAGCCCAACTTCGGACGTACCGTTAAGTATAGGGATTCTTTCTTTAGCCGCACAACAAGAATGTGGAATGCTTTACCTGGCCCTATTTCCCCCCCCCCCATTTTGATATTTAGACCTTCAAAACCAATGTGCATCGGTATCTCCTTTTAAATCCTTCCTTATTTTCCTAACGCTCGCACTGTGCTTGTCATATTAAGGGTAGTAAAAACCCCTTTAGTGCGCGGCATGTTACAAAAAAAAAAATACTTGAACCAGGATTATACAGCTGGCCAAAGTGTCAGGAAAGCAAACCAAAGAATGTTATCACCTTGAGGAAATATATGTTACCATTTCACATTGCTCATCACCGTATATTCGAACAATTCAATAATTCCGAAGTTGTAATCTCTATGAAGACGACGAAGTAATCGATGATGAAGGATTGGTACACTCGGGCGTATACGTAATTTTTTTTTATTTTATTGGCTTTTTATCAATCGTTTGCTTTATTTTTTAATACACATTATTATTTTATTAGGTATAATCAGTTAAAGCAAGATGTTTTATTTAAGTATTTTAATATTAAACGTCCGAATGGGAGTGAATAGTGCATAGAAATAAAATTGACATCATTCTGAAATTTAATTTTCGTAAAATCACCACCAAAATTACAGGTACAAAGTCTTATTAACAATAGCTGGAGAAATTGACGAAAAATATTGATAAAACAAAAATTATATTGTAGGTACCTCTTTTAGAGCAATTTGTTCAATCAGTTAAACTATCAGAGGAGTAAATACTATATAGCAACAGGAACAAATTTTAGCTGTACGACCAATTTTGTTGACTATTGAAAAATTTAAAACAAATATTTTAGAGAATCATATAAAACAAAAATACCTTGATATAACGTTTAGGTTCTTGCATGATGAACAGTAGACTGAATGAAGTAGCAGAAATCATAGACAATTCAAAGCCGAAAAAGTCAGATGGGCCAGTCGGTATCACAAACTGACATTTCTGCCACATGCAGTGATGATCTTTTTAACAATCATCGTAAACAACTGCATAAACAACTGCTACTTCCCCCAGACGTAAAAAACAGCAAAAATCGTCACCATTACGAAAAAACGCACTTGCAACTTAGTGTTTACTTGCAGGCCAATTTTGCTTCTGAACAACAAAAGTAAGATACTGGAAGAAAGATTACTTCGGAGACTAAGGGGCCAGTTATAGCTATCATTGAAAACCATCATTGATAAAGTTGTCTGTTGATTTTGAGACCCTTCGAAAGTTTAATCATTGAATATTTGAATGCAGAAATATAGCTTACGACTTCAAAGTTATTTCTCCTCCAAAAAAAATTCATTTTGACCCATATCTTCCCCATAACGTAACTTTTAATTTTTCAATGATGAACTACCTTACCAATGATCATTGAAAAAATTAAAAGTTACGTTATGGGGAAGATATGGGTCGAAATTATTTTTTTTTTGGAGGAGAAATAATTTTGAAGTCGTAAGCTATCTTTCTGCATTAAAATATTTAATGATTAACTTTTCGAAGGGTCTCAAAATCAACAGCTAACTTTTTCAATGATGGTTTCCAATGATAGCTATAACTGGCACCTAAAGGTGCTCAGCAGCAAAAACGTCAACATCCCGGATATGCAGTTTGCCTTTAGGGAAAAGCATTCTACTTTTCATCCGCTTCTTAAGTTCCAGCATGACGTCACTATAGCGCCCCATCTATCGTGTCACCGTTGGATGCTGTCTTAATATGGCTTGAAGCTCTTTTCCATAAGTTCCACCTATTACATTTACCTCCGCCACCTATAAACATTCTTTTTCCCTTCTTTATTTTAGAAAATTTAACGTTCAACTAGGCCAAGGTACATATTATATTACAGGTCATTTGCGTTTTCATCTGTTCAGTTTTTCGCATGTTGTAGAAATCAAAGAAAACTTAATTTCATTTCAAACAACTATCACAGGGCCAGCCATTTTTAATTTCTGACAGCCTGCGCAGTATAGTGCCGTCATAAGTAAAAAGGGCGTAAGCGCCAAGCACAGTACACATATCTAAGGTATTATCAGGAGCAGCTTGTCAAATTTCAAGATGGCTGCCTCTTGAGTAAGTACACAGTTAACAAAAACAAATTATTGGTGCCCCTTGTGTGAGTACACAGTAAACAAAAACAATTTTGTGGTGATTGTTTGAATTTCAAAATTTTAACTATTGATTTTGACAACATGCGCAGAACTGAACAAAAATGAAAACGCTAGTGATATTACCTGTAATATATGTACTTGAGCGCCAAGTATCAAAAAATGAGTTTTGGTCGTAAGTGGAATTTTTAAACAGTGTCTTCTTTATGTGTCGAATAAATAATCATATTTCCAACTGGAAATGGATCAAAATCACGAATCAAAATGGGCATAAATGCATTTTCGTATTGTTTTCAAAGAAACCAAGAACAGTAAAACGCATTTATTTCAAAACTACAAAAATGTAGATACGCCCTTTTTACTTAGGATGGCAGTATAGTACCTTAGATATGAGTAATATGCAACTGAGCCACTGCAAATCACAAGTGAAGAACATCAACGCTGGAGTTACCCAAGGTTCAAAAGCTAGCTTCCTCCACAGCTTGATGACATCTACCCAGCCTGCGCCAACTGGATGTGAAAATTTCCTGTATGCAGATGACTCCCTTACATATTTATGTCACAATTATGTCTCTTCTGGGAGCTGTACGCAAAGTTGAGTACCACATCAACAGACTCCACGCTTTCTACAAGAAATGGGGCATCCCGATAAACACCTAGAAATCGGAGCCTATGTGCATCAGAAGACCCAGTAGAGGAAGTCGCAGCGCAGCCAACTGCAGAAGCCTGGTTCTGATACTTCCGGATGGATCTACGATAGCAGCCAAAAAGAACCTGAAGTACATATCCACTTTTAGCGCCACTTCAACGAGCTGTTAAGGTTCAACCAGTCAAAAAAGCCAACTGGGCCTTCCAACGACGACAACGAAACGGACTAAGCCACAAGACGAAGATAATTATGTACAAGCAGCTCCTGCAGCCTGTTATCAGCTATTCCTTTCTAGTCTGATTTTCCATCTCGAAGACGGCCATGAAGGAATTTCAGATGTTCGAAAGAAAGTTATCCAACGACATTTCGACCGATAGCGAATAAATTATGAGATATCATAGCAATGAGCATCTTTACACAGAGACAGAAGTACCTACTGCTTTCAGCACAAAAGCTCTTAGGAAATCCCAACAGTCAACCGAATTAATTGATGAGAAGGATAGCTACCGAGGAGCGATAACCCAAGCCGAGATACCTCAATATAATGGAAATTCTGGTCGACAACATCAGCACAGATAACGAGCAGGCTTATTTATTCTATACTGATAGAGGGTCAGCATATCTCCACGGCTATATGCCAACCCATCCCTCCCCCAAAACCACAACTTGACAACCGGGAAGCAATAGCCCTAAAACAATAAAGTCAACCGACACTGATTCACGCTATCATAATATGAGACTTAAAAATCAATAATGTGGTATCGATCTTAAATTCCTAAGGGGCTGATCAGATCGTAAAAAACTATCTCCTATACTCTGTTGTTAGCACAGTTCCATTTATTAGATATACATACTTATCCGACCGAATTTAACAGTTAGGTTGATATCTGCGTCTTATCATGTAATGTTACTATACCGCTGCTTTAAAAAATTCAGCTGATAGGCTAACATGGAAGTCTGCTGTTTCCAAAGTTGAGGCTTTGTTGATTTGAAGACCATCCGAATACTACGTATTCTAGAAAAGGTTGTATAGAATTATGGTATTAAGAATCAAACTCCAACTATAAAAAACTATGTAACCTTAAAAAGGTTGAATTTCATAATAACCAAGCGCACGTTTTAGGCCTCACTAAAAACTCAAAAGAATTTTGGAAAACTGCTATGGAAATAAACGGATCCAATTTTGTAATAGGCACAACTATATCGGTGGATGATCTGTCTGAACACTTCAAACAGCTACTGCTCAATAAAACTAGTTTATCTTTTGCATATGCTGAACCGTTTATCGCAGACGAAATATTGGACTCTGAAATAAGCATAAATGAAATCCAAGCTGTAGTTGACAAAGCAAAAAATGGAAAAGCACCTGGTGAAGACGGTATACAATACGAATTTTTCAAATATGCTTGTCCAGCTTTAAACTACCAACTAAAGCAATTATTTAATAAAATATTTACAACAGCGACTGTTCCTGCTTCCTTTAAAAAATCCGTAATATTTCCAATTCATAAAAAAGGTGATTTAAACAATCCTGAAAACTATCGTGGAATATCTTTTATGAACACCATTGCCAAAATATTCTGCGGTGTCCTTGTGAGCAGGCTAGAAAAATGGGTGGATGATCATGAAATTCTAACAGACCTACAAGCGGGATTCCGGAAAAATTATTCAACTGTTGACCAAATTTTCTGTCTAACTGCAGTGATAAAAGCGTTTCAGGCTAGGAAAAAGAAGGTCTATTCATTTTTTGTAGATTTCAAGGCGGCGTTTGATTTAGTGAATCGAAATGCACTACTTTACAAGCTTTCTCGACTGGGCCTTTCTTCGAAATTCATTAAAATTTTAAAAGAAATGTATACAGATACACAAGCTGCAGTGTGGGATGGATCACTTTACTCACAATGGTTTTATACGGAATCTGGAGTAAAACAAGGATGTTTACTTAGTGCCTTATTGTTTTCACTATTTGTAAATGACATAGTTACGTGTATACCTGGAGGAATCCGAATCGCCGAAACCATTGTGAATGTTCTCTTGTATGCAGATGACTTAGTACTACTGTCAGAGTCCCCTGAAAACTTACAGTTAATGGTAAACCGCCTTTCGAATTACTGCGAAATTTGGGGTCTTACTATAAACATCGATAAATCGAAAATTATTATCTTCCAACAGAACTCAAGAAGTGTAACAAAATATAATTGGTTCTTAAATGGCAACAAAATTGAAGTTGCTAATGAATACAAGTATTTGGGAGTGAAAATAAATTCTACTCTGGATTTCAGGAAGCACCTTCAAGAAAAAGCAAATTCATCACAAAGCTTGGTCAACATAACATGGCGAAAAATTTTTACGAACGAAAATGTTACACTTTCCGCTAAATACAAAATTTTTGATAGTGTTGTGAAATCAACACTCTGTTATGCTGCCCAAGTTTGGAGAACAGAGGAGTTTGAAGAGGTTGAAAAATTTCATAAAAATTTTCTGAAAAAGCTTTTTAATCTGCCGAGAAATACTCCGAATTATGCAGTGTATTTGGAAACTGGGCTGCCTAAGATTTTTACTTACACTCTGAAACTTCAAGCAGACTATATTTTAAAAATAACTTCCCACACAGATACTCGTCTCACGAAAAAAATGCTTATGTATGAAGAAAGAAACAAGGACTGGTGGATAATAAAATGGCAGAATAGGGCTCCTTCTTCTGGGATCGATTTGCAGTGGAATTTTAATAATATAATGCTATTAAAAGAACAGCTTTACACCATTATACAAATTAATGACGATAATACTCGAAGTGCCTTAATAGCGGAAGCACGTCAATCCGAAAGCAGAATTATTTATTCGCAGCTAAACTATAACCTTTTGAATAACAAATACTTTCAAGATGACTTCAGCTATAAGGAAATATCGCTTTTATTTAAATCAAGGTGTGAGCTACTCTTCTTAAATGGAAGACCATACAGCGGCAACTTTAATCAATTTTGCACGCTGTGTAACATGAATGCCAAAGAAGACAACTTCCATTTTATCAGCATTTGTCCTATTTTTAGACACCAGAGGCTTGCATATCAAGGAAAAGAGAAGTTTACAATGCTAGAAACGATTGAAATCTTAAACGGATCAAACTGGAAATCTCTATGTTGCTTCCTAAAATCTATTCATAAATATAGAAATTTGTTAATAACTGAGTTTATTTAAATTTTTCGTTTATATAAACAAACTTTATTGCCAACTGAGCTGACGGCTAAGCCAAAGCGTTAAAATTCATAACTTATGTAAACTATGTATGTTGAAATTATATAAATAAAAATGAATTTATTACTTAAAAAAAAAAATTATTACTTACTACTTATGCGAGACGAGACCGATGTGAGACCGAGACGAGACTGAAAATTTTCGATTTTAACGCGACCGAGACGAGACTTACAAAAGTCTCGCAGAGTCTCGTCTCGTGGCCAGCCCTACTCTCTAACATACAAAACCGTCTTCTTCTTCTTGCCTTGGTGTTTCTCTTATCACAAAACCGCAAACCTACTCCTTGCTGCACTAGGCGAAGTATACTTTCTCATAATTTCACGTGCATATTATTTCTTATACTTTTCTTATGCCAAAAAAGGAGTGACAGGTAAGAGTTGATTTCAATTCATGTTCCCTAACTACCTCAAATTTACCAATACTACCTATGTTAACATTCTCCTATTTCTTAACAGCATAGATATACCGTTAAAATTCTTAAAAAAATTAGCATACATCTAATTAATGAAATCAAAATTGGCGTTTTAGAGTTCAATTCAAAGGATCAGAAGCACTGAATTCTGAACGTTCATAACATAGCATGTAGGTGTGAGACACAAATATCCCTACAAATAGTTGAAGATGATCTACTAAAAATAAATTCAACTCATTAATATAACTTCTTTAAATTACAGTTGGCCTTGGTGCTTCATAAGTGCCCATTAATTTCTTGTGCTTCAAATACCTACATCGCTTTTTTTATAAAGTAAAACAATAAATAAACTAAAAAACGATGGGGAATTTCGTCATAGATCTAGGTTGGTACTTATAACTCAATTATGCTCATTTTGTCAAAGTCTTACATCATAAGAAAAAAAAAACACGAGAAAAGATACTTGTTTGTCCTGAGTGAAAAATATTCTAAAAGATGGTCTATATCGTTATCTTCATCTCGTTCAAGCCACATAATACCATTCATATTTACTTAAGCAACTAAATTAAACTTCATTAACTGAACTTGGCTATGTCTGCATTGAAATTTCTTTCATGGGGGCGGGGAGCGGGGAGCGGGGGCGGTTCCATATTGCCATCTTGTGTTGGAAAGAAGTTTGATTTCTTATATTATTTTCGCCACTGAATACACAAAACTTCGTTATTAACTACTAATTAATGTTACTTTACTCTCTTAAGCGTACTAACTATTTCCCTTCACGTTATCAGTTTCAACAAATTTTCATCATTTATTAGCTTAGACCTTCTTCATTTTCTTCTCCCTCGCTCTCTTTCTCTGTATTAATCTTACTAGTTTATATGCAAGAGTGAGTGTATGTTTGACTTTACAGTTGCCATTTTACCGTTAAAAAAAAAAAAAACAAATAAAAAAACTCAACCCACTTTCAAAGGCAACCGAGACAACCGAGAGAACCGACTGACTTTGTGAACATTTCAAATAGCTGCGTCCTCGTTTACTGTTTCTCGTTACGTTAAAAAAGAAAAGTGAATAATTAGCAATAAACATCCAGGTGATGCAAATGCTGAAAATGAACGGGAATTGTGCATAAATTGCTAATTATAAAAAAAAACTTTTCGTTTGTGGAATTGTTAAGTTTTATGTACCTTAATATAGATGTAGGAGTAAGTATATACGAGTGTACGTAGGTATATCGTTTGTGGAACTTGGCAATTAAAACAAAAAACTAGTGACATATAAAGATATGCTAATACCATCGCAAGAACGTTACACCTTACATTTATAACAAATCAATCAATTGAAGTTCGTAAGTTGGTTACTCAGAAGTTCATACAAAGAGATCTGATTGTGAGAAATGAATACACCGAGGGAGAAGAATAATTGACCAATTTTTTATATTTCCAGTTTTTTTTTGTAGCCAACAAATTTAACGAATCCCCTTTTGTTTTATTCTTGTAAGTTTCTGGTTGGGCGCCATTTATGAAACCGACAAATTGTCGGAGTTTAGTTTGCATTGTTTTAAATTCTTTAAGACTAAGATACTCTTCAGAAATGATGTGATATTACTGCTCCAACCATACGATATCCTTCATTTGATAATGGAACCAACGACTATGGTGACAACATCAGGGAGTCAACAATAAAACACAGGACAAGGTTGGTGTATGTACATAGTTGCGGTATCTATATTACACAAACTAACTTGAAACTATCTTCCTGGATCATAAATTAAACTCATATCAGTGGAAAGATAAAGAAGATTTATGAATAAAGCGGAAGAGGGAGGAGTAGGTGGGTTATGTACCTGTTTCAGTTCATTCAACAATATTATGGCTTTTGTTTGAGTTGAAAGCATATTAGAAGCCAGGAGGAGGAGGAGGAGTAGGAGTAAGAATAGGAGTTTATGGATATGAATTTGAATAAGCATTCAAGGCTAATGCCTTCTAATCTTCCTCCCCCCATTGTGTTAATCTGATTTCAACGCTCCTTTGTGAGCGTTCAACTGTAAAACATAGTTCTAGTGAAAAGTTGTAGGATAAGTGTTATAGTGAAATGTAAATTGGGGAATGAAATAAAATTTAAACACACTTAGTTATTCGAGCAAGTAATAACTAAATTTGTTTAGTTGCAAGTCGTGTCGAAACTCAGTTTAGTACTAAGTCGTATTGAGAATCAGCAAGAAAAAGAAGAATCATGAGGTGATGCATTCGTGTTGGAGATTTGTTGTCATTATGTAGTATTTGGAACTTTATATGGGACACTAAAAATGCAAAAAAGACATTGAACTGGAAAAGCATTGAAAAACTACTAGCTATTAAATTTTTTTAGGCTAATATCGCTGACGATTGTCACTAAAATGTGCCACTCGGTAAGTGGAAAACTGCAGGCTTCAATAAATATTAGTTGTATAGTTAACAACAAACATCAACATTTCTGTGACAATAAGGGTATGCAACGTGCGTCGTAAGTTTACAAATTGTGTAAAATGTTAAGTTTACACAAAAGTTCGCATAAACGACCTTTTTATTCATTTCGTTAAATGCTGTGCAATTGGATCAGCTGTTAAGCGTCAAATATTAAACATAAACAATTATGTAGACGTGTTCAGTTTTCGAAGTTATTTTTAAATGGACAACCTCTCCCGAGCCAAAACGAAATCAGAGCCGAATTTCTTGGAACAATACAAAATGTAAGATACGTTGAAACTATGTATAAAAGTCGGAAGCACAAGGCAGGGTTCGGACGAAAATAAGCAAATGCGAAAAATCATATGGTGAGTACATATTGTATCGGTTTCTTGATTTTTCGTTTACTTTTGCTTTCGGAAGTGAAGAGCGCCCAAAGTGCAGCTCACGGAAGTAAAACTGAAATTTGTTGAGGAAAGAGAACAACAAAAAGAGGAAGAGTGAATTATGGCTCAATCCTGATATTGATTTTTCAGAAAGTTCCTTTTCATTCGCTTATGACATCTGCTTTCGAAAGTTTCCGACTATTAAGAATCTCCCAAACAAACGCAAATCATTCGTTGACGACGAAGAAAACAACAATAACAAGACGTTGTTGATGTATGTTGTTTCACTTTCGACAACGAATGATTCCTATTTGTTTGGCAGAGCCTTCATAGTACTATTTTAATAATTTACGAAAAGTAGCTTAATAGTTGAATAAATGTAGACGCCCGAATTATTTTGTCTTGTATTAACTACGTTTTCATTCAGAACATATCGCGGTTCGATAGGTACAGAAAACGGCTGGAGTTCATATCATATATATCATATTTATGAACACGCATAGTTCTAAAAGTCACAATGATTCTTTAGGCAATTTTATTAAATTTGTGTAAATCATTTACAATACCCATACCTCATACGCCATACCCATAAATAATTTCCCAAATCAAAGAAAAAATCATTTTTATTTTATTTTTAACCTTTTTCCAACTCTTGCTAGTGGGACCACAGTTAAAATATGTTAAAATAAGTGTTCCGTTTTTTAAACGACTACAACATAAAATGAGAAATGGCCACTTAAAAATTCACCAGGGTTCAAAACAGGGTTCTTCACAATTCAAATGATGGAGTTCACTAAAAGTGTAGCGAAAAAAAAAAATTGTACAAGAGAGGTTATAAATTTTCTTTTATTTGATAGGCTAATACATTTTAAAGTGCAATAAGTTTGGTTTTTTTGATAATCTTTATTATTGTAGCAGATAAAAGGGGAAATGTCCTTCTATGTCTTTTTTCTAATTTCCTAATTAAATGCTGGAGTTCTGAAATTTGTTTGGTGGATAGATACTAAAATTCTAAGAATCTTACTAATTTAAGAGTTTTATCTATCTCCTACTGATATGCAGATATAAATGTATTTTAAACATTTTATCTCAAAATAGGCTAATTTCAAAAAATTGAATTAAATCAGGAGGTCCGCTAAAAATTAGAATTATATATGGTTGAAAAATAAATAAAACCAAATTAAAGTTGTCACATACAAATTTTTGATTTTGAAGAGATTTTGAGTATATGAATTTTTGGAAATAGTCGGAAAACCTACTCTCATAAACTGATTTATATCTTCTAAATTTTCACCTTTTTTTTACTTTAAATTTTCACCGTTATTATATTCTTTTCAAGTTTACAACCCCAACCCATCGATTATTTCGATATAGAACCCATAGCTGCGTCTTACGTATAATAAGCGTAATATCCCTATACATATCGCGATTTTTAGATCGCCAAAGAATTTTCACTTCTGCCACGAGTACTGAGTTACACGCGCTCTTTTTTATATAAAAATCTTTTGACACTTAAATCAGACATTTGTCATACTAATATATGGTCTTATTTCATAACAAAATATGGGCTTTTTCAAACCGAAAAAAAGCCATGTGTCCGAATATAGCATTATGTTACTTTGCAAAAGCGTTATAAGCATGGCGTTATGCCACAACAGCAATAAAAATGTTGTCTTGATGTTTAATAATATGTTTTATATTTAAAGTCCTTATTTGGGAAATTTTCTTCTCCCCCATAAAGATTCAAAGTATATTTAATGCTTCAACTTATATTTGAATAGATAAAGCTGGCGTTTTGGTGGGCATGTTTATTGTTATAGATTTAAAAATATCAATAATTAAGTTTTAGCGCAATAATTTTGAAATTTTTAGGTTCCTATCCTATATGATATATATATGCCACGAATTGATTATTCAGAATAAGTAATGGGAAAACCAAAAAGGTATCTTTAAAACGTGTTTCCTTTTAATTATGTTAATTGAAAGAAAAAACAATAATAATATTTGAAGGCGAGTTATATCGTGGATTTCAATAGTTTGGCGGAACTCAAATGCCTGTAACTTATAAAATCTCTTTCTTGAGTCAGAAATTTTTAATTGGAAAACATTTGAAGAAGCTACCACTTATATAAAATTAAAAAAAAAAATAATAACATCAGCGAATTATATCGCGGCTGTCAGTTGTTTGGGGCCACTCAAACGTCTGTCACTTACATTTTATTTATTTTTTGGGTCAAGACCTTTTGATTCGGATACATTTCAAATGGTTTCCCTCAAAATCCTATTATTATCCTATTATTTCGCGTCTTTCCAGCTGTTGGATGACACTAAAAACTATTTGTTTTATACAATAGTACCCGGGCAGTCAAGACCTTCCGATTGCGATACATTTTGGTGGCTTACATCAATTATCTTAAAATTTCGATAAAAAATCCGCGACTTTAATCGTGTCTGTCCGGGGTTTTGGGGCCACTTAGGCGTCTGTCATGTACATATTTAAACTCAGGGGCTCAAGATCTTTCGTTTGTGATACATTTCAAGTGGTTTCCTTTTTGACAAAAAAACGCCAAAAAAAAACCATTTTCAGGGACGTCTGTCGGGGGTTTCGGGGCCACTGAGACGTTTGTCACGTACATATTCACACTCAGGGAGTACATGGCTTAAAGTTGTGATCCATTTCGGGTGGTTTCCCAAAAGCCTAAAACGCCAAAAAAAATCGCGTTTTCGGGGACGTCTGTCTGGGTTTTGGGGACACCTACACGTCTGTCGAAACCATTTTTGTAATCCGAGAGTTGATGGCGTCAAGTTGTATTACCTTTTGAAATGGTTTCCCACTTTTACGTGGTAATGGGGCCACTACATGCTGGCAGACGAACGTATTCGTTATCACCTTCACCAGGACTACCTATACTATTAAAATCTTTTGGTTTCCTCCAGTTAACTCCAAAGGATTGGAGTGATCCTTAAACTGCCTCCGAACAATTCGTCGCAGTGCTGCCTGTTCTTCTTCCTTCCTTCCAACCAATAGGATATTTCTACATGGCTATATGTTTTGCAATTTTATATCTTTAAAATGATTGTTTTTCTTGAATTATGTACACTTTCTTGGAACACTAGAAAATATAAACAAAAACAATTTTTTAATATTCGTCGCTTGATTAAGTCTTTGCTGTTTGTCCACAACATCTGTTAAAACAAAAAGACACCATGCTTAAAAACGGAGAGGGAAATTTGGTATATCCGCTTGCTCAGAATGTTTTTTTTTTTTAAGAAATCGAAAGGAGAAGAATTAGAAAGCGTATCATGGCACTCAGTGACCACAATTTTAACAGGAAATTGCAACACCTCATTCATTTTACACTTTTTTTATATTCAAGAAAAAACGTATTGAGGGCTGTTTTCTGAACATACCTATTTTTCGAACTATCAGTTCTAAGTTCGAAGTGAAATCTTATTCGGCCGAAACTCCTGATAGCTTTTTAAAATCCGGAGGAACAAAAATATTTCGGGGGAAAGGTTTTTCGGGTGAAACTCCTGATAGCCCTATGGTATGTATATATTAACAATAAATACAATTAAAAACCAAAATTATTTTGCTAAGTATTTAG
Organism: Melangyna quadrimaculata; assembly: GCA_949320155.1. Classification (NCBI taxonomy): domain Eukaryota; kingdom Metazoa; phylum Arthropoda; class Insecta; order Diptera; family Syrphidae; genus Melangyna; species Melangyna quadrimaculata. The sequence continues at coordinate 443,491,120 of OX439483.1, forward strand.
GTTATTACATAAATGATGCAATAATATTAATTGGTCTACTTTCTTCAAAATCTGGTAGCATAATTATTGGAAAAATTAAGTGCAATTTGAGATAAAAAGCCCTACCTTGGCAGCCCTAGTTGTGACATATATTGCAAACACTTGCGAAATATTATGCCTACTATTCATATTTTTGGAATTGTCAACATTTAGAAGGTTCCCGGCTGGAAAAATGCCCAGCTTCTAGACGAGGAAAACTTGTCAAATACACGTCAAGCCCTTGCAGGTTTTCAGTAAGTAAAATTTAGGCCCTAGTTATAGCTATCATTGAAAACCATCATTGAAAAAGTTAGGTGTTGATTTTGAGGCCCTCCGAATATTTAATCTTTGAATATTTAAATGCAGAAATATATCTTACGACCACAAAATTATTTCTCCTCAAAAAAAAAATCATTTTGACCTATATCTTCCCCATAAAGTAACTTTTAATTTTTTCAATGATCAGTGGTAAGGTAGTTCATCATTGAAAAATTAAAAGTCATTTTATGAGCAAAGTTGTGACAAATTGAATTTTGTTTTACCAAGAAATAATTATTAAGTCAATTAGCATCAAAATAATCATTTATTTTTCTTCAAAATCTCTCAAAATTGACAATAATTAATATTTTCAATGATGGTTTTCAATGATAGCTATAACTAATCCCTTAGGGGCCAGTTAAAGCTATCATTGAAAACCATCATTGAAAATATCAATTGTCAATTCTGAGAGATTTTGAAGAAAAAATTAATGATTATTTTGATGCCAAAGTAAAGCTAATTGACTTAATAATTATTTTTAGGCAAAACAAAATTCAATTTTGCACAACTTTTCTCATAAAATGATTTTTAATTTTTCAATGATGAACTACCTTACCAATAATCATTGAAAAAATTAAAAGTTACGTTATGGTGAAGATATGGGTCAAAATGAATTTTTTTTGAAGGAGAAATAATTTTAAAGTCGTAAGCTATATTTCTGCATTAAAATATTCAATGATTAAACTTTCGAAAGGTCTCAAAATCAACAGTTAACTTTTTCAATGATGGTTTTCAAGCTATAGCTATAACCATCATTGTAAACATTAAAAGTCAATTTTGAGAGATTTTGAAGAAAAAATAAATGATTATTTTGATGCCAAAGTAAATCTTATTGACTTAATAATTGTATCCAGGTAAAACAAAATTCAATTTTGCACAACTTTTCTCTTAAAATGACTTTTAATTTTTCAATAATGAACTACTTTACCAATGATCATTGAAAAAATTAAAAGTTACTTTATGGGGAAGATATGGGTCAAAATGAATTTTTTTTACGGAGAAATAATTTTGAATTCGTAAGCTATCTTTCTGCATTAAAATATTTAATGATTAAACTTTCAAAGGGTCTCCAAATCAACAGCTAACTTTTTCAATGATGGATTTCAATGATGTAATATAAATGTTTCATACTCTCGTGAGGTTCTCGCTAGTAAGAACTTGTTGGACGTTTTTGGCATCCTATCAGACTAAGCACTATCGTTATTGATACATATGCAAAATTTTAACTAAGCAAATTGAATCGATGAAACGAAAAATAGAAATTTTAACTTTTATTATAATTGATCAGTTTTGGTTTAGAAAAAAAAAATTAAAAATTTCACGCTTTTGCAAATCCTACCAAGATAATCATATAGGTATTATTTAATTTCGAAAATCTCTATTTTCAACCACCCACCCCCGCCAAAGGCTTTTTGAACTTTTCATTAAAATTAATCAAAAATTATAATTTACTGCCTTAAACTATATTTACTAAATACCAGATGGTTCATCTCAAATGGTTCATATCCGGTTGTTTTTGTGGTGGGATGGAGTTTAGATTAAGCGCATTTTTGTACACGATACTAAATCAAATAATATGATAATAAGAGTATTTTACAAATAGCCCAGTATCATACTAAATTTTCTTTAATATCATATTAAATTCATAAAAATGTGCGCTATTATTTTTATTGTTCAGGTTTTTATTTTTGATCTGAGTTATTTTACTATCGGATCACAACCGATACTAAAAACCCCTTTTTTAATGTTTCTAGCAAAATATGAAAAAATCTAGTTTTGCTGGTCCGAGGCCTAGAGTTGTTTATCTGACGAGGCAAAAGGGTTCAGCCATGCTAGGGCCTTGCCAGAATCTATTTAAAACTCTTTAGTGCCATGTCGAAACTAGAATGTTTTTCTGCGCGGGTTATATTAAGAGCGATTTGATTCCTTTTAACGCCGTTCATTTTGGTCTTTCGAGTCGGATTAAAAATTTCTGGCAAGTGTTTTACATTCGCCCTTTGTATATTATTCCGCAAGTGCTTGAAATATATCACAACAGCTGAGTTCAGAGCCAGTAGATGACGTAGGCAGAGAAGCAGTATCCAATATGAATTCTAAGTAATTTTGAAATGATTGGTTATTTTACAAGCGTCAATATTTCTTTGTTAAAGTATATTTATTTGCAAGATTGAGGAAAACTTATATAATTTTGCAAGCAAAACAATTAAATGAAATCTATCATTAAATATTTATTAAAAAAAAAAACTTCCTTTAAATTTCAAAAATGATTCCTTTCCAAATACAAATTACTTAAGGTTCTTAAGTTCTAAAATTTCGCATTTGCTTATATTTTCAAGCGTGTTTATTTTATATTTTGAAACCATGAATAAAGTTCAACATGGGTTGGTTATATAGTATAATGTCCTTTCATTGGAGCTAAAAGTATAGAATGGACACTTTTTCAACTTTTAATTACTTTTTCAAAAGTAGGTCACAATGAAAGTACGAGTATCTTGGCGTCGTTAATATCGTATTGTGTTGCTATCTATGTATGTTGCATAGGTGTTCCAACCAACTACAAGCATATAAAAACCCCTTTTTCAGTGTTATCTTTTAATTGATAAATTGGTTCATTGAATGTGGGATGATACTTAATTTGATACAATATTTCCTAATGATGACTCGGGAAAGTTACGACAGCGTAAAACAGCTGTTCAACTTCTAAATTGACACAGTTGCAATCAGAGATGGAATTAATACCTAGTGAACCAATCGAAAATACTCTTAAACGAACCACCAATTACAACTGGCAAGTAGCACTCAGTTGTCAGTGAATGAGAGAATCAACTTTGACATGATTTTGATTAAGTTCCCAGCTTCCGATACGAAGGTACATTGTAGATACTTCCATTATGTCCTCCCTCATCCTCAGTATTAAGTCAAAGTGGCTAACGCAAGTAAAGAAGAAATATTTTGAACATTTATAGAGATATTCGCCCCCTCAACATAGCCCCCCTTTACCAGAACCATGCATACAGTTTAATCAAAATCCATTCGGAAAACCTCAAAAATCACTGAATTGCATTTTCTATCGGATTCCCTAACCTAAACAAAAGTCATTGTGTGCCATGGTCCGGTAACTGTTGTGTTCCTGTTTTTACCAATAGATATAGACTAGAATATGCCATCATAGGAGTAACAGCCAGAAGGAGGCAGGCAGGAGCAAACCTACATAAGTATACAAACAGGAGCAGCACCAAAAACAGAACAACAACAACAAAATGGGAGTCTTAGCGTCTCTGCTGGATTGGTGCACGTTTGAAGTTAATGTTAACGTAGATTGCTGTAATTGCAATCCTTGTACCGCCAGTGGTCAGCAGAATTTATTGTTCTTCGAAAGACTATCATTATTCTCTGACTTAATCGGAATTGGAGTTTGAGGTTTTTTGTCTTTGTTTGTACAATATATAGCAAGGACCCTCTAGTAAAGGCATGTATATGTGTGTATGTATGCAAGTCCTGCTGCAGTGCAGACTACAGCAGGAGAATTTCATTTTAAGAACTTTAAACAAAGGATTTTCGAGGTAAAATTAGGCTTTGAAATAGGTGAACAATTAGAATGAAAATCTGTGATGCGATACGGTTTTGCAGCAGCAGCAACACAGATATAATTTTTCCGAAAACTAATTGAGTGTTATGGTTTTATTTTATATTAATTTAAGTTTTGCATTTGTTTAGCTTGCTTGAATTGTATAGGAGAGAATAGCGAAGCCAAAGATATATTGCTGGTATTGAAAACCCATATAAATTTAGTGTGTAAGGTTTCGATAAATCGACCATGTGTGTTTTTTTGTGTTTGTGCAATTCTATAGGGACAAGGCTTTGTATATCTATTTTAATGTGTACCATATGAAAATAGAAAGAAATTTAACAGAGTATGAAAATGTGTTTTCATTGATAAGAAGGTTTTTGTTTTTGAAAAACTGGTAGATAAAAAAAACACACTTGAAATTGTTTTGGGTATGTTTGAATAATGTATATTGCTCTACTTTTTACTTGTTTTATAATGCTCTTATAAATTTTAAGAATGCTGCCACGAAGACTAAATTGTTTGATTTAAATTGTTGTTCAAATCCATTAAACCCATGCTTAAGGACTGCAACTGGCTATTTCAAGAGATCAAATATTTGTCTAAGAGCTGGCTTCAAAAAAAAGTGAGTCATCAGTTTTTTGATTTTTACTGGAGAGAATCATTCAGAGTAGCTGAGCACAAATATGCACGTCTGCCAGCGAGATTAAGAGGCTTAATGGGGTGGGGGGGGGGGTGGGTATACGTTGTCAAATTTTGGGGAAAAAAAATTATAAGGTAGGTACATGGATTCTGATAACGCGAATGTGTTCTGTCCATCGTCAAGACACGTAAAACAAAATGGAAGACGGTTTGCGAGAGGCTAAGTGGCCGGTAGACGATTTTAGGGTAGGCTATCTACAGATCAAAAGAGGGGACAAATTTCTTCCACATTAAATGCTCTGTGATGTAATACCGGGAACTAATAGCTGTTTAGTTTTGTCGATGCAAATACCGGTCATGAATAGCGGTATGAGAGGTGGAGTTCGCTTTGAATACAGGGACAGAGCAATCAGTTTTTGAAACCTCAAGTTCTATACGCAGTTTTAAATTCCCCATTGTACAAGACTGTTGAGATCAGAATTCAATGAACTTTGTATACGCTGCCGTTGACATTATAAAATCCGAAATACATGGATGTGAATCTAAAAACTAATATGACAAGCCGAGGGAGTTTAATGAATCAGGAGGAAGAGATCTGTAGCAGAGATAGGGCACAGAACAAATTATTAAGCATTTTGCTTTAAACCATAGTTTTTTTCATTGAATATTCTTTTTCACTTGCGATATACATAGGTCCTATATGGCAAAGTATGCATTCGTAAAAAATCGAACTGGAGATAATATAATTTTCCCTTACATTACGACGATAGAGAACAAGAAAAAAGTGTATCCCCTATCGGTCTGTCTTAGTTAGTATGTCTGTCTGTCTATATATCAACCTGCAGTCTAAGCCACTGCAGTGATTTGCTTCAAACCATGAACTAAAGTTTTTCTCGGAACTAGAGGAACCTAGAGGTTAATAAAAATTCGTTTAACTCAAGAAACGACGGTACTTGCCTTACAGTCAATATTCATATTCAAAAATGTATTTATTTCAAAAACGGCTGTAACGATTTTGACAAACAAATACCAGTTATTATAAAGCCCGGCTGGAAAAATTCCAAGTTTCTGTCTAGTTTGGGCAAGGCCCTAGTAAGTTTTAGGTAGGGAAATTTAGACGGGGAAACTTTTCAAACACTCGTGAGGCCATCCCTAGTAAAAATTTGTTGAACATGTTTCCGTAAACCATCAGGAATGCCACTTGTACACCAAAAACAAACATTTTATAAGCACCTTCATGGCACCTTCAGTATCATACGGAACTTTTTTTTCTTTCCTTTGTCTTCTTTTTCATATCACACTTATTACTATGGGTGTGAGACATTACAGAATTGTTCAATGAGGAAAAACCTGTTCTAAGTTGTTCTACCTAAAAACGAAATCCATAGAATCCTGTTATATTCTGTATGTATTTGTTATGAAATATAGTATGAAAGATGAAACATTGGAGTATGAAACTTATTCACTTTCGACATTGAATTTTTGCGAGGTAGCCCAGTGGGTAGGGCATTGGACTGACAAGCAGAATATCACGGGATCAAGTTCAACATAAGCCAACTTTTATTTTTTAGTTTTTAGGCAAAATGGTTCATAATCACCAAGGCCCTTATTCTAGCCTTTGCTTGCCCTCGCTAGCCCCTTGCCAGATCGAAAACTAAATTGTTTATGATTAATATTTTGGTACAAGAAATTTTGCCGATAACCGTTATTAAGGGTACCAGTAAACCTTTCATAAAACCAATTTTTTGATTTTCAAATTGATCGTTAACAATTTTCAATTGTTCGTTTTCAACAAAATTGTTTACACAGGAGGCCTATCTTAGTTTGAACAGTTTTACTTATATCATTTTTTGAATTTAAAAAAATATATTGATTCTTTTTTTTTAATTCACTATCATGAAAATGTGTCAATTTTGTTTAATCTTGTGTAAACTTGTTATTTTATTAATACTAGTTGGTACATCAGATTTTATTTTTAAAAATGTTTAATCAATTTTTAAGAAAATATTTTAAACGATTTTTTATTGTTTTTTTTTTTCCAAAAAATATCAAAGAAATTAGATACGTGTATATTATACAGGGTGTCCCATTAACAATGGTCCAAACCAAAACTGGTGAAAGGCCAGGCCATAGCCTTTCAGAATTTGGTAACTTTTCTATACCGAATCATAGCGGTTCTCGAGTAACAGCTATTTTTTGAAATTTGAAAAAAATCTAACTTTAAACCAGTTTTTTGCTCACCCTGTCCATAATTGATTTTTATTTTTTACAAATTTTGCAATAAAAAAATGCACTTTTGTTTCACTAACTTTACTGAGTAAAATGTTTTTGATTGGCATCACCATTTGCCTACAAATCATTAGTTAATATTGAACTTTGCCAAAATTAATTTTTGACCTCAATCTTCTGATGAGCCCCCTGAATAAAATTCGTATGGCTCAATACAGGTTTTATATTTCAAAAATTGCCTACTTTGCTGTAGTTTCAGGAAAGGTATTAAACTTGCCAAAGCTATGTTTAAATAGACAGTTATAAGCGTTTGAACCCAATCAAACAGGTTAAAAATCAAACAAAAATAAAACATTTTTGTTCAAATATTTCGATAAAATTAGAATTTCACTTCAAATATAACTCCGAAAGAGCTGAATTTTGGTGGAGATCTTCGTTTTGATGTCTTACGCATTTCTTAAATAAATACCTTAAATTTTGACAAGGTTTTGACTGTGGTGAAAGAGTATAAATCCAGTATATTTGAAAATTTTTCGAAAACCATCAGGTTTTTTAAAAAGTGTCTTTGGAAAACATATAGCTTATAAAATTCTACAGAAAAAATATTAACTCCTTTTTTTCGTTGGAGCAAGATATTTTGAGAAAACGGGGACAAAATGTGTTTTTATACTTTGATGTGGTATTTTCCACACCGTTGCATTTGCGCACATTTGTCTCAAAATTTATTGGTCTAACGGAAAAATGTATCCTAATGGTTTTTTTTAGAATGCTATAAGCTACAAGTTTTCCAAAGACACTTCTTAAAAAACCTGATGGTTTTCGAAAATTTTTCAAAAATACTGGATTTTTACGCTTTCACCACAGAAAATAGAAGGTCCTTGTCCAAACTAAAGGTATTTATTTAAGACATCAAAACGAAGATCTCCACCAAAATGCAGTTCTTTCGGAGTTATATCTGAAGTGAAATTCTAATTTGATCGAAATATTTGAACAAAAATGTTCTATTTTTGTTTGATTTTTAACCTGTTTGATTGGGTTCAAACGGTTATAACTATCTATTTAAACATAGCTTTGGCAAGTTTAATACCTTTTTTGAAACTACAGAAAAATAGGCAATTTTTGAAATATAAAACCTGTATTGAGCCGTACGAATTTTATTCAGGGGGCTCATCAGAAGATTGAGGTCAAAAATTAATTTTGGCAAAGTTCAATATTAACTAATGATTTGTAGGCAAATGGCGATGCCAATAAAAAATATTTTACTCAGTAAAGTTAGTAAAACTATAAGTGAATTTTTTAATGCAAAATTTGTAAAAAACAAAAATCAATTATGGTCAGGGTGAGCAAAAAACTGGTTCAAAGTTAGATTTTTTTCAAATTTCTAAAAATAGCCGTTACTCGAGAACCGCTGTGATTGGGTATGGAAAAGTTACCAAATTCTGATAGCTCATCACCTGGCCTATCACCAATTTCAGTTTGGACCATTGTTAATGGGACACCCTGTATATTTATTAAAAATGGTAATTTTAGCTATTTAAATAATAAATTTATAAAAAATACTAATAATTTATAATTAAACTTTTTTTAACACTTAATTTTTAACGACATCATTATTATGATTTAACTAATATACTCACACATTGTCAATTTCTTCTCTTTCTTCCTGATACGAGAGAAAGTTGTGCGATCCAGTCGTACAATATATTTTTACTTGCAAAATGCGTTGTATAGGGCAAGTTTAGGATTCGTGCAAAAAAATGGAGATAATAATTTTCACTAACATAACGATGGTAGAGAACGCGAAAAAAAGTTGGTCTCGCAATTCTGTCTGTCCGTCTGTCCGTCTGGCCATCTTTCCGTCCGTCTGTCCGTCTGTCTGTACCTCGACCTGCAGCCTAAACGGCTGAAGCGATTTTAATCAAACTCTAGACTAAAGATTCTTATGTGTGCCCTAGAGGGCAAATTGATTTTTTTTTTTAGCTCAAAAAATAATGGTACCTGTCATACAACCAATATACACAAATTGATTTATTTCAAAAACGGCTCTAACGATTTTCAAAAAAAAAAAAAATTCGAGGAACTAAAATTACTAAAATAAATATTTTTGTAAAAAAAAAAAAATTAAAAACGGTTATTAACGGTACCTGTCATACAACCGATTTTTTGGTTTTTGAATTTCTCGTTAACTACTACACCGATTTCAACCAACATTTTTATACAAAAGGTGGCTTACAATTTCAACAATTTTGCATATAAAAATTTTCGAAAAAATAATTTTTTGGTTTTTAAAAAAATATTGAATTTTTTTTTTGAAAATTCAATATCTTGAAAACGGGCAATAAATTTTTTTTAATTTTATAGAAAATTGTATTTTATTAAATACTAAAAGTTGGCATACCACATTTTATTTTAAAAAATGTTAAAGATTTTTTATATATAAAAAATTAACTAAAAAAAAACCGATTTTTTTTTTATAAATTAATATTTATTAAGGAAATCAGATGTTATACTTTTTTTGACCTCTATCTGTTTTAGCAATTAAAATAACTAATTTATATTAATTCATAGTTATCATTTATTGAGGTACGTTTAAGTTGTTAGCTACGAAAGCAAGTTTTGTGCGATCCAGTTGTGCCCATTTTTACTTGCTATATACAAACGTAGTATAGGGCAAGTTTAGGATTCGTGCAAAAAAAAAATTTCGAGATAATAATTTTCCCTAACATTACGATGGTAGAGAAACCGAAAAAAGTAATTCTGCCTGTATGTCTGACTGTCCGTCTGTCCGTCTGTCCGTCTGTCCGTCTGTCCGCCTGTCCGTCTGTCCGTTGGTCCGTCTGTTCGCCTGTCCGTCTGTCCGTCTGTCCGTCTGTCTGTCTGTCCGTCTGTCTGTCTGAACCTCGACCTGCAGCCTAAACGGCTGAAGCGATTTTCTTCAAACTTTGGACTTAAGGTTCTTATGGGATTCCCTAGAGGGGAAATTGAGATTTTTTTAGCCCAACAAATAACGGTACCTGCCATACAACCAATATACAAAAATTGATTTATTTCACAAACGGCTTTAACGATTTTGAAAACAAAATTACAAGCTACTATAATTACTAACATAATTATTTTGGTAGAAAAAAAAAATGTATAACGGTTATTAGCGGTACCTGTCATAGAACCGATTTTTTGGTTTTCAAGTTTTCTCGTTAACGGCTACACCGATTTCAACCAACTTTTTTATGTAAGTGGTCCTTAACAATTTTGCAAATACAATTTTTTGAAAAAATAATTTTTGGAATTTTAAAAAAATATTGATTTTTTTTTTTTTTGAAAATTCAATATCTTGAAAACGGGTAAATGAATATTTTTTAAATTTTGTTTAAAATTGTAATTTATTTAATTTTAAAAGTTGGCATACCAAATTTCATTTTAATAAAAGTTCAAGAATTTTTATATATAAAAAATTAATTTTTAAGAAAACCGCTCTAACGATTTTTGAAAATTTTTGTTCGTAAATTCACATTTATTAAACAAATCAGATGGCACACTTTTTTTGAGCTCTATCTGCTTAAGCTATTAAAAAAAAAAACAAATTTATAGTAAATTATAAAAATAATTTATATTTTAAATTGTTTTTAAAACTTTTTTTAATGATAACATAATATTATAGAACCACATATGCACATTGCATATTTTAAGCTACGTTCAAGTTGTTAGCTACGAGAGCAAGTTTGTGCGATACAGTCGTGCCCATTTAATCTTTGAAATTAAATATTCTTGATTACAATATATTTTTCACTTAGTCCTTACTTGACTGCGAAGAAAATAATTCTACTTTTTGGTTTAAAATATAGCAGTCATAGATTTGAGACAAAACGGAACCCTGCATTTATTTTGTGGATTCCAAACTTGAAACTGTTCAATACAACTTGTATCAGTCCGAAATGTAATTTTTAATCCAAAGAAGAAGAGATTCATTGGTACCAAATGTATGCATTTACGAAAAGAGAGCTTGATATCAAACTCTAATAAACGCTTTTAAACAAAAGTGCAATCACCATTTTTTTTTTTTGTTTCCGAAGTATAATAACTACAGCTATGCACCCGCAGGATTTTTTCAACGGAAGGGCAGTTTGAGTTCCTGAAATACAAAATAGAGCCTTACTGCTATTTCTTATAGCATGGTTATGCTTAGTTCTCGAGATACACTTTGTTACTTTTGCCAACTTCAAAATTTGGACCAATACTATTCTTGAAATGATAATTTGGAGCCTTACTACAAATTTCTAGCACGCTTGGTTCACGAGATACACAATGTGACTTGCGCTAACCTCACTGTGAAGTTAGCAGGGGCATCATTTTGAATTTTTTTCAAAATAAGGACTTCAAAACTTTTACGCAGTCTTTTTTTGAAATGCAAGAAACTGCAAATTTGAAGCCATACTGCAAGTTCCTAGCTTTTTTGGTTCAAGTTGTATCACTAGTGCAAAACAAGCTTAGCTCCAACTAAGCCAATCCTGATCAAAGGTCTACAGAAGGTTCAAAGAAACTTGTAATTTAGTGTTAAAGCTGTGTGTGTGCCACCGGTGTTATGACTTAATCGTCGTAGTGACGTCTCTGCGAAATCGTTCTTTGACTGAGGTCGAGGTGCAAGAATTGCAGAGAATGGTACGATAAAGAGGCAATAGCTAATGGACAGTTAGGAGAGGACTTAACCCTAAATGTCGTACCACAGAACAAAAATAACCTGCAACTTATCGACAAGCTGGAGTACGATTTTCACTATGCAATATGATTGGAAAGTTGAGCAATGTTGGCGATTTACGTTCTCGGATAAGTGCAGAGTTTGTCTGCATGGAAGCCAGGGGCCGAATTATCGCATCAGTGAGTGGGCAATAGGTTACTAAATTATCTGCATTTGGGATTCCTTCCTAAGATATCGAGTAAAGTATCGCGTGTCGAATTCGATTTTTGGCATTTCCTCGTCAGTGAACGAGTGTTTTATCATACGATAGATGCTAGGTAGACGAGTGGGCAGTAAAATGGCTGAAAAATAAAATTATTCTCTTTTTTGCAAATATTCCTACACAATATCAATTAATGGTGTTTCAGGGTGAATTGAAATAAATTAAACATCACCCAGAAAATTATTCTTGCTTGATTTTAAGGCACAATAATTCGATTTAGCCAACAAAATATTACTGGCCAAATTAAATTCATAAGGCAAGTGTAAACAAAACATGAGCCAACCATGGAACATGGAATATTGACGTTTAGCAAAATGTACTAGAATTATCTTAGTACAATTCGAACTCAATTCGATACGTGATATTTTCGTATAACATCATACCAATGTGATAATTCGATAGTTCGATAACGTGTAAAAGTTCCTCACTCGTTCACTGAAGCCGTTATTCATTCGGCCCAGGTCATCTGTTTACTCTGCCTCTATATTATAGGCCATCCAGATACATTCTGCACTCATCTGATAACGTAAATCGCTTACATTGCTCGTCTTCCCAATCGTGAAATCGCACTCGAGTTTGTCGATGAGTTGCATAGTTAATTTTGGTCCATGGCAGGACATTTTGGGGTATGGTCTGCTTCCTCAAGTCGTCTCCTAACTGTCTATTAACTAACGAATTTTTATTGGTCCAGCCTCGGCTATTGTTGGACGTCCTTCTAAGTCAAAGTATGATTTCGGAGAAACGTCATCTAGATGAATGAGTTATAACACCGGTGGCACACAGATCCTAGCCTTTTAACTAACTTACAAGTTTCTCTGAACCTTCCGCAGATTTTTCATATGCAAGATTGGCTTTGATGGAGCTGACGGGCAACAGCACATTGGTTTATTCCTTGCTGCCCTAGTGTGACCACTTGACTAATTTCTACAGTCGTGATATCAATTTTTTTCTAAAATTAGGGGGCCTAGGTCAAGATATGTTGCAATTCACATTTAACAACACACTGAAAACCAAAGGCGAACAATGGGCGCATTTATTGTGTATCAATGTTTCCAACTCTTGCCTAACTTTAACAAGAAGAATTTGTTATTCTCATTATAATGATGGATAGCGCGAAAACTATCCAATTGTTTTTTATGATTTTACCCTTGATTTAAAGTTTTAAGTTTAAGCTTTAAAACGATCCTTTTAACAATTTATTTTAGATATTGTGTTCATCGCGATTTTTGTTCTTAGAAGGTGAAATCAGTGATTCAATTTTTTTGCTCGCAAGTGTATAATGAACAAGATTTTGAAAATTAGGATTCGATACGAGATATTTACCCTGACTTACAACTAGGGGGGCAAACTATGAACTACGACAGAAAAAAATACAAGCAAACAGCCATATTTGTCAAAATTCCTTGGTTAATACAAAAAAAAAAAAAATATTCGTAGTTTTAGAATGCCTCAGAGTAAGGGGGTGGCAAGTGACTTACTACCGCATGAGGTCGTTTGTGGACGTATCGTCAACCTTAAAATCATATCAATTTATACTTTTGAAGCTGAATTCCTAAATTGATATTTAAATAAATCTAGCCCAGCTAAATACTATTTTGTATTTTCGTGAACTAAGAACTTGAATATTCTTCTTTTCGTGAATATTTAAACAAAATGAATAACAAACAAATTATGTGTACCCACAGATTAGATTAGATTTAGATTTAGATTTATTTGTTCTTAACATATTGGTAACATATTTTACAATTTATAAATCAATTCGAGTATGGCTTTGCCGTCTGCCGATTGACAATTTAGGTTATTAAATATACTTTTGTTTTAACATATAAACATTAATATAGGAACATTTCAACTAAAAATTTAGGTTGCTCATTTATTAAAAATTTTCATTTAAGATCCTTTCCCGATAAGCTAGTGCAATTTTACAAAAATTGTATAGTTCTGAAACATTCATTTCATTCAAGATATACTTAATGTTTTCTTCATTAATACAGTCCCTTCCCAGGTAATACCGCCTAGTTTCTCTCAGGGTTGGGCATTTGCCCAGAAAATGTATAACGTCTTCTCTCTCTCCAAGGTTACAGATGCTGCACGTAATTGGTAAACATCGCGGTGCGGTATGTAATTAAGATGTAACATTTCAACTCGAAGCTTTAGCATCATCGATATTTGTTGGATACTGTTTTCAACACGAAATTAGTTTGTTTCCTGTAGATTATGCTCTAAAACACTTTACGTTGCTCTGTGTACAGAGCTGGGTGCCTCCTCCAGAAACCGCTGTCTGCACTTCAAATCCACCTTTGTAATCAGCTCATAAAAAGTTGTCTTCCAGAGCTGATGATGTTCCACTTCTAGGTTCAGTGACATAACACACATAGCAGCCAGCTCCAACAAATCCGCATACCAGCCATTCGTACTCCTTATGGAATTTAGTGCAGCTTGTTTTGGCAGTCTTTCGTTTGACATGTTCATTACTTTCAATATGTAATCCACTTGGCGCTTGAGCGTCTTAATGAAGAGCGGTGGCAGGCCTGTCTCCAGCATAATTGCATAATTCAGTGTGCACGCCGGAAGATGAATTATCCGTTTTAAGTAGTATCTTAACAACTTATCCACTGTATCGTACTGTTTTGCACCCCAAACTTGTGCTGCGTACAACAAATCCGACTCCGCTACAGCTTCAAACACCCGATACTTGCTGCTATGTGTAATGTGCTTATTTGCAAAGCATTGTTTCCAGGTTGTACTTACAGCTGTTTTGGTATTTGCTAATTTCACTTTAAGGTGTCTTTCCATATTAAGGTTTGGTGTGAAAATAACCCCAAGATATTTGTACTCTTTGACCACTTCTATTAGCTGTCCTTTAAATGTCCATCGCTCATTCATACTAGTTCTTCCAGCATTTTTATTTGAAAACCATAGCTTTGGACTTATCGAGATTTACCGTAAGGTTCCACAAGGTGCAGTAGTCTTCAAGTCGGTTTATCATTCTTTGAAGTGTATCAGGAGTATTTGCCAGCAGAAAAATGTCATCCGCAAAAAGGAGGGCTTTAATATATTGGTTACCAAATTCCACTCCTCCTGGTAAGTAATCTGTGATATCGTCAATGAATAGGTCAAACAGCAAAGGACTCAAAGAGCATCCTTGTCTCACCCCAAATTTCGTCTCAAAAGCTTCAGAAGTCTTGTCACCGTTCCAGACTAAGTTGCAAAACTTTGTGGACAATCCTTTAGAATACATTTTGAACAAAAGTGCTCTGCGATCCACAGTATCAAAGGCTGCTTTGAAATCCACAAAAAAAGTGTAAAGTTTGTGCCCTCTTGCAAAGAATGATTCCACTATACTCCTTAAAACAAATATGTGGTCCACTGTTGAGTACCCGGGTCTAAATCCAGCTTTTCCTTAAGTTGATTTGTACTGACTATCCACCTCGTAAGCCTTTTTTGCCAGATCGAAGTGAAGATTTTATACGTGGCGTTTAAAAAGGAAGTACCCCTGTAGTTTGCGGATCTGACTTACTGCCTTTTTTATATATTTTGGAAATATAAGTGCTTCTTTAAATTGATACGGAATCACGCCATACTCCATAACTTGGTATAACAATGATGTTATTTGCCTTTTGAGTGTTGTGGAGCCATATCTGTAGATCTCTACCGGTAATCTGTCGGGACCCGGCGCTTTTCTATCGTTAAGTCCATTTAAAGCGTCGATTACTTCCAGTTCCGTTATAACACCATCCATTAATTCGTTTTCGACCCAAGGCGTAGCATATTGGAGCGCGAACTTCTTCCCACAGATTATAAATGTTCGTTCGATCCAACGATATATACTATCCAGCGGTTCCCAAACCTCTTAAGCTTTGGAACCCTTAACAAGGTTAAAATATGTTTCGGAACCCAAACTCGTTATTAAAGCAAAAAAATGAAATAAAAGACAATAACATTTCAAAATCAATTTTTGTTTATATTTCATGTGAGTGTGGCTCGTAATATTCTTTGGAAAGTTTTTAATTATGAGAAGCTCACACTTCGATAAAAAACGTAAAAGTCAAACATATGTTTGTAATAACATACACTCCATGTAGTTGGGTAAAAATTGGCTTTACTTTTACGAATTTGCTTTACTTTTATTAATGTACCAATATAACAAACAATTATATTTACTTTTTATTAAAAATGACTTTTGATGGGGTGACATTGGCCTGTATTTTGAATGACTTTGCCCACGACAAATTAAAAAAAAATGCATCACAATTAAAAAAGCACTACTTGTCATAAAAGGACGTCAGAAGCTTACAAGTACAAGTCTGGTATTAAGGCTACAAAAGAGCAGAGACAGATTGATCCTCCTAATATTGTACCAGTGATATGAAAACTTAAATTACCAATTCATTTATTTAAAACACAAACAAAAAAAAATATAAATGAAACTTTAAAAAAATAAACAAAAAATCATTAGTATAAGAAAATGTCCCTGTAACAATTGGTAGGGGATCATAGATTGATTCTAGTCAATTAAATAATAAGGAAAACGTTTACCTGGCACCCAAAACTGTAAGGTGACTTTGGGAAACCAATATAAGATACTTGCGCAAAAAGGTTTATTCTGTACACAAGTTATTAAAATTTTAATGAGAAAAAAAAATTATTACTGTATTTTTAATGTTTGTTCTTCGGGAAAGTCGCGGAACCTTGAAAACTCTTTCGAGGAACCCCAGGGTTCCGCGGAACACAGTTTGGGAACTGAGGTACTATACTACACCTCATATGTATGTAAGTACATTTAAATGTGTATACAAAGTCTTATATAATAAAATAATTGAAAAATGATTTAATATTTTTTTTTTTGTGAGTAATGTTATGAATATGGCTAGTGGAAATTTATTGCATTTGTTATATGTTACTTAAATTGGTGGTCGGTATACAAATTCCACACCATACACAACTTCATTTAATTAACAACAAGTAAAGTACATAGAGCAGCATGCAGAACAATATCACGTCGAATTAAATTAAAAGTTTCTATACTGTTTGCCGTTTTATACACATATCCATTGGCGATTTAATTTTATTTCGTTGATGAAAACAATGGAAGAATGTTTTTGGTTAACCAAATATTCCTTCAATGTTCAACCTATAGTACAAGAGAAAGTCCCAGTCAGTGATGCCAGATTGTGAGCGAATGCCCTTTTTGTGGGCATTTTGCATGGAATAATAAGCTTAAAGGGTGAATTGATGCCTGTCAGTTAAAAAAAAGGGAATTTCCATGTTTCAATCCTTTTTATTCATTTTATAAAATATGTTTGCATTTTAATGCAATATTATTCAAACTGCGAAGCAACCCATTTCAATTCGTTTACTGAATGCTCTCATTTTCAATTTTCCAAACGTCAAAAAATGTCAAGCAAACTGTTTTCGTTGTTTTGTTGTCAGGCGTCGATTATTTTTCATTGCACGGTTGCGTGGATCGCTCTTGTCTTTTTCTGTTTAGGAGTTTCGCTGGCTGTTAATTAGATAACATGTTCATACAATATTGTTATTTATTATTAAGTTCTGTTTTTGGTATTTCTCAATAGTAAAATGTCTGAAGAAAAGGGAAGCAAAAAACGTTTCCAGACCACCTGACAAGAGGATCTTAAATGTCTTAGTTTACAACTTAGGTTTTAGTATATAACATTATGTAACTGTACCCATATAAGTATATAAAAATAGGAAAAAAGCTTTACAATTGATTAATTTAATTTTAGGTCCGTTCCTTTACTTTAAATTTCTGTGATTTTCTGTGCATTTGTGTGATTTTCACTCCAAAGCCGTTCCCGTACTCAATAATTTGACAGTTTTTGACAAAAGACAACGCTCACGAGAGAGTAAATAATTCCTCCTACCAGTGATTTTCTGTCCGAGAAATTTCTTCGGACAGAAAATCACAGCACATCACAATGTCATTTTGAGATGAAAACCAAACATCGTGCCGTACTTGTCTGGCACATTAGGTAATACGGAATTTGGTTGAATTTGCGTTCCCGTACTTTTGCACAGTTTTAATATTTTTGAGAATATTTCAACGATGCTCTCCAAAATCTGACAGTTTGTGATTTTCTGTGCACAAAGTAAAGGATCGGACCTATTGAAACTCAATAAAATGAAAACACTAACTATAATTTTAATATAATTTGTGTTTTTTTTGTATTATTAATTTCGTGTGCAACATCGTGGGCATTTGTCGACAACTGCGTGAACGAAAAAGGCATTTTCGTTCATTTGTGTGGGCATGCCAACTGAAAAAGTCTGGCATCACTGGTCCCAGTCAAGCTTTAGTTTTATTGTAACACAAAAAAATATCCTTCTGTTCTATATAAGCATCATTAAGCACACTGCATTTTCGTGCAAAACTTTATTCCTCAGTTTTTTTTTTTGTGTTGTTTTAATCATCTTAAGTAGTTTTTCAGTTTGCACTTAAGTCCCTATACTATATCTAGCTGTACATGTATACGGGGGGCAAAGTTAAGCGAAGTTTTAAGCAGATGGAAGATTGGATCATTGTGGATTTGAGCTAAAGAATGAATCTTATATCTTTAAAAATAGCTGCAGACCGGATGTTAAATCCTATAAAGCGGGGGTATAATGTTGTGATTAATGACAAATGGAGACACCGAAGTGAAGCTATATTAAAAGGGCTAGACAAAAAAATAAAACTAAAATTGAGAGCAGTTTTTGCTGACAATTATAAGCTGAGTTGAATTTGCCCATATAATGGCAAAGTAAATTATTCGTGAGAGTTTATTTTTTTCTTGTTCAATTTAATTAATATAAAAAAGTTTGAGCGCTAGAAAAAAATGGATTTTCTTTAAAGGACAAATTTATTCAAAGTAAAGTCGGCGGATTTTTATAATATTCAGAGCAGATACCTTTTTATGAGAAAACACAAAATAGACTATTCATTGTGCAACTTGGGAAAAATGTTACATTTGTCATGAGGTTGAAGGATAGTTCTCACAACTGTCTGTGATGACAGAGTATTGCTTGCAGAATAAGAGCCCGCCACAATTTTTGGATGTGAGCGATAGCGAAAATTCCTGCTGTTTTAAGATAGGTCCATGCTATTTAAATACATTTATGAAAGTCTTGCATATCGAGGTTGGGGCCTTTGTATGCAATACTGCATTTAAAATGCAGTTCAGTGAAAATACAGTGTAGGAACTACAAAATCATTTAATAAAATAGCTGAGTGCCATAGAAATGGCCTTGGGGACAAGTTATTTTCCGCAGAGCCAAATGGCTGCAAGACGCACTCAAAACTTCAATTTTTGAGTGTGCCCTGCAGACATTTGGCCTCACAGAAAAAGCCTTGAACCCGTCGTTTTTGTAAAACAGACAGTCTGAAATTAGGTTCACGATTCGCAAATCTTGCATATCAAAGATCTACGGCAGGCTTAGACAAACTCGTAGGTTAGTGTAAGGGCCAGGAACTGTGTGCCACTGGATGTTATTCCTACAGTGACCATATTTCTGGGAGCAAAACCCGGGAAACAAAGTGAATATTTTAAAAACTTAAAACAAAAATATTAGTCTTTTCCTTAGTTTTTATTTTGATAAATATCTATACGTATATACATACCTATTAAAAGAGAGAAAAAATAACAGAAAAACAAACGAAAAGAAACTCTTAAAATTAAAGGAACTTAAAACTTAACATATATTTCATTAATAAAATAATTCAGTCTTCTGTTAACAAATTAGTCTTTAACTTATTAAATAAACATTATATAAGGCTTCATTATTTAAAACTACAAAAACATAACATTTCGTAATGCAGATTAAGTCAAGCTTACAACTTACACAATATTTGTCGTAATACTTTTGTGTTGACAAAATATTTTATAATTGTTCGTTTTCTTTTAAATAATTTTTTAAATTCAAGGCAGCTTAAATTGTTATTACATTTAACAATTCACATGGCTTTTAGAGTTTTAAAATTAACTTTGGAGCGCTCGTTCACATATTATTCATTATTGAAAAACGCAGCTCGTCCACATATTATTCATTTCTTAAAAAAACGCATTAGAACCTGGCAAACACAAACTGAACTCGACAATTTGTAAAAGGTTTGGAAAACAAATGTTTTTTTTTTCTGAGAAATGCGTACAAATTTTAACCCATTTGTATACCTACTGTCTTTTTGTTTTCAGTCCATCTTCTAATAGTTTCTAAAATTAAGAAACAAATTTAAGCGAACAAATAACTGAGTCATTAATTTTTGTTTCGCTTTGGCTTTGGTTCACAAAAGCCAAACATGCTTCTATTTGTGGCTATTACTAAGAATTACTCAACTGAATATTTCAAGTTCTTTAAAAGATCTTTCCCACTGATTTAAATATTGGTACAAGATAAATAAAATTGAAAGATATTTTCCTTATTTCTTTTGGTTAATTAATTTTATTTCGACTTGTTCAGTCTCCATTTGTCTTACTATGAAACAAAAAAAAAAAAAAAATCATAAAATGTGCAAATACGGGACAAATACCGGAAAAATAACTAAACAGGGGACACTTGTACGTCCCGGGTTTCTTAAACCTGGGACGTACCCGGGACAGGCTATTGAAATACGGGACAGCCCCGGGAACCCGGGACGGATGGTCACCATAGTTACGACTGACTCCTTGTGATGGCGTTTCTCTGAAATCGTGCTTTGGCTAGCTATTGTTGGACAATAGCAGAGACAGGTACGATAAAGACTCGTAAGTTAATGGACAGTTAGGAGGCAACTTAAGAAAGCAGACCTTACCCCAAAATGTCCCAACCAAAATTAACTGCAACTCATCGACAAGATTGAGTACGATTTTCACTATGCACTACAATTGGGAAGTTGAGCAATGTAGGTGATTAACGTTCTCGGATGAGTGAGGAAGACCAACTTTGCGTACCAATGTTTCAAACTCTTGCCTAATACAATTTAAACAAGTAGAATTTGTTATTTTTTTATTATGACGGATAGCGCGAAAACTTTCCAATACATTTTTATGATTTAACCCCTTAGTTTGATGTTTTAAATTCAAGGTTCAAAACGAACCCATTAACAATTAATTATAGATATTGGATCCATCGCGATTGTTGTTTTTAGAAGGCGAACTTGAGTGATTACATTTTTACTTGCGATATACGTAGTATAGGGCAAGTTTAGGATTCGTGCAACAAAAAAATTCGAGATAATAATTTTCCCTGACATTACGATGTTAGAAAACGCGAACAAAGTGGGACTCACAATTCTGTCTGCCTGTCTGTCTGTCTGTCTGTCTGTCCGTCTGTCCGTCTGTCCGTCTGTCCGTCTGTCCGTCTGTCCGTCTGTCCGTCTGTCCGTCTGTCTGTCTGTCCGTCTGTCCGTCTGTCCGTCTGTCCGTCTGTCTGTCTGTACCTCGACCTGCAGCCTAAACGGCTGAAGCGATTTTCTTCAAACTTTGGACTTAAGGTTCTTATGGGATTCCCTAGAGGAGAAATTGAATTTTCTTTTAGGTCAAAAAATAACGGTACCTGACATATAACCAAAATACAAAAATTGATTTATTTCAAA
This sequence comes from Melangyna quadrimaculata, assembly GCA_949320155.1. Lineage (NCBI taxonomy): Eukaryota > Metazoa > Arthropoda > Insecta > Diptera > Syrphidae > Melangyna > Melangyna quadrimaculata. The sequence goes on from OX439483.1 coordinate 443,512,418, forward strand.
AACGGCTTTAACGATTTTGAAAAAAAATATTACGAGCTACTATAATATATACAATAATACGGCCCCTGTCATAGAACCGATTTTTTGGTTTTCAAATTTCTCGTTAACGGCTACAACGATTGCAACCAAAATTTTTGTCTAAGTGGTCCTTAACAATTTTAACTATTTTGTTTAAAAATTTTTAAAAAAATATTAAATTTTTTTTTTTGAAAATTCAATATCTTGAAAACGGGTTAATGAATATTTTTTTAATTTTGTGTAAAATTGAATTTCATTTAATATTAAAAGTTGGCATACCACATTTTATTTTTAAAAATGTTCAAGAGTTTTTATATATAAAAAATTAATTTTTAAGAAATCCGCCCTAACGATTTTTGAAATTTTTGTTCGTAAATTCATATTTATCAAACACATCAGACGGCACACTTTTTTTTTAGCTCTATCTTTTTTTTCTATTTAAATACAAAATTATACTTATTTTTTTTTCATGTAAGAGGTCGTTTGTTTTTAAAAACATTTTTTGAATTCATAATGTTTTGGAATGAATACATATGCACATTGGCAACTTGAAGCTACGTTAAAGTTGTTAGCTACGAGAGCAAGTTTGTGCGATCCAGTCGCCAATTTTTTTGCTCGCGAGTGTACCTGCTGAAAACCTAATTGTCTACAATATATTCAAAACCACCTGGTCCTATAAGGTGTGGTTCATTTGGCTCCCCGTCCTAGGAGAGTTATAATATAAGGGACTAGTTTATCATGTGTTGAAATTGTGACGTGATTAAGGGTGACTTGCTATACCAAATAAAGCTATTAAGCTTCGGAACAAACAAAATAAAGACAACAAACTTCAGATCTGTTTGTGGAAGTTTTTTGTCACCAAGAACCAAACCAAGAACAAAAGCAATGACTATTTCGGCGTGGTTTCGTCATTGGAGGCAGAATTAATCATAAGAAGTCTTCAGTTTCAATTTTGTGAACAAGCTCCTCGCGAAAATCCGTATCAAGGCTGATTTCAGACATTCATGTCCACAAGGTAATCGACTGAGCTGCTCCAGCTCCCCCCCCCCTCCCCGGCATGTCAACAAGAAAATTAAAAAATAAACAACCTAACCAATAGGAAGATATTTAAAATTTTTCTTAAAAATCAAATAGTTTAGTTTGTAAATTCAGTATTCAGGTATAAAAAAAAATAAATTGGGTGGCACAACGGCTCGTGAAGAACCAGGGCTTAGTGGCTAACAACTCTCAACTCGTGTGCGCCTGTCAACAGGAATGGAAGGGACCTACAATTTTATGCCGAATCCGAACGGCTAGACGAGAAGCACTTATTCGTGACAAGTGATACTCTTGGAGGATTTGTCAATTCCTCGCAAGAGGCAGTAGCCCTGAAAAAAAACTTTTTAGCTTTTTAGGTGGCCGAGGCTGGGAAGCGAACCCAGACCTCCAGCGTGACAGTCGAACGCACTAACCATTACGCTACGGCCTACTACTTTTATTCAGGTATAGTTCACGATATTATGAGGTGTCCAGAATAGTACACCATAAAACATATGGTTTGTTGGCTATGATTATTATAACTAAAAGCACAGTAGTAGAACAAAAATATTCCAAAATAAATTTGATTAAAATTTGGAATATAAAGCTAAGGTGCCAGTTATAGCTTTCATTGGAAAGCATCATTGAAAAAGTTAGCTTTTGATTTTGAGACCCTTTGATAGTTTAATCATTAAATATTTTAATGCAGAAAGATAGCTCACGACTTCAAAATTATTTCTCCTCAAAAAAAAATTTATTTTGACCCATATCTTCCCCATAACGTAACTTTTAATTTTTTCAATGATCATTGGTAAGGTAGTTCATCATTGAAAAAATAAAAGCCATTTTATGATAAAAGTTGTGCCAAGTTGAATTTGGTTTACCTGGAAATAATTATTAAGTCAATAAGCTTTACTTTGGCATCAAAATAATCATTTATTTTTTCTTCAAAGTCTCCCAAAATTGACAATTAATATTTTCAAAGATGGTTTTCAATGATAGCTATAACTGGGGCCTAAAGGAGATATTCAAATTTTTCCTTTATCTCATCTAGAGTTTATCTCATCCGCCTTACAACGAACTTTCCTGAAAACGGCTCTACAGATTTTGATTAAACTTGGTGTCTGTAACGAATAAAGTAATTTTAATTAAACTGCGCATTAAAATTGACTAAATTGAAACAGGGTTTTGACGTTTAATTGTTGTTGTATTTTAGGTTATTCCCGCATATCAGGTAAACGGCTAAGATTACTTTGCGCACAGGACCTTCTAAGAAGGTCTTATCATATTTAAATATAAATATTTTACAAAAATGCATTTGATATAAGAAAGCTAAAAAAGAGAATAAATAATTTGTTCGTACTTTTGACATCGTTCACACATTTCCATTCAAATTCAAATACATACAATTGCATTTTTATGTAAATTTTATACTTTCTTATGTCTGAAATGGGTTCCAGACGTGCGTTTTATTTTCCAAAAAAAACTGTTTTTTTAACAGTACATTACATAGAACCGTTTTTACTTGCGATAAAGGCACTTAAGCACTATCTATAGGGCATGTTTTATTCGTAAAAAAATCGAACTCGAGATAATAATTTTCCCTAACATTATGATGATAGAGAATGCAAAAAAAAGTGCGTCCCGCAAGTCTGTCTGTCAGTCTGTTAGTCTGTCTGTCTGTACCTCGTGCTGTAGTCTAAAACAACTCGCCGCGCCGCAACAACCAAAAAATTCAGTCCGACCACTGGTTTTGTAAAGAAGGACAAAAAATGAAAGGAAACTTCACGCAGCGTTGCCGATGTAACAAATGCTTTTTTTAGAAAGGGATTTTCTTTGTGTCACGGTGGCACAAAATTCAATATACAAGTTTTATAATCTCCTACACTACACGTCAAAGCGTCAACGGTCCATCGGGAGCACCATCCCCGATCCCAAACGACCCAAGGTGCAAGGCACCGACAAATCACTTAACGTGAATAAAGGTCTGCCCTTTAGTGACGTACTAAAGGACAAAATTGTCATTGCAGTCATCGACAGAAGTAATGCAGATGGCAGGATCTCTCCTGAGAATTGGTTGAAGGTCATAGTGAAGCTCTCAGCTGGCTTCATTAGTTTAGTGAGGGAGCATCCCGGACTTCAACCAATCACAGACGATGCAGGCTGGCACCAAGGACGTGTTAAGCTCATCGCCTGTGCAGATCAGAGATCATGTGATCTGTTTACGCTTGCTGTTAGCAGACTGGGAGAGGTCTGGCGATCTGATCGAACCAGCCAGCAAGGATGAAATACTCCAGATGCTGCAGTACAGCAATCCAAGCCTACCTACAAAAGATTGGGTAGTCGCGAAGCTAAAAGAGATCAGGGGTTCCTTTAGATCTGCTATCATAGTAATCAATAAGGAATCTCTGGCTCCTCTGGTGTCGACCGAAAATGTGATTAGGTACGGCTTCCATAAAATCGCCTTGAAGGTATATAAAAAAGATGAGGAAGTTGCACAAGAAGCCCCTCCACAAAACCCCCAGGACATGGCCATAGACGAAGATCCTGTCGTCGGCATCGAAACTCCAGAGATGGAGATAGATGACAACGACACTTCTCCGGCTATGGTATTGCCCAATCCGCCAACCGAAAGGAAGGCTCCTTCCGTCGACGACAATGTAGACCGTAGACTCCCCTATCAACGTTCTTCTAAGCGAGGGAGAACTTTTAAGATCTTCCTCTGAAGCCGAAGACGCTGACCAAACGGTGTTGGAGGTTGATCTGACCGACTGTGGTAACAATGCTGCAGCTGATTCAGATTAATCTCCAACACTGTATTATGGCTTCGGCCTCCCTTCTTCTCCGTCTGAACACAAACGGGGAAGATATTGTCCTGATCTAGGAACCATGGATTGCTAACTCCAGTGTTCAAGGACTCAGGACTCCGGGCTATTACACGCTGCATGCGCCGGATAAAGGTGAACCTAGATCTTGCATAGTAGCTAAATGTAATACTAATGTATTTTTACTCCCTGAATATAGCGATCGAGATGTAACGGTAGTCAGATTACAAACCGAAAAAGGGATGTACTGGATAGTGTCCGCCTATCTTGGCCATGACGATCTTGGCCCTCTCCCCAGTTTAAAGCTAAGGAGACTGATCGCTGATGCAGAACGGCAGAATATGCGCCTAATTATCTGGTGCGACGCAAACGCGCACCATACAGTATGGGGGAGTTCGGATATTAACGACAGAGGTGAATCTCTTTTCGATTATATTCTTACTACTAACCTCCTTCTAAGTAATGTTGGAAACGTACCAACTTTTGTAACTAGAAATAGACAAGAAGTTCTAGATATCACTCTTGTCTCAGATATGGTTCATCAATCGATATTGGATTGGAAAGTATCTTCTGAGCACTCGTTCTCAGACCATATATACATTCAATTCAGTCTAAATGATGAAACTGAAAAGCCTCCTACCTTCCGGAACTACCGGAAAACAAATTGGCTCCTTTATAGGGAAAATCTTAAAAAGTTAATCAAAACTGACCTTTTCAATCCTCCCTTGAACAAAACTGATCTCGATAATAAAGTCCAAGATCTAACAAATGCACTCAACAAATCAATGATCACTTCCTGTCCTCTTACCAAAATTAGGGGCAAAAAGAAACCTCATTGGTGGAAGCCAGGGCTCGAACCGCTCAGAAAAGAATGTAGGGAACTTTTTAACAGAGCTAAATACACCAGAGAAAGTTTAGATTGGGATATATATAAGAACTCTCTGAAAGTGTATAAAAAACAAATGAGGATAACTAAAAGAACTTCTTGGAGGAACTTCTGTGACAAAATAGAAGATTCTTCAGAAGCATCCAGACTTAGGAAAGTCCTCTCTACCAATCCAGGGATGCCAAGCTCTCTTAAAACAGCAGAGGGCTCCTGGACAAAATCCTGTGAGGAATCACTAAATTTGCTACTTGATACTCACTTCCCAGGTAGCTCACAAATTGTCTCAAATACTGAATTCAATCAGTCACATGACTTGGTCAATCAAATACCAGGTCTGATTACAAGGGACAAGCTCCAATAGGCTATAGACAGCTTCCAACCTTATAAATCCGCGGAAGCAGACGGAATTATACCTGCTGAACTTCAGTGATCCTCAGATATCATAATTCCTATACTGGAAACTATACTGAATGGTTGCCTGAATTTCAATCATGTTCCTTCATTATGGAGAGAAGTGAAAGTTGTCTTCATACCCAAAGCTGGAAAATACTCCCAAATTAATCCAAAAGACCTGAGACCAATTAGCTTATCATCATTCATTCTTAAAACTTTCGAACGTCTGATTGATATCCACCTGCGTGACACTATAGAGCTTAACCTTATCTCTAAAGCACAACACGCTTACTGTAAGGGAAAATCGATGGAAACTGCTCTTCACACCTTAGTAAGATCTATCGAATACTCCCTGCATCATAAAGAGTACACGCTTGCGGCTTTCCTTGATATAGAAGGCGCCTTTAACAACGTCAGCGGCCGTACAATAGTAGGAGCACTGGAAAGTTTGAAGGTGGACGGCCTACTGATTAAGTTGATAGACCATATGTTGGGAAGTAGGGTCATCAACTCTGCATTGGGAGGCTATTCCACTAGAAGATCTGTCACTAGAGGCACACCACAAGGTGGGGTCCTTTCACCACTTCTATGGAACTTGGTCATAAATGACTTACTGACTGTCCTGGAGGGTGAGGGATTCAAAGTGATTGCGTATGCCGATGATGTTGCAATATCTATATCAGGGAAACACCCCCAGGTTCTTATAGAACTTCTTCAAACCGCTCTTAACAAGCTAATAAAATGGGCAGACCGTTGTGGGCTAGGTGTAAGCCCCCGCAAAACAGAACTTGTCCTCTTCACAAGGAAATATAAAATTCCATAGATAATTCCTCCAACAATTAATGGTGTTCCACTTTCCTTTTCAGATGAAGCCAAATATTTAGGTCTCATACTGGATAAAAAACTAAGTTGGAAACCTAATATTCAAGAGAGAATTAAAAAAGCCACTGTTGCTTTATTCTCCTGTAAAAAAGCTATAGGTACTAAATGGGGTCTATCCCCTGCCATAACTCACTGGCTCTACATTTCGGTCGTAAGACCGATTCTCACGTATGGGGTAATAATTTGGTGGACTGCTCTAGATAAAGTTACGTACTGTGACCAGCTGAGCAAGGTCCAGAGATCAGCAAGTATGTGCATAAGTGGAGCTCTCCGCTCGACACCATCAGCTGCACTAGACATACTCCTCAGCCTCACACCCCTCGATATATATGGCAAGCAAATGGTTGCGAACACAGCCGTCCGCCTTAAAGCCATTTCTCAATGGACCAACAACTCTATCGGTCATACTAAAATACTAGACTTCTATGAATCTATTCCTTGTCATTCCGACTACACCACATCCAAACTAAATTTCGACAAAAGTTTCCAGGTCACTATACCCTCAAGAGAATCTTGGGACGTTGGAGACCCTCTCAAAGGTGATTCAGTTCATTTTTATACTGATGGGTCAAAAACTGAGGAAGGAGTGGGTGGCGGAGTGTACTCAGACAGAATTAATTTAAGTCTCTCCTTCCGGCTCTCTAACCACTGTAGCGTATTCCAAGCGGAAATCCTGGCAATTAAAGAAGCTCTGTCTTGGCTGAGAGAAAACGTGATATCAACATCGGATATACGCTTCTTCTCAGATAGTCAAGCAGCAGTTAAATCTCTCAACTCTGTCTCTACCAACTCCGTTACGGCCCAAAACTGTCGATCGTCTATTGAAGAGATGGCGGAACAGTTTAATATTCACCTTCTTTGGGTGCCGGGCCATAGAGATATTCCGGGAAATTGTAAAGCCGATGAACTTGCCAGAAATGGAACTCTAATGCCCGTTTTACCTAACAGGTGGAACACAGGTATACCGATAGCTACGTATAAACTATTGCTAAAACAAAACTCTGCAAGGAAATCAAACTATAGATGGACAAACCTTACTACATGTCTGGCCACAAAAGAAATCTGGCCATCGCTAGACCCTAGGCGCTCTTAAAGTTTGCTATCACTTAGCAGATCACTAGGCACTCTAAAAGTTTGCTATCACTTAGCAGATCACAAATAAGCTACGTAATAGGTGTCATAACAGGACACTGCCTTATAGGAAAACACGCCACAAGACTTGGCGTTTTCTCAAATGACTTCTGTAGAAGTTGCATGGACGAAGAGGAGGAGGAAACAATCCCTGACCTCTTCTGCACATGTCCTGCTCTTTCACAAAGGCGCAGACTCCATCTGGGGGACTACTTTTTCAATGATCCAAGCGATCTGGCCAATAACATACACTGTCTCTCTCGCTTCATAAAAAGCTCATAATGGTTTTCGTAATGAGGATAATCTCCTCATTCCTATCATGTGGTATCACAACGGACCTAATTATGGTCTAAGTGTGTCAGCCGTTTTCCTGACAGCCACTTTAACCTAACCTAACCTAACCTTTACAATCTCCATTATCAAACTCAGATGTTCAAAAGGGTAGTTATGTGCATTCAAGAGGACACAAGCGTCCACAGGTTTTTCTTAAAACCCACCTCTGTCTACCAACTCCTACTCTCACCTCCTAGTGGTTAACATCGGGTGTCTAGTACCTCAGCTGGAGACGGGGTTTAAATCCCCGTGGAAACCTGTTGGGGACAGCCAACGAGAGAGGGGGGGAGGAGTGTTCCTACTAAGGCACTTCTCCTTTCATCGAGGCGGCAGCGGACGAATTTTCCAGATGGAATCAATGGTGTCGTCTACATTTCCAGTTAGGTTGAACTACTTGGGGAACACCTTATATGGGCTACTACGACAATATTTGTAGCTCAGGCCTATAAGGAGCGGTTTATCCGGCTCCCTACCCTTGGAGTTATACGAAGGGTCTGGTCCTCCGGGTCGGGGGTTGTGTGTCGGGGTAACTTCCCTACCACGTAAAAAAAGTTGTTCCGAAACAACAACAAGCCTCGGATATGGATGATTTTAAAGTTGTCGACGTGTTGTTGCACGTGGAACGTCTTGTCCTTATACAGAACACGTGCAGCCGAACAATTAGTGGAGAACATGGACAGGCTAAAGGCTGACGTAACAGCCATCCAGTAAGTGCGATGTGATGAAGAGGGCATACGGAGACTGAAATCGTGTGACAAGTCTTGGGCTTCCGAAGTGTAAGCGAGCGCCTGAGACCGCCAGAACTTTTTCAGACCACGTAACTCTTAATCTCTCAGGAGGTCCGCCACCAGCATCAAGTGCAGAGGACCAGTGGAAACACTGTCAACAAGCAATCAGAAGTGCCGCCTCTGATGTGCTGGGTTTCACTAGGCGAATATAACGAAACCCCTGGTTCGATGAAGAGCGCCGTCTAGCGCATGCAGCCAAGGACGAGGCCTAGCAGGCAATGCTGCAAACTCGAACAAGAGCTGCTGAGAGAGTAGCTTGGAAGCTCTACTGGCTGAAACGAAAAGAGGAGCGCCGACTTCTCAGGAGGAAAAAGAGAGAGCACGAAAAGCGGGCTGTAGAGTCTATTGAGGGTTGTAGCGGTAGGGGAGATGTTCGAAAATTTTATCAGAGGGTGAAGCGATCCACCCAAGGATTCAAGGCTAGGACGGAAGCCTGCCGAGATGAGAGTGGGATTATGGTAGTAGACACACAGTCAGTGCTGAGGATCTGGAAAGAACACTTCTATAGACTGCTTAATGGCGAAGACAGCCAAGATGCCGCTAATAGGCAGAATGCTCCATTCAACTTGGTCGATGATGGCCAAGAGTTCCTTCCACCCGACCTAACCGAAGTGCGGCTGGCGATATCCAAACTTAAGTCGTACAAGGCTGCTGGTGCGGATGGCTTACAAGCCGAACTATTTAAATCAGCGGGAGATGAATTGGCTAGGAGCATACACCAGCTTATCTGCAAAATTTGGTCGGAGGAAAGTATGTCCGATGAATGGAACCTCGGTATAGTGTGCCCCATCCATAAAAAGGAAGATGTTCTGAAATGTACCAACTACAGAAGAATTAGTCTCCTAAACGTCGCTTATAAAATCTTGTTGGCCATCCTGTGTGACCGCTTAAAACCTTTTGTCAACGATCTGATCGGCCCTTATCAGTGCGGTTTTAGGCCAGGCAAGTCAACCGTCGATCAAATGTTCACACTCCGACAGATTTTAGAAAAATCCGGGGAATTCCAGATCGATACACACCACCTTTTTATCGATTTTAAAGTCGCGTATGATAACGTGAAAAGAGACGAATTATACAGAGCCAAGTCGAGTCTCGGCATCCCTGCCAAACTTGTCCGCGACGTTGACCTGGTCAAAAAGCTGAAAATACAGCGGCTGAGATGGCTGGGGCACGTGGAGCGTATGGACAGCAACGCACCTGCCCGACGAGTCTTCGAATCCAACCCCGATGGGGTACGCAGCAAAGGAAGAACCCGTAACAGGTGGCGCATTCAAGTGAATGACGACATCAAAGCACTCGGTGTGCGCAACTGGAAGCGGCTAGCTGGGGACATAGCTGGCTGGAGGGGCTTGTTAGTTGAGGCCGAAGCTCATCCTGGGCTGTGAGCGGCAGCAAAAGTAAAGTAAAGTAAGTATTATCAAACTCAAAGAATAATGTTCATTATAAAGAAATAGGATCGTTTTGAGGAAATTGAATATTTGTTCAAATGACGTACAAATTAGTAGAAACTTCTGTTTTTGGACAAGACACGAGTGGATCAAGTGGTACCTAATCCTTATGTTTTTTCCCGTTGCACAAAAATGATATGTTTTTTTTTTTTAAATTGTAGTACCAAAATATTGTTTCGAGCGGCAACGCTAACTTCATGGATTCTTCAAAAAAAAAAAAAAATCACCAAGGCAAACAATTTTTTTTAAAGAATGACAGGTGATGTCAATATGAGTAATGCCAAATACCAATTGTTTAAGATTTTTTGGTTCGCTGTTGTGGCTGCAATGATTCTGCGCAGCAAATTTAGAAATAGAGATATCGTGCAGCGTTGTGCTGCATGCAGACTTTGAGTGAATCTGCTCCCATAAGAACCTGTGTAAATTAATTTCGCTGCACTAAAAATGCTGTACATCTGTTTAGCACATAAAGCTTTCAGTTGGCATCAGCGCTGCCACCTTGTAGATGATTGAGCGCAGTATATATGGGTAATGGCTAAAACAGATGTGCAGCGAGTCTGCACGCATTTCTGCATGCAGAGGTGCACACGGAACACATGTGCATAGTTTCTGACATTCATGATGCATAGTTATGTCAAACAAATACATAAAAGCACAGCGTTGCCGATGTCACACAATAGTGTTGGAATGAGATTTTCTTCGTTGGACGATGGTAGGGTGGCAACGCCGGCTTCATGGATTCTAAAACAAAAATCACCAACACAAACAAATTGTTTGAAAGAATGGCAGGTGATGTCAATATGAGTAATGCCAAATAGCAATTATTTAGAAATTTTCGTTTTTCAGTTGTGGCTGCAATGAAACTAGGCAGCAAATTTAGAAATAGAGACATCGTGCAGCGCTGCGCTGCATGCAGACCTTGAGCGAATCGGCTCCCATAAGATCCTGTGTAATTTAATTTCGCTGCATGGAAAAAAGCTGCACATCTGTTTTAGGCATAAGAAACGCAGTAGATTGCAATATACCGCAGTAGATCTTACAAAAATACTACAAATAAAATAAAATAAAATTCAATCCATTTTATATACATTTTACTATCGAATAAAAACAGGAGACTTAACAACAACTTCAAAAGCGAACTCCTAAATTATAAGACAGTGGTTACATTCGACTGATTCCTCCGAATTTTTTTTGAATTTAAAAAAAAACTTCAACAAAAATCCAAAAATTAAAAAATTGAAATTTTCATAGATTTTTGTTGACTTTTTCTTTTGTGAATGTAAACACCTTTTAAGTGAGCAATAACAAAAAAAAAAAGAACTTAAAAACAGTGACATTTTGTTTGAAGAATTCATACATTTACAATTATTTTGACCATTATTTCTTTTATATTCGCCATTTAAGAATTTTAATTTATTGAAAAATATAATAATGCATATTGAGTCTGAAGGCGGCCAACAATGTTCTTTGGCGTCTATTAACTCTTTGGTTAAAATAATATTTTTAAGAGTTTTTTTGTCCCTTTAAAGAGGAGTAGATTTATTTTGCTGCACAGTAGATCTTCGTTTGGGACTAAACGCAGTAGATCTGCTGCTTTAGGAGTAGGGTAGCAGCACTGGTTGGCATCATTCTTTTCCGCAGCCGCGATGAGATAGGTAAACCTACGGTCGCCTCCCGTACTATAATATTTATGAACATCTTAAAATTTTCAAAACCAACCCCTTTCGCCCCAACAAAATTTTGCTGTGTTCGCGTCTGAGCTTCCTTAATATCATACTTGAAAAAACTCTCCTTCACCTCAACACTGGCGGAACAATCTTCAAAAGTCCGTCCAATTACATACTTCCTAACGCCACTGATACTGATTTTATTGGAAGAACAAAACCTGTTGTCACTGGCGCTTTTGCAAGAATTGAATTGCATTGAAATTCATTATCAGTTTATCACAAACAAATTAGTACAAATTGATTTCAGTTCTCATATAGACAAACATCCTTTCATCACTCAATAAATTTTGGTATAAGTATATATGTATTAAATATTTTTAAACGAATTTGTTTTTAACTGAAAAATTTATTTAGGTATACCATGGCATTCATTGAAAATCTAAAAAAAAATGTATAACAAATTAAATATACCTATTTGAATTCATAAACTTACCCCCTCCACACCCAATATATACATATGTACACAACCACATTTACCACCTTTTTTACTGACCGCAATCCTGTTGTGAACATTTGATCCATACCTGTCGCAAATAGTTGTTGAGGTCTCACTAAGGGAATGCTTCTCGAAATTATTTGCATCAATTCTTCTCAATGGTGCATGGTGTTCAATGAAATGAAATTGACTAAACTACCAGTTTATAGGCCAATTATGGTTTCCTGACGACCACACAGTTTTCACATTCAATATGCGGTTCATTTTGTTTTAATTTATTTCAACATCGATGCCCAAAATTGGTCAATAAAATAATTTGTAAAAGATTCAATGAGTGTTTTTAGGTATATGATGACTATTCCTATACATTAGGGTGTCCGTTATTTCCCAAACTCATTTTTTTTGGATAGCACACCCCGTTAATCGAAAGTTTATGCCGAAAGAAAAAATTATTCACCATTCACAATTTTTTTTCCGAGGCCATTAACCCGTTCCTCTAAGGTCATACTTTTCCTATACAAATTTGTATGGGAATTTTATACTCTTCACATTTAATTTTTTTTTTTCTCTAGAACTAGAACATTAATTCTAATTTTTTTGGGGAATTCTGATTGGTATTTTAAAAAACTGCGTTAAAAAATGTATTAAAAAAGTGTAAATTAAAATTTATTTCGATTTTTTAAATTAATAAATACTTTAATAGGTATTATATATATTTCTCTCTTATTTTTCTTCTCTCGATCTTCAGTGGTTTTTTTTATTGATTATCATTAAGTTATAAGTAAAGAACTGCATTAAAAAAAATAATGAAAATAAATTGAAAATAATTTATTTCGATTTTTCAAAATATTAAATATTTTTAATTTTTAGCATTTTTAATTTTTTTTCTTATCAAATTAAGTTTTTTTTTGAATCTTGTTTAAAAATCACATTCAAAAATTAATAGAAAAAAACTTTATTTGATAAGAAAAAAAAAATTAAAAACGTTAAAAAATAAAAATATTTCATATTTTGAAAAATCGAAATAAATTATTTCTTATTTGTTTTCATTATATTTGTAATGCAGTTTAAAAAAAAACCGCATAAAATAATGATAATCAATTAAAAAACAAAAACTGCTGAAAATCGAGAGAAAAAATAAGAGAGAAATATATAATACTAAAATATTTATTAACTTAAAAAATCGAAATAAATTATAATTTAAGTTTTGTAAGACATTTTTAAATTCAGTTTTTTAAAGGACTAATGAATCAATCAGAACTTCAAAGAAAAAATTAGAATATCTGTTATAATTCCAGAGAAAAAAAAAAAAAAATAAAATGTTAAAAGTGTAAAAAAAAAATTTGTGTGGGAAAAGTATGAACTTCGAGGTACGGGTAAATAATAATTTTTTCTTTCGGCATAAAATTGACGGGGTGCGCTATCAAAAAAAAAATAACGGACACCCTACTATACATCCATATAAGGTAGAAGCCTATGAAAGGAGTCTTAATATAGATTAGGAATACAGTAGGTGACGGATATAAGAAAATCTCATATAAGAAAAACACGCTTATAAGACGGATATTCCAAAACACCATGCACATTCCCATAAAGGAACGTCTGAAATAAGCCTCATATAAGAAAAACGTTTATAAGAGAAACACTGATATATGAAACTTATTCTGATACAAATTCCATTCACTATATAGAAAATTAAACTTTTATAAGAAATTTTGCAGTGCAAACTTTCAAATAATGCGCCGCTTAATTTTCGCAAAAATTTCTGAACCCACCATTATTGAATGCCCAAAGAAATGACAGATTGAAGATCAGCGAGAAAGAAGACAAAAAAGCTCATACATTGAGATTGGATAGGTACATTTTATTTCGTATGTATTTTTTTTTTAATACAAGACATTTTCTTTCTTACAATCATTTTATTTATATAAGAAATTTTCTTTCTTATGTACATTTTTTTTATAAGAGAACACGGATATAAGAAAGGAATTCTTTGACTTTTTTGAGTTTCTTATATCCGTCATCCACTGTATACGTAATTTAATATTATTGATATAAATAATAACTATTACTCGCGTTAATTATTAGTTATTCGATATAATGCATAGTCTACACTGAGATTATTTTGCAGGTATCATAAAATCAATTCACTTCAACTAACTATTATTACGTTTTAGATATTTTCTAAAAGTCTAATAAATTAAATTTTAGTGTAAAAAGAACTCGATTGAGGTTATGTGACTACAAACAATGGTGACATTATTTGTCATCAGTAATTTGATGGTGGAAAACGTTTTAAAAAGTGATTTCTTTCTTTTTAACAAAAAAAAATAGAACTTGCTGAAAATTGTACATGTACAAATCATATAAAAAAAAACACAGTTTTGTCTTTTTTTTGACTGAGAACAATTATCATGCACCTTAATTGAAATAATTTAAATTTTTTTTTGCAAAGTTTTCACACTGTCACATGTCTCCTTTACAGAGATACGGCACTGAAGTTAGTATGATTAACTTTTTGCTAATTGATTTTCAAACAAGACGAAAAATCGGCGCATGGTCAAAAGTCCACAGGCCAAAAGTCCATAATGGACTTTTGTCCCAATTGGATAGGTCAGAAGTCCACAGTTCCGTTGTGGAGATTTGACCCACTTAAGTGGATCAAAAGTCCACAAAAAAAAGGGTCAATAATTCCTAATTTTAGAAAGAAAGTGGGTTATAAGCCCACAATAATTTCATATTATAATATTGAAAAAAGCAGAACAATTAAGAATTATTTATTTAATTTGTTAAGAATTAATTTGTATACTCTTCACTACTCGTAAACTTGAAGCACACCAACTGACAACATAGGCGCCTGCCTGGCAACTGAGCATACCCTAGCGACGAAGTCGCGTGAGCGGGGCAGAGGACCCGAAAAGGGAGTTAAAATCCTTAAACCCGCAAAGCGGGCCACCCAAAGTACTGTTTAGTACAAAAAAAAAACTTTAATAACAGATCGACTGACAACATAGGCGCCTGCCAGACGACTGAGCATACCCTATGCGGAGCGACGGAGTCGCGTGAGCGGAACAGAGGACCCGAAAAGGGGGTTAAAATCCTTAAGCCGCCCGCGAAGCGGGCCGCCCAAAGCAGTTATGTTAAAGAAAACTATCTATAAGGTGGTGAAGTGGGTCAGAAATCCATAATCAATTGGCCAGAAGTCCACAAGATTATTGTATGGACTTTTGGCTCATCGGAGTGGGTCAAAAGTTCACAACTGATTTATGGACTTTTGACCCACAGAAGTGGACTTTTGACCCTGCGCCGAAAAATCTAGTTTTTTAATAAGTGCGAGATCGTTGCTGCAGGCCTTCATGAAAGTATAACAAATTTTAAGAAAATATTTAGCGAAAGCAGAAAAATTGTAACAAATTAAAAAAGTTAAAAATTAAAAAGTTGCGGCTGGCAATGGCACAATGGATATAGTGTTTGACTGCTAACCTGGACGTGTGGGTTCGAGCTCTTGTCTAGGTAGCATTCTTTTCTATATTCCCCAGTTTCAACTGGACGCCACCCGTGGAATTTCATGGTGCCTACAAAAATCTTTCGTTTCCTTCTAACAAGTGACGTGAATTGTATTTATAAGACCTGAGGTCTTATTGGCATATAGTTAAAATTATTATTATTATTAACAAATATTTTTCATGGATTTCTTGGAGTTTTTAAAATTTGGCAGCAGAATTGGTTTTCTTAACCTTGACTAAGGTGAAATTTCATTCAATTAAAAAATGCATACTTTCAAAATTTAAAAAACGATACATTGGCTGGTATGTGAAACAAGTTTATCTCAGTCTGAAATCTTATTTTATCAGTTTTTCAAAAAAATGACACAAAAAAGAGATTTGAGACTAAGATAAGGTTTTTTGCATATATTAGCCATACTGTCTAACTATAGACAAATGTTTATGGACCAGTTTTTTAGTTGGGATTTTAGCCAGAGGACATTAACTCTGGAAAAAGATTTCTTTAAATTTTCGTACAGAATAAGATTTTTAGTGAATAATGAATCCAGAAACCTCCAGCAAACCATATAAAAACTAATATATAAAGCAATTTTACAAACAATAAAATAATAAAAAAATCAATTTTGGCCTCAAAAGAACGTTTGTTCTACCCATAATAGGTCATCGCTTTTTTTTGGGGTATTTTTAAAAAAATGTTGCCAGCCATATGCGTTTAGAAATTCTTTTATTTTTTCTAACACCATATTCTTTCCGAAGAAAATTCTTCTATATTCTATTAACATCAGTCAACTTCCGAGGAAATGGGTAAATATTCTCCTAGGGCCCTACTATGAAACTCGATTCTAAAGTGAAACTGTTCGAACTCGCAAAACGGAACTGTGTTATTTTATATGTAAGTTGTTTGTACCAGGACATCATCTTAAAGTGCAAACACAAAAGTGTCGCAGTTTCAGATTATGGTGCAATATATGACCAAGCATCTAGATTTGTCGAAGGGGTATTTAAAAACACCCAAATCCAGACAAAAATCCAAATATTTAAACAAATAAATGCACTATATGTACCATACGTTTTAAACAAAGCTGAAATAAAGTTATTTTATTGGATTAAAAATGCATTTAAAAAAATACTCAATGGGTAAACCTTTTCTCGCTGAGATCCATTATGTTCGATTTATCTCTAATCTGCCTTCGTTTAATTTGTTGAATTTGTTCAGGATTTTCGTCCCACTCCAACCCTATTGCGACACTGTTAATTTGTTATTATTTTATTGTTTCACGTTTAATTCGGTTTCCAAAGTTTTTTTTTTGTTTATGTGATTTGTCATGTTTTTTTTTGTTTGGGTTTTGTCAAACGTTTGAGTTATTTCAAACATAATGCGACAATCATTCGAAATCCGACAATTTCTTGGAAAATAGATTGGCATATTACCGGCGTTTGATTCTACTTTCATAGAGAGTACCATTCGAAAGTAGAATCGCAAATAACATTCGAATAGAATCAATAGTAGGGTAGAATTGAGATTCATATAGTAGGGGCCCGGTTATGCATGTGATTGAGTCTAAACAGATCTTCTATAACATTGAAAATGTAGAGCTAATAATTTTTGTCGAACAATCTTCTTTGAATTAATGTTGGTCATTTAAGTTTTATTTGATGACGGTGTACTCGTAGGTCGTAGGCCTACATTATGTATGAACCTCGTTCAATCAATGCAAAACTACCTTTAATTTTCGTCGACATTCTGAACAATCTCGTTAAATTGGGTGGAATGCACTCCACATAAGTTGAAAATAATGCCACAGTCAGTTGCCATCTAACCCTCAAAAAAACACTCTTACTTACTTAACCTTAGATGGAGCTCGCAGCCCAGGATGGCTATGGCCTCAACTAACAAGCCCCTCCAGCCAAATCTATGTCCCTATATAGCCGCTTCCAGTTGCGCACACCGAGTTGGTTGATGTCGTCCTACACTTGTGTGCGCCACCTGTTGCAGGTTCTTCCTCTGCTGCGTACACCATCGGGGTTGGATTCGAAGACTTTTGAACAAAGGCTGACAAACATTTTTTTTTTTCTGGTTTAACGATGGACAAACGATTGGGATTGAGCCGGCGCGATCGCAGGGGGGGTAATGGGGGTACTTTATCACATTTAATGCCAAATATTTTACAAAAATAAATTTGTTATTAAAAAAAATAAATAAGAGAAGAAATAATTTGATGTACTTTTGCCTTTATTCACACTACCCCATAAAAATTCAAATACAATTACAGTTTATTGCTAATTTTATTCTTTCTTATGCCTGAAATGCGACCAGGCTTGCATGTTATTTTCCAAAAAACAGTTTTTAACGGTATACATTCCATAGAACTGTGTTTTCTTTTAAATCTTCGAATTTCCCCGAAACGGCTTTACTAATTTTTGTTAAATTTGTATGCAGTGGCCTCTAGAAAGTGTTAGCATTCAATACCAATGTTTTAAAAAAGAATATTTGATTTATTTGATTTAAAGCAAAATGTTTTAAATAACAAGGTACATTTTTATAATAACTAAGAGCGAGTTTGTAATCGTCTGACTAACTTATATATCTGCGTGGAATCTGCCTTAAGAGGGCTCCGGACAAAATTTTGAGAAAAACGAGAAATTGGTTAAATGGTCCTAGGTTTTGTGACGTACATATAATACTTATTGCAAATAACTAAATTGCTTATGAAAGAATGACATTTAAACTTTAAAACCATTTGTTCACTTTTTGAATTTTTTGATTTTTTTCTTTTCTAATTTTAATATTCCGATAACTCATTTTGAAAAATTCCCCAAAACTGCAATAACAACAAAACTCTACTCTAATTCTAATTTTCTATGCAAGTTGGTGCTTCTAGGTAGAGTAAATACCTTTTTCATTGCTCAAATATTTTTTTTTTTGTTTTCATCAACTCCCAAAGATGACACCACCTATTTCAGGTGTACATTTTTGTACAAATCTATTGTTTACTCCTAAAAGTAATGGAATTGAAACGCTTTCAAAATTGGCAGAATAGTTCGCATAGTACCATTTTATATTGAATTTTTGTATTACTTCCTCAAGTTGTTGAATTTCATTTTCAGTTTGATCTTGCTCAATTTAACCATACAAAATGTTTCACAGAGAAAAAAGAAGTAGATTTGGCCTTCTTTTTGTAAAATTGAAGTAGGTTGCAGCAGAAATTTTTAAAAGGAAGTAGTTTTCAATATTTTGGCGATGATGGTGCGAAGTAGGAAGTAGATTTTAAAATTAATTGAAAAAAAAGAAGTAGGTCTACTTCAATTGAAGTAAAGTGGTAGTACTGGGCACCAGGTATTCTTTTGAACGGTCAATAATTTGATAGGCTTAAAGATTCTACAATGTTACACATAAGCTTTTTCTGATAATATCAATTTTTGGACCGTTATAAATCGACACTTTACTACGACAATTACCTAGCATGCTGATTAGGAAACAAGTTAATATCAAAGTATTGAATAAAAAATATATTTTACTTATATATTAGTAAGTAATGAAGAAAATGTAGCCAATACTTATAGTGCAATTGAAGCATATTATTGTAATTGTCTTGTTGGTATGAGAACTGTGGGATGTTGCAGTCACGTTATGAGAATTTTGTGGTACTTGGGATTCGCTCGGCATCATAAACATATACAAAACACATACCAGCATTACCACAATTTCCCGAATACGCACCGTACCCCCCAGTAAAGAAGAAATTATCACCGCCATCAAAGCACTGAAGAACAACAAAGCGGTTGGACTTGACGGTATTCCTGCAGAGCTCTTAGGAGCAGCCCCAACAACATCGAGCGAGCTACTGCACCCACATATTAAGAGAGCTTGGGAAACAGAGAGCTTTCCTGAAGAGTGGAAAAAAGGAATGATTGTCAAGCTCCCAGAGAAAGGAGATCTCACACAGTGCGAAAACTGGAGAGGAATATGGGTTCTGCCTGCAGTAGCCAAGATAATAGCAAGGATAGTATTGGACCGAATTAAAGACCACCTCGAAGACACACTCGACGCCGAACAAGCAGGTTTCCGCACGGGATCTGCCTGTGTGGATCACATCAACACCTTGCGGATCATCATCGAACAGTACGTTGAATATCGATCACCAATTCACCTGCTGTTCATCGATTTTGAAAAGGCGTTCAACAGTGTCAATAGAGAATTTATTTGGCTTGCTTTGCGCAGGAGGGGCATCCCAGATAAATTGATTGCTATTATCAAGGCTACATATGATGGATCCCAGTGTCATGTTTTGCACAAAGGTAGGCTGTCAGAGGAGTTTGAAATCCAAAGTGGAGTTAGGCAAGGCTGTATACTTTCACCAATACTGTTCCTGTTGGTGATAAGTGACGTACTGCACGCAGCTTTGTCAGGTGGAAATGGAGGAATTCAGTGGACTCTGCAATCTCACCTCAAACATCTGGACTTCGCGGACGACGCATGCTTACTCTCTCATAGGATCATGGATCTCCATCAAATGACAACAAGGGTGGAGAGAGAAGCAGAAATCGTAGGGCTTAAGATCAACTCGGCAAAAACTAAAAGGATCAGCCTTGGAACTTCCTCATCAATCCAAGTAAATATTTCTGGACAACCAGTAGAGATGGTCCCAATATCTCGGGAGTTTGTCTCTACGGGTGGCGGAACTGAACTGGACGTAAACAGCCGAATCAGAAAAGCAAAGGCTGCGTTCGGAATGCTGTCCAAAATATGGAGAAACAACTCTTTTGGCTTAAAGACCAAGCTACGACTGTTCCGCTCCAATGTTGAATCCGTTCTGCTTTACGGCTGCAGCACTTGGAAAGTCATTGACACTGTCACTAGAAAGCTGCAAACCTTCGTTAATAGATGTCTACGAAACATCTTGAGGATTTTCTGGCCCAACCGTATCTCCAATGCCGAACTTCATGCGAGAACGGGTCAGGCGCCCATAGACTCCATTATACGAAGAAGAAAGTGGCAGTGGATTGGCCATACGCTTCGAAAAGGCGATCGGTGCATTGCATCTCAAGCAATGCAGTGGAACCCGCTCACACAGGAGGGAAGATAAGTGGGCCGGCCTAGAAGTACATGGCGAAGAACGGTCGAACAGGAATCGGCACGACTGGGGAAAAGTTGGAGAGAGCTGAAATATATTTCAAGAAATCGTACACGATGGCGCGTAGGTGTAGTGGAGGCCCTATGTCCCGTAAGGGAAACATCATGGACGTAATAGGTCCGAGGAGCTAAGTAAGTAAGTAAAGTATACCAGCATTATATAAAGATAACTTCCTTATAGATAATTTCAATATAGAAACGTGAGATAGAAACGTTTTTTTTTAGTTTTTTTTTTTACTTTATGTACATAACATCATAGTTATTTGCTATAAGAAAAAACATAAAGCCTTAGTTAAGCGTTAAAAAAAGTAATTTATTGTTTCATTGTTTTTTTTTCACAAAAAAGTCCTATTGTTAATAAGATGTCATTTATTTGAGGTAAGATAATTTTGATATACATTAAACAAGAGGTTATCAATTAAAGATTGTAGTGGTACAAAAAATAATACATGCCATTACTGATTTTTTCAAGATACCAGCTGTAGAAAGCACCTGCAACGCAATAATTTTATAATTTAATAGTTTTATTTATCAATTGATATCGTTTGAAAGGTATTTTTGTGATCTCTAATATGGTACTTAAATCATTTTTTTATATAGTATACTTCAGAAGCTATGAACATTTGTTTCTTCTTCTATGACTTTTGAATCGCCAACTTCAAGCTCAAATATCTTGAAATCTCCGACAGCGATTTTAAAAATATTTAGCATTCTTATAGAATTCAATACCAGCTTTAATTTGGTATCTATTTCATCTATGTACGCACGTGGCCCAGGCTTCAGACAAAAATGGGTCATCTCCTTTGAACAAAATAATTTATTTATCAAAAAATGTCACCCTAATTATCGGCAGGAAACAATTTAAATGAAAGCAGGAACCTTCTAACAGTTGTTATGTTTTCATTTGGACTTCCTTAATAATAAACTGATTGAGATTTTTACGCAAATGATTATGAAATAATTAGTTTTTTGTCGATTTAAAAAAAAAAATACAAAATCTTGTGCTGTCTCAGGATGGCAATTAATGCTTTAATTCAGAGAAAATGTATTTTTTATTTAAATAACTTTTGTAATTTTAAAAATAGTTTCCATTTTAATCGGAGTTGAATCATTACTGCCCTTTAGCCTTCAAGTCAAGATTTCGACTCTTCACAATAAAATATGTATAATTTAAAAACATCTTAAATTTTTTTTGGAATACGCATATGTACCACCAGCCTGGCTAATTTTTTTTTTTATCTCGGAGGAAAATATTTGTTTGTTGCTTTCATTGTTTTCTATCAAATGGACTGAAGTATACAAATAGAACCACTACAATTTCCTCGATTTTGTAAATAGGTGCCCTTTAATAGCCTTTCATGGAACATAAATGCTCTCGGATCATATTCAATTACCTCTCCAGTTTTGTGAATTTATAATTTGTATTTGCATGTTGTAATAAAAGAAATCGAATTAAATTTTCCAAATAATATTAATATGTATACATATACATATATATATTCCAGCTCTTGATATTTTCTCCAAATACGAGAACGTGATCCCCATCAATCTCGTTTGTGTTTGAAAAACAGTGGCCTCGTTGTATTTATGCCTATTATGCGTTGATGCAATTGCAAAGCACCATTGAAATTTGATAATACGATACCTACCACGAAAATTATAATAGGAATTCATTTTAGACCCCGTCGTCGGTCGTCGTCGTACATACGTTCGTATAGTATAGTCCCTGACATTATTCCACTTTGCCCAACTTCAAGCGAGCGATTGAATAAGAGAGGGGGAAGGCGGAAGGATTTCCGAAAAACCCAGCTGAAGTTGCATAAATGTCGTCGTCCGGATATTGGAGTATTCGTGTGTTGTCGTCATGGTCCTTTTTGTTCAGAGAATATCAGAGAGGAGGGTGACTTGACTCTGACGTACAAAAGCTTTCGATTCGTGGGTTGCATTTAATTTGTTAAATGAATTCATATCCATCCATGACAATTACATGTATGGATAACAATGCAATATATGATTGGATTTTCAATTCCTACCAGAAGACCGACCAAACGTGCAACAGACCGACCGACCGACGCCGACGCGACGCGACGAAACGGAAGTCCAACGGCGACGATGGTGACGGAAGTTGTGGATATTTTGTTAATTGGATGTGGTTATTGGGAGTTTGTACGTATGATGCCCTTAACTTCGGCCTCGGTATAGTTGATCTGAAACCCTGGATAGAATTTAAAACTATTTAAAGCATTCCTATATAACTTATATGAGCTTGCACGACGAGTACATTAACATTTTAGAGTCAACCATGGAATGAAATTAAAAAAAAAAATGTGTGTACTAAGGACTCAGACTCAGCAACATCGAGGATCGTTGAAGTTGTCTGTCTGTGACTGACTTATTCTGTATTTATACCACACTGGGGCCAAATGTAGTGGTATTTATGATGATTAATCGTTGCAGATTCATCATCAAATCAAAGCACCGCGTTATGAATTATTTTGCGCATAGCAAAGATTTTTGTGAATTTACCCAACCCATTTATTTCCATCAACTTTTGCCTAGTGAGTGTCATCCAGGTTGACTATACAACACAGTAGGGTTTACTTCTATAAAACTTCAGTTCAAGCGAACTGAACCATGGATGCTTTGGGATTAAATTAAAATTAGCTCATAGGAGATTGTAATTGATAAGTGATAGTCAATGTTTAAATACTCATTATAATTGTGTGCTCGCGCTTGGATTTTTCCATCTCAGCTTTAATATCTGACTTGGGGTATAAGGAGTTGTGATAAGGTCAACATGAGTATATAAAAAAATGGTGTCTTTTTTGATATATGTACTTTGTACATATTTGAGGTTTGAAAATTAACAAAATTAACTAACTGAAGTTCCTAGCACATGATCGCCAACAGCTACGCATTTTGCTTACAATATTAATAACTTCTTTGTTTTCTCTCTTGTCGCGTTATATTTAATCTTCCATACAAATTTCCTCCCAAGATAAATTTTAGCCAGAATTTTTAACGGAGAAGTACGCAGTTCACACGCTTATCTAGTATTTTATCAAAAAGTCTCAACTTAATTAAGCGCGTGAAATAATGTTAAAAACATTCTTTCGTTGCCAAATTTTGACACTTCAGTGTGTTTTTTCGCGGACAGTTACAAACCTTACTCAAAATATAAAAAAAATTGAAAATAGAATTCGCAGAGTATTTAAATGAATATTGAAATAAAATTGATTCCCAGGAAGTGGGACCACTAAAAAAAAGCCCAGGCGTCTACTATATGCGTATTCCAAGAGTTTTTATTTCCAATACTGGAAGTTTAAGGACACTTTTTTACAAAATCGAGGAAATTATATCGGTTCTCTTTGGCATACTTAAGTCCATTGGATAGAATACAAAGAAGCGCTACAAAAATAATAGGTGATATAAAAATAACGGAAGTATTGCCATCTGTTGAATGCCGCCGCGACCTTAGGTGAACCACGTTTCTAAAAACCTAAAAACGTTGTCCCCTTAATAAATAATATCGGCTGCCATTTCACCTTTTGAACATGTTTTACTTCGCGTATTTGAAGGGGTAATAGCCCTGAAAAACACAGCAGATGGTGAAATAGTTATATGAACTGACCCGGTCTACGTGACAATGTTCTTTAAATTAGGCTAAACATGAAAAATGCAATTGTAAATTAGAAAAACGATCAGGTGACCTCGGTGGTGCAATGCGTAGTGCAATGGCCTCTGAGGTAGCTTGGTCTAGGTTCAAATCCAGTTGACGCCAAAACAATTTATTAATTAAAATTGGAACTATAGACTAAGCACCACAAAAACAAAGGAATCTGATGATTGGTGTGGCAGCCATGAAATTGCAATAATTCCAGCCAAATGTAATACTTGGTGTAAGCCAACACAAGTGGTAGTTGTTCATTCAAAACCTTCAATTTTAGGCTGAAATAGTTTATATTACTGAGACTCGGCGTAAGCGTAAATATGCAAAAATTCTACTATTTTATTGTTTGCCTTACTAAATTAAACACCTTATGCAAGCTAGGCACCACTTAAAAGAAATCTAATAATCGGTGTGGCAGCCATGAAATAGCTTTACATCCAGTCTATGTAATACGTTGTAGTAGCCAACTCATGTCGTAGTTTTATTTCTATAATAACGACACTATAAAAAAGTACACTGAGGCGTATACGCACCTTTTTTTTAATAAATGTTTTTTAATTTCGAAGCGGACGATTATTTTCTTATTTATTTTAAAATTGGAATTCTAAATTGGGATGAATAGTGAATGTGTATGAAATTATATTCACACCACTCCAAAGTCACTGAGCTGGATTTTAAAATTTAATTATATTTTCATTTGTATTTTTGATTTCATTTAAATTAATAATAGAAGCGAAGGTTTTTTATTAAACATGTGCCAACACACGCAGGATTTCGGTTAGAACTATACATGTACATATATGATGAGGATGTTACGTTTATTAACTTTTATAAGAAAGTGTGAAATAAATCAAAAGTAAAAAAAGGTATTGTATTTAATTTTTTGTTTATGACTATTCATATTTGTTTTTGCAAAATTTTGGAAAGCAATATTTTTTGTTATTTTTTTAGAAGTATCTATGAGCAAAATGTAAACATAATTGCCATAACACAAAGATTAATGGAATTTCCTCAAGAACCGTAAAAACCGACACATAATCGTTCACTGAGGGAAAAAATGCGATCTAAAATTAAATACGACCATATTTAATCTAAAGTATTTTAAATGAAGTGGAGCATTTTCATATTTACGTTGAAACAATGTTTATTTGAATATGCGACGTAATTTTAAGAGATTCAGCCTAGTTTCAAAGTAAAACGTATTTTTTTATACTTTGAAATCAACTTTTTTACATTAACATTGCGTTCTACGTTATTTTAAAGTGAAATGTTATCATGTTTAAATTGAGATCCACATTTAAAGTGCGCTCAACCTTGTTTCAAAGTGAAACGTATTCATTTTTACATTGAAATCCACATTTTACATTGTGATCCACTTTTGTGTCATTTAAAATGCCATCAACGTTGTTTCGAAGTGTTGCATAGTTAAGAAAACCTCAATTTGTTTGTATTTGTAAGCTTTGTGGTAGTTTTTTGAAATAGCTCCCTTACATTTGTGAACAAATTAAACGCGCACTAAAAAATCACTCTCATTTAATCGAAAAAAACAATATTTAATTACTTTTCCTATTTATTACTACGCATTAGGTACTCATAGCAAAACGATTCACTTAAGTCGTCACAAATACATAAATCATCATTTCATCACAAAAATGAAATGCGTCGAGCATGAAGTAGATAAATGTTGTTTTAAGGTGGATGAATTCGATTTACCTATGATTCCACTTTAAATCAACATATAAACGTAGTAAAATCTAGTTCGTTTTTAAGTATGGAATCACTTTGAAATAAAGTCGCTTCACTTTGATTTAAGAATTTTCGGCGTTGCCAAATCGTTCCGAAGAATATTAGAATCAAAGTGTTTTGCTTTGATTTTGCGTTGTTTTTTTCTCTGTGTATAAGTATTTTTATTTCAAAAACCCAAAATGAAGTTTTGCTACACTCATCTTTTATTTTACAAGCACGAAGTTTAATCAAAATCTTTAAAACCATTGTCGAGAAATGTTGATAAAACAGAAATCTTACCGAGTAATCGTTAGGGCTGGTCACGAAACGATAAAAGTCTCGGTCTCGCATGACGAGACCAAGACCAAGAAAATATTTCGTTCCAATAATCAACAGGTTGTCCGGAAATCGTATTTTTCGGAGACGAGACCGAGACGAGATTTAATTATACGAGACCGAGACGAGACTGAAAATGTTCGATTTTAACAAGACCGAGACGAATCTTACAAAAGTATCGCAAAGACTCGTCTCGTGGCCAGCAAGGGCGGATCCAGACTTTCAGCCAGGGGGGGGGGTCACGACGCCTATGTACATACAAACCTAATAAAGCCTTACACTGAAAAAATTTCTTTTATTTTTTATTTATTTTAGTGAAACCAAATGTTAAAAAAAATGTAGGTACAAACATAAGTATGTCTTTGGCTTCTAAGTGTTTAATCTATATACGCAATACATTTGTTGATAAATAGAATGGTTGAAAACCACCTAACAGAGGACTAACTGTAAGGTGGTTTTCTACCATTGAAGACCGTAAGCAAATTATCAATGGTAGAATCGTAGCGAAGGACCTTCTGCTAAAGCTACACTTATAATTTACCTAACCAGTATACTTAAATTTTTGTTTGAGGTTTGGAAACATGAAGTACCTATATTATTATTGCATTCCAAATATCACCCTAATTCCCTGAAAAAATTTGTTCATATGTACAAACAAAAGGTCAAGATTTTCATAGTTTACAGAGCTTTTTTTGTTTCTATCAAAGTCAAAACATATCTTCAAAGCACGTGGTAAGTTTGTTGTTCCATCGCACTAGAAACTGGCTATTAAATTGCGGTCAGAGATATCCAAATGATTTTGATTGTGAATTAAAATATGTTTGGCCAATAATATAACAAAAAAGAAATTTAAGAAATACTCGTAGATGATGAAAAATATCGATTTCCCGATCCAATAAAATTGTTATTTTCTTTGACGTTGTTCCTTGCCTGTTGGGTGCCGGTATGAAGGTTTCATAAGGGAACATTTGCAAGTTACTTAAAGAAACTTAATTTTAAATTTTAAATACCTAGTATTTTAAAAGGTTTTGTAAATATAAGCAAAGATACATATAAATATAATACCATAATAAATGAGTAACATTACAAAATGTATAACCACTTTGGATGAGTTTCTATAAATCTGCATGACTCTGCCTGCATGGTAAGTGATAAGATCATGCAGCTTAACTAGCCAATATTTGGGCGTTGATGTTGAACGTTGTGCGTTGGGTTATTACACAACGAAATATTTATGTTCTACCAATACTGAGAGCAGTTATGCATAAAACAAGCGACTCAAGAGGTGGTCATGAGCACAACAGATCTAGCTTTTGCTCCTAATTTAAACAAACTCATATAGAAAACCCAAAGTTGAATCTCCAATGGGGGGGTCATGACCCCCATGACCCCTGTCTTGGATCCGTGCTTGGTGGCCAGCCCTATAGTAATCGTTAATCGGCTACGAGCTTAAAATCAAAAAATGAACAAAATTAATGGTTTCACCTCTTTATTCTTAATAGTTTCAATTCTTAATTAAGCTATGTGTTGGTCATTTGGAAAAAAAATCCTAGTTCTTTTCTTAGAAAACTAAAATCATCTTGACAGTACATACGCAGTTTCAGAATACGCGGTTTTGCTTATACGCCTTTAAGTTTTTACGAAACTTTCTCTGCATACACTGTGATTTATCAGCAATTCGCGGTATACAAAACTTAACAAATTGATCACAAAAATAAATGTGGCTGTTGGAATTAAAGAATCCATTGACACCAACTTTGAATGGAAAGGAGTTGCTTAGCTCGATTGCGCCTATCGCCTTATTTTGGAGGAAAAAATAAAAGGTGCTAAGCAACCGAGCATCTTAATAACTTTTAAGCTTTTTTTTCTGGTATCGATTGTTTTTATTTTCATCACAAACAAAAAAGTTTGACTTAAATATTGTTTTAAATTTTTTCTAAAAATAAATTAAATGCAACCCCTAATTTTATATGTGGCGATTAGCGTACAAAATTTTTTTATAGAGAATGTTTTGTAGCCAGAATTTTGAAAAATAGTAGTAGTAGAAATACAGAATTTATAAAGAAGAATTTTGACCATAGGGTTTCAAAGTTTGAACTAAAATGCAAGTTTTTAAATATGAAGTAGGTTTACATCGCCTATAATTAAAAAAAAACGTTAATTATTTCCTAATTTTAATTATTTTAGTATCACTACATTATATAAAGAAAATTTTTTTTTTGTTTTACGCAACTAAATAATAACTGTTCTGTATTTTAACATACAATAAAAGAACATGGTAGTACACATTCTTGGAAAACGATTCGATTCATTTTTATACGGACGGCTCAAAAACCGAAGATGCGTTTGGTGGAGGTGTGTACTTAGATAGACTAAATTTAAGTCTCTCATTTCGTCTTCCTGACCATTGTAGCGTGTTCCAGGTGAAACTTTTGGCGATAAGGGAAGTTTTATCTTGGCTCAAGGAAACCTCGGATATCCGTATCTTCTCAGATAGCCAAGCTGCTTTGAAATCCCTGGACTCTGTCTGTAGAAACTCTAAGACATCCATAAACTGTCGCTCATCTCTTATAGAGATGGCACAGCAGTTCAACATTCACCTTTGTTGGGTGCCGGGCCATATGGACATTCTGGGGAATTGTGAAGCGGACGAACTCGCCAAAAGTGGAACAACACTTACACTACCTATTCTACCAGACAAGGTAGATATCGGTATACCTATCGCTACTTGTAAACTTAGACTGAAGCAAGATGCTATAAGGAAAACAAACCTCAGGTGGAACAACATCACCACTTGCCTGCCGACTATAAAAAGATCTGGCCAATGCTGAACCTGAAGCGCTCTAATTACTTGTTATCTTTGAACAGATTACATATCAGTTCTATAATTGGTGTCATTACCGGACACTGCCTTATAGGTAATCACGCAAAGCGGCTTGGAGTTTTCGCAAATATATTCCTCGTCTACTTTGTACGTGTCCCGCCTTATCTCACAGACGTAAACTCCATCTTGGAGATTTCTTCTTCAATGACCCTACTGATCTATCAACCACGGACACTAAAAGACTATCCACATGAGAGCGACCGACGAATGAATGAACAAATGGGATTTAAAACATTTATAAACCTCAATTCTTCACCAAATTTCAAGCTACTCATTTACATTTTAATTGCTAATACAAGATCATTTTGAGAAAACAAATTGGTCGTCGCGAATAGCCGCAATTCGTAACGACCAATCCATTTTCTCAATTTGTTCATATTTTAGCAATTAAAATTTAGATTTTATAATTTTAAAATTTAACTTAAATAGAATTCTACCATTTTGACTAGATTTTGTGAAGTATTTAGGTTTAATAATGTTTTAATTCTCATTTGTTTGTTAATTCGTTGGTAGTTGGTCGCTCTCATGTGAATGCTCCTTAACAGTCTCGCGCGCATTGGAGTTCCGATTCGCCTCCCATCGGCCGCACACGCGTTTGTGATGGTTCTCGTTGGAAGTCATAGTCCCCTCGTTAACGTCCATCTCTGTGCCATGTACGACACTTGCATCGAAGAAACCGAAAAGCTCTCAGTTCTCGGTACGTGTGTCTCAGACCACCTTATGTGGAATGACCACATATTTGACGTCGCCAAAAACGCTGCTAAGTGCTTAGGTTTTCTCCGAAGATGCAAGAAATTCTTTACCCCCACTGATCTGGCTGTAATCTACAAAGCCTTTATTCGTCCCAAGCTTGAGTATAATTCACATATATGGGCTGGTGCTCCTATTACTCAGCTAAGCTTATTGGATAGAATTCAAAAAAGGGCCCTAAAAATTAATTGAAATGAAAAATGATAGGTGATAGAACAATAACAATAGCATCTCTCGAACACCGCCGCAATGTCACCTGTCTCTCACTGTTCTATCACTATTTCTGATACTTTAACTTTTAAAGACATAAATAATTATTAACAAAACTAGCTAACCCATTAAAAGATGAAGAATCTATCTAAATGAGCATTTCTACAACCGGTGGATTATCATCAGCTAATTTTTGTTCGTGTTTTATAAGATTTTTAACATTTTGAAAAGTAAAAAAAAAGATTCTATTATTTTATTATAGTGGGCTTTTTTTAGTTAATTATCTTCTGGATGCAAATAAAAACAAATGTTTTTTGCTCTATTATCCCAATGGTGACTTGAACCTACACACCTCTAAGTTAGTATGTGCCATTGAAAACGTAGAAAGCAAGAATTTCAATGCAAATTAATGTTTAAATTAATTGATAAGAGCTAAACGAGGCATGGGACGGACTGATACCTGCTTATTTTTTTTAAAAAATTGACATAGTTATCTATAGAAATCGAATTTTATATTATAAGAAATCTACTTTCCAGAATATTATTCAAGGGTAATAGGGGAATATTACAATCTGCATACATCAGATCAAATTAATAGAACAGCTTTAAAGTATCAAGTATTTTTTCTTAAATACTTTTTTATCGTATCTTGTCAACATTCCAAACCATATCTTAAAACAAATGTTAAAAACTTCATGTCTTCTTGCAAAGTTTTGTATAACACTTTCAATTTTTATCCGCTCATCACTAACTTCGAAAAAGGAGAAATACTTACCCCTTATTTTGTTAGTGAGTTAACATTGTAGTATATATGTGGATTAAAGTGAAATGATAAGGTATTCGTGTTACCTATGAAGCTACATAGCATACACAGGATTTTAACAGTGAAATGACATGCGCTTTAGTTTCCACATTCATCACTCTACGAGTATACTTCGGAACATAAGGATTTCGTTAATGTAAACATCAAATAACTAATATCGTATAGTAGTTTTCCGATTTTGTTCTTAACTATATTAAAACAAATCAAAAAATTATTTCTGTGCAATTTTGACACATACAGCACCCACCATACACTTCAGTGCTGTTGAAGGCACTACAATAAATATTGAGCTATTAGGGCCCAAGGGTGGCTACAACAAATCTCTTGAATAATTTAACCAAAGCCATAGTTAAGAAGCTGCCCCACTCTTTTTACAAAAGGCTTGCATATTTCCTGAAATGCCACTTTAAAAAAAAAAGTTTTGTTTTGGCAGCAGAAATAAAGCAAACATTTTTTTTTAAACCTATTCAGATTTATTGCAGATATGTAACTTCAAAAAGAAAAGAATTTATGTGTCCCAAACAATGAGTATAATTGAGGTTGTGAGTGCAAACGTGGCGTAACCCTATTTCAAAAAAATGGCTTATTTTGTCTCTCATATATTTATTTGAGGGAGATATATTTTTTTAAACATAGCTTAAGATTCTTGTATATCTATTCTTTCCAACAAAAATATAACATTACTAATTGAAAGGTATAATGTGCTTACCTTAGTCGATTTAAGCCCAATTATAAAAAGTGGGTTACACCACTTTTGCACGCACAGCCTCAATTATAAAAGAGAGTCCCGAACATAACAAATCTGCAGATCCATCTCCAGAACTTCTGACTTCTCAAAAAAATCCTAACTTTAACAATACCACTTCTTATTCAAATCTAGTATGTCAAACATCAACTCCAAACTAACCCATACAAATCTCCCAATTAATTTTTTTTCGGCGCCCTATTTTTGGCGAGTTTCTTTGAATTTTATGCAGATCAACATAATTTGGAGATCACAACTTGCCTTCCCAACTAGTTTCCCAAAGCTCAAGGTGTCAGAATCAAAAAATGGAAGCCTTATTGTTTTGTTTGTCGTTTGCAACGAATATCCAGACCAGATAAATCATTTGCGAAAATGCATTAAAAAATAATATTTCCCGCACAAATGGGAATAAATAAATATTACTGATTTTGCAAATAATACATTTTATTGATTGCAGAATTTTTGTAAAACCAGAATTTTACAAACCTCAGAATTTTGAAAGGAGAGTTTTGAAAGTAGAATTTTGACCAAGTGGGAATTTCAACTCCCGCCCACGTTAAAACTCTGAAATAACGTGCAAACATATCCTTTCACCTTTTAAATTTGTAAATATAAAAAAGATCTTACCTTTTTATATAGAAAATTAGTTAAATTTCCTAAAAAACATTGCAATGTTTCTGGCCGTGACCCGTGACTGCAAAATTAACATAACCATTTTTTGTAAAATTATTTTGTTTCAATCGTTGGTTAAATAAAAATTTTCAAAAATGTATAACATTACTATTTAAAAAACACGTTTTTTTTTAAATAGTAATGTTATTTAATTTAAAATTAATTGAAAAAATAGGTTAACCTACTTTTGCACTACAGAACACGTTCTCAAGACATTAGTTTAAATATGCGTTTTTTTAAATAGCGGATGAAGTCCAGCACTTACAGTCAGTAGTGAATCTAGAATTTAACTGTAGGGGGGGGGGGGGGCTTGGACGATCCAGTTTAAATAATATTTAATTTGTTTGTCCTCAAATTAATTTTATAATTTATAACAAATAATAAAGTTTTAGTTTAGGTTAAAGTTTTTTTTGAGAAAAGTATACAAAGTTATACAGGGTAATTCAGATAGATAAGCTGTGACAAAAAGAAAGAAAGATAAGTTGAGTTGAGACAAGAAAAAAATCACATGAGTGGGGGTCTATTTTTTCCCCCGTTTAGGCGGGAGGCGCATTTGAAAAAAATTTACTTAAAGCAGAAAAAAAAAATTATTAAAAAACAACGGAAAAAAAATTGCAATGCCATATTATTCCTTATTCCTTTTAAGTTATTTTATTCAAAGTTATTTTTGTCAACAGTTTTTGAAAAAATAATTTTCAAACTCAAAATCTTTAAAAAAAATAAAAAATTTTCAAACTATTTTTTTTTTTTTCAAAATTTTATATGAAAACCGGATGGATGTAGGACTTTTAGTTTCCAAGATATTAAAAACTAAACGAACCAACTTTCTCATAAAACTAAGAAGATTTTTTTCTGTTTTAAGTCAAATTTTTCGGGTGGCACAACGGCTCATGAAGAACCAGGGCCTTGTGACTAACAACTCGCAACCATTCCTGTGTGCGCCTTTCGACAGGAATGGAAGGGACCTACAATTTTATGCCGAATCCGAACGGCTAGACGAGAAGCACTTATTCGTGACAAGTGATACTCTTGGAGGATTTGTCAATTCCTCGCAAGAGGCAGTAGCCCTTAGGTGAATCACCATATATAATCGCAAACGTATTTTGACATTCCCACTTTTTCATTTACAATAGCCGTGTTATTTGTGCATTTATATAAACTTCTATCCCTGGTTTAAAATGTTTTCAATGTTAGGTGCAATAAAATCTGCCGTATAACATTTAAAATATTTTTAAGCGGAGATAGAATATCAAGGTTTTATTTTTATAATCTTAACTTATTATATACCTTCAGTTTTCAGCCACGTCAATGTTTGAACAAATCTGTCAATAAATTTGCACGTGCGTCACGTCAGTCTAGATGGATCGCAAATATTCACATGAATCAGCATGATTTTCTGAGTGCGCAAAGGAAACTGCGATTAGGACCCAATTGGTTTTTTTTTAGCTAAGTTCTTAGGGTAAATTGTTGTTTTATTTGGCATGTTAATTTTTAAGCCCCATCTAGTTTTTTTTTCAATTATCTGTTCAAGCTGTAGCCCAAACTTCCACTTGACAGTCCGTAGAGTCAAGCCCCAAAACTTTCTGGAATAAGGTTAGTTTTAATGGAATTATTTGCTTAGCCACAACCAAGTTTTTTGTCCAATTATTGTCAAGCCCTAGTCCCGCGCTGTTTTTTTTTTCATCCCAATTTTCTGTCCTTGTTAATTATTCGTAGCCCGGGCGTTAGGGCTGGCCAAGAGAAGAGAAAAGTCTCCGTTCCAATCTCGGTCTCGCATGACGAGACCGAGACGAGAGAGACGAGACCAGACTGCCTTTTAAGCAACCGAGGCGAGACCGAGACGAGACTGTACCTATATTTGAACCTAAATTCATAGAGTCTAATAAATTAGAAAATCCAATTTCCAGTTAAATATTTATTTTCTTCTGCACATATTCAAACTATAATCGAAAATATTTCGTTTCAATAATTGTATTTTTTGGAGACGAGACCGAGACGAGACTTAATTATGCGAGACCGACACGAGACCGAGACGAGACTGAAAATTTTCGATTTTAACGAGACCGAGACGAGACTAACAAAAGTCTCGCCGAATCTCGTCTCGTGACGAGCCCTACCCGACCTTGGTTTTTTGTTTTTTTTGTACAATTATACCTTCAGGCTTTAGTCCCAACCTAATTCATTTGGGGCTTAAAAAAATATATATAACATGTAAATTGCTAAGCCTCAGCCTCGCTATTTTGTCTGACTCTTGACGTTGTAACGCATTGATTTCTATATTTCAATCAATTTTAAGAATCTGCTGTGGGGGGGGGGCTTTAACCCAATAGCCAGCCCCTTGGATACGCCACTGGCCAACCCATTTTATCTCTACACTAAGGGACATTCCAATTCTGTTCATAAAATTTGATGACGATGAGTATATTTTTTGCATTATGAAATTTGTTTGTCTCTGCCGACGCGACGGGCCTTATAGCTTCCTGAATACAATTTCCCAGGAACACCTTAAAATTTCAGTGCTTAAGTCTGTGAAGTATAAAAAAATATAAAATAAATCGGGTGGCACAACGGCTCATGAAGAACCAGGGCCTAGTGACTAACAACTCGCAACCATTCCTGTGTGCGCCTTTCGACAAGAATGGAAGGGACCTACAATTTTATGCCGAATCCGAAGGGCTAGACGAGAAGCAATTATTCGTGACAAGTGA
Source organism: Melangyna quadrimaculata (assembly GCA_949320155.1). Taxonomy (NCBI): domain Eukaryota; kingdom Metazoa; phylum Arthropoda; class Insecta; order Diptera; family Syrphidae; genus Melangyna; species Melangyna quadrimaculata. Next base: position 443,547,465 of record OX439483.1, read on the forward strand.
TACTCTTGGAGGATTTGTCAATTCCTCGCAAGAGGCAGTAGCCCTGAAAAAAAACTTTTTAGTTTTTAGGTGGACGAGGCTGGGAAGCGATCCCAGACCTCCAGCGTGACAGTCGAACGCACTAACCATTACGCTACGGGCTACTACAAGTCTGTGAAGTATCCTCACGATATTATTGACTTACTGGCCAAAATGGCGCATAAGAGCGGATTATTAAAACAAAATAATTGAAAGCTGAAATACAATTTTATGGAGATTGCATAATTTATCGATGCATGAAACAGTTTATTTATCCATTGAGGCTATTCAAAGGCCTTGAAAAAAGAAAGGAACAATTGCGTTCAAGGGTTTGTATTATTGAATACGTTTGTATGTAAAGTAGGCTTTCTTAAAACACAAAATTTACCCATCCATTTCTGAGAGAATGGTCTCACTTTTCAATATTTTTGATATAAACAAAAGCAAATTTGAGAATTTAAATTAACCGACTCTTTATTCGAAACCAGATTTTCTATCAAAATGGGTGATTAAAAAAATTTAAAAAAAAAATCCATATATTCATAGGATTATAGCGATTTACACTTCGATTGATAATAGAAATCCACTTTAAGTTAATCATAAACTGGGAAACTGCTTTTGAGGTAGGTACCTTGGGTTCCGATTCAGGATCAACTGAATCTGAATTAACTTAGAGTTATTCTCATCACTGGAAAATTGGTCCAGCCGCTTCACCTGCCTTTCCCTTGCGTGAATCCTTTGACTGCAGGTTTTTGCTAGATTTGTGTTGTTTTACGCTTTGTCATGTTAAATGAGACGTTAGTAGTACCATTTATGAGGGTACGAATTTTATATTTTTCGAAGGATTTTGGAAACTTTTTTAAATGTACTAAATAAGATATAAAGTTTTCTTATAAAATATTTATTCAAAAATATACAAGCTTTAAACAGGCCTCATCATTGAATTTCAGTAAAAATAAAACCTCGAACTTCAATATGGGTATGAGTAGGTATACCCTGCAAATAAAAGGAATTTTACTTATTTTCCATACTTGGTATATACTTAAAACAAAAACACATCACTTAAAGGCATTTGCATAACATACATTAAGAGACCGAACCACATGAATATAAAACCCATCCCTTTTACGCAAAACACGACTCTGTAAATAATTGCATACGGGTATACCTACATACCTACCTCACGATAGCAGTATATCGCAGTTAAATTCGTCTGCAAATTGTTAAAATATAAAGCCAACCCTTCACTGCAGCAGATATAGAGGTAGTCGACAAACGTTTAAGTTCACTGTCAACGGTAGAACCACATTTAACTTTGGTCAGAAGACAGAGTAAAAACCGTTTTACACAAAGTTTGGTGGAATTCTTCGGAATTTTAAAAATTCTTCGTCGCAGGATACACCAACAAAAAAAAATATGCATTCTATCTGCATTATACTAAATAACAGCGAATGCAAAAGTACTTAGCGTTTTATTTAATTGTAACTTCCTTTGGGTTATATTTTTTGTTGTGTGTTTTTGTAGATGAGAGCTTTTTTTTTATACAGGTAGACAAGACAAGAGGAGAACTCTCTTGATTAAAAGATAAATGGTTTAAAAAAAATGCACATATGGGTCAGCTGGAATGATTGAGAGGGTCACAGAAAATTGTAGGTACGAATGTAGTTAAAAAGTACATTTGAGGCATAAAGTCAATGTTGCTCTCACCAAAGAATGTTTTTGTCACCTGTTCTTTATAGCCTAGACAATTTACTATATGACAACGTTTTTGAAGCGAAAATTAATGTATTTACCATAGAGTAGCTTAAAGATTAATGGTTAGTGCGATCGACTGTCACGCCGGAGGTCTGAGATCGCTTGCCAGCCTCGTCCACCTAAAAACTAAAAAGTTTTTTTTCAGGGCTACTGCCTCTTGCGAGGAATTGACAAATCCAACAAGAGTATCACTTGTCACGAATAAGTGCTTCTCGTCTAGCCGTTCGGATTCGGCATAAAATTGTAGGTCCCTTCCATTCATGTCGAAAGGCGCACACAGGAATGGTTGCGAGTTGTTAGTCACTAGGCCCTGGTTCTTCATGAGCCGTTGTGCCACCCGATTTATTTATTTTCTTTTTAGCTTAAATATTATCAAAATAAAAAAACACCTTTTGACCTATGATTTGTATGGACTATATTACTCCGTTTACTTGGAGAATTGAATCAGACTTGAATTCGGATTCAATTCCATGTAGACCTGGATTGGATTCAAATATGATTTCTCGATCCGATTCGGATTTTTGAGGAGAATCGAATCGAAAAAATTCAAGTGGACCTGGATTGAAAAATTAAAGAATCGAATTTTAAGAGTGTGTGTATTTCAATTTGCTTTGTTTTGTTTTCTTGATTTTTTTTTCTCGTAGTCATCACCACCATTCAAAAAACTTAACTCCGCACGCACACAGTAAAGTTAAAGTGTCACTTCAAGTGTACTTCGATTCTTTTTGAATTCGATCCAGTGAGGTTGTATACCTCTAGATCCAAATCTCAATCCGATTCGATTCGATCGTCGAATCCGGAGTATATGGTTGCTCTATGGTATGTTTGCTGTGACAAATTTTATATTTTTGGCAAATTTCATGAATGTCAAAATGTTTTCGGTGCCTATCCTCCTTACCCTGATGCCACACGAGCCAATACTGGCTACTGGCTTACAAGTTACAATACATTTACATTCTTTTACCAACACATACAAACTTGAGCAACTTGCTCGTCAACTGGTTTGCCTTTTTCGAAGCTAGTTGGGAAGCCAGTAGAGAAGACAGTGTCCTCGTTCAGACTTGTATATAAGGCGATGTACATGGATAGATTTTCGTTAAAATTTTTGGAATTAAATGTTCTTTCTGCCACAACTTTTAATGAGAGGAGAGACCAAAAAATTTTCACATACAAAATCTCTTAAAAATCCTAATTTTTGAGAGTATATTTTTTGCTCGGGAAAAATGAAAGTTTTGGGGATTTCGGGTGACATTTGGAACATTCTGTTACCGATTTGTCAAGCCATAGGCTGTGAAATTAAATTGAGAGAATGCTACGGAGATGATGCATTGAAAAAAATGAATTTTTTGAGATTAAATTTTTTGCGCTAGAAAAGGCGATTTTGGCGCTTTTGGGTGACATTTAGAACGAAATATTCCTCGTACAACATAATTTAGTTTATTATCTATCTGTCAATGTATGAACTATCAAATTTCATTAAAGGATGGCTTAAATGATGATGCATTAAAAAACCTCCAAAAAAATCCAATTTATTTTTAAAATTATTTAAAAAAAAATCAAAAAATTTTGGAATAAGATGAATGTCAATTCATGTTACTTTGACAAGACAGAAAAGTCTGTTCTCGCATTGGAAGTATTTTCCGTTGACCATCGCAAGAATTGATGCGGAATTCGACACCTTTTTTTAGTTAACGCGTTGATGTAAGAAAAATCGAAGTCCGATACCAAAGCAAGTTCAATACGAATGTGTATTTAAAATACTAGATAGGCTATTCTAGTAAAATCTGAACGTGGCCAGTAAGATATTGGAAAGCAACTTGCTTACAAGTTGCGTGCCGCAACGTTTAGGAATTTGAAATTCAATGTATGTAGCCAACTTGCTTGCCAGTACTGGCTCGTGTGCCCTCAGGGTTTAGAAAACAACCTTTTACCACGGATATTTTTAGAATTTCGTTTCGAGTCAAAAAGAAGTGTATGGGTTTAAGTCAAAAGTAACATTACGATGATGCAGAAGTCCGAAAAATTAATTTTCGAGAGGACTTGCGTCGGTCTGTTTATCTGTACGTCTCTGCTTGTTGCGTGCGTTTATTTGTGTGTCCTGATGAACATTGGGCTGGATCCTTCACTGTTAAACTGCTTTTGTGCATCATTTGTAAGTGATTGCCGAGGAACAATTTCAGCTTTTGGTTTAGCTTATCTATAAAGCTGCCATGTAATGATTTTGGTTTTATCAAGTTCTCAATAACGGCTCCAACTATTTTGATTAAAATGCATACATGTTATCTCAAGAAGAGTTTTAATAATACAGTACCATGTTTTTCTTGTTTTAAATTCGAATAACGGAAATACAGTTTTGGGTTATTTTAAGTAAAGCTATAAAGTGATATTTCAGAGTATCTCGTCCTTGGCTCGGTTGATTTTTTCATAGTTTAGCAATTATTCAGTAATTCTAAATTAGTCAAAAAATGGTGCATTTTAAATTTGAATAAATACTTTATGTAGCAAAAAAAAGTAAAAATGTTTATTTTTTATTTTTTTTTTTTTTTATTTTTTTTCTTTAAAATCCAACTTGATTTTTAAACTTGTTTCTAATATTGTCTTTTAAACGATATACAAAAATGATCAAACCATTAATATAAACCGGTAATGTGTCATCATTTGTACCCTGATAAGTCAGGACTTTTAGTTTTTTGTCCAAGGATTTTAAAAATGAAGGCAAAGGAGGTAATACGAACGGAACAAATTGAGAAATAGACAAAATGGGAAAAATTGTCGTACGTAGAAAATATGAAAATGTAGAACAAATCCTAACAATGAAATAATTGCGTTTTAACCTCTGTTAAATGAAAACGATCGTGTAATATCGTTTTGACGTTTTATATCCCTATCTTTCTTTAAATAAGTGATAGAGACAGGCCAACTACTTACTTAATCTCAATCAAGAGATAAGGCTTTTCACACTTAAAACATACATACATATGTGTTAGTTTCGAGTGAGAGCCCAGTCTAATTTCCGTACATTATCTTAAATATGGTTACAAAAATTAGGTGTAAGTTTTAAAATTTTGATTTGTTGTTTGAATTGTTAAAGTGTTGAAAAATCTAAGTATTCCAATTCCTCCTCCAAAACCCAGACTTCACCATCTTGAAAAAAATGCGAAATAAATGTACTTGAAAATACTTATTTTTTTACTATAGTATAGTATATATAGTGTAGTATAGGCCAAGTTTAGGATTCGTGCAAAAAATCGAACTCGAGATAATAATTTTCCCTAAGGTGCCAGTTATTATATATAATATTTTCAATGATGGTTTTCAATGATAGCTGTAACTGGCCCCTAACTTTACGATGATAGAGAACACGAAAAAATGGGTTTCGCAATTCTTTCTGTCTGTCTATCTGTACCTCGACCTGCAGCCTAAACCACTTAAGCGATTTTCTTCAAAATTTGGACTTAAGGTTATTTGGGGATTCCCTAGAGGAGAAAATGAAACTTTTTTTAGCTCAAAAAATAACGGTACCTGCCATACACAAAATATACAAAAATTGATTTATTTCAAAAACGGCTATAACGATTTTGAAAAAAATAAATACGAGGTACTATTACTACTTTAATAAATATTTTGGTAGACAATAATTATTTTTAACGGTTACTAACGGTACCTGTCACCTATTCTTGGGTTCTTAGCTACGAGAGCAAGTTTTGTGCGATGCAGTTTGCTCAAACAATTTTTAATCTTTTTTTCGGCAAAATCTTAAATTCAATTTTCTAACAATCGCTTTAAAAAGTACACAAAGTTAAATCAGAGTCTTTAAGGCCCAATTTATTTGATTTCCAAACAATTTAAATCTGCTATTAAAAATTAGAAATTGATCGATTTTAAATTGGATTATAAATGACGTTTCCTCTATTAATTAATAGTTTAATTTATTTAAAATCGGTTTTAGCTAAAACACCATTTAAGGTGGATGATTAGCTTTAAAAAACCATTAGCAAAATTATTCTTTTTATTCACTCTTAGTTAGCGTTGACATTCAAGTTTTTGTTTCCTTATATCCTTATATAAGTGCGATGAGGAAAACAACACCCAACAAAATTTAAAACATCTTCTGGTGCAAAAACAATCCTTAACCATTGAAAATGTTGTTGATGCACTGAATACGAATAAGACCTGAAACTTAACTTATCATCTCGTTTGGAATTTGAAATTCTCTAATTTTGAAGTGGAGAAATAGTTGATTTTTGATTGGAATAGATTCAGTGCACCAAAAATATTATGAACTACGTCGGATTTTGGTATATAAATATCGCACCTTCAGACTACAAAAACTAAACAAACACAAAACTGAATGTCAACGCTAATTATGATTAATTAAATTCTCTTTAAAACCTAATTTATTGCTATATTGATAATTCATAAGTCACAATAAAAAAATCCCAAATAAATTTTTAAAAAGTATTCAAATTTAAAGAAGCAATTTAAAGCGAACTAAAGGCAAGATACATACATATATTACATGTAATATCACTAGCGTTTTCATTTTTGTTCAGTTCTGCGCATGTTGTCAAAATCAATAGAAACAAAATTTAATTTCAAACAATCATCAAAAATTTGTTTATTGTGTGTACTGTGCACAAGGACAGCCATCTTAAAATTTCACAAGCTGTGGATGCTAACCCTAAGATATGTGTACTGTGAACTAAAGGCGAGTGAATGCATCAACAAATTAATGAATTATTCTGAATGACACTATTGCCATTTTCCATTGGTTTCACTCAATGTTCCACTCATTCTGAAATCCAATGGAACAGTTTGTAATGCTTCCGCTCAATTCTGACGTTTTGTCTTTGTACGGATGAGCGATATTAAAAAACCAGTGATGCTAACATCAATAAGTCAACATTCAAGAACCAATCTCGATGTCAAAAATTATCGAATCAAAAAAAACGATTTTTTTTTAACATGGATGTTTTTAATATATTTTTTTTTAAACACAAAAATGCAATACATAAGATATTCAAAATACCTTCATTGTTTTGAAAATTATTACCATGTTCCTGAACATTATTTTCTTACATAACATCGATGAGTTCAAAATATCGAACAAGTTGCCATGATTTCTTCTGTTTCGCTGATTTTAATGTTTGAAAATCGATCTTAAATTATTTAGCATTAATGAACATCTAACAAGTCGTTTATACAAAAAATCATGTGTAATCGGTGCCTAGGCTTTATGAACATCGATGATTTTAATACCTCAAAAGCATTGAAAGCTAAAATATACTTTTCGTACAACATCGATATTGAAACATTGATGTTTTTTGCAAACATCGATGAACATCTTAATGATTTTTGTTCATCTTTCACAATTTGCTGTCAAAACGCTTGAGTGAGTTTTTTTTGGCATTTGATTTAAAATAAATTAGTGCTTCTTGAGTGATTCTGATTTTAAATCAAGAATAGAATTTCTCTTCTCGGAATCGTCAGAAGTGTACTTTTTGTGCCAATGGAATTGTTTCAGGAGACACCCGGACGCTTCCGGACGTCCAAAGAAAACGGCATATGATATTTAAAGCGCGGTATATGTTAAAACGGAACAATAAAGTATTTAATGTACTATAAATAAATTGGCCATAAGACTGTTTTCGACATAAATAAACATAAAACGAAATCGTTGTATAACAGCTACCCTATTTAGACGATTAATACCTGTATACAAGACCAACAAACTTTCAATGAAAACAATTTTTATAACGTTAATTTTTTTTCACACAAAACCACCAAAATAGCCCAGTCAATAATTACAGAAAAAGGTCTAAAATCGCAAAGCGCGATGTAGTTCTGCATTTTTGATATGTTGTTGGGGCATGTCAAAGTAGTCTGTAGCAAAGCTTGCAACTTCGAAAAAACCTGTGCTCGCTGGAGGAAAAATGCAACAGTGAAAAAACTCTAAAATCACCCATTTTTTCCGACATTTTCCTTAACAGCTTAGGAAATATCCAACTTAGGAAAAACCCATCCACTATAAACTTGTTTGTTATAAAATTTTTTAGAAGACCTATTTTTTGAGTGCTTCAAAATTACTTAGTTTTTCAGAAATTTCTTTTAAATCATGGTTCTACAAGCAACACAAATATAACAAAACTAATGTGGTCTTGTAGAAAATTTTATAACAAACAATTAATGGGGGATGTTTTTTTTCCTAAGTTGCATATTTCCAATGGTATAATGAAAAATGTCGGAAAGAATGTGGTGATATTAGCGTTTTTTCACTGTTGCATATTTTCTGCAGTGAGCACGCAGGTTTTTCGAAGTTGAAAACTTAGCTACAGACTACTCTAACATTCCACAAAAACATATCGAAAATGCAGAACTACATCGCGCTTTTCGATTTTATTGTCGAATTTGATTGGGCTAATATGCAAGTAAAAATGAAAATTGCCAATATTATAATATAACGTCCAAGGTAAAGGCAGCCAAATCGGATTGGAAATATTGCCCAAAATTACTTTTGGTTCAAATTATAAAATTGAAATGTCACCAAAATATTTTGAATGTACCCAAATTGTTTTTAAAATTTGTTGTACTTTATTCGATTTTCGGACATATTTCCAAAAAAAAATTTCAGCTGACGCCCAGGTGGCAATGTCAAAAGTTTTCTTTAACAAGAGTACCTTGTGTAGCCCACTTCGCGGGTTCACATCAGGACTTGAACCCCCTTTTTAGGTCCTTTGTCCCACTCAATGGACTCCGTCGATCCGCTAAGGGTATGCTCTGCTCATTCGCCAAGCAGGCCCCAATTTCAACAGTTTTCTTGGACAAAAGATTTTTTTTTTCACAAATTTCAGAAATCTAAATCATTCTAGATGGTTGCACCTTTAAAAGATGCATTGTACCGTCTGGCTTCATTTCAATACAAATATTAATGAGAATTTGGTGTTAGAGATATTTGCTAACATTTGGGTGCCATTTCATTATTTTGAAATTGTTTTGGGAATTTTTCATTATTTGGGCGTTGTTTCTTTTTATATATGTATGTATATGAGGAAACTAATATAAGGAAAATGAGAAACAAATTACAACAATAAATTATTTTTGGGTGGTAGTCACATCGATTTTGAGCGTTATTGCTAAACGCCAGAAAATATACCCGTTCGAGCTTTAGCAAAATAAAAAGTACAAAACAATTTTCAAAAGTAATGTCAAGCTGACAACTTTTATACAAATAATAATGGGATAATCTACCCTACTATACGCCCTTTAAAGTGGGGTAAAATCAATATTATAATAATTAAAAAATTTCAGCAAACTCGTTATGTCCTAATAACCAACATTTAACAACAAAATGCGATAGAAGTACTTAGGACTGGATTGGTCTGTGTTTCTTTCAGCCAGTACCTACCTATTATGCAAATGTACAGCTTTATTTTAAAAATCTAAAATTTGATTTTCATTTGCGTTTGAAATCTTTATTTATACTTTTTCGTTGATATTTTGTCCATAACATTGCTAAGCAGTATTCTTTTCATTGAAATCAAAATGTACTGTTGACCCACAAAATATATGATGTTGTATTTGTCTATACAAAAACCTCGCAAATCTTTCCATTCACAAGTTTCCTTGCACATTTGAATACAACATTCATTTCTAAGATAAACAACGTTATTTTTATTCAAAAAGAATTATTCTCTCTGGTTAATTATACGACTCTCAATGAATATATTGTTCAATGTTGTTCTACAACTGAACACGAACAGATATAAATTGCTGAAAAAAAAATACTTCTTTTGAAACATGAAAGATTTTAATTTCTGATAAAGTGTCTGGTTTTAATGAGAAAAATAAAATTGAAAGACTGGAAACTATGTTTTTTCTTTGATATGTAATGTGTATATGCTTACATATTATACATTTTATCTGATGATAAAGTTTATATAAAAAATTCTTTTCTAGGAATTACCTTGGTTGGAACAAAAATTTCAGAAGATCTTAGGTACAAAAGTCGGGTACTTTTTTTTTTATTATGTGCGAATAATATATACATTAACTTGTATTCATATTTTTCTATTTTTTCACAGGCACAAATGCTAAATATATGTGATATGCATATGGTACAGTTTTAGTCTTTTCATGTGCTACAAGATTAAAATGAATGAACAGAAAACTTAACCTATTTCCCACTCAGTTTTCTAGAATGAGAAGAAATAATTTTGCAAGCTAATTTGAAAGTCGAATTTTTCTTAGAATTAGACTATACGACTATAGTTACATATATACCTAGTAAAAGTCTTTTTGTAAGCCATCTTACTTTTTTAAACCTTTGAACAGAATACAAAATTAAAATTCTTCTTAATAAGCTTTTACTTGATTTCATATTTTATTTGTGTATTTTTCGCATTCATAGGAGAAAAAGAACATATTTTTTAAGTGTTGCTATACTTGACATGTCTGTCTATGCGTTCATTTTTTAACGATAAGTTAAGTACCTTGTATTCAGCATTAACATTTAGATTAAAATTCAAATAAAAACTCTGCTTATTTCTTCTTCTGCATCCTCTTGCTCAGTAAATGGAAATGCATCTGCACATAATGTTTTTTGCAGAAATATGTGTGTGTATAAACTCTCCTTTCACACAAAATACTTGCAATCCTTATAATAATTCTCAAGCTAACAACATTCAACTTGAATGAATAAACTTTATTTAACACTGATGCTGAACTGAACTGCAAAAATGCTTTCGGTATGAAATTCATTTCCCATAAAATGGCATTTTCGAATTGAGTTTGAATTTTCTAAAACATTCAAGAGAGGTTTTCTTACTATGTAGTTACGGTACATATACAAAACATATATGTAAGATCTCTTTTCAATAAAGCAGACATTTAAGAAATGAAGTTATTTATAATTGAGTATAAAACTATTCAGTTAGAATTTACCTTTACAAAATTGTATGCATGTAAATGATTTTGAGAAAATGTGTTAGAGAAGAGAAAAGGTCTGCCTTCATAGGTTTATCTTAGTAAAGTTCAAAGAATCATTTGAAATTGATTTGTTAAGATAGTTTATGTGCATAATTAAAATATTTTCGTATACTGGCTAAGAGGTGTTCTTGTTTTCCAATATATGCATTTAATGTGTTTGAAATTTCACAAAAAAGTTTCAAAGAACGACATTTCATATTAAACATAAGCTTTGAACATTGTTAAAATGTTTGTTCTTAATTAAAAAAAAAATATATATAAATTGAATGGAATTTTGATTGCTCCCTGGCCATTTTTCTATAAGATGATTAAGAAAAAACTAAATTAGAAAATTGCAAGAAAATTGAATTTTTACTTGCTATACACGTAGTTTAGGATTCGTGCGAAAAATCAAACTCGAGATAATAATTTTCCTTAACATTACGATGATAGAGAACGCGAAATAAGTGGGTCTTGCAATTCTATCTCTCTGTCTGTCTGTACCTCAACCTGCAGCCTAAACCACGGAAGTGAATTTCTTCAAACTTTAGACTTAAGGTTATTTAGGGATTCCCTAGAAAATTGAAATTTTTTTAACTACAAAAATAACGGTAAAATTATTTATAATGGTTATTAACCGGTACCTGACTTAGAACCGATTTCAACTAAAATTTTTATACAAGAGGTCCTTTACAATTTTAACAATTTTGCATGTACAATTTTTCCAAAAACAATAATTTTTAGATTTTTAAAAAAATATTGATTTTTTTTTTGAAAATTCAATATCTTGAAAATGGGTTAATGAATTTTTTTAACTTTTGTGAAATTGCATTTTATTTAATACTACAAATTGCATTTTATTTAATACTACAAATTTTATTTTTAAAAATATTCAAGAATTTTTATATATAAAAATTAATTTTGAAGAAAACCGCTCCAACGATTTTTAAACTTTTTTTTTCATAAATTTATATTTATCAAACAAATCAGATGGCATACTTCTTTTTAGCTCTTAAAATAACAAATTTTAATAATTTGTAGTAATTTTTAGTATCTACTAATAATTTATGTTTTTAAAACATTGTTTAATGATATCATAATGTTATGGAACCAATAAATATGCACATTGGGGCATATTCATAGTCGCAGATAAATAAACAACAATTTAAGACAATTTTGGCTCAATGAATACAGACCGATTTTAATTACAAATTGTTGGTTTCATATTTTTATAAGCCAAAATGGTCTTAAACTGTTGTTTATTTAAACTATTCAAATAGCTTCAAATATTTTGAAATGATAAACTTAAAAAAATAGAATCAACGTCTGAAAATTCAACTAAACCTATGTTTAACTTAGACACGTTTCTAAAATGACTTATGAATACGCCCTATTGTCAATTTCAAGCTGCGTTAAAGTTGTTAGTTACGAGAGCAAGTTTTGTGCGATCCAGTCGTGCCCATTAAAAAAAAAAAAACAATTAACACACCAGACTAGCTATTGCCCCAAACCAATTCTAAATTAATGTCAGTAAATATTCTAAAGAAGAGATGCAGAATTAAAATATTTTGATGAAGCTAAACGATTAGAAAAGTTTTAAAACTATTTTGCACTCGTCTATTTCTGAAAAAAAAAAAACTATTGTCGAAGATAACTGCTGAAATAGGCGCCTGTCTGGCTTACCTTAAGCGGAGACACGAAATAGCGCAAGGGGGACAGAGGCCCCAAAAAGGGAGTTAATTTCCTTGAACATGCAAAGCGGGCATTCAAAATAATTAGGAGACATTTGGTGCAAAAATGTTTTTGGCTCAAATGTATTTCCATTTTGTTATTTGTTTTTTGGGCGATACAAAATATTTGAGACATATGTACCTATGTTTAATTCTATTTGAACGCTTTTTTCTCGGGTACGCCGCTTCCCGTAATGATATGTACCTTCCTACATTATGTATGCTAAATAAAATGCACGACTGGGTCGCACGACTTGCTCTTATAGTTCAAAACAAGAATGTTGCTAGACATTGATGGTGCATATTAATTATGCTAGAACACATTAATTATCGTCCCAGAGAAAATATTAAAAACAAGGTTACATAACAATTTGGATTTCGGTAAAAAAAAAAAAAAAAAAAAATAAATAAATGTGACAAAAGTCAAAAAATAAAACGTACATACATATATAGGTAAAAATTATAATCATACAAATTTTAAGTTCAAAATTTGTATCGGAATCCTAAATTATGACAAAATCAACTCAGCCATTCGGGAATATGCTAAGAAAGCCAATTTGTCCAAAAAATCTCAAAACTTTTTCCGTTATTCGAATTTGTTGGCAAAAACCTAATATGTATGTATGTACATCATATGTATGTAGTACCTATTATTAAAAGTGGTCTAATTGCCACTGAGGGAAGGAATCGTTTGCGGCAAACGTAAAAATTGCCCAAACGATTTTTTCGTTTGCCAGCCAGCTTTGACAGTTCGTTTGCAGCAAACTCTTAAATTCTTTTAAGACAAACAATTCATTCTGTCGTAGCAAAATCCTATCGTTTGTTTCAAACGAATAGAGTGTTTGTGTCAAACGAATGTAGTGTTTCTTTCAGACGAATAAAGGTGTTTTGTAAACATATTCGGCCTTATCACAGGCCCCATCGTAAGAGATTCGTACTATTAAGCTTGAAATCAAGTACCATAGAACCGTTCGTCGTAAGAAAAATATTGACCAGATTTTGTGGGCTATCGATATAACTTTTCACGTCCTCTGAATTGGTTTGGAAATATTTGTGTTACGACGCCAGCTTTAGTACTTTTTTAGTCCGAAACTATTACGACGGGACCGGTGATAAGGCCGATTTACTGTTTGTGGCAAACGAATCGTGCTTTTTGAGTGAACGGTAATACTTTAACGACAAGCAAATAATTGTTATAGAAGATCAAAGTGGTTGTGACAAATGAATGACGTTTGTTGCTAATAACTTGTACGTTTGTCACAATCAATACAGTTGGTTTTCCCTTAATTCTGAAATTCTGAAATTATATTATTTTATTTTAATTGAACAAAATGTCAAGTTTAACTTACCTGGATTTGAACTGGTATCCTTCCGTGCCGAGAGTTGAAAACTTCGCAGTTGAAAACTTCGCACATTTTCCTTTTACTTAGTTGGGCAGAGGAAATCTACTGAGTCTAATAGCGCGTGTGCCCAGTAAACTTAGGTGATACACATCATCATGTAGCTTGTACCTGACACATAACTTGGTGGCGGGTTTTAAATAGCAACTAGAAATGTACTGAGTCTATAGCGCGTGTGCTAAGTAAACCTTGGTGATACAATTTTTTGAAAATTTCTTGCGAAGGAACTAAACATGATAACCAGAAACGGTTTTTTGCTTTTGGTTCGTACATCTTTCGATTTTAAAAAATTTATATTTGAAAACAAAAAAAAATATTAAAAAATGTGGCTAAGATCATTTCATGTATTTTAATTAGTTTTGGCAACACTTTGACGACCGAAGTATTTAAAATATTGGGTCCGTTTTTTGTTTTAAATTATTTCTACGTAGATGTGCTCCTAGGACTGAATCAAAACTTTTAAGAAAATCGTTTTGTTTAAGTTTTGTAGGCAAAACTAAACTTTAGCAAAAAAAAGTTATTTTTACAAAAACTGTCATGTCCAAGACTTTTGTGGAAAGATTAATATTCCATCAAATAGTGCATACAAAAAACTACAAGACGTCATCATTATTTTAATTTTTAAAAAATGGACTTAATCAGGCGAAACCCTGGGCCTTTCGTTTGATAAATATGAATTTTTGAAAAAAAAAAATCGAAAATTGTTACAGCGGTTTTCTTATAAATTACAGTTAGTATCTACTGTACGTTATTGGTAATTTTTTTTTTTACCAAAATATTGACCATACCCGTATTTCAAATTCGTATTTTTTGGAATTTCTTTCTGTGGCAACTGTAAAACAATTACTACAAATGAAATACGTTTGCAGGTATTGTATTACATTTCTATGTAGCAATTTACCTATTACAATTACAGCAAACGAAATTCGTTACCCGCAAACTCAACAAAAAATATTAATTTTCTCCAGATGTACAAATTTTAATCAAAATCAAAACGCAGAGCCGTTTTCGAAAAAAAAAAAATTGATAAAAAAGAGATCGTTCTATACTATATAGGAGCTATCCGTTCTACATTAACACAATTTTTTTAGCAATTTTATCGATCCAACCGCTTAGTCCGTAGTTCGATCGACATCAGGGCAAACAGACGCACACCCGAACAGATAAAAAGACCGACGGACCTGCCAAAAAAACAATTTTTTGGACTTCTCCATCATCTAAATGTTAAGTTTTGATTCAAACTTCGACTTTTTTTATACCGGATTTACACGAATGACAAAATGTCATTATTTCTGTCATTTTCTTGTCATTTTCGTGTAAAAGGTTTTCATATTTGACATTATTTTTGTCATAAAAATAATGACGGGCGAAACTAGCATATTTAATGATGTCATAAAAACGACATCGTGTAAACGTACAACGACACCATTTTCAAAATTATGACAAAGCGCGAGAAAGAATGAACTTGCTCATTCTTTTATGACAAATTGTCATTATTTGTATTAGGGAACTGTAATTATCTCCAGTTGCGAGAAAATGGAGGGTAATTGTGAGAGGTTCTTCGTCGCTTATTGCCTCACGCATGTTTGTTGTTTGCTTTCTCACAAGTGGTGTTCTTTGGTCAGTAATAAAATCAAAATCCTTTGCATACATTCCTATAAAATTGTGGAACAGTTCCGAATCATTCTGACGAAGCTGCCCGCCCAACGTCTCAAAAAAACCTTGTTGCAAAAATAATGGGCGAACCCAACAAGATCTTTGTTTTCTTATGGTGACCGTCAGGTTTGTTCCTGATGCTCATCCCCAAGAATTAAATCTGCAAAAGCAATTGTTACTTTGTTTGATTGCATTTTTAATCACTCCTATAGTATTGCAGAGTTTTGTTTAAATTGAAAGAAATTAAAAAACATTCCGTATCTGCTCAATATGGTAGATTTTATGACAGTAGTGTAAATACACTAGTTTCTATTTATGACAAAAATAATGAAAGCGTCTGAATTGATTTTGTCATTATTTTGTAATTTTAATGACAGATTTTATGACACTTTTGTCATTCGTGTAAATCCGGCATTACACGAAACCAATACTTGCCCTATAGAGAGCAAGTATGAAAGTAGTGTGGTATTTACTTTGTTTGTCATTTTATCAAGTTGTTTTAAGGGTTAATCACATATGATGACTTGGCAATATAATATTTTTGTAAGATCCTTTCTTTTGTTATATATGGTGAGACCGCTGCACAATTCCTTTGCCAGAATATCTTGCAAGTATTTTACATCTAAGCCCCTGAAGAAGCTTAAAAACCTAATATACTTGTATTTCATCTGTCATAAGATTTATAAATATCAACAAATAAGAAATAAAAACAACACAACAACAAATTCTAGCAAATACAAAACACAATATGAATCTCAGCATACAAACATATGTCTTAAAGTAGCATATATCCTTAAACTCGTTTGCTGAAAACTTGCAAATAATACTTAAATTTACATAAACAAAAGGATATCTACATTTTGCCAGATATAACATTTCTTAATCCTTGCAAAATTAAAAACAACATTCATTTGTTTCGACTTTTGCATATATGTATAGACTTCTTGTAGTATGTACTTTGTTTTGCCTTCTTAAAATACGCAAAGTAAGTAAATCATAAATGCACACATGATAACTCATAAGACCTGCAGAATAAAACAACCATAGTTTTGCCTTGTACTTAATACCGCTCTGATGCCTTCGAGTGCTGTAAGGTTGTAATGAATCACTCTGCGAAGATGAACTTTTGTTTTCTTCCTATTTTTTTTTTTTTCACGAATTTCAACAAAATGAAATTCGTCAGAAATCTAGATTGCATATAATGACAATAACGGCACCCATACATATAGTTCAGTTGAAATTTTGATGTGTGCAGAGCTTCAATCCCTTATTTTATTATAAAAAATCTTTTTAATAAATTTGAAGTAGGCATATGCCAATAGATTAACTTACATAAAGGAGTGTACGTAGAACGTAGTAGCTAGTAGGTATATATAAACTCTGAGTCCAGATTGTTTTTCCTAGAAGTTCATTATGCCAACGCGCGAAAAGTTTTGATTAAACTGAGAACCCAGAAATTGAAATTAAATATTTAACAACAAGCAAGGCACTATAGTAGTAGGTAGTATGTGGTTTAGTTACCACGACCTACCACCAGCTCGTTTAACACTGTACCTTCCTATGTTTTGAGCGTTATTTTTCTGAGTTGTTCTTTAGTAATTCGTATGAAACAGCTTAAGTTATGAACAAACCAATAAGCCTCAGGTTGAATATTTAAGCTGTATGCACGTACACGTACATGGACCTTTATTAAGGCAAATAGAAAAATTAATTGCGTTGCTCTTCATTTAAAATATTTGAAATGCAGGACTGATTCGCACTTGCACTAGTAGCCCAGTCGGAATGAGCATTTGCCAAGGAAAAAATAGTACTGCACACTTTTGTTTCAGAACTCGTTAGAAGGTGTTCATTAGGTATCCTGGAGTGTTTTGGCGGGAAAATTGCTCCTGCGTAAGCCGCCATCTTGGATACTAGTACTAGTTTTTATTATTAGCAAAAAAAAACTTTGAATATAAACAGAAAAATATTGAAAAACAATGGCAACACTTACAATCTCGTGCTATATCTTTTTTTAAAGCCAGATATCCGTTCTTTTATTTGGCTTTTAAAAAATTTAAAAAAAAAAAAAAAATTCATAGTTTTGAGTTTGAAAATTTTGGTTTTAGGTTTTAGTTAATAGTTTTTGAAAAATAAAATTTCAAACTCAAAATTAAAAAAAAAAAAAAAATTGTAATTTGTTTTTTTTTGTAAATTTTACGTAATTTAGTAATATTTTGATTTTAAAATTCAACGCTCTTTATAATTTCTAGCCGATTGTTGAAAACCGGCTGGACTTAAGAACTTTATTGAAAAAAAATTGAAAATTACAAAAACTACTTAGGTATTTCTTAAAAAAATGTTTTTTAGAGTTTAAACTTGGGATTTTTGAAAATACGAGAATTTTCATATGCTTTTCTATCGGAGGCTGTGTTTGATAAACCCCTAACTCTTTTCCGCACCACCTTAGAGGTAGAGGACTAGGCGAGCTTTTTTTTTTTTGTGACGCATTTAAATACTTTTAATATTTCATCGGATTTTAATTTCTTTTTCGATGATGGTAGTTCCAAATTAAAATCATCAACTTCATTTTCAACCATGGCAAGTGTTTCGTCTTCCGTATTGTCAGTTCGTATTTGTAATTCTCCGGGATTGCTTGATTCAACTGCATCCTAATTATCTAGCAGCTCCCGAATGTGAACAACGTTTTCGCAAGATTCGCTTTGCACATAAAACAGAACACTTAAGTCCTGCCTTACGGCACCCACGCATATTACCACAATCTGTTTTGCATTTGCTGGAAATCGTTTTGATCAATGATTTCGGAGCGACATCGGCAGTGGTGGTAATGGGCTCTAACCCATGAAGAGTTTTCTTCCAGCCCCACGAAGTGGCATCCTTGCACTTGTAAATATGCGAACGCAGGGGGGGGGGGGGGGTTAGTGGTTCAACCCCCCCCCCCGAAATGTATGAATTTAACTCCCTTAATTTTTAAGTTTTCAGTTTAAACCACCCCCCCCCCCCCGAAATTTTTTCCTGCGTTCGCGCCTGTATATATGCGTTGTTCCGCAGCGGCTGAGGTAGGTGCAAGGCTTGCAAGTAGGCAGAAGTTGGTTTTTGCAACAGATTTACTAAAACACTTGAATCGAATGGTGTTTGTTGAAATCTCATCATCGAAATTCGACCAAAAAATCACTCAAAAACTCATATAGACACCTGAAAAAAAATTTCTCTAGAGTCAAACAATTTGATTGAAAAAGTTGCCTTTAAACCATACAAATTTTATTGAAATCGGTTGGATACTTTTTGAGCAAATGGTACCAAATGTAAGAATTTTAAAGCTATTTATGAATATAAAAAAAATTGATTTAAAAACTAAAAACAAATTGTGTGTGATTTAATTTTCAAACTAATTGTTTGACTCTAAAGAAAAGTTTCTTTCAAGTGTCAAGATGAATTTATGAGTAGTGAGTGAGTAGTGAGTGAGTTTTTGGTCGAATTTCGGCCAGTGGGCTATACTGTACAGTACTATACAGTGGATATACTGTACGTACACAAGCATAATAGACAGATACATCAGTTAAAACCTACTGACGAGGAAGGGAAGGATGAAAAAAAGATAGCTTTTTTTGTCTAAGATTTTTTGTTCTTGTCCTTTGGATGCTGTAAGAATGAAGTAATATGATGGTAGAAGTTTGGTGTCAGTGCAGTTTTTTGTCTATTTTTGTCGTTGTTGCGCCGAATTTTTCACGTTGGTATGTGAGAGCTTTTAGACTGTGTTTGTGTGGATGCAGGTAGATATTGTTCATAGTGATCTTCCCAATAAAATACGCAAAAGCCGTAGCATAATATTGTTTAAATACCTTTACCAAGATGTTGAGTAACCCCCTCGCACTTAATATGAAACGTAGAATGAATATAATTTCAGGACCTAAGTAAAGGAGAGGGTAAACAATAGACTCCGATAGAAAAGCACATGAAAATTCTCCTAATTTCAAAGATCTCAAGTTTAAAGACTAAATACACAAAAAAAAATGTTTTAAGAAATACCTAAGTAGGGGTGAGTTTAAAAATGCAGGAATACCTGCAAAATACAATTGTAAAAAAATGGTACCATTTATGCAAGTTTTAAGTAAAATTTGATGTCATTGTTGAGAGGAAACATTAATTCTTCTATGACAGTAGAAATATATTCTAACGGCCAGTATTTGTCTGCAGAAATGGAAAGTCAATTTTGCAGTGTTACTGAATTCCTGAATTTTTGAACTCGGGGTAGTTTTCGTAATTTTCAATTTTCTTAGGAGTTAAAGCACTTAAGTCCACCCAGTTTTCAGCAATTGGGTTAAAAATTATTAAGAGCGTTGAATTTTAAAATCAAAAATACAACTTAATTACGTAAAATTTACAAAAAAAAAGTTTAAAAAAAAATATATTTTTTTTTAATTTTGAGTTTGAAAATTTATTTTTCAAAAACTGTTCACTAAAATAAAATTTTTTAAACACCAAATAAAAGAATGGATATCTAGCTTTAAAAAAAGATAAAGCACGAGATCGTAAGTGCTGCTATTGTTTTTCAATACATTTTTTATGTTTAAAGTTTTGTTTGCTAATAATAGAAACTAGTGTGAGAAAATCCAAGATGGCGGCTTTCGCAGGGGAGCAATTTTTCCGACAAAAAATACAAAGATGCCTAATGACCTCCTCTAACAAGTTCTGAAAGAAAAGTGTGCAGTACTATTTTCACCATTTCAGGTCATTTTTTTGTAGATAGCAACTGGGCTATAGAGCTTGCTTTCATGCTTTAAGTAATTTAGAATTGAAGATCTAAGGTATTGGTTATTTGTATATAATAATTTATAAATAAATTAAATTGGGTGGCGCAACGGTTCGTGAAGAACCAGGACCTAGTGACGAACAACTTGCAACCATTCCTGTGTGCGCGTGTCGACAGGAATGGAATGGAAGGGACCTACAATTTTATGCCGAATCCGAACGGCTGGACGAGCATGATACTCATGGAGGATTTGTTAATTCCTCGCAAGAGGCCTGAAAAAAACTTTTTAGTTTTTAGGTGGACGAGGTTGTGAAGTGAACTCCAGCATCACCGTTCATCGCTTAAGATTTGTATTTATTCCAAAGGGAGTATCAGTATACTACTCGAAAAAGTGGAGTTTTGAGCAGGTAATCTGTTTTATTCATACCACTCAATGGCACTTGTAATGATGAAATTATTGGACATGTGTCGACGTTAGTTATTGTCTTATAAAATTCTATAAGGTAGTATACAATATTTAGACTAAAATTGGTCTTGAAGTCATTACACTAAGGCCCTCTACACACGAAGCGCCTCGTTATTAACACGCACTGCGACTGTTTGCGAAAGCAAGTCACTGCACCGCATCGGGTATACATCATTGTCGGTCGCACAAAAGAAAAAATCCTATAAAATCATCTGACTAAGAATTGATAAGAGCATTGATTTAGAAAACAAAAATAGTTTGAAAAATTTTTTTTTTCTCCAAAACTTAGAATTTGAAATTATCTATTTGAAATATAATTTTAAATATTTTAAAATAAAATGAAAGAAGTGATTTATGGTTTTGCAGAAAATGTAAAACAAGGGATAGTGCTTTTAAAAAAGTTGTTTTTAAAAATATGTTTTCTGTTTAAAGTCGTTTTTAAAAAAATTATATTTTGTATGCCAATTTTTAGTATTTAGTACAATACAATATGACTCAAAATTAAAAATCAATTTATCAGTAGCCCGTTTTCAATATATTGAACTTTGAAAACAAAAAAATAACAAACAAAAAATTATGATTTTATAAATGTGGTGATGTGGTTTATAGTTGAATGTATATTTTTGTGTATGACAGGCTTACAGATCTGTTGATTCCGAATGCAAATAAAACTATTTCATTCTTTTCCGACGTTACGTTGGTATTTTCCAATTTCATCAAGGAATTTATTTAGCTAAAAATAATATTTTCACTGTGTAATAAAATATTGTTTTTAGATAAATAAATTGCTTGATAAAGTTGGAAAATACCAACGAAACGTCGGAAAAGAATGAAATAGTTTTATTTGCATTCGGAATCAACAGATCTGTAAGCCTGTCATACATATAAATATACAAAAAAAAATTATTATTTTTTTTTTAATTTTCGAAAATTCGTAGGTCAATTGACAACTTGTAATAGACCTTCTGAATAAAAAAAAATCGGCAATGCCGTTAACGAGAGATTAGAAAATTAAAAAACCGGTTCTACATATATGACAGGTATCATTGATAACCGTTAGTGGTACAATTTTGTTTTTAACACATTATGAACCATATCTTTAATAAAAATTCATAGTTTTTTGTATCAAAATTGTAAGAGTCGTTTTTGAGATAAATAATATTTTGTATATTGGTATACGTTTGTATATTGGTATACTTTCCAATAGCTGCACCTAACAATAAAGAAGTCGGCCACATCACTGTCTAAGAAGTTAGTGATGCGGTAAAAAACTCCAAAAACGGAAAAGCGATTGGGCCATAAGAGATACCCTCTCAGTTCTGGAAAAAGATGGGAGACATGGGGTCTAGATGGCTCATGATTCTTATCTCCAAACTTATGTATCTGCGGCGACCGAATGCCTAATCAGTGGAGGGAAAGTTACCTTCTTCCAATCTACAAGCCGAAGGGTGATAGGTACACGAAATTACGACAGCTACCGTTCGATTAAGCTGATGTCACACACCATGAAGATCATTGAGCGGATATTGGCCGCCTACGAAAAATAATACGGCTGTCTGGCGAGAGGTGCGGGTTTCTTTCAGTTAAATCAATCCCAGATGCTATTCAGAGTATAAGAATCAGAATGGAATAATATCAGGATTCCTCAAGAGATTTGCATGACGATCCTGGGTCCTTGCAACGAGCACTTGATGTATGGGTGGATGTTCTAAAAGGAAATGGATACGGCATCAGCGCTGTGCTTCCCAAGTGTTTCCCACCTGCGAAAAGTTTTAATATCTTAGATCAATGATCAATAGCGCAGGATCTTGTGATGACGACATATAACATCGCGTAAGCGTAGGGTGGATGAAGTGTCGGGAATACTCTGTCATCTTCTGTGATAGAAAAATGCCCCCGAAGCTGAAAGGAAAGCTCTATACGGCAGTTGTTCGTCCAGCGCTAACATACGGTTCAGAGTGTTGGACAATCTAGCAGAAGTATGAGAGTAAATTGACGGCAGCTGAAATGAAGATGCTTCGCATGAGAGCAGGAGTGAAAAAGCGTGATCGAATAAGAAGCAAGAGAATCCGAGGCAGCCTACACGTCATAAATACCATCTTGGACAAAATACAGCATGACCAACTTAGCTGGTACTGTCATGTACAAAGAAAATGCCATGAGAACCTAGTTCAAAAGGCAATAGCACAAGACGTTCCAACACTATCGCGGAAGAAAGGCAGGCGCAAAACCTTCTGGATGAAACAAATGCAACGACACCTGCATTTAGTTGGCCTCAGACATGGAACAATCCAAAACTGCGAGGCCTGTCGACGTTTTCTGATGTCAACCCGGCGAACCCCACAAGTGGAACCCCAGCTGAAGCAGTTGAGTGGAAGAGTTGTGGTCCCCCTCGAGATCATGACTCCCACTCTAAAAATAAACTTACTCGCTACCAAAATATATCTACCTTACCTATACATTTGCCAACAAAAATTCTTTTCTTTCCCTCTTTGGCCCTCTAACTAACTCCGTGCATTGCATTTAAAAGACCTGAGGTCTTGCAGGCATTTAGTTGAAATAATTATATTTAAAACAATTATATATGTATGTATGTATGTTACACATCATAGGCGATTAATCCAAGACTCGCTCACTTTTTTTTTTTTGTTTGTGTTTCCGTCATGCGGAGCTCTGATATAGCGGACGAAGCTAGTCTAGTCGTGCAACCAACATTATGAGAAAACAACTAAAAACAAATCCACAACACATTCAACATTCCGTGAGATGTCACCGCGAATGAAAATGCGAATTTCTAGAAAGAAAACTTTGTGAAGAAGAAGAGGATTGCGTTTCTACCTGAAGAGAAAACTTTACAAAACCGGGCAGTTCAATCGGGGCCGTTAAGTTAGGGGAGAATATCTCTCAAACAATGACTTCGGTCACCAACAATGGAAGAATATCTCCCCGTGCCAGCGAAAGATGTACATATATCCAAAGTCGTAGAAGGCTGCAAAAGTTTGATGTCACCACTAAGAGTTACCTACTTAATACCAACACTTAAACAAGCCACAGAATAGCTACATATACTGGCCTGAGTTCTGCCAGTGAGAAAGCCAAGTATCTTGGTAGAGTTCATGAGGGCAAAAATCAGTGGTGCAGTTATGAGATGGTAACTCCAGTTCCTTGCTGTGAGGATGTCCCCGCAGGAAGCCAAACAAAAGTGGATGAGAGGAAAACTGCTCCAAACAATCGACCTCTAAAAAGCCTTACACAATGAAAGCCATCACATAACTTCTTCCCTAAAGCAAGACGCTAAAAACACAGGACTGCTATTCTACAAAGGTATGTCTCTCAGGTTATTAAAGTGCTGCAGCACCACTGGTGCAATACAGCGGCGCTACAAAAAGCAATTTTTGAGAAAACTTTCCTTTGAAGGAGGCACAAATTAAAATTCACTGCTCATATGTTATGTGAGGAGCGGACTGCTCTTAATTGATTGTGCTGGGTAAGAAAAGGTTAATAGGCTTAACGAGAAAGCCTCCTACATATGTTATATAATTTAAACAACACCGCCAAGTTCTTTAATTAGACTCAGCCTTGCCGTGTCATTCGACCGATCGTGATCGTGAACTCCAAGTTTAGCCATCGAAAATCGTCGGCACGTTTAACTACGCAGCACAATTCAATTATTAATTCGTTGCACTTTGCTTGACCCAAAATATCGATAAGATGATACCGATTGGGCAATCAAAGTGAACAAGGCAACTACTGAAATGCGTTGAGTTCAATGTACGACAACTTCCTCCGGTAGGTTAGGTATGTATGAACAACATCCCTCCTTTCCCCGGGAAAAGCTAGCGATCAATCGAATAACAGTCGACAAGACCAAATAATTTTTATTAACAATTGTCTTAAAAATATTAAACATTTTTTTGTTTGTTTTTTTTACACTATCAGATCTTTGTCAAAGAGCGCTTAAATTAAGCTGCAACTTACGACCAAAGAATTGCCAACACAAAATGTGTACACCGGCTCATCACTTAGTGCAGTGTTAAAGGCCTTCCACACTAGCCCACTGTGTATTAATACATGTCAAAAAAGTGGGAAACAAATCATGTAGAATAGTGTGGAAACAAAATATGAAAGCCTAGCCTACACAACCCGACATTATATCCCACACGATTTGACATGTGTTAATACATGAATAGTTTTAGGAATGGTTCTAATTATGTCCCACATTCTACAACACTTTTTTTTAGGTTAAGGTAATGTATTAATACAAGCTATTTTGGAAGCAAAATATGAAAAGTCATTTCATTCCCACAAATTTGGCAGTCGCGTGGAATTCTTTCCCACTTTCAATTTGACATGTATTAATACACAGTGAGCTAGTGTGGACATGCTATTAGTAGTTAGTAGTAACACACAGACTACAAAAGAACACTAAGGAGAACGGATTCTCAACACAAAATGAGACAATCAAGCACAAAACATAAAACAATAATAACACAAACATTGTGACTTATACAAACATTTATGAGCGTGGTGTACTGCTTTCAATACACTTTTAAGTTTAATTTTATTAATATTGAAGTCAAAAATACCTTCATTTAAATTTCTGGAAGGCATCTTCTATCTCGATTTTTCGGGAACAACGTTCGTTATGTTCGTTATGATGTGGCTTGGGCTGGTGGTGGTGTTCGTATTTATGGTACCATTTGAACAACACAAGTACGCTGATGGACATGAATGAGTAACGATGGACATCAATTTCCACTCGTTGTCTGGCAACACTCTTCCTGTTTTCGATCTGGTTTGCTTCCAATTTCAGATCGTCCAACGACTTCTTTCCTTCTTCCAAGTTCACGATCATGTCACCATGACTGCCTAGTGATAACAGCGGTCGCTTTAAAAGCGTCATGTCTCTGTGAGATTACCAAATTTTGTGCGTTATACTTCAATCCAATCTGAATGGTTAACTCTCGGTTGATGGATCTTTAAGTTGGAATTCCAATCTTGCTCTTACGGTGTCCGCAATTCCTTCGTACTTATTTCGCAAGGCTTTAAAATGTGGAGGATTCCAAAACGCTTAAGTTCCGGAGCATACAGTTGTCCATCACAATTGAGGTTTAGAACGAGTGGTTCTCTTATATTGATGAGCCACTGATTTTTGCTGTCGTTTTCGTGATCATCCTCTCGTAGATGGTGAAACGAAATAGTTGCAGTTAATCTTTGACGTAGCTGAGTGTTGTAATAGCTCCACTAGGCACACAGAGCTTCCACTGTATTGGTTTGTTGTGCTTACATACCTTTATCGTACTTGAAGAATTGTACGCGATATCCGAACATATCATCAAATCCTTTTGGGACAAGCTCACAAATAAGGCGTGATCATCTTCTTATGCAATGTATTCGGTTTTCATATCCAAAACCGAATCCCAATGTTCATCGAGTTTTGTTCGAACTGGGTACATTTTCTACAGAGAGAACATGGGGATGCCTGGTAGCAGCACAGTGATCCTTAACACGATTAACTCTTCTTGGAAGAATGTCATCAGCTGGAGTACTTGGAACAATGCGGCTGGGCTAAGGATAACTCCTTTATAGTTAGAACGCTTCGGCACTGACGTTATATTCATCTCGTCCAAAATGAAAGGATGGAGCTTGTTCTGGAACAAGTCATTTAAGATAGATAGTTCAGTTGATTGACGGTTCTGAACTTCTATTAACATGCCTGTTATTAATGATATCAACTCGTTAATCTTCATTTTGTAGGTTAATAACAGCAAGATCTTTGATTGTTGCCGAAGAAAAGTTCTCGAAAACTGTCGTCATAATGTCCAGGCTTTTCCCAATTTTTTCCATCTCAGCTGTTAAGACTTTAACTGGTTTACTAAGTCTATCAAAATTGGAGCTTGCCACAGTTATTTGTTTTTTTTTTTTTTTTTTCTTAACAGGGTGAATGTTTGGTTGCCATCGCTATCCAAAGTCTTAAGTCGATTTCAGATGTTCTTGGAATCTTCATTTTGCATAATTCCAAAAGCCCAATGTTTTTTGTTTCTTTGGTGGGAAACCATATGCCTAAGTCGTATGTTGTTTTGCTGAAGATTTCCCGTGATGACTTCCAACGCGTTTGTCCTCATGTTGCAATTTGTTCGAAATGTGACACTTGTCAACGAAGCTAAACACTTCAGAGAAGTCCATTGGTGTCATTTTCGTAAAAATGGTCCATTCATTATGATAGAAAACCGCGTTTCGAATGCCTTCAAATAGTGCCGGAGTTATTGGTGGGTCTTTTCGGTACGGAGTTGATGTCATAGTTCCGGTAAATACGTTTGCGACGAGAAAAATAATTCTTAAGAAGACTTTCTCTAATACTTTTTTTTAAATTTTATAATGTATATGTATATATGTACGTACTTTAAATTGACTACAATGTAGGTTAATTAATAGGGAATAATCTATATATGTATATAAAAGAGAAATGTCGTCCGTGTGTGCGCGCATAACTTGAGAACGGATCGTTAGATTTTCACGATTTTAGGCCTTATGAATTCGTATTGACCCAAGCAAGGACATAGGATGCTGTAGAAAAATCCCGAAAAATTTTCAGGAAAATTGGAAATCAGGGATCATCGTCTTTTTAATGTATATTTTGAGAACGGTATCTTCGATTTTGACGATTAAGGGCTTGATGGATTCGTATCCACTGGTGATCTGATGGTATACCTCACCCAGTGGCACAAATCTTTACATCGTTTTGGAGAAAGTAAGATTATTGCGCTTGATATTTCTAAAGCATTTGATAGAGTTTGGCATCAAGCTCTCTTATCGAAAATGCGTGCATTTGGTATCGATGAATCTCTTCGTCGTTGGATTAGAAATTACCTTTCAGACCGTTCAATACAAGTTGTATTGGATGGTTTCAAGTCTGAAATTCACAAAATAAATGCTGGTGTGCCCCAGGGCTCCGTTCTGTCTCCGACTCTCTTCCTTATATTCATAAACGATCTTTTATCTGAAACTTCTAATCCATTAAATTGTTTCGCTGACGACAGTACCCTCAGCTTTTCATATTCGTTCTTAGATTCACATCCATGTCCTTCGGATGTGGAACTTGAACGGCAGCGTATGATAAGCTCATTAAATTCTGATCTCGACAGCATTGTCCAATGGGGAATAAAAAATCGTGTAGAATTTAATGCTTCAAAAACTCAATGCTGTCTACTGTCGTTAAAACAAAACCCACCCCCCATGCCACTATCCATGAGTGGCACTTGCATTGAGGAAACCGAAAAGCTTTCAGTCCTCGGTATGTGTGTCACAGACCACCTTTTATGGAACGACCACATATTCGACATCGCCAAAAATGCTGCTAAGTGTTTAGGTTTTCTCCGTCGATGCAAGAAATTTTTCTCCCCTTCTGATCTGGCTGTGATCTACAAAGCCTTTATTCGTCCAAAACTTGAGTATAACTCTCACATTTGGGCAGGTGCTCCAATAACCCACTTGAGTTTATTGGATAGAATTGAAAAGAGAGCTCTTAAAATGATAGGTGAAAAAACTATAACGGAAACATTCTCATCTCTTGAGCACCGTCGAAATGTTTCATGTCTTTCGTTATTTTACCGTTATTTCCATAAACAATGCTCTAGTGAAATAGCCAGTTGCATTCCTCCCCTCAAACAATTCAACCGTAATACTCGCGCTTCTAGGAATGCCCATCAGTTTACCCTTGAGCCCAATTTCGGACGTACTGTTAAGTACAGAGATTCTTTCTTTAGTCGCACTACTCGAATGTGGAATGCTCTACCCAGCTCAATTTTCCCCTCCCATTGTGATCTACAGACGTTCTAAACCAATGTGCATCGGTATCTCCTTTTAAATCCCCTCCAATCTACCTAATCGCTCGTGCTGTGTATATCATCTTAAGGGTAGTCACAACCCCTTTTGCACGCGCTAAATATAAAAAAAAAAAAAAAAAAAAAAAAATTGGCTCAAAAAAGGACATATAACACTGGAAAATTTCCAGGAAAATTGGAAAACAGGAAACATCCAGTTTTTAATGCATAACTCGAGAACGGTTACTTCGATTTTTACGATTTAGGGCTTAATAAATTAGTATTAGGTCAGGGAAGAGCATAGGAAACATGAAGAAAATCCCCTAAAATTTCCAGAAAAATCGGGGAACATCCCGTTTTTAGTGCATAACTAGAAAACGGTTAATTTAATTTTCATGATTTAGGTCTTGATATATTCGTATTGGACCAAGGAAGGGCCTGAAAGCATCGGCCTTATTGCAATACGTGGAGAAAATTCAATTGAAAACAAACATGCGAGTCGCTTTTCGAAATGACCAGTTCGCCGCAGATTTCTTCGGTCAATTTATTGTCGATGGGCAATGGCGTGATACCAGTGGACTTAGTCACCGGCCTTATTGAATTTCCACCGAAGTTTTGCTACTTTACAACAACGCCGGAAGACATCGCGAATGTTTTTCCGAATTTCACTCAAAATTATGCTAACCATGATTGGCTGAGTTCACGCGCGATTTAAGTTGTGAAAAACAAGAATGTCAATCGTTTTAATTTCGTCACTCAAAATCAAATCGTCGGTGAGTTAATTTATTCAAATCCGTGGACTGAGTGATGGATGAAAACGAAGCCACCAACTATCCCACGGAATTTTTGAATTCTTTGGATGTTCCGGGCTTTTCACCACACAATTTAAAATTGAAAGTCGGCTCAGTTATCATTTTGCTGCGCAACCTCAATGGACTAAAACTTTGTAACGAAACGCGTTTGATTGTGAAGTGCATCAAATCAAATCTTATATTTAAGCCACGATTTTGAGGGGACAATTTAAAGGCGAAGATGTTCTCATTCCACGTATTCTGCTTATTCCGAACGATTTGCCATTCGTATTTAAGCGTCTTCAATTTCCAGTGCGTCTCGCTTTTGCTATGACAATTGACAATCAATACAATCGCTGAATGTTTGCGGCAGCAATCTTGAATTCCATGTTTCTTAGATGGTCAGTTGTATGTGGTATGCTACCGTATCGGCAAACCTACCGCTTTGAATATAAAACTAAACCGCCTGAATATAAAACTAAAAATGTTTTTTACCATTAAAGCACTTCAGTAAAGAAGCGGAAGGTTGGCGACACGCTAATCATTTTGGTTTTATTGAAACACATCGAAATTGTTAATTTAGTTATTTAATTGTATTTAATAAAACTTTAGAATAAAGAATTTCAATTGATCGAATTACATGAAACATCATTGTATATCATGCTCGGAATTATTATTTTCTTTACATAAATGAATTAAGGCGGAACGAAGTTCGCCGGGTCAGCTAGTATTCCAATCATTTTTAAAATGGTCTTAATATCTTCTTAGTTTTCTTTTAGTTTATTTCATTTTGCTCTTAGGTATATCTACACTTTATTTTGATAAAATGTTACGAAAATGATATTTACATTATGTTAAAGACAAATAACCCCATTCAAATATCTCACTGGTGCTTAATCGTTATTCTGAAAAAACAAAAACAGATTGAAATGACATCACGAAAACCAACCCCCATCTACGAATTCCCACAAAATATTTTAGTTTTTCAACATCAGCCACAAACCTTAATCAGTATTTTTAAGCATTTTTTTTAAAGATTCGATCAAAAAAAAAATATTTTTTTTCATTCAAAGTGAGTATATTAAGAATTTGTTAACTGAGCATTTAAAATTCAATTGATCTTAGCTGCCGAATTCAAAATTTAATGATCTATCAAACGAAATTACCAAATTTGCAAAAAATACCGTCATTTATGCTGTAATGAAAATGTAGCATTAAATAATAAATAGGTAGGTATATAATGTTTATTGTCTATTAAGAAGCGGTGGACAACTTCCTGTACCTCGGTGTTGTCTCAAAAGACGGTGGTGGTACGGATGAAGATGTTAACTGCCGAATCGGCAAAGCTAAAGCTGCTTTCGGCATGCTGTCTAAAGTTTGGAGGAGCAACGTCTACAGTACGAAGATCAAGCTGCGACTGTTCGGGTCGAACGTAGAGTCAGTACTACTAAATGGGTATAGTACATGGAAAGTGACCGCCTCTGTCACAAGGAAGCTACAAACTTTCGAAAATAGATGTCTCCGAAACATCCTTAGGATTTTTTAGCCGAACACCATCTCCAACCAATAACTCCTTCGGAGAACGGGCCAATGTCCTATTGACATCGTTATTAGGAAAAGAAAGTGACAGTGGATTGGTCACACCCTACGTCGTGGTGCAGACTCTATTGCAAGACATGCAATGGAGTGGGATCCACTCATCTAAGATGGCAGAAGACCTGGAGGCCAGAGAAAATCTTGGCGCAGAACAGTCGACAAGGAATCACAAAAGCTCGGTAAAAGTTGGGGAGAGCTAAAATACATTTCCAGAAACCGAACGAGATGGCGTGTAGCGGTAGTTGACGCCCTGTGCCCCTTAGAGGGGTCAAGGATCTAAGTAAGTAAGTAAGAACATAGAGCAATGTGCGCAAATAACTCTGCAATCTTTTTGACCTTAAAAATCGTAGGCTGAAATTGCTCGGTGTAAACGCATTAAGCAGTCTACCTACTTACGTTTCCTTATATGCCGCCTCCACTAGCCATGAACGATGGCAGGACTATGTACATGCCTTGAAAATATGCAATGGAGTCGCAAGAATCCATTTTTTTTTTCAAAAGATATATGGAGATACATATGTAGTTAAGAGATCACGAATTTTGACTTTCCCACTTTTCCTTTAATGATATCCGTTTTTTTGGTGCGTGAATGAATTTTCGTGTATACGGTGCATACACTTTATATTCACACTCAAAAAATATGTCGACAAATTTGAGAGTCACTATAGAGTCTTTAGAGAGATTGGAAATGTTCATTTGCTTTTGCATGATTTTCTGAGTGTGCACAGAAAAAACTCACGCTTGTGGAATTTGGCTCCTTGACTAGAGAATTTGTTTGTAATTGCTTAGTCCAAAAATGTTTTGTAAGTACAATTATCTTTGCCCTCTGAAATTTTAAAAACTAAGCCCGAAAATTCTCTAAGTCCAGCCAAAGCCTTAAGAAACAATTCCTGTTGTATTAAACACTTACACTAAACTTGACACTTCTTTGTTTTCCAATTGTTTTAGTCTCAACTGCGTTTCA
The DNA here is from genome assembly GCA_949320155.1 of Melangyna quadrimaculata. Taxonomy (NCBI): domain Eukaryota; kingdom Metazoa; phylum Arthropoda; class Insecta; order Diptera; family Syrphidae; genus Melangyna; species Melangyna quadrimaculata. Next base: position 443,579,378 of record OX439483.1, read on the forward strand.
TTCGTTAAATTAGCTTTGTTTTTAGTATGTAAACAGTTGTTGAATTTGACCCGTTAATGTTTAGCCCCGACCACTTTTTTATATCTTTTTACTTATCTCTTCAAGCCTTAGCACCAACATCGGACTTTGACAGTCCCTAGACTTAAGCCCCCAAAACTCTCTGGGATAAGTCTAGTTTTTAGGGAGTAAGTTGCTTAACCCTGGCTATGTTGCTGGTTTTTTCGTCCAAATTTTCTGGGTTTTGTTTTTAGGGAAACACTGTCGTTGTATGAAACATGTTAATTATTCATAGCCCGCAACTTGGTTTTTGTCCAATTCGCTTCAGGCTTTAGCCCTAATCTTAGGGCTAAGAAAAAAATTTACATATCATGTATGCAGTATGTATATCGCAAATTAGGCTTGGAACAACGGAAAATAATTCGATTGAAATCATAAAGGAGCAGTACTGATCTGAAACTCAACCGAAAACGACAAAAGTTAACCTATCCAGTTTTTGTCTTTCACAAACATATACGGATACTCGAGTATCCAAGATAGTATATCTCAGCGTAAGGCGCCAGTTATAGCTTTCATTGAGAACCAATTGAAAATGTTGTCTTTCAATTTTGATGCACTTAAACAAATAAAACTGATTACGTTTTGGTACCAAAATGAAGGTTGTTAGTAACATATTTTTTTTAGTCAAAAAAATGTTTAGTTTGCTTTAACACTTTCTAATTAAATCACTTTTAGTTTTTCAATGATGAAAATCGTTTTCAATGAACAGCTGATATTTTGTTGCCAAAAGTGGAACACATTCGTTCCAATGAAATGTGTTCCTTTCTCTTCCTGTTCTCGTCTGTCAGTTTTTCGTTGAATGATCGACTCTAACCTCAAAGTTTTTTTTTGTATGGGGAATCGAATTTTCAATGAAAGAAAATTTCATGATGGATATAACCGACTTGTCAGAAAATATTCCACTGTTTCACTGATTTGTGTTTCAATGATGGTTTTTAATGAAAGCTATAACTGGAGCCTAACCTGAACGTGGCCATTCTCATGTTAGACCACTTTCATAGGAGGAATCTGAATTGCCAGAAACTAGTAAGTTTGTAGGCAAGAAGGGTGAGAGGGGACATTTTTTTTTCTTTCCCTAACGCCATTCTCGCCAACAAACTCCCAGTCGCCAGCAACTCAATTTCCTTGTGTGAAAGCAGTCTTACGAACGAAGTTACCTACCGCTAACCATGTTTCGTCGTTTAGAACAGTTTAGTTTCGTTTCGTTTCTCATTTAGGTTCTGTTCCGATTCACTGGAAGAATAAATTGTGCCCAGCGCTACCGGAGTGAGTACTAAGGGCGTATTCATACTCCCCAAGCATTCACTGTACTCCCGTACTCCCTTTGAAAATAACCAAAACTTTTGCAAAGATTGAGTCCGATTATACGGTTAATTTTTCATTTGTTTCGTCTTTCGTGCTTTTGACAGGCACGAACGTTCATGATTACATGGTTTGCGAAAAAACGTATGTACTTCCTTTCGTTATTTTTACGTTCATGGAATTTAGGGTTGTTTTGTGAGAAAATAATCAGTAGTTATAATTAAAAATGTTTTGCAATCACGAAAAACAATTTTCCCATTCATTAATTTTTATTAAAATCGTTTTTTTTGCTAACATCGAAGAGCACGATGGTTGCAAAATCAGAAACGTCAACGTTCAACCAGAAAAAGTCTTGAAATTTCCATACCTCCTTTCGTTACTTCCTCCTCACTACATTTCTACTCCGCACACTCGACCTGTTAAAAAGACGTAAGTCGAAACAACCGAAAAAACAAATCTTGTAATCGAGCACATTCGTTATAATTGTGCCAATTTCAGCGCATTGAAAATATTTATTGATTCATTGATGTTTTTAATTTAAAGAAGTGTCAATTTTGAAAAAAATATTTTGAGTTAAGGCTCTCCCAAACCAGTGCGGAACAATCGTTGCGGCGAAAAAACATTCGCATGTCAAAATTTATTTACATGGTGATATATGAGAGTGCCCACACCAACGCGGTGGAGAAACATATGAAATAATTTTGACTGACGAAAATTATTTCATATGTTTCTCCACCGCGTTGGTGTGGGCAAAATTTATTTACATGGTGATATATGAGAGTGCCCACACCAACGCGGTGGAGAAACATATGAAATAATTTTGACTGACGAAAATTATTTCATATGTTTCTCCACCGCGTTGGTGTGGGCACTCTCATATATCACCATGTAAATAAATTTTGACATGCGAATGTTTTTTCGCCGCAACGAATGTTCCGCATTGGTTTGGGAGAGCCTTTAATCTTAAAAAAAGGCAAAAACAATAAAATCAGCATTTAGCATTTAAGCATATTTATGGAACAAAATAATATTTTCTTATTTCCTTCATAGCCGTCTTCGTTATGGAGAAATATAAAATCTACTTAGGCATCTTCAAGCCACAGTAAATTTCATTTTATTAGCAAAATCGGTTCTTCTGAGATCACATCTTCGATAAAATGTGTAAAATGCGAAAAGCGGAATTAAAAAAAATACATTTATCGTAAGTTAAGGTCCTAATACCACCATTTTTCATTTTGGTTTAAGTTACTGTTTTTTTTTTATATTGTACGCGCGCTCAAGGGGTTTTAATACCTTTTAAATGTTAGATTAAACACAGTGCGAGCGTTAGGAAAAGAGGAAGGATTTAAGAGGAGATACCGGTACACATTGGTTTTGAACCCTTGAATATCGAAATCGAAGGGAAAAATAGAGTCTTAAGAAAGAATCTCTATACTTAACAGTAGTTCTGAAGTTGGGCTCAAGGGTAAACTAATGTACATTCCCAGAAGTACGAGTATTATGGTTATATTTTAGGGGAGAAATGTAACTGGCTATTTCAGTAGAACACTGTTTATAAAAATAACGGTAAAATAACGAAAGACATGAAACATTGCGGCGGTGTTCCAGGGTGGTAAATACTTCCGTTATATTTCTAAGTTTTTCTTTACTAAAACAATTTATCAGCTATATTCATATTTTCACTCTTAAATGATGGGTATGAACTGAGGTATAAATTATAAAAATGTTTTAATTATGTTTTATTTCTAGGGCTTGTGCGAATTGGAAATCGTGTTAAATGTTATCTGATGATATTTTTGCCAATAACCAGGTGCATTATACGTGGAATCTTCAAAATTATGTTTCGGTTGGAATTTGTTCGTAATTTAAATCCAATTCCCATAAGGTCATAGTATTAAAGAACACTTAAATACTACCCTCCAAATTTTTAAAACGGCAGACCTGATTGTGTCATCTTATTGATGTTTTTTTTTTCCAAAAAGCTGAGGAGAATAAAGCTCCATTCACAATGCGACGAGTAAACGCGACGAGAGAGTGACGTGATTCGCTGTCATTTTTTTCTAGTTATAAAATCGTTCCCAAATTCACAATGCGACGAGTTTCTTGATGACGATTTTTTTGACAGCGTTAAATTATATATTATTTTTGTTCTTGTTGTGCAGTATGCGTTCAAAATAATGACAAAAATCAAACTGAAATTACGCTCATTATTTAAATATTATATTTGTGTTTGTCCATAGCTGGACGGGTGAAATGATTTTCGGCCAAAAATGCAAAGAAATTAAAACAATACAACATTATAATATTGTGAACCCAGATATCTATAAATATAATTTCATTGTCAACAAAATTTATATTTATTTTTGATTATTTCCACTTATCTGTTGTGTTAAATATAAAAAAAAAAAACATAAAAAACGTCGAAGAGAGCAATTTTTTTTTCAATTTTCCCAACTCCGGCGTTACGTGACGACGAGAAACGTTTCATTGTGCGTTTCCTCGTATACTTACATACATGGTTTGAAATTGGTTTGAATACGCAACGTGATTGAAATCCTTTAGGGTGGTTCACACTCATCAACAAGTTCATCAACTCGTGTCGAAACGTCACATAATTTGTAATGTGAACACAAGTTGAACGACTGTCGGAAGTTTTTCAATTTTCTTGATATTTTGCTCGGTCGAACGAATGCTGTAGCTAATGTGAACACTAGTTGAACAACTGATATGTTTTAAAATTTGGATTTTTGTGATCCTTTTTAATTTTTTATGTGAGATTCATAGAAAATGGGTTGAAATAGAAGTAAATCCACAAAAGGAAGGGAGAAAATATGAATTTCCCTCGCTGAAAGTGATGCAAAAAGTTACATCTTCGCGTGTGTGCTTTATAAAAATTTATTTTCAAATGAAGTTGATGAGGCGGTCGTTGAATGTGAACGCTAGGAACACGACTCAGGTTGATCGACTTATCGATGAGTGTGAACTCCCTTTTTCAGATCTTATATTTACATACATATGCTTTGTTAAATTACTCAGTTGTGAATTTGTATTGTGTTAAAGGCCTTCTACACTAGCCCACTGTGTATTAATACATGTGAAAAAAGTGGGACGTAGAATAGTGTGTAAACAACCCGACATTTTATCCCACACGATTTGACATGTGTTAATACATGAATAATTTTAGGAATGCAAGCAAGGGTGGAAGAAAAATATGAAAAGCCATTTCTTTCACACAAATTTGGCAGTCGCTTGGAATTCTTTCCCACTTTCAATTTGACATGTATTAATATACAGTGAGCTAGTGTGGAAGGGCTTTTACAAGTTAATTTTTGTAATGTAATGCCAGATATACACGAATGTCAAAGTTTCCAATATTTCTGCCAAAAAAATGGCAGAAATAATTTTTGTATGACATGCATTTACACGAGTTCAAGTAATGGCCGATTTCAAAATACTGGCAACTATGTCATAAAAGAATAAGCAAGTTCATACTTTTTCTAGAAGGGAATAATTTGGAAAATGGCGTCAGTAAAGTATTAACACATGGCCATATTATTGGCAGCACTTTATGCCAAATTCTCTCTCCCATTATTTTTTTTGGCAAAAATATTTAGAGCGTTTACACGATGCATTGAAAAATGGCTATAATTTGACAGATAAAGTGGCATTTTGCCATTCGTGTAAATGCAACATAAATCCCTACTAGAGTGAATAGAGAAAAAAGAAGTAGTTTTGCCTTTTTTTTAAGGTTGAAGTAAGATGAAGCAATAATTTTAAAAAAGAAGTGGATTTCAATATATTGGCGATGGTGCAAAGTAGGAAGTATTTTTAAAAATATAAAGAAGTAGATCTACTTCAATTGAAGTAAAGTGGCAACACTGCCTCTGGCTAGTCGATCTGCGATGAAATGAGGATGACGATGAGTGAAGTTTAGTTTTCTAAAACTAGGTACCTATAAACAATTTCTGAAATGAGCTGGGAAGCTTTTTAATATTTGGTTGAGGTATTTTTTTTAAAAAGTGTATAGGTTTTTTCTTTGTAAAAGTAGGTTTTTGAGACAAAAATGTATTTGCTTTTGACACGAGTAAAACATATGCGGTTATTTTTTTATTCAGGCATGCTGAATTTTTTTAAAAAATGGGTTTTTGGAACTACAGTAAATACACATTTCATGATTATGTTCGAGTTAAAATAATTTTGATTTATTTTAAGTAAACCCCCCTAAGCCATCGCTGAAAAAACAGCAAAAACTCGTAGGTAGTTAGGTAGGTACTCAACAATTTTGGAACTACCTATCAATATCTGTAAAAGGCATGTATTAAAAAAATTAAAAAAATCAACACGATGAAAATGCATTATAAAAAGCAGAGAAAGGGACGTATACAAACGAAAGAAAAAAGACAAACATAGTCAATCGATTTTCTATCGAACTGCGTTTTCAGATTTTTCGAGCGTTACAGTTGGCGGGCCAACTACATGCTTCAAAAAACCTTATATAATTAATTAAAAATAGAAATAAATACAAATTAAAAAAATGTATACGATGAAAAATCGTTATAAACAAGAGACAAACGAATGCATATGTTTTAAAATTTAAATACAATTTGGTTAAAAATTTTTTTTTGTCAAACAAATTTGGGACGTATACAAACGAAAAAAAAAAGACAAACATAGACAAACGATTATCTATCGAACTGCATTTCCAGATTTTTCGAGCGTTATAGTTGGTGGGCCAAACTCCGTAAATTTATTTGAAGTGGCTATATAAAAAAACGGTGAGTGTACAAACGAATCTAAAACTTGTACAAACGTAGACAAACGATGTACAAACGATTGCAATTAACAGTTTTGCTCAACTCAATAGCTGGTGGGCCAACTACATGCAAGCCTTGATAACACTTATTTAATTTCTTTAAGGCTTAACCTAATAGACCTACATTTTGCAAAAAGTAGAAAAGTTAGCAATAAATATCTATGCAAAGGACTCCTGCATGTACATCAGTATCTCCTCTTAAATCCCTATTTTCCTTACACTCGCAGTCTCGCACTGTGTTTTAACATTTCAAGGGTAGTAAAAACCCATTTAGTGCGCGTTTCATATAAAAAACACAGTACCTATACAAAAGACTGAACACTTTAGTGTCACTAAATTAGACTCCAATATGGAAAACTTAAGTGCAACCCCTATTGCGAATTTCTTCTTGAAACTTGAGCTTGTTAAAATTATTTCCTGAAGCAATGTCTTGTACCTAACCCCTTGAATACATATCGATGCATTTGATCAAAAACAGCTTAAGATATCTTAAATTTCCGGCTATCTACTTTCGACAGAAATCGTTCATCGATAAGCAAATGACACTCACACTAAGTGCCTAAACGAAGTTATAAATTTATCTTATTAGCCAATATATGTACCTTCTTGTTATACGATTGCAAACATTTTTGCTATTCAAAGGAACCTTACATAAAATGAATTTATTGAAGCACCTTCATTCTATATGAAATTTTATTATGTCCCTTTTTATAAAAGTTTTGACAATTTTTTAGAAAATAAATTCATGAATGATTTACAGTTTCAATGCATTTCCTCGCAAAGAAGACCTAAACCATAACTAATATTCCTCAAAATCATATAAATGCTTACCAACCATCAACTACAGGATTCTCCTCCAATCTTCTTTTAGATTTGACCGAAGAACACAAAACGAACAAGACCAACGGAAAACTTTATCTTTCTTTTTTTTTATAAAATTCCCACTGTAAGGTTACATTCTAAGAAAAAAAAAGTCAGAAGAATAAAATTAATAAAAAAATTCGATTGCCTTCAATGCCATTTATTAAATTAGCATTGGTAAATGTCTTCGCTCAGGTATTTCTCGGAAGAAATTTTCTTTGGCTAGCTTATTCTATGGAATAGATTTCATAATATTATAATAAGGGAGATTTGCTATTGTTTTAAGGTTACAAAGAATTTGATATCAATCAATGCAAATAGAGCATTTTGATTTCAATTGATTTTTTTTTATTTTTGAACTAAAGGGTTATAAGGTTATAGGTTGGTTTTTTAATTGTAGCTCTTTTTTAATGGGGAAAGTTTCAACCTTAAAATTCAGGGAAAACAAAAAAAAAAACAAGCCGGGTGGAAAATTATGGGGAAATAAAGGGCAAGTTGAAATTTGTATTGTATGATGTATGAAGGATTGTATTGATTTTATCATAATTGCTATCAGTATTTTTTTTTGTTAAGCCTTCTTTTATACAGCATGTAGATATAAACACATAACACAACGCTGAATATTCCTAAAATCGGTTAAGAAAATCCTGAGTTTAAAATCGTTAAGTTAAAATCAGCCCTAGCGAGTTATCCGTCGTCTCGTAACGGAAAAGGAGAGATGTTTGCTTCGAGGTATTCTTCTTAAATCCTTCGCTTCCTATATAAAATCGGAGAATTTTCCGTTGGACGGAAACTTCGTTAAGGCAAAATATTCATAAAAATAAATCTTTTTGATGTTTTTTAAATATTTTTCTGATTCATGTATTTTGCGAACAAATCCACAATTAAAAGTAATAGTATTTTCTTTGCTGTCAAGTTCTTTGCTATCAAGTTGGAGCTAGTGCTTCAAGATTAAGAAAGATTTATCATAATCTCCTTCAAATATCGAAGAATTATCATACAAATTTTAATCTCCTTAAATGGTGTCTTAAAATAAAACTTATTTAAATCTTCTTGAAAACATTTAGTGTTCTCCGAAAAAAAAGTATGTTTGATTTTACCAGCCATCTTGTGGAACCGACCCATTTAAACGCCATCTTCTTCCGTTGACAGATGGAAATGTAAACAAATCTAGGGGAGCGTCGCCAACAGTGAGACACGTCCAACAGTGAGCCATTCCGAATAATTCTGAAGAAATATGAACGAACACGTCGAACTTGTTGCCGTAGGTCATGCAACAGATGTTCGTTCGATTGGTTCAGTTTGTATTTACTTTCAATGAAGAGTAGTCGCACCGTGATACGAGAGTGGAAAAAACACTCAAAAGTAAATTTTAAGTGAATTAATAAAAAAGAAATAACTATTAATCCAGGTGAGTTTTTCAATCAAGGTTTTATAATATTGTGCAGATTATATTGTAGAGAAAACAATTAACTAGATTTTGAGGCATTTCGATGCATGGTTTTTTTGTTTTAATTTTTTTTTTTACATATTTTCGGCGATTTACCAACAGTGAGACAAAGTCCCGTTGCGAGACAGTGCAAACAAAAAAAAACCGATTCTTTGCGGCCACACCAGTCGGCAACAAGCCAACCAGCCTAAGGCTCGTTTCACTCGGTTTCATTCGGTTCGGTCTCAATTCGGTTTGTATTCCATTTCATGTCAAAAAAAAAATGAAACACCATTTGAATGGTTTGTCATAATTCTCTTTTTGATCTTTTTGTGCAGTGGAAACACAAAATAAACCGCATTACCTAAATCTGGGACAAGTGGTCGGGGGAAGCGTAGTATAATCCTTAATAGTTATCCCGATTACAGAATCCGATTGGCTTCCGACAATTTTGTTCAGTTTTTTCTATTAGAAATCCACACTAAAAAATGCAGGAATGTCGATAACGTAGTTTGAAAAACCCATCCGCATTCCATTATAACTTTTGACATTTCAAATGCCCATCAAAGTCGTTGCGGATGGAGTCAACTGCCCGCGAATAAAATTTTCGGATTCTGTAATCGACTTGAATATTTTCTACGCGACCAACAACAAGTTCCATTTGACACAAGGTAAACTCAGTTGCCACCAACTGGGAGTTTGTAGGCAAGAAGTAAAGGGGATTGAAACAAATCTCCCCGGTCAACGTTTGAGGAGATTCTTTCACATTCTTACTCACACTGTCCCTAACGTGCGTTCAGCCAATATACTTTATATGGAAACAAAGTCCCCTTTCACACTGGAAAACCAATTGCTGGAGTTTTTTTGACGTTTTCCTTTAATTGCCTTGTACCCTTCACACAAAGAAACAAAATTGCCAGAGATTTATGTTTGTTTTCATATAAAGTCTATTGGCTTAAGGCACATATTACGGACGGTGTGTGAAGGAATGTGATTAAAATCTCTTCAAACGTAAACCGGGGAGATTTTTTCAATCCACTTACTTTTGCCCTTCAAACTCTCAGTTGCTGGCAACTCAGTTTCCTTGTGGGAAAGCGGTCAAACAAAAATCCCTGGTAATTTTGTTTCTTACAGCCTGAGTCTCCCCCTTGTGAGGAGTCATAAGCTCTTGTGACTATTTATTGTGAGGATTATTGTAACTCGATAACAATATCGAATTCTCCCCCAATCCTCACAAGAAAACTCACAACTAAACTCACCACAGGAAAGGTGAATTGTTAAGTGGCATTGTTCGAACAGCTGATTATTAAAAACAAAACATAAATTTGAATTGGCCAGTCGGATTATTCGCTTTGTCATCGAGCTAAATCCTACCTGTTTCTTATTTTTTATTTTATTATCTTATTTTTTTTTTAAATTATTTTACCTTTTGTTATTTTATAGTAGCCATAGCAACTAGTTTCTTATTCTTTAAAAAAAAAACATTATTTTTCATTATTGTTCTGTTATTCAAAGGAGTTGTTCGCTGAAGTTTTTTATTTTTAAATTCGAAAAAAAAGGAATGTAAGTAAATAATAAAATGTTTCAGATTGTTCTTTTAGTTTATAAAATGTTTTTTCTTTTAGAAAATAAAATTGTTATTTGGATTACGATATTTATTTATCCAAATCGTTTTGAATTTTATTTCGGCGCTGCAACATTATTTTATTTTATTCATTTGGACGGTCTTCTTGTTGGAAAGCAGTAAGTTTTGCCACATTGTTACGTGGAGTGCTGTATTTGGAGGATTGTTCTAGAACAAAATTATTTTTAACTCAATTGTGACTGCTTTTAATATCTGTGATGGAGCATAGTTGTGGTTCGAAGATATGCAAAGCTGCCAATGATGATCAAATGGTGAATTGTGATCGATGCAAGAGGTGGTGGCATTATTCTTGTGCTGAATTCGATCCGAAGGACTATGGTGATGATATTCCTTGGTTTTGTTGCGTATCTGCCGACGAAGAAAATACTTTGGAACCTGATGGTACCAATGTTCAGCCAACGTCTGGAGGATCCAATGAAGGAGTCGAAGTTGATCTACTTATCGAAGCAGCTGCTACGGCTCAAGCTGCAGTAGCAAGAAAGGATGACGAGCTTTCATCCCTACGCAAAGAGATGGAAATTATGAAGGTGAAGTTAGCTGAGGCATCATCAGTTTCTATTCCGCCTGTGGTAGATGTCTCAAAATCCACAAAAAATGCGGATGTAGTTAGCGAAAGATTGCAGAGAATTAAGAAGATTCAAGAAAACCATAAATCATTGTTAGATAACTTAGTAGAACATAGTCAGCCGACGCCTGAACGCAATGCTGGTTTTCTATCCAGTTCAACTAATGATTCCTCGTTCCGTGATGCAGATATGGCCAGCTTGCTAACTATTTTGAATCGAAACAACGTTCAAGAGCTGCCAGCTTTCTCAGGTGCGGACAAACGAGAATGGCCGTACTTCGAGGAAGTTTATAAGTCCACAACAGTTGAAGGTCGATAAAGCGGAAAAGAAAATGTGTCAAGGCTGCGTAAAGCTTTACATGGCGAAGCATATCAGCTTGTGAGTGACCGGTTAAAGTACTACTCAGATGCGGATGCTATTATGGATTCTTTGCGAGCGATTTTTGGTCGTCACGATGTCTTGGTGCATGATCTTACTGCCGATTTGCTAAATCTTCCTCGCCTTTCTTTGAAGTGTGACCCTAAACTGCGTTTATGGGCGGTTAAGCTCAATGGTTTCGTGGCTGATCTTAAATCCATGAAAAGAGATGAAGACCTGGATAATGGGTATGTCTTAACATGTCTTGTTTGTAAATTAGGTGCTGGACTATACCAAGATTGGATCAAACATAAATCAATCCATCCACGAGCCAATTCAAACGATTTTGCTAAGTTTTTAACAGAGAAAGTTGTTGACCTTCCTCCTGATCTACTCAAGAATTCTGAACCGAGTGATTCAAGAAAAAATCTCAAGAATCCGAAAGCTTCCGGTCGAGTTTTGACGCACACTCCTACATCACCATCAGTCTCCTCTATAAATTGTATTCGCTGTAATCGGAAACATCTCCTCAACCAGTGTACGGAGTTCAAGAACTTGTCAACAGATCAAAGGTTAGAATATGTTAAGGACAAACGGATTTGCTTTTCTTGTTTGGATCCGTCAAAGCATAACTGGAGGACGTGTCGAGAGAAGGCAAAATGTGGAGTTCAAGGTTGTTCAGGACGTCATCACCCACTCTTACACCAGCATGTGGCAACTTTAGGTTCCAAGTTGAACGATTCTGCAGATCCCTTTGTACCTACACATCATGTTCACTCTTTACATGTTGGGACAAATTCATCCATTTTGTGCAAGATTGCGCCTATACGAATCTATGGAGTGAACGACAGGTATGTGGATACATATGCATTCCTTGACGATGGATCATCCTTAACCATGGTTGAAAGAGATCTCTTTGATGAGCTGGGACTTACTGGAAGGCAGGAAGATTTGGTGCTTCAGTGGACTAAAGAAGTTTCAAGACACGAAGATTCTATTCATACTTCCTTGACTGTTTCTGGAGTCCACAATCGCAAACGACATCATCTTAACAACGTCTATACAGTTAAGAATTTGGAACTGCCTGGACAATCAATCGACGTTGCTGAATTGAAACATTCTTATCCACACTTGAGAGGACTTCCACTTTCAGATCAGATTAATGTCAAACCAAAGATTCTTGTTGGATTGGATCAAGCCAAGTTTTTGTGGGGCCATGGACAACGGCATGGCAGAGATGAAGAACCATGCGCCATCAAAACACTGCTGGGATGGGTTGTATATGGAAAATCTGCACCCACTTACAACGTTTCTTGCCTTAATGAAGCAGCTAGGCCAACAATGCATTTTCTTTTCCATGATGCGATAAAATCTGAAGATGATTTGCATGAACTTGTGAAGCACCATTTTTCAACGGAAGATTTTGGAGTGAAACCTCCCAAGGGCGATTTAGTGAGTCAGGAAGCCGTTCGAGCAGTTGATGTCATGCAGCGTACTCTAAGGCAGGTTGGTAATCAATACGAAATAGGTTTACTGTGGAAAAGAGACGATGTCAAGCTTCCGGATAGCTACCCAATGGCTCTGAACCGGTTGAGAGGGCTGGAGAAGTCTTTGCAAAAGAAACCCCATCTACTGGAGTGGAAAAACAACCACATGAAAGAGCTTCTAGATAAAGGATATGCAAGAATAGCGTCGACTGAAGAGCTGCAGAGATCTTGGCCTCGAGTATGGTACGCACCTACGTTCATAATTGAAAACCCGAACAAGTTGCCGCCGAAGCCAAGAGATGTTGCTGATGTTGCTGCCAAGGTGAAGGGTGTATCACTTAACACTTTTCTATTAAAAGGCCCCGACAACTTAGTTCCACTGCATGCAGGCCTTTTCAAGTTTCGGGAACGTGCGGTCGCTGTTAATGCAGATGTGAAAGAAATGTTTCATTGAATCCGCATCAAAGAAGAAGACCAACAGTGCCAAAGGATTTTGTGGAGAGACGGTGACAGCTCTCGAGAACCAACTGTTTACATTATGGAAGTCATGATGTTCGGCCCAACTTGTTCTCCAACCTGTGCCCAATTCATCAAAAATCATCATTCACAAAAGTTTAGATTGGAGTGCCCAGAAGCAGTAGATGGATTGACGCAGCGCACTTATGTAGACGACTACTTCAACAGCCACGATACGGAAGAGAAGGCTGTTTCTGTAACTGAAGACGCAATTCGTATCTGCAAATCAATGAACTTTGACCTGGTGGGTGTGCAGTCAAATAGCCAAGTGTTTCTTCAGATGATTCCTCAGACTAACGTCAACCCTAAGCTTGTTAGTTTGGATTTGAACAACTGTGACATCGTTTCCAAGATCTTGGGTATGTTCTGGATTCCCTCTTTGGACCAATTCACCTATCAAGTAACAATTCCCTGAATGAGATGCTTCTACCAGACTCAAAAATAACCAAAAGGGAAATTCTCAAGATGGTTATGAGAATTTTTGACCCCCTTGGTCTGATATCTTTTTACATCATTCGAGGACGTGTCATCCTTCAGGAAGTATGGCGTGAAGGTTTCGATTGGGACGAACCAGTATCCGAAGACTTGAAAATCCAGTGGTTGGATTTCATCATGGAGTTAAAAAACATAGAGAAGCTGAAGATTCCTCGTTGATAGCTATTATGGAACCTAGATGATTCTGAGGTGAGTTTAATTGTTTTTGTTGATGCTTCAGAACAGGCGTTTTCTGCAGTGGCTTACCTGCGCTTTGAGAAAGGGACCAAGATGGAAGTTACCCTTGTAATGGCAAAGGCCAAAGTTGCTCCAGTGAAGAAGTTATCAGTGCCGAGGTTGGAATTGCAGGCAGCAGTTCTTGGAGTCCGACTAGCCAATACAGTCAAAAGCTCTCATTCCATTCGTTTTCATAACTGCTACTACCTTTCCGATTCTAACACAGTCCTGTCATGGATTAACTCTACTAAGTTCAAGTTTCCATCTTTCGTTGCTGTGAGAGTGGGAGAAATTTTGGATTCGACTTCACCTCGTCAGTGGTACCATGTAGGAACCAAAGATAATGTGGCTGATGATGCTACAAGATGGAAGGACTCATCAGTTGGTGGTACCGAAACAAGGTGGTTTAAGGGACCTGAATTCTTGCGTTTGCCAAGTAATTTATGGCCTATAACGCCAGGTAACACTGCATCTTTTTCAGAGAGCCCCGATATTTTAGAGGCCAACATTCATGTGCACAAAATGCAGATGCTACCATCCTTTAGCATTTATGATGAGATAAAAGCGAGATTTCGGGCAAGGTGGTCCTCTTCTGTTCGTGTCATTGCTTATTTACTTCGTTTCACAGACATTATAAGGAAAAGACCAGTTGAGAAATTTTTCTTGTGACCCCAGATGAATACTCCAGAGCTGAAAATTGGTTATTCAGGAAAATACAAACCGAAGCTTTCCCCGAAGATGTAGCTGCACTGGTGGAAAAAAAGAAGCTGACCACTAAGACCAGTAAGATTTTCAATTTTTCACCCTTCATGGACAAAGATAACACAATACGTATGAGCTCAAGAGGTCAAAAAGCATTCATATCGTATGCATCAAGAAACCCAGCGATTTTACCAAAATCTCATCCGATGGTCCACTTGCTCATTACACATCATCATGAGAATAATAATCATATGGGAACAGAATTAGTTATCTCAGATATCAGAGAACGAGCATGGATTAAAAACATTCGAGTTGCAGTGAAGAAAGTTAAATCCAAGTGCAACATGTGTAAGCGTTTAGAAGCCAAAGCAGTGATGCCAAGAATGGGTCAACTTCCAGAAGCTCGTTTGTCATTCAATCAAAAACCGTTCACCCACGTTGGGGTTGATTGCTTTGGACCGATGCTGGTGAAATTTGAAAGAGGGGCCATAAAACAGTACGGAATGATTTTAACCTGTTTAACGTTTAGAGCAATGCAAATTGAAGTTTTAAATGATCTGAGCCTTGATCAATGTACAATGGCAGTTCGTCGCTTCGTCATCAACCGTGTTGTTACTCGATTTCTGTACAGCGACAACGGGCTCAATTTTGTTGGAACTAAAAACTAATTAGAAAAAGACATCAGAGAAATGGAAGCTGCCCTAGGAGCATCGCAAATACGCATCCAAATACGAAGGAATTCTTTGGCGCTTTATTCCAGCTTACTCGCCGTGGATGGGTGCTTGGTGCTTGGGAGCGACTTATCAAATCTATAAAGCGAAGTGTCGAATTTGTTCTCAAAAGCACAATTCCACGTGAAGATGTTTAACGGAATGCTCTTCTAGAACTTCAAGGTCAAATAAATATGCGCCCTCTAACCCATATACCTGTGGACCCTGAAGATCCCAAGCCTCTCACTCCTAATTCGATGCTTTTTGGTGAGGAATTTCGAGACGTAACGGCTCCGGGTGTTTTTTCTGAGAACGACTCTTGTAGCAGGCTTTACAGTCGAAGAGCGCAACATTTGATGTCTCAATTAACCAGACGATAGTACTTTGAGTACCTTCCAGAAATAACTAGAAGAAGCAAGTGGCACCACGAAACTAAACCTGTGGAAGAAGGCAGTTTGGTTCTTGTTATATAACCTAACGAACTTCGTTCAGCATGGCAGTTGGGTCGAGTTAATAAAATCTACCCAGGACCAGATGGAGTAGTTAGAATTGCTGATGTGCAAATGGCAAATGGTTCCGTCAAGACAAAAAGATCGGTAGGACGGCTCGCTGTTCTCGATATGTCTTCTTAGTTTCAGACGGGCCCCGGGATGTCATCGAGCTAAATCCTACCTGTTTCTTATTTTTTATTTTTCTTATTTAATTTAAAATTATAAATGTTATCTTTTCCTAAATCTTAATCATTTCTACTTTGCTTTTTTTACTTTGCCTTTTTAAATTATTTTACCTTTTGTTATTTTATAGTAGCCATAGCAACTAGTTTCTTATTCTTAAAAAAAAAAAACATATTATTTTTCATTATTGTTCTGTTATTCAAAGGAGTTGTTCGCTGAAGTTTTTTATTTTTAAATTCGAAAAAAAAGGAATGTAAGTAAATAATAAAATGTTCCAGATTGTTCTTTTAGTTTATAAAATGTTTTTTCTTTTAGAAAATAAAATTGTTATTTGGATTACGATATTTATTTATCCAAATCGTTTTGAATTTTATTTCGGCGCTGCAACACGCTTTATTATAAAAATAACATAAATAAATATATTAAAGCAAGTGCCAGGTAGCATATTGTATATTTTATCAGCCGAATCTATAAAGAAATTTTAAAGGCTTCTTAACTCTAAACTACCTCTAAATATCACTTAAGTGTGAAATCGGTATCTATAATCAATTTCCACATTTAAGCAACGTAACTTAAACACCTCTTAACTTAAACACCATCCAAAGCGTTTAAAGGCTACGCAAAGCCAACTTAAATATATTTTGACATATGAGAATTGTTTTTTTTTTTTATCAAAACAAATTGTGCGTAGGTTGAGTAAGGAAATATTTATGTGTGTACTGCGATGGCCGGATTTAAATTGTTTTGTTTTGTTTTTTTTTTTTGTTAAAGAAAATAATATAGTAAATGATATACTTTCTCACCAATATAGGAAGGAAATTTCTGAAAACAAAATCAAAAAAAAAAAACTAAAGTGGAATGGTTTCATTTCCTGTCTTCTGTGATTGACGATGCATACACACATACACCCAGTTGCTTCTCTTTCTGTCTTATTATTTGTGCACTCTTTTGTGTTTGCAAATTTTTTTTTGCAATCTGACAGAAATAGCCTGAGAGTGAAAAATGTACTAGAAATTTGTATCAGAATTGTCAATTTTCTTGCGTTACGTTACATTACGGTTGTTTAGTTAAGTATGAAAGGAATATTGATTATAGATACAAATTTAAGTAACGTGATTTAAAGGCAACTTTAATATTTAAGCAAACTTAACTAAATAACCTCTAAAAGGCATTTTAAGATAATTTTATAGATACGGCTGTATATGTATTATTATAGTAATAGAACATATTTTCAGCAGAAAACATTAAGTTACAAATAAGAAAAAGGCAAGGAAGTTTGGATGAAAATATCGTGCGGACTCAGCAATAAGTTTACGAGACACAAACAAATTAAAATGCTGCCCTAGAGACCAAATGGATATTAATTTATTGTGTGTTGTATCCCTTAAATTCCGTCGTCAATGTGATTATTTTGCTAAAAATTCTGTGATGTTGTAAAAACCTTAATTTTGTTTTTTCGATAAAACTTCATTAATAAAACATGCACCAGAATAAAATCCACTTTTGTTTATTTAATACATACAAAATACCTAAGAATTGAATATTCGTCTTAAGCCTGATCCACATCTGTGTCGTGCTGTGGAGTCGTGTGTCGCTGTCATACCATATATTTTATGCGCCACAGTGCAACACAGCACACGAGACAAATATGGTTCTACGCATATAAAATACATTGTAGCGATAGCGACACACGACTCCACAACACACAACACAGATGTGGATCAGGCTTTACAAAATAACCCTATTCTCGAATGGAAATGACAAAACTTAGACAATTTGTTAGTTGTGACCTGCTCTGAAGGAGATCACAATTTCGATCATTTTTATGACTGTCACAAGTTGTGACTATGGGGGAGAATACGAAAAAGTCACAAAATCAATTTCACCTCTTCTTGTGACTTGTGATGTATCAGTGATGTTGGTGAGAATCGGGCTGTAAGTGTGAAAGTGTGAAAGCTTTAAGGTGTAAAGGAAAATGTCAAAACAATCTCCAGCAACTGATTTCTCTGTATGAAAAGGGTCCAAAGCTTCAATTATAGTAAATTTGCAATCCACAACAAATGAACACTTTCCACAATCTTTCGAATAAATAAGCCGTGTTTTTTTTCAGGTTCAAATAAAATTATAGAAAAAAACGACATCCGAACTTAGCAAAAAGTCATCGAAGCAAAAATGACTAGCACTGTCACGAAACTCAGAAACCACCATCACTTACCTTTCAGCTTTTGGACACGCATGCAACATAAAAACAAAATACATTCAAATAAAAAGAAATCTCGTTTACAAAATTATTCCGATCTTTAACGAAACAAAAGTGAAAAAAAAACGCAAATCAGAAAAAAAAAAATAATTTTCAAAACAATGGTCGTCCATTTTTTTTGTTTATAAAAATATTTTGTTGAAGGGCTCAGATATTTTGACGTCTTCATACAAACTATCGATAACAAAACAGTAATTGGAGCTGGCAGTACTTTTTCAATCTGAACTTAAGTTAATAACCGATAATTATCTGGACTCAGCTAAGTTCATATGGACTTCAGTTGTTGTTTTTGTATTTTACATGTCAATTCCTTAGTTCAGATGTTGTTGGTTTTGTCGTCAAATTCTATTTGAACCTGCAAAAAAAGGCTATAATTGACTTGAATCCTCGAAATTAACCAATTGCCGATTTTACTTGTTTATGTTGCGCTAGAATTCGTAACTCTCAGCGACCAGTCGATCACTCAAGTGAATTAAACTTAAAAACTCACGACCATTCGCAATTTGCATTTGTAGTTCGCTGCTCAGGCTAGTATACAGTTCCTCAACAAACGAAAAACTACATGCATTTCTTATGGGAAAGATTTTTGCGGAAAAAAAGTTTGACGTTTAATTTTTTTTTATCGAGCTGTGAACCAACCCTGACTACAAATTTTGTACTCACCACTGCTCACCACGAATATATTTCGTGCAAAACAATGCCAGTGACATTGTTTTGTGGAAAAAAAAAGATGAAATTTTTCGTTTGACCCCACCACTAATTTTTTTTTTTCGTTCAAAAGAACTGTATACTAGGCTTTAATCAAGAAAAAAAAAACATTTAAATCCACACAGTGTATGCTCACCATAAGAAGCACAGGGTGGCAATTACATTCCACATTTCTGACTTGTCAAAAAACCCATACGTCAAATAAACGTCACTTCACTTAGCACGTGTGTCAGTTTTGTTGTGCTAGTCGTACTATTTCAATAATTTTATTTATTTTAAACTCAGGAAAACTTTAACTTCGAAATGGCAGACTTTTCAATGTTTTCTGATTCCGACGAAGAAGATTATAATGCATCTGATACAGAAGTAAGATTTTTCTTCTAAACTTGTTATCCTTTTTATAAATAAAAAATACCCGTTCCGTTTTCAGATTCAAGAAGCATTTGCGCGAGGTGACCTGAAACCTGGACTTAACATTGAATTTAATCCTCGCAGCGAAAAGAAAAATGACATTGTAAGTACCATAATTAATTGCATTAAATTGAATTATTCCAAATGTTTCTTGATTTCAGCTCAAAATGGCCGCAAAGCTTGATGAAATGAAACAAGACTTGCCTTGGCTCGAACGCATGGATATGGTCAACAATCTAGCCCCACTTGCCCCAGAACTCGCAATTCAACTAGAGAAACACGAACAGAAACGCGCAAGCATATTCAAAGGTAACGCCAAAATACCCTACCTCCGACCAGAGGAGGATCCCGTCTTGAATGACTTCAAGCGTGAAATGCTTTTCCATCGTCAAGCTCAATCGGCTGTACTCGAAGGCATAAAGAAACTCCACGAACTGGGCATAGTTACTCGCAGACCTGACGATTACTTTGCCGAAATGGCAAAGACAGATGATCACATGCAAAAGATTCGCTCTAATCTGATGGCCAAACAGGAGGGTCAAGCTAAATCCGAACGTATCCGACAAATTCGTGACCAAAGAAAGATGGGTAAATTATTATCCAAACAGACTAAAGTGCAACGTGAAATGGAAAAGAAAGATATGCTTGATCAGTTGAAGAAATTCCGAAAGGGTAAACTAAAGAATCTAGATTTCTTGGAAGATGCCAAGGCTTTGGAAGCAAAGAAAAAACAGTCGGCCGATGGTAGAAAATCACGTAACAAAAAATTCGGCTTTGGTGGTAAGAAGAAGGGCATAAAGAGGAATACCAAATCATCTGCAGCCGGGTTAGAAAATAAGAACTTCAAGTCCAAGAAGGGAGTCAAGGCTGCACCAGGAGCAAGGGGCCGATTGGGCAAGTCCAGGCGGATGAAAGCGCGTTCCAAGAAGTAGATGTTTAAGGAGATGTTTTTAGGCTAACTATGTAGAAATATGTAATTTTCTTTTTTTTTTTTATTGACAATAAACATGGGATTTTTACTCTTTAAAGGTAATCCTTTTTATTTTTAGTGGGCTAGTTCAGCATGTTCCTCTTGTAAAAGGAAACCCGAGGAAAACTCCTTAGTAAAATTCTTCACTTCAGATCTGACTGAGATTTTTTGTACTCTTGAGCCTAAGGTTCTCCCAAACCAATGTGCAACCTTTTCGTATTCGAACTTCAAAATTAATTTATACGGCGGCTATAAACGATAGAACCCACACTGAAGCGATACGAGTTCTCATAGGAATAGGAACCCAATAATAAAAACGTCGTAAATGAATTTTCACTTGGTTTGGGAGATCCTTAATTAGGTCATTCAATTTGAATTTACAGTCCTATTCTGCCGTTGAGGCTCACAGGTCACAATTTGTTGTGAGTTTGTTTTTGTATAAGGCGGTTACAATTTTGTATTCTGTGGAAGCCCTCATAACAAACTTACAAGAACAGCGTGAGTTGTGATCTGCCAAGGAGCAGATCATAATTTTAAGGAATTTATGAGGCGAGTTCACCACGAGTTATGAGGTTATTGTAACTTTTGAGGCAGCAATGAGGTTGCCAGAATAAGGGCCAGTTTGTGTTAAATTTAGTATGAGCCTTTCATAGGCTTTAATTAACTAACGGTTATCAACCAAAATTGGCTGATTAGTGAAATCCATGATTAGCAACTCATACTTTGAATTTTGTAATCAAAATTTGATCAACAAAAACATTTGAGGATTTCCCAGCTCCACTAATCATGGATTAAGGATAATCAGCTGTGAACAAACTGGCCCTAAGGTTGTTAAGTTAATTTCTGTGCATTGTGTGAATTTGATTGTTAAATAAATCTGGTGTGACTGGACTCATAATATAGGTAGTATTCGATTTAAATAGGGTGGTAAAATGAGTCGCAAATGCAAAACAAGTCATTTCAAGTTGCATAATTAGGCCAAGGTAACAAACAAGCAGACCACAATTAGAAGTAAACAAATATGGTTGCTTTTTTTTGCATGCTAGTGTAAGGTTGTAGGCCATCTGTTTAACAATAGCCGAACTACAGATGAAAATTGACAGATAACCTGGCGCCCAGTTTTTTTTTTTCAAATCTTCAAATTCAATTTTGACAGTTTGTGTTTTGCTTTTGCTTTTGTTATTTGCTCGTATCGGTAGAAAAGAAGGTTTTGGGTTGGAATTTTGTTTGATTTTATTTAAATTAATTAATTAATAGTTTTTTTTTATAATGGCTTCCAATTTGGCGAATCTTTACGCATTGATGCGACGTAACTTTAGCGATTGCGGTTTAATATACAGCGCACCTCCATCGTACTTGCAAAAAATAACTGGAGAAACCAAGAAAGTCATATTTGTTTATGAAGAGGTAAGCCCTATCAAATTATTTTGATTCCATGGCTGATTAAAGTGGGCTAATGGACTACTTTCCGACAACATGTTCAATTTAGTCAAGTCATAGGTTTTACCATACATAATAGACAGAGTCGGCAATTTGTACTACGGAGGAGGATGGCAGCGTCAATGTCGTCATCTTTCATGCCTCGCAAATCCAAATCCAAGGATAATGTCTGTTCTCGTAATAGGCTTATCGAACGAATTGAGATCACGTTTTTAATATAGGCCAAAAATCTCATCTCGAAGCGCTCTGTCTTTCTCGGAGATTTCTTAAATAAAATATGTTTGGATTTATCATAATGTACTTACTCAAAATAACCCTCAAGTATAAAAGTTTTCAAAATATTAGCTGAGCCTTAGGCCTAACGTGAGTGCCATAACTCTGGTTAACTCAAAGTTAACTAAGGTTTACTTGCAGACTTCCTAGGCAAAATAAGGGTAGGTACACTAGTGACATAACATTACATTATATTAGATTTAAGGCCCAGTCCTTCGGTGCGAAATTAAAGTTTAATCCTTTCGGGACGGAATGGTATAAGACAAAGAATATTTATATGGAATTGTACCACATCCGTACCGAAAGGGTTAACTCAAGTTACCTAAATCACGCATTTTGGAGGGCCAACTCCAATTTAACCCATTTCCATTTTACACATTATCTATTTTTGGCCTAATTAGAGGTAATCTGAAAAAAAATTTTGAAAAAGCTCTGGTTCTCCGGAAAATTCACGTTGCGTTTTCGCAACGCTCGCCGAAAGGGGTATCAAAATTATTGAAATAAAATTTTATTACGTGGAATATAAATCAATTTTATTTGAATATTCTTAAAAAGAAATTAATAAGTAAGTAAGTAAGTAATTCATTTATTTCTATTTTTCTTTTCATTGTTTTACAAAAATAATGAATTTAAAAGCTTTGGCTTTGCCGTCAGCTCGGTTAGCAATTTTTACGTATGTACAAATAAATGTTTTAATTTAATATTAAATAAAATAGAAGAAAATAGTTATATGAACTCTTTTATTAATAACATCCTATATTTGTAAATATCATTCAAAAATTTGCAAAGTGTTTTCCAGTCGAAACCATTCCAAAAGAAATTAATAAAATATAGATACACTGGGTAGTGAAAAGATTGTTGAAAATAAAAAAATGTCGAAATTTGTAATAAGTTATAGGTACATTATATTTAGATATAATGTTTACAATGAAAGGGGTTTTGTGTGGTATTCATCGAAGCATTTTGGATGAAGCTTGATATTACATTTCTTGCAGGAAAAAACAGTTTGGTTGAAACACTTATGAAATCGGAGACGCTTTTCTGTTTTGATGATGTTGAAACGGACCACTTAATTGTGGCTTCCTGCCATTTGAATCACAGGTACAGTGTTTCCGATTGCAAAAGAGAATCTACAACAAAATTTCTAAATTCTATACAATTGCGGCATTGGTGTTACCTTCCCAAATTTTTTGCAAATGCAACGTATGTATTAGTTTGTGTGACGTTAAAAAAAATTGTCGAAAGTAACCGTGTGCTGACTTATTTTATATCGATTTTCCAAAGTAATCTGAGTACAACATTTTCTTCCAACCCGAATTCAGAGGAGTTTTCACTACTTGCACCACCTTACCGAATGAATTAAAGAAAGTATCCATCATGTGAGCACAAATACCCCTTTATTAAAAATTTTAGCCGAATGACGTCCGTAGTAGGGTATGCGAAATGCGGTGGTGCGAACATATTCAAACTTTTATATGGGATCGATTTTACTGTTATCACAAATATATAAATAGGACCTGATTCTATTGAAACGATCTCGCCTCATAGTATTTTTTAATAATACTATTTGATTAGACCAATATAAATCTAACTGGGGCACATTTGTCTACATTTTAGCATAGACATTTGTGCTTTCAAAAATAAAATTGACTATATCACTGTCAAGTAGTAGCCCGTAGCGTAATGGTTAGTGCGTTCGACTGTCACGCTGGAGGTCTGGAATCGCTTCCCAGCCTTGTCCACCTAAAAACTAAAAAGATTTTTTTCAGGGCTACTGCCTCTTGCGAGGAATTGACAAATCCTCCAAGAGTATCACTTGTCACGAATAAGTGCTTCTCGTCTAGCCGTTCGGATTCGGCATAAAATTGTAGGTCCCTTCCATTCCTGTCGAAAGGCGCACACAGGAATGGTTGCGAGTTGTTAGTCACTAGGCCCTGGTTCTTCATGAGCCGTTGTGCCACCCGATTTATTTTTTATTTATTTTTATATCACTGTCAAATACTAATTCTAACATTTGCAGAGGATCAAAATTACCTGTAGGAAAAATAGAAAGGGTCATCTCCCATACTCTCTAAAGAAGAGAATAGAAAAGAAAACACAGAGATAATTTTTAAAACACCTCTTGACCGCACATCTCACAGCTTTAAGTAAAAAATTAGTCGAATGCAAAAAACTTATATTCGCGATCTATTTTTCCAATACAGCGCGCATTTATCAATTGTTTTTTTTTTTTTTGTTCTTGGAATTTAATATGCACTCGATTCATAGTACCTGATTATAGCACAGTTGCCTTAATAGGGATCACGCTCATAAAAAAAATGACCTGAGCCTTGATGTTACCTATACGCAAATGCACTGCCTAATTAATTCTTAAGAATAAAGTCAAGTGGTTGATAAAGAGTTTTCCAATATAGCAATCTTCAATTTTTTTTTGTTAGAACTTAAATATGCATCATTTGTTGGGCAAGATTCAATCAAAAATTATGATTCTTTTTCAAAAATGTTTGCATTATAAACATACAATATTCCGATATAATTTAAAAACGCAGCGAACACAAAAATTGTTTTTAGGTTCAAATGCTATCGCTTTCGGCTAGCGTTGCGAAAACGCAACGTAATGCTTGCATCCAACATGACAAGCAGGCAACTCATATAAACAACGTCAGCATTTTTTTAAAATATATTTTGAACCTTTATTTACCTGTAATTAATATTATTTTGAAAAATTTTAATTTTGACGATATTTTCCAAAAGTTCAAAAATCCTTCCTCATAATTTACAAAAACTCGTATTTTAAAAGTCCTAAAAAACACGATTTTTTTTTTAGAAAAACATCCAAATACAAGTCGATTAGATAATTCAACTATCTCGCAAAGTCACTTTTTAATTTATTTAAAGTTCCAGAAGTCTTCAAATATGACGCAACGCTAGCCGGAAATGGTTAACTCGGAAAATCTGTTGACATTACACCGAAAAACTGTGTCTTAAAGGTTTTTAGTAGACCAGATTTGGGACTCATTCCTAAACCATTTTTGTTGTCAATATTTAAAAAAAAAAACAGTTTCGTAATTGATGGATGTAGGAATAGGTACAGTACACTGCGCGTCACTTGAATAGAAACAAACTTTTTTTTTAAACTTTAAAAACGTTTACATCTCAGATAAGTTAATGTAATAGATTTTTTGTTTCATTTTTCTAAAGATGAATCAATACTAAAACTAATTCAAACGATACCAAAAATGCAGAAAATCCGTTATATGATTTTTAAATGCCTTTTCGTATTGCTAAAAAAAAAAAAAATTTTTTGTTGCGCCACTTGAATAGAAAAAGTAGTAGTATTATAAAGTTGTAAATATTGACTGCAAAAATTTTTCGTGTATTTAAACCGGAAATGGTCCGAATGAATGCATTAACCACTGCATTAAAGGTGAAAATAGAAGTTTACTCTGAAACAAACTCCCCGTACCATAACCACATGAAAAAAAAAGTTTAAAAAAGTGTAAAAACGTTGTGGTAGTTTTCTAAAAATAATAAGAACTATGGAGAAAACATAAAATAATTGAAAGCAAAAGCCGCTTGAGAAGCAGAGATAAGCTTTATTCTTAAATAACCCTCCAATTTCAGTCTCTTTACAGTTAAAATTAAAACTTATAATGGCATAAGAATCAGTTTTAATATCGTAAGGGATGTACTAACATGCACAAAATTTTAGATTGCAAAACCAACACCGTTGAAGCAACTACACAAGCAAAATTGCTTGCATCTTGTTTTTTTTTTTGTAAGAACGTATGTGACGACTATTGAAGTGTGAAACACAGTTTTTTACTGGTCAAGACGTATGTGCAATTTAAATGATCTAGATGGTTTTAACCATTTTTTTGTGCCGATTTAAAATTGTAACCATGATTTTGGAGCGCTACCATAGCGGGAAAGCAGGTGTTATGATCTTGGGTTAATTTTATAATTTAATAAGGTCTTGTATACACTAAAAAATGTCTGTAAACTCTTACATGCCGCCTTCACTGGCCATGAACTAATGGCAGGACTATAAACATGTCAAATGGAGTCGTAAAAATCAAGCCCATGTTCATTTTTATCACAGTTATTATAATTTGTTGGTTTGGTTTCCTTTAACTGGCTTTATATTTTGCTCAACTGGAACTGATTCTTGAGCAGTTAGCTGTTTTTACTCGCCTTACAATTTATTTTCTATGTACATAACTTTTTTCCTGCAATTTATTATCAAACCCATTTTAGGCCTTTTTTTGTTTTTGGTATCATTTTGTTTTCACAAAAACTCAATTTTAAGTTTTATTTTTACTTTTTTATTTGTTTAAAAAAAAAACATCTAAAGTTATTAACAAATTAAAATTAAAAATATAGAAACAAATTGTAGGGCGGGTAAAAACTGCTAACTTTTCGTTTGTAAATACAAACAAAATTCAAGAATGGGTTAAAGCGTAAAAATCACCTCTTAAGTTTTTCGACTTAAAATGACTCAGGAACTCATGATTTTGGCTGTGCTGGTATCTGTGGGGTACCCTGTATCGAAAAAAAAAAAACGTTCTTTGGCATTAAATTGCTTTTAATTTCGTAAATATTCAAATTACAAACAAAAATGTACTTCTTACAGGACAAGAGCAAATTAAAGTACGTGTCAAATTTTGTGTCCCCCTCAAAACTGAATATCAAACAAGACAACAATCTTAACCTCACGGGATCACCTTTAAAAGATGATTGTGTTGTTGATGCCATTGACATGTCCATGGATCTAAAGTATTCCTCCGATACACCTTGGTCTCTTGAAGAAGAATGCTACAAAGGTCTTCAACTCGAATTAGCGCGATCAATTCTAACTGATTTTAACTTTCAAAAAGAAGCGAATTCCTCCCAAGGCTCCGTTTGGGTGCTTTGTTCTGGTGCCGATGATGATAAAACAGTTCTACTCGAAATGGAATTCGAACCGAAATCAAATATTCGAGGAATAATTGCATTTAAAGGTGTTATTCCAACAGCAAGTGTAACATCACAAGATATATTCGAACAGCATACCAAGTTGATGAATAAAAATGCAAAAATTAGCACTCAAATTGACAACCTTTTCAACATTAAATCAAATATAAGTTTGAGAGTCTCATGGTCTACTGCTTCGTTGACGCCATCTTTAAATAATCTTAAAAACAGCGATGTGGTACTTTATCAGAGCTTCTCTGTCAACGAATGCTCGTCTCTGACTGAGGACTTCCTGAATCAATTAAGGATCTTGGCCTATATAAAGGAAGATATAGTAGATTTCAAAGAAAGAAACAAAGATAATAGTGATCCCGTATATCGCTGTGGAAGGTTTGGTTATATGACCTTGAAGTTATATTAGACATAAAATATTTCTTTCTCTCAACAGAGGTATCGAAATGGATTCTTTAAAAGACGACGTTTTTAGCATTATGACGGAGCTCTCAGGAGTCTTTGATATGGATGGAACTTGTTTTGAAATTGAAGCTGTTGTCCAACGTGCTAAAGAGCGCACACTTACCGATCTCACTGACAAACTGTGGGAAGTACTTAAATGTAAATCACACTATAGTTACTGAAGAATAAATAAACCACAAACTTTTTCCAGGTTGTTCGTCATATAGAGACCTTAAGCAGGCGCTCAACTACGTTTTCCAATGTGCAGCGAAATGCAATATCGTGGTAAGTGCTCAACATGCTAATATTTCCGGTTCGCGGCTACAAGTGCAAACATTCCTAATGGTTAAATGTTACAAATGTTTGATACATAATCTAATAAGGACACACTCGGTGTCTATCGATTCATTGATTTCTTGCTTCTTGTTTCAACGGTGCACATACTCGTAGCTTGTGTTCAATTGTATATCTATAAGCTTATCGCTTTCTTAAGGTTGCAATGTGGAATGAATGACAAAGATATTTTTGTCTTCATTTATTTTTAGAATCTACCAACGAATCACAATAGATTAGCGGAAATAATTAACGAGGTTTCACAACAACGCTTGGCCATACCATGCTTGACGGGGTCGGAACCTTTGGAACTACTTCTGGAAATCGGCTTGGAGAAATTATTTAAGGACTATGAGTTCATATTTACCGAATGTAAAATGTGTAGTTCAAAAGATTTAAAAGCCACTTACGCGTAGGTGTAAAATTCTTTCGATTTAAATATGAATTTATACACAAAATTATTTCCAGGCCTAAAGCGGAAGATACCGATTCAGGAGAAATACAAATAAATATTAGAAAATCTATTCGAAGTGCTATACGAACTGATGCAACACCATCATCACATCGCAAAACATTTCTGCATAGCAATTCGAATGGGACGAAAAAGAATCGAGATTCTGATATTGTGGGATTTCAAAATAGTGTTTTTAATAAAGCCGATGTGGAGGCAAAGTTGGCACGACTTTTGCAAATTCATTTAGCCTTGGAGCATTTGTTGTTGATTCAAATTAATTTGAATTTAGAAAATGGTATATTTTTGAATGTTTTATGGTCTAAAATAACCTAATTATTCATTCTTTTAGTTCATGTTTATGTTTGTGATCAATTACTTAAGAAGAAGCCCCGAACTTATAAAACTATTGATGACTCACTGGTTGATAAAATTGAAATTCCATTAGCATCGGAAAGTGTTAGTCAACATTTGGAAGGGTAAGTTAAAATCGAATTCTAAAATGCTGTAAGTTACCCAAAGACCTTGATTAATATACGATTTGTCAATAAGCTGTTGATCTCAGCTTTGGTTGAGATAAGAAAATTCTAAGAAGGTAAGATATTCGGATTTAATTAATTATATCTGTAATTTGGATCTTAAAATTTGTTCATCTTTGGAATATTTATAGTTTTATAAGCTCGTCATATATTATGCAAATGTATTTGAATTCCAACACCTTTAAGTTGTTCGACTTTAATTTCTTAAATTTTGAACAGGGGTGGACTTAGAGTCAGAGCGCCTCCCGAGACTTTTATAAATAGGGCCACAAATTACATATTGCTAAAACGATTACAAATTAAAGTTGGTAATACAGACATTCCTCGATAGTCAATTTTCCATAGCTTTGAAGAAGAAAGAAAAATCACAAAAAACATTTATTAACTTTTCTTAACTGAATATCGATTCGAATCTGATCTCAGAATTTTTCCATCACGTCAAAAAAAAAAAAAAAAATAAAATATGACGAACCAGCGCCTAGTGACTAACAATTCGCAACCATTCCTTGGTGCGCCTGTCGACAGGAATAGAAGGGACCTACAATTTTATGCCGAATCCGAACGGCTGGGCGAGAAGCACTTATTCGTGACAAGTTATACTCTTGCAGGATTTGTCAATTCCTCGCAAGAGGCAGTAGCCCTGAAAAAAAACTATTTAGGTTTAGTCAGGAAAACGGTTTTTGGAGCAATCATTTAAGAAATTTTATTTCAAGTTCGAAATGCATAAAACTCTATAAATCTAGCTTAAAGTTTGGTTTTCATCATTCTTGCACAGTGCTTTTAAATGAAGTTGTGTAATGGTGTTATTCATTTGTAAAAGAAATTACCGTTATGTATTTTTGATTTCGATTTTGACAATTTGTATGTTCCATTGGGCAAACAAATTGATTTAAAATCGATGCCGAAAAAATGCAGATCTGAATTTTTGGGAAGATTTACCCTTCTCTATACAAAAATGTGTTTCTTTATTTTCTGAATTGATTTTGATTGAGAGAATGAGGTATTTTTAAATTAAGGAAATTATTTATAAGAAGAAGATAAACAATAACAATAGAAAAATTGTTTTTGTTTTTTTGTTAAGTGCACTTTTTAATATGAAATATTAATTTAAAAGGTTTTTGCGACCTATAGTGCAGATGTGTTTCGCTCTGACAACAACAATTGAGCTCTTCAGTAAGAATTGTTGTTGCCTTTCTTAGACACATGTTTTTAGTCGATGGCTACCGACGTATTTATAAAATAAGCTGCACTGATGTGCTGCAAATTATATAATTTCCAGGGGAATTTGGTTAAATTCTTGCACCCAGATAGTTGTTGTAATTGCCCGTGGTCTGGCATATTAATAAGAAGAAGATAAACAATAACAATAGAACAATTGTTGAAATTATTTATATGCAGAATCTTTTTTTTTTTTCAATTCAACACTATCTTAAAGCTAGACAAAAATTCTTAAAAACTAGCCTACTATTCAATAATTGACAACTAACTTACTGGCCTCATACGGGAGCTCTAAGTTAAAATGTATACGTATCTTAAATAACTTATTACTAACTGCCATTCGTCCTAAAAACTAATTTCAAAGAAATATCGATCTGGTTTTATTTTGGAAAAATTTGTTCATTTGCTAAAGTAGCCGGGTTTTTTTTTTAGATATATGTTACACTCCAATTCACACGTTAAAATACAAATTTTTTCAATAAACTTTAAACGATTTCTCTATAACCTTTTCTAATTATGACAAATCTAATTATAGAATTAATTAAGTGTAATATGGGGATTAAGATTCAGGAAAAATTTTGTATACTCTTAAAAAATTGTTAGTGTTATGGCTCTTTGAACAATTTTAGTCAAAAAATCGACCTTATTTTTTGTGTCATTCGTTTAAATACAACTTGAAAAACAACCCAGTAGCTCAGAAAATAGTTAAAAATAGTATGAACAAAATCAAATAATCAACAGTTAAAGACAATAACAAACCGCTAGCGAACATGGCTACATCACCTCAAGAAAGACAACGCATACTCCGAAAAGTCTCAAATTCAACATTATCAGTTAGCAAAATCAATGGTAAAACCGTAATTAAAGCCACCAAAAATGATTTTTGTCAAATTGTCGGGGATGCCACACATTTCAACCATCTGAAAACTTAAAAAGATCCACCGAAATCAGGCTGGAACAGATCTGTTTCGTGATTTTTTAAAGTTGACTTAAACTGCGCCTTAATACAAAATACGTTGTGAAAGATAATGGCATCAGGTAATTCTTACTAAAAAAAATAAGTTCAATTTGGATGGCCCCAGCGGGAAAACCTTCTATTACTGACATGAGAAAAGAGAAAAAAGGCTTGGGTAGTAGACACAAGAAGGGAGGACATTTGATGGTATGAGGTGCAGTATGCTATTAAAACCCAGTTTAACTCAACTTTAAAAGCTCACGAAACAGAAAATCACACAAAGGCCTGATTTCGGTGGATCTTTTTAAGTTTTCAGATGGTTAAAAAGGTAGTAGTAGCCCGTAGCGTAATGGTTAGTGCGTTCGAGTGTCACGCTGGAGGTCTGGGTTCGCTTCCCAGCCTCGTCCACCTAAAAACTAAAAAGTTTTTTTTCAGGGCTACTGCCTCTTGCGATGAATTGACAAATCCTCCAAGAGTATCACTTGTCACGGATAAGTGCTTCTCGTCTAGCCGTTGGGATTCGGCATAAAATTGTAGGTCCCTTCCATTCCTGTCGACTGGCGCACACAGAAATGGTTGTGAGTTGTTAGTCACGAGCCGTTGTGCCACCCAATTTATTTAATTTTTTTTTTGATGGTTGAAATGTGTGGCATCCCCGACAATTTGACAAAAAGCATTTTTGGTGGCTTTAATTACGGGTTTTCCATTGATTTTGCTAAATGATAATGTTGAATTTGAGACTTTTCGGAATATGCGTTGTCTTTCTTGAGGTGATGTAGAAATGTTCGCTAGCGGTTTGTTGTTTTTTCATCGTTTTCCCTATATCGTGGGAAGCTGCATACTAAGTACAATGTTGTGACCTTCACGTCAACTGCTGTGACCATTGTCCTGATAGTCTCGAATTCGAGCATTTTTCTCTTCGGTTAGAGCACTTCCTTTTGGCAAAATTGTAAAATTCATGAGAAAATGTCCTTAACTGTTGATTATTTGATTTTTTGCATACTATTTTTAATGAATTTCTGAGCTCCTAGGTTGTTTTTCAAGTTGTATTTAAACGAATGACACAAAAAATAAGATCGATTTTTTGACTAAAATTGTTCAAAGAGCCATAATACTAACAATTTTTTAGAAGGATTCAAAATTCTTCTTGAATATTAATCCCCATATTACACTTAATAGATTCTAAAATTAGATTTGTCATAAATATAAAAGATTATAGAGAAATCGTTAAAAGTTTATTGAAACAAAATCTGTATTTAAAAGAGTGAATTGGATGTGTATGTATTGTATAGGTATGTATAGCAACTCAGAAAATTTTTTACACAGAAAACACAAACAAAATTGTGTATAATAATTTGTGTTGTTATTGTTTTGTGTGTAAACTTTTTGCTGAGTTGCTATACAATCTCTCAAAAAAAAACACGGCTTTTTTTTCCTCTGAAACATTGATTGGAAAATCGGCTCTTAAGCTACTTAAACTAGAACAGCCACAGCATGCATTTTCGTTTTTTTTCGTCCAGACGTCCAGACAAAACCCATGAGTTCCTGAGGTGATTTTAAGCCGAAAAACTTAAGAGGTAATTTTCTCCTTTTCGCTTCCTTTTCGACTTAAAACGGTTTTTAACGAAACGAATTGGGATTTCGTAATAAAAAAAAAAAACAAAAAAAGATACTTTCTAACGTGTTTTTGTAAATAAATGATACCAAAGTAAAAATAAACGCCATAAAAATGCAATAAATGTTTGATAATAAATTGCGGGAAAACCGGTTGTATTTTGGCAAAGTTAAAACCAGTTAAAGAAATGAGACCAAAAATCATAAAAACCGTTATAAGTCGACAAGTAAGCGAAAACGAGAAAAATAACTCTTAAGTTTTTTCAACTTAAAATCAGCTCAGGAACCAGTATATACCTATATTTTTTTTTCCCTTAAGCTGTTGTTCATCTTGCAATGCGACCCCGAATCAGCTTTAACAAGCAATTATCTATTGAAGCCAGAAACCTCAAGATCCATCTGCCAAATTAATGAATTTTTGACATTTGTTGAAAATTCCTCGGATAAACGTAGAAAATAGTGTATGGAAGCACTGCTTTTATTTTAGCTTAATTCCTAAGCAGGGATGTTTATCGCCGCGAACTAAGCATATTTGTTGTTGTATTTTACATGGAATTTTTTTTTAAGCTAACATAGAGGGCACTAAAATTACTTGCTCTATAAGGCAATTATTGGTTTGTGTGAAATTTTTTTTTTTCGAGATTTTAATCAAAACTATGTAACATTACGATGATGAGAGATTTTCGTCCAGACGTCCGTCAGTCTGATGTACATCAACGTAGAGCCTAACGGTTGGTAGGATTTGCTTCAAATTTGGTGTGAAGCAAGTTCGAGCGATCCATTCGTTCATTTTTTTTTTTCAATATTTAGTTTTTCAAAAAATGTTCTCAATCTAAAATTTTGAAGATTTTTTTGAAAATGTCACACAAAAAAGTACTAAGTCTTAATTAGATATTTATTAGGTACTCTTATGGATTCTTTAAATTTAAGCCGCGTTTTATTATCTCTATTAACGCATATACTCCAAGCTTATAGGCCGCCACATGAAAGTTAAACAATATGGATCTCAGAACAACAGTGGTAAAGTGGTATATTTATTCGCCTTTTTTCCTAATTTTTGAATAGTTTGTGTTTACTTCTTTTATTTTTTCGTAGCACTTCCTTAACATTTGCGAAACTCATTAGCCATCCGCCAGAAGTGAAATAGATCCATAAACGCAGGATCTCAATTTCTTTTTGCATTACGTGTCAAAATCTAACCCGTGGCTAGGTTGCAGATTTTAAAGCTAAGCATTTCTTGTTCCGTTTTTCTCTCCGGCCAATGGGAAAAAAGGGTCCAGATAGGGAATGCGCTGGGGCGGGAACATGGGAATTGATTATTTTATGTATGATACTATTAAGAACAACAATTCCAAAGAGTAATACCCAAACAATAAAGTAATTTTTGTAATTTGTTATTTTTACCATTTGTGTCCATTTTTAATTTACTATGAGGTCGTTCGTCTAGGTATTATAGGGGTTTTCAGTAATATAGAAGACCGCAAGAATGTTGTATGTATCTGGAAGTGAGATGTCGGGCCTCCAACAGAGCGGTAAGGGCATACAACAGAGCTGCAGAGGCCTCATACCGATCTGTAAGGTCTCACAACAGAGCTGTAGAGATTCCTCCAAAATACCTCTTGAGCCTACCGGTGGCCCAGTCCTACCTTATAGGTTCATACTAGAAAATCCCAAAAAAGTTACACCTCCCGCTTTAACAAAAAATATTACAACGAAATTCAGAATCTTGTTTATTTGTTTAGCGTATTCAATTAATTTAAATATGTTATGGATCACTTATCAATTAACAGTTTTATTTACTTATATTATTTATTCGTTTTAATTTCAGTAAAGATCCAAATTCTCGTAAAATAACCCTCTACTCAAACAACGCCTTTCGAAAAGTTCAAAGTACATTTGTTTACTCTATGGAAAATATGTTTCCATCAAATGCAGCAGAATGTTATCAAACCGATGGTAATAATTGGCATTTTACAAATTAAATTAACAATACTATTATGGATTTTTCTTCTTTTTTTTCTACTTAGATAAAGAAATGGTCAAAGAAAACGTTTATTTCTGTTGGAATTATACAAAAATAAAATCGCGAAGGTGTTAGTTATAATTTTAAACTTTTTTGTGTTAAAGAAAAAAAAAATACAATAACAATCTCAATAGAATCTAGTTTTTTAATGTTTTATATTTCCTGTTTATGTATATAATAATAATAATAATGTCTATTGAACATAAAAAACGAAAACAAAAAAAACTACAATAAGCAAAAGGCTCAATAAAAATATGTAAGCTTTTATTCTTATCGGTTTGTATTTCTATTTTACCCTTTAAAAAAAATACAAAAGAAAAGTATAAAATAAAAATAGAAAAAGTGGGAAAAAAGACGACAGGAATCTGTGTTTAGAGATTAATGTTCTCTTTTAGTAGAACACCTATACCTTAGGTAATAATGGTTTTTGTTGCGTTTGGTTGAAATCGAGTGTGCTTCGAAGCCAAACAAATGTTCACCCCAGTTCTCTTTTGAACAGTATAATGTGATAATATTTTTTGTTTCCCTCAGTGTAACCAAATATTTAAGATTCTATTTTAAAATTTTTGCATGATAATTATATTTTTTTGCTGGAGGTTAAAACTATGGGAGTTAGAACATAAAATTACTCTAACATGCCGCCTACAACAAACATGAACGATGTTCAAAACAACAATCCAATAGAAAATCGTATTTGTATGGATATTTCGTAGGATGGACATGGATTTTTGTGCCTCCATTGCATTTTTTTTTTCAAGATATGTTCTTAGTCCTTCCATCGGTTATGGGCAGTGGAGGCACTATGTACGAAAACATTACTGCTTGTAAGCTGGACTTAAAGTTATATAATATTAAAAAAAAAAACTTAAACCAAAAATTAAATTATAAAAAACACTATGATTGTTTTTCAATATTAACGCTACCATAGGCAACTTAAGAGTCGATAACGATTTGCAATTCCTCTCCGATATCTACCGATGTGTGGGAATTAAATCTTCTCGCCTACAAAAGACTCAGGTTTTTGGCAAACCGTTTGAGACGTTTCAAAGAGCACAATTTCATGTATGACATTCAGGCAACTTATGACGGTATTCACATCGGACTGACTCCTCCGAATATACAAAAGAAAATGTCAAATAAATCCACAAATTTTTAACTTTTTTAAAAAAATTGCTAATTTTCTCTTAAATTTCAGTTAAGTCAAAAATATTCGGAAAAGTTAGTTCAATGTGAACACCGTCTTTAAATCTATAGTCGACATATTGGCGAAATATTGATCGTGAAGCATTATTCTAAGCAACAAAATTTTAAAATAAGTTTTTTTTCCGTTAAAAAAATCTATCTTGGTAACTTTGGCTTGTTTATTTTATTTTCCGTGAACACCTGTCATAATTCAATGCACTGAAAACTGAATTTAGGTGAAATCATAAGACATGTTTGTACAAAAATAAGACAGTTAAAACAAAAGTTAAAAAAACACAATAATTGTTTCAGCAAGCGATTTAAGTTCATCCCCTAGTGCCCCACTGAAGAAAAGAGAATATTAAAAACTGTAAACGCTATACACATGTGGACACACACATTAAAGAAAGAATTCGAACGAAGCATATGGCGAATTGCAATCCAATTATAGCCACTAATCTTGTGTCCCTATCCTAGAAACCTATAATGTCTGAGAAAAATTTGCGGCTCAGAATATTGGAGCGGTCGCTAAGGTTCGGACGTGTCTTGCATCGTACTGCAAGAACCAAAGGATTTAAGTAATACTGTTAAAACAGGACGATCGTCGTCGGGTGACTTCCTTTGAATTAAATATGCATAAATGTGAAATCATTGTTCCATTTAAGTGATGTTACTTTTTTTTTTTAAATAATCAAACTCCTTTGATAAAAAAGGACATTGGAAGTGAATTTAATAAATTCTTTTGAAAAAGAATTAATTCAAAGTGGAAAAAAGTAACTAATGTTTTCCTTGTGCAAGTGAAATAATTGAAAATACAAACATGGTTAGTTTCAGTGATGTAATAAATAATAATTGATTTAAATAACAAATTAGTAAAAAAAGAAAACATATACGCAAAGCAAATTTTATTTTATTAACAAATCAGTGAAAAATTGAATGGGACTTACTCAATTTCATTTCCAAAAAAGTCAGTTTCAGCAAGGATACTTCTTTTAAGGATACGGTTACAAAAGTGATTCTGTTTTACTGAGAGGATAACGTTTTTAATAAAAGGATTAACCTTTCGAAACACTATGGATACTGATATCAAATTAAAAGCTGAAAAACTTGCAAATATTTTAAAATGCAATTGTGGATTGTAATTTCAAAACTGGACGGAGAGAGATTACCCTTATTTTCTGTATGAATTTTTTGAAAAGTGTTTGTCTTCAACGAAAGAGAGAAAATTAACAAATTTAATAAGCTGATCAATATTTTAATTTCAGAAAAGATGGAGATTGTAACTTATTGCACAATTAATAAAAAACTTAAAAACATTCAATGAAAAAGGAGTTAATCGACTTTAGCGAAGTATCCATCGGACAGAAAAGGAAGGATTTTAAGATTCGAAGTTTTTTTTTCGGCAAGCCGATCGGAGAAAAAAATTCTCAGAATCATATAGAATAGAACTTTCATTTCCGACGGATACCTCAATAGTGCTGAAAATTAATTTGTATGTGATGAAATTGTACTCCTAAACTAACCTACATTTTTATACTCAAATCAGAATCTAACAATTTTACACTCTCAGCCGCAAATATCCGCCCACCTATGTTTCGTGCAGTAACGGTTATAAATAACTTACCATGTAATAGGATTATAATGTTTATCCCTGAACTTGACTTGCGACTTTGTGAAATAATTATTTACATACATTTACATACACTCGGTCGTATACGCAATTTTACTTATGTATTTAATTTGTCTAGTTCTATCAAAATATGTACATGAACCAACATCATTTTTGATTCGCTTTGGTAACGTTCGTAAATGTTATTTTAAAAGAAAAAGTCGAATTGAATTTTAGTGTTTTGCTGCATTATTTTATCCTAAGCTACATTATACTAATTTACAGCTGTGAAAATATTCGAAATAGTCCAGTTAGTGGATGATTTAGTTGCTTAGAGTACTTTTGATGACTTTTAAAGTTGGAAACAATTCCAAAAAATGTTAATTCTATTTTTCATAATTCTGCATGCCGTTACAAAAACTCTGCCTTCCAATTCTATGTTCTACCAAATTCTCTGCTTTTCAAAATTCTACGGATATGAAATATATTGAAGCGATGGCGACACCCAACTCCACACGGTTCCGGCTTAAGTAATGGGCCTTATCGGAAATCTCCCGGGGAATTTCATTTCCCATGGGTAGTTTTATTCCCAAGAAAAATTTCTAGTTATCGTGAACCTCCCTTGGAATAAAATTTTCCCAGGGAAAAAACTACCAACATGAAAATCATCAATTTCGAATTGTGTGCAGTGTTATCATAGGATCTTGATTAAAAAAATTAAAATAAAGTTGAAATTCCCTTTACAATAAAACAAAATACTCCACGGAACTGCACTGCAGCGGAACTGCGATTGACAATAATTCGTATCAAATTGTATGAAGTTCAGTTGCCGCTTAGTGCGATAAATGTAGCTCACACAAATATTTATAATGTTTTGCCACGTCGTGAAGTGTAGTTCCGCTGAAGTTGAGTGTGGTCTTGCCTTTATTATCGATTTGTAAAAACTTTTGAAACATCAACTATTTTTCTTTATTCATTCAGAATATTTGAAATTAGCGTTTTGCGTTTCTCTGTTCAGCAGAATATTCTGCATAAATCATTTTAATTTTTTATCCATTGCGGAACATTTTAAATGCATCCTTTTTTATTCCATGTGAAGAAAGGAATATTGGGTGCGTTCATTTCAACAAATTGGTAGAAAATCGGATAAAATTTTTCTTTTCGACGGATACCTTACTAGGACCGATAGTGCTTTTTACTTGCGATATACGTAGTATAGGGCAAGTTTAGGATTCATGCAGACGATTATAGAGAACGCGAAAAAGTGGGTCTCGCAATTCTGTCTGTCCGTCTGTCTGTCTGTACCTCGACCTGCAGCCTAAATGGAACTCAAAAAATAACGGTACCTGTCATACAACCAATATTAATTTATTTCAAAAACGACTAACGATTTTCAAAAAAAAAAAATTACCAGCTACTAAAATTACTAAAAAAATATTTTGGTAGAAAATAACGGTTATTAACGGTACCTGTAATACAACCGATTTTTTGGTTTTCAAATTTCTCGCTAACTGCTACAGCAATTTCAACCAAAATTTTTATACCAAAGGTCCCTTACAATTTTAACAATTTTGCATATACAAATTTTCGAAAAAAAAAAAAATAACTTTTGAATTTTTAAAAAAAACATTGAAATTTATTTTTGAAAATTCAATATCTTGCAAACGGGCTAATGATTTTGTAATAATGAAATTGTATTTTATTAAAGACTAAAAGTTGGCATACCAAATCTTACTTTAAAAATTGTTCAAGATTTTTTATGTATAAAAAATTAATTTAAAAAAAAACCGCTCTAACGATTTTTGAATTTTTTTTTCATAAATTCATATTTATTAAGCAAATCCGATGGCATACTTTTTTTTTGAGCTTTATCTGTTTTAGCTATTAAAATAACTAATTTATAATAATTCATAGTAATCATTTATATTTTATATTGTTTTTAAAACTTTTTTTAATGATATAGTTTTATGGAACCAATAAATATGTAGATTGTCTATTTCAAGCTACGTTCAAGTTGTTAGCTATGAGAGCAAGTTTGTGCGATCCAGTCGTGCCCATTTTTTTTTTAATCTCGTGCATAAAAAACAAAATAATTGAGTTTTTGCATGTTGCCATCAAGATGTTTTCGTTTGAACGAGGTGTTAAATTTCGCAGTCCACAATATTTGTATTTTATTTAAAAATCCGAAGAAGAACAAAATCCCTCCGTCAAAGGACGATGAATTTGTATTTTTTCGAAAAATATAGTAATAAAATATAAAAAGTTATTTTTATTTATCAAAAAAGTTTCAGGGCCCTATTATGACTCGCAAGTCTTACGTTCGACTTAAGTCGAACTTGTTTTATGGTTTTAGAAATAGCTCACGGCGATGTTTGAAAAGTCCTTTCATAGGTGCCTAAATTGCACTAACATTGCTCCGTCTCGCCTTAATTTCTCCACCAAAATAAATGCGGAAAAATTCCAGAAAAATCACAACAAATTTCCCGTGGAAATATTGTTCACGATAGCAATAAATTCCGAGAGGAATTTCGAACATCATTCACGATACGAATTTTTCGAACGTGTGAAATATTTCCCTGGAAATCTTGTTCACGATAGGGCCTATTTATAAACCATGAAATACACAATACATAATACTATGCTCCAACATTGTTCTGTATTCTTGAAAATGTCTCTTTAGTTATTTCTGAACTGTCATAAACAGTCCAAAACTCCGGTGGGTATTCTCATAACAAATTTTACTACTTTCTGAAATTGTGTTTTATAAAATTTAGCAAATAGTAAAACAAAGTTTCAAAAATGTAAAAAAATAGGTGCTATTTTATTACATGCAGAATTTTGAAAAAAACTGAATTTTGACTCAACAAAAATATATACATAATGTATGTCTTCGATTTTCAATTTCAATAGCTTTTAGTCCCATACTTTCTACAACTCGTATTGTAACGTTTTCTACGTTTTTTATTTATTCCGTATAAAATAGAATTCACGGTAAATATAATCGTATAGTGTCAGACAAAACGAAAGCACTCCTTTTCACTTGGTTACATTTTGTTTAAGTAAATTTCTGAACTTGAATATATTTAAATGAATTTTATTTGGTTAATGTAGGTATACATTAGCTCTTCAATCGCACAGTAAAGGAAATACAACAAAAATTTAAAAAAAATATTAAAAGTGATTGCGACAAAACTAAAGCACAAAATTAAATTCTATAGTGGTTTCCCAATATTTTTTGGTGAAGCCACTATTTTTTGATAACTGATGCTTGACAACTGGGAGGCATTCCTTATGATTTCCTGGGGGATACTTCCAAGCAATTTCTGTTAGAACAACAAGAAAATCCTTGTTTTTGCAGCAATCCCGTTGAATCTAGCGATCTTCAATCTCCCATAGGTTTTTTTTTATGGTGATGACGTCAGGTGACTGTGCCGGCCACTTCAAAACGTTGATTTTATTTTCCAAAAAGCAATTTTGGACTAATTTAGCGGTATGTTTTGGATCGGTGTCATATTGGAATGTCCATTTGAAGGGCATTTCTAATACTGCATGTGGCAGAATGATGTTTTAAAGGACGCCATCATACACAAAACGATCAATTATACCATAAATCTTATGAGTTGGGCCGATTCTTTGACTAGAAAAACATCCCCAGGCCAAAACATTTTCTCCTCCGTGGTTTATTTAGCCTCCTGTGAAACGCCTAGTTGTCAAGCATCAGTTATCAAAAATAGTGGCTTCACCAAAAAATATTGGAAAACCACTATAGAATTTAATTTTGTGCTTTAGTTTTGTCGCAATCACTTTTAATATTTTTTTTTTAATTTTTGTTGTATTTCCTTTACTGTGCAACTAATATATTTTTTTTTCTTTGCGATTGAAGAGCTAATGTATACCTACATTTACCAAATAAAATTCATTTAAATATATTCAAGTTCAGAAATTTACCTAAACAAAATGTAACCAAGTGAAAAGGAGTGCTTTTGTTTTGTTCGACACTGTATATCCCTTAACTTTACTTGTGAATTTGTGAAATAATACACTAGGGCGTATACGCACTATTTGTATTCTAGTAATTTTTTGTGTGTGCCCCTTGCGTTGGTTAATATCAATAATTGTGTTTGCATTATTAAAAACAAACTGTGGGTTACGTATTATCTGATATAGAGTTAAACATTAATAAGTATACCAATAACTGTACGACTCGCGAAAAATTAAATTTCTGGAATTTACCGGTAAAACTGAGAACTTTTCAGCGACAAAGGTGAATCATAGAAACGTTCTGTTTTCAAAATTAATTATACAGGGTGATTGGTATAAGGTGCACCAAAAAGCTGTAACTAGTAGGTTGGCCTAAGACAAGAAGAAAATCGTATGGGAGGGGGGTTTATTTCCCTCCGTTTAGGCGGGCTCACTTTTCCAAAAAAATTGACTTAAAACAGAAAAAAATGTATTTAAAAACAACGGTAAAACTTGCAATGCCCTATACCGTTTTGGAAAGCCAGAAATCTTTTCTTTAATTAACATTTTAAATTAAGATGCGTTTGTGAATAGTTTTTAAAAAATTAATTTTCAAACTCGAAATTTTGAAAAAAAATAAAAAATTTCAAACTAATTTTTTTCAAAATTTAACGTTATTAAGTACTATATTTGTTTTCAAAACTCAATGCTCTTATTAATTTTTACTTTACTTTTCAAGATATGAAAAAATAATTTTTGCAAATTTCTTGAAAACTATTAAATATTATACAAAACCGGTTTTGAGATTAATTTAAAGCAAAAACAGTGACGTTATTTAATCGAAAACTGGTCCTTTAGAGTTAGAACCGCCAATAACAAAAAAGCATTGGGGCATATTCATAGTCGCAGATAGACCAAAGTTTAACTAAACTACAGTTTAAGACAATTTTGGCTCATTCATTGAGCCGATTTTAATTACTAACTGTTGGTTTTATATTTTTATAAGATAATTAACTTGGAATACTACACAAATAGCTTAAAATATTTTGAAATGATAACCTTAAAAAAATAGAATCAACGTCCGAAAATTCAACCAAAGCTATGTTCAACTTAGACCCAGGTCTTAAATGACTATGAATATGCCCCATTGTGTTTAAGCGATCAGAGATTTTATTTGGGGGTAAACTTAAGTGCCCAGCACGGGGGGCTTAAGTACAAATTATCCAAGTAAGTTTGCTCTGCGGAAATTTGCATTCTTGATCCTATATTGCACATTTAAGTGCATATTCTTTGACTGTAAAGCTAGCGCAAGGTATATTTTAAAAATAAAATCGGTTTTCATTGTAATATCATTAAAAAAAAAGTTGTAAAAACCAAGTTTAAATGTAAACTTTTACTATAAATTTGTTATTACAATAGCTAAAACAGACAGAGATCAAAAAACAGTATGCCATCTGATATTTGTTTTGAAAAATATGAATTTATAAAAAAAATCAAAAATCGTTCGAGCGGTGTTCTAATTAATTATTTTTTTTATATGTACACTGTACACTGGTTAGAAGAAGTCATTTTTGAGAATTGAATTTAATTTGTCTCCTGTTATACGCCAAAGAGATCGAAATTTTGTATGACACAAGAGAAACTTTTTAATGTGCCATAGCAAAACCTATGCTTGCACTTCAAGAACTTGGTCTAGGTTCAAATCCAGTTGACGCTTGCACTTCAAGAACTTGGTCTAGGTTCAAATCCAGTTGACGGCAAAATAATTTATAAATTAAAATTGGAAGTATAGACTAAGCACCACTAAAGGAAT
Source organism: Melangyna quadrimaculata (assembly GCA_949320155.1). Lineage (NCBI taxonomy): Eukaryota > Metazoa > Arthropoda > Insecta > Diptera > Syrphidae > Melangyna > Melangyna quadrimaculata. The sequence continues at coordinate 443,622,376 of OX439483.1, forward strand.
CTGATGATTGGTGTGGCAGCCATGAAATTGCAATAATTCCAGCCTATATAATACTCGGTGGTAGGCAACACAAGTGGTTGTTGTTCATTAAAAAACCTTCAATGCGAATATGAGGGAGCGAAAGCTATGCATCCTAACTGCAAGTGTTATCACGAGAAAACACCTTTAAAAAAAAATCATAAACCCGTTTTCCAGATATTGAATTTTCAAAAAAAAAAATCAATAATGTATACAGTCGACGCTGCCTATAATGACGAGTCGCTTTTAATTACCCCTTTTCCTTCATTTGGTTGGTTTTCATACAATTTGTATTAGTTTATCGTGTCCGTCAGGTATAACGCCGTAAAATCGTCGTCTAGTTGCATCTAATGACGTTTAAGGTAAGTTATGGATTCGTAAAAAAAATCGAATTCGAGATAATAATATTCCCTAACATAACGATGATAGAGAACGTGAAAAATGTGGGTCTTGCTGTCTGTCTGGCCTCGCCCGTACAGACTAAACGGCCCCGGCTGGAAAAATGCCCAGTTTCAGTCTAGTTTCAACATAGCACTAGTCAGTTTTCTTTAGGGAAAATCTAGACGAGGAAAACTTGTCAAATATACGTCAAGCCCTTGCAAGTTTTCAGTAAGTAAAATTTAGACGAGGAAAATGTTTCATACTCTCGTGAGGTTCTCGCTAGTAAACACTTGTTGGACATTTTCTGCATCCTATCAGACTGAGCACTATCGTTTATGATACATATGCAAAATCCTGCCAAGATAATGATTTAGGTATTTACTTTCGAGAAGCTCTATTTTCATACACCCGCCAAAGGCTTTTTGAACTTTTCATTAAAATTAATCAAAAATTATAATTTACTGTCTTAAACTGTATTTACTTAATTCCAGATGGTTCATCTCAAGTGGTTCATATCGGTTGTTTTTGTGGTGGGATGAAGTTTAGATTAGGCGCATTTTTGTATTGTATATATTGTACTAATTAAAATGAAAGACTTGGTCTTATTTATATATACAGGAACAAAGTTTTTATTAAGATTAAATTGAAAAGAAAAAGTTCATTACGACAGAAAGATATTTATATAAATTAATTTTCAATTAAACAAAATAACAAGTAAACATTAAATGAGTGTTGAGTATCTAATAAAGTTTAATTTAACATATTCAATATTAAAAACTTCAATACTTTCCCTTGTTACATTAAACTATTTTTCAAAACATCTTGTATTTAAACATCTTGACTCATTTTCTTGCACAACATTTTTAGTCGTGGATTTGCTAATGGCTTAGTCATAAGATCTGCCAGTTGATGCTCAGTTGAAATTTGTTGAACCTTGATTTGACCCTCAATAACTTTTTCTCTTATGAAAAAGTGTTTTATGGCAATATGTTTCGTTCGTCGATGAAACTCTGGATTTTGCGAAAGTCTCACTGCCGCAGAATTATCAACTTGGATGACTGGAATATCTTTTAATTCGAAAATGTCCTTAAAAAGTCTTTTCAACCAAATGGCTTCTTTGGCTGCTTCATTTGCCGCAACTATTTCTGCTTCAGTTGTTGACGTAGCCACCATAGCTTGCCTTTGACTTAACCATGAAATAGCTCCACCAGCATGCTTAACAACTACTCCTGAGGTTGAACGTCCAGTTTTTAAGCAACCTCCAAAGTCTGCATCACTGAAGCACTCGATAATTCTCTTCTCTGCATCGTGTCGATAAATGATTCCATACTCAATTGTTCCTGATAAGTATCGAAAAACTCTCTTCACTCTTGTTATATCTTCACTTGATGGATTTTCAAGAGTTCTTGATAAAAATCCAACACTGTAAGCAATGTCTGGTCTTGTACCAAGCATAAGGTACATCAATGTCCCAACTGCTTGTCTATATGGAAATATATTTTTGATTTCTTCTTTCCCTGGTTCTTGATTCTTCTCTGATTGGTTGTTGTTTTCAATATTCTTGATCATAGGTGTAGAAACTGACTTGCAATCAGAAAAATTAAATTTTTCTAGAATTTTCCTTACATGTGCACTTTGTTTGATCTTTATGTTCTTATCTTTATGTTCTATCTCTAGTCCCAAAAAATAAAAGGCTTCTTTAGAAACAATCTTGAATTCTTGCTTTAATTCGTTTATAAAAATTTCTAAGTCCTTCTTGTCTGTTGCCGCAACCAAACCATCATCAACGTACAAAACTAGGATTAACTTTTTTCCATTTCTTTCACGTATGAACAAACATGGATCAGCTTCACTTATTTTAAATCCAAGATCTAAAATATATTTACCGAAACATTTATTCCAGCATCTTGATGATTGTTTGAGACCATATAAACTTCTTCTCAGTTTACAAACCTTGTTTGAACCATCGTTATAGCCCTCTGGTTGCTTCATAAATATTACTTCTTCAAGTTCTCCATAAAGAAAGGCTGTTGATACATCAAATTGTGCAAGATGCATACCTTCGCTTGCAGCAATACTTAGGATTGACCGTATCGTTCCCAACTTTGCCACTGGACTGAACGTTTGACTGAAGTCTATACCATAACGTTGGCTAAAACCTTTTGCAACTAGTCTCGCTTTATACTTATCTATAGTTCCATCTGGATTCTTCTTTAAGTTGTACACCCATTTACAAGAAATTGGTTTAGACCCTCTTGGTAATTCTTCTAAAGTCCATGTTTTATTTTCTTTTAGTGATGTAATTTCTCTTTCCATTGCTTCCTTCCACTCGTGTTTGTCCTTGCAGGTGGTCGCTTCGTCGTAAGTTTCTGGATTTTCCAAATTATACACAAATGCTTCCGCCGCCATAATAAAATCTTCATACTGTTTTGGTTTTCTTAGCTGTTCGCGATTTCTAAAGCTTCTACTGGATGTTTCAAAATGTTCTTCATGTTCCAAATCAGTGTCATTTCCGGTATTATATTCATCACTTTCAGAGTCATTGTTAGTGTTGTATTCTTTCTTCTCTATCATTGTTGGTTCTTCTTCTATTATTGTATCTTCAAATTCAGGTTCAGGTTCTTTGTTATCATTACTGTTTTCTTCAAATCCACGCAAAGGTAGATTGACGGTACTATCGCATGACTTGATCTTCTCTACAAATTGAACGTCTCTTGATAGTATCACTTTATTATCTTCTTTAATGAATACTCTATATCGTTCATCACCGTCGAACCCTACGAGATATCCTTTCACAGCTTTCTTGTCCATTTTCTTTCTTTTCTGAATAGGCACGTGTGTAAAGCAAGTAGATCCAATTATTTTTAAGTGCTTTATTCTCGGTTTCTTTCCAATCCAAAGCTCGTACGGACTTACTTCACTGATGGATGACTTTCCAGTTCTGTTCAAAACATATATAGCAGAATTAACTAATTCTGCCCACATAGCATCAGGGAATGTCACTTCAGAATTGGAAAATTTAAAAGTTCTTGCCATTTCTATAATCGTTCTATTTTCACGTTCGCTTCCACCATTTTGCAGTGGTGTGTATGGAGCTGTGAGTCGCTGTATGATTCCATTATCTCGAAGAATCTTCTTGACTTCTTTATTATCAAATTCACCACCGTTGTCACTGAGTATTTCCTTAATATTATGACCTAGGCCTTTTGCATGTGCTATAACTTCACGTAAAGCGTCCTTAACATCTGACTTATGTTCAATTGCAAACCCATAGCGATATTTCGTATAACTATCTTTGAATACAACTAAATAACGCTTATTTTTGAACGAGACACTAAAAGGTCCGCAAACATCAGTTGACATGAGTTCACCTGGCTGATTTGTTTTTCTTCGGGTACCGAATGGTAATCGATGCATTTTTCCATATATACATGGTTCACAAATATTCTTATCTAGCTTAACTTTGATATTTAACTCTCTTTCTAACAATGATTTAATATGACGTTTGTCTTGATGCCCCCATCTCTCATGATAAAGCTGTAGAGTATTGCTGTCTGTTATTGCTACATGGCATCCTTCATTGATTGAAACTGGTCTCAAATCAGCTTTATATAGAGACCCATTTGTCTTACGATAACCATATAACAAAACTTGGCCATTTACTTGAAGCCAACACTTATTTGTTAAAGACTTAAAAATACTATTTTGATTTCTATCCTGTGATGCTAGAACAGAAAACAAATTTCTACAAACATTGGGTACATACCATACATCTCTCAGAGTGATTTCGATTTCTTGACTGTTGACTCTTGATTTCATTCGAATATTACCTTTTCCGATAGCTTTCAAAGTTTCTTTTCCTGCAGCTTGTATACAGCATGGTGTTTCAAATTTCTTGAATTCTTCAAAATAATCAGCACAATGTGTTACATGTTTCGTTGCTCCGTTGTCAATCCACCAGTCGTTGGGATTGCTTTCAAACGTAAGTACTTCTCTACATACTGAAACTAATGAAGCATTTATGTTGACATCACCTGAGTTGTACTTTTTGTTGAAACACGATGACTTGTTCTTATTGGGACGCCCATCGGCTATCCACTTTCTGCAGTCTTTCAGCCAATGACCCTTCTTTTTGCAGTAATTGCAGATGTCTTCATTTCTTGAAAAATTTTTCTTGATCTTACTTTTGTCGTTCTTCTCTCCTCTTGCTACCAGAGCCTCTTGAGATTCATTTCCTTCTTTTTCAGATTTTTGGAAATTTCTTTCGAACAAACAAAGCTGTGATGTTAATTCTTCAAAAGTCTTTTCTTGTTCTTTCGATAATAACATCCAGCTTGATTTGAAAGTATCAAATTTGCTCGGTAAAATGTGTAATACCTTGCAAACAAGCATCAAATCCGGTAGTGTTTTATAGTTCTTTGCAGCAAGACCATTGTTTAGTTCCATCCATAAATTTCTTAGCTGAGCGATGTGCGTTGATACATCATCGCCTGTCTTCCATTTAAAACTGAAGAGATCAGTGCAAATTTTGAAAAGTTGGTCCTTCGCAGTTGCTTCAAATTCATTCTTCAAAGCATTCCATGCTTCAAATGCTGTCTCTTTATCCATTATCTTTTGATAAACAACATCAGTAACTGAACTAGTTATCATGGATTTTGAATAACTGTTCGCCTTTCTGAATAAGTTGCATTCCTTCTGGTGTACTTGTTTTTGAATTTCAGACGCATTCCCTGCCAATGCTTCTGGCTTAACTAGAATGCCATCAATTACATCAATGGCTCCTTCATGATAGTCAAGAATATCCCTTATTTTTCTCTTCCATATAGGCCAGTCTGCTTCACCATTTAAGAGCTTGATATTCTTAACGAAGTCCATATCGAATTGTTTTCTTCTGAATTTCTTTTCTTCTTATTAAAATTCTTTTCTTCTATTTTGAATTCTTTTCTTCTAAATTCAATTTCAGAATTATTTTGGATTTACTTCTTAAGCGAATGTTGGTCCCATAACCTATTGTATATATTGTACTAATTAAAATGAAAGACTTGGTCTTATTTATATATACAGGAACAAAGTTTTTATTAAGATTAAATTGAAAAGAAAAAGTTCATTACGACAGAAAGATATTTATATAAATTAATTTTCAATTAAACAAAATAACAAGTAAACATTAAATGAGTGTTGAGTATCTAATAAAGTTTAATTTAACATATTCAATATTAAAAACTTCAATATTTTGTACACGATACTAAATCAAATAATATGATAATAAGAGTATTTTACTAAAATGCCCAGTATCGTACTAAATTTGCTTTAATATCGTATTAAATTCATAAAAATTTGCGCTATTATTTTTATTATTCAGGTTTTTATTTTTGATCTGAGTTATTTTACTTTCGGATCACAACCGATACTAAAATACCCTTTTTTAATGTTTCTAGCAAAAATATGAACAAATCTAGCTTTGCTGGTCCGGGGCCTAAAGTTCTTCTGACGAGGCAAAAGGGATCATAATCGACAAGGCTCTTGTTTTGGCCATTACTCAGCCATGTTAGGGCCTTGCCAGAATCTATTTAAAACTCTCTAAAGCCATGTTGAAAACTAGAATGTTTTTCTGCGCGGGGCTGGAGGGATTTTCTTCAAACTTGGTATTAGTGTTTTTTGACTAATATGCCCAGGCGTTTTTTTATTTTTTGCCTGCCATACAATTTTGTTTCGCCTAAAAGGAAAATAATGTTTTTCTCAAAAACGGGACCGAGGATTTTGTTTTAAAAAATTCAAATAAATTAAGTAAGGAAATGCTACTTTTTAATAATTTTTTTATTTTCATAAATTGAATATTTTGGGTACCTCCAGTATTTGGTTTTTAATTTTCTCGAAAACAGTTAAGTTGAAATTTGTGAACCAAAATTAAAAAATTTTTTTCTTTTTGAAAATTAAAAAAAAATCAAAATTTTTGTTCTGAAAACGACTCGGTCAATATTTTCAAAACTAGGTGAAATATAGTTTTTTATTATTTTGTAGAATACTAGAAAAAATCATTTTTCTAAATTAAAAAAGAACGGTACCTTCCATATTAATGTTGAAAAACCGTTAGAAAAAAAATAATTTTTCTCGAAAACGGCTCCAAAAATGTTGATAAAAAGATGTGCGTTTACTATTTAAGGCATGGTCAATATTTTGATGAAAACAAATTTTACCAATAACGATTAATAACGGTACCTGTCATAGACAAGATTTTTTTGTTTTCAAATTTCTCGTTGACGGCTGCTCCGATTTCAACCGAAATTTTTATACAAGAGCTCCTTCACAATTTAAATAATTTTGCATATACAAATTTTCAAAAATAAATTTTTGGATTTTTAAAAAAAATATTAAAATTTTTTTTTTGAAAATTCAGTATCTTGAAAACGGGGTAGTAAAAATTTGTTTTTATTTTGTGTAAAATTGTGTTTTATTAAATACCAAATGCCGGCACACAAGATTTTATTTTTGAAAATGAGCGAAAAATTTTATATATACATAATTAATTTTTAAGAAAACCGCTCCAACGATTTTTTATTTTTTTTTTTTTTCATAAATTCATATTTATCAAACAAATCAGACGGTATACCTGATTTTGAGCTCTTACTCTCAAAGCCATTAGACTAATAAATTTATAGTAATTTATAGTATTAATTTATTTAATTTTTTTTGTAATGCTATCATAATATTTTGGAACCAATAGCTATGTACTTGTACATCATCAATTTCTAGCTACGTTCTAGCTGCTACAGCAAGTTTGTGCGATCCAGTCGTGTCCATTTTTCTTATTAATCATTTTATCGGTAAGTCAGATATAACGACCGCCGCGCCGGCTATTGCGACTACATTTGGCTGGTCGCTATAAGCGGGGTCCACTTAATATGCAAAATTGTTAAAATTGTAGAGGACCTCTTATATAAAAATCGGTGTAGCCATTAACGAGAAATTTGAAAACCAAAAAATGCGTTCTATGACAGATACCGTTAATAATCGTTATAAATAATTTTTTTCTACAAATATATTTATTATAGTAATAAAAGAACTTCGATTTCTTTTTTTTTCAAAATCTTTAGAGCCGGTTTTGAAATAAATCAATTTTTGTACATTGGTTGTATGGCAGGTACCGTTATTTTTTGAGCTTAACAAAATTTCAATTTCCCTTCTAGAGAATCCCTAAATAACCCTAATTCCAAAGTTTGAACAAAATCGTTTCAGTGGTTTAGGCTGCAGGTCGAGGTACAGACAGCAGACAGACAGAATTGCGAGACCCAATTTTTTCGCGTTCTCTATCATCGTAATGTTATGGAAAATTATTATCGCGAGTTCGATTTTTTTTTTATGAATCCAAAACTTGCCCTATAGTACCTTTATCGCAAGTAAAAACGTTCAGGGCAGATTTTCTAGGGAATTGAGGATGAAATACCAGAATATTCTTTAATTATTTAATTTAATCTTAGTTTATTTAAATTAATTTTTTTTCTTAACAGGGATCAGAAACAATATTCAAAATCGGCTACACTATTCTCATAGTATCAATACTTTTAATGGTATGGGCTTCTCTGACAAGAGCAGCGTTTATTCGGGAAATGGAAGAAATGCATTATCCGCCCTGCACGTTCAATCCCCTATGCACATGCTCAAAGTCATCTACAGATCTAGGAATAGTCTATTGTCGAAATGTACCGCTTCCAGCATTACCAAAAATGGTCAATCAATCGAAGGTAGTTAAAAATTGCATTATTTTCCTTTAAAATAAACCTCCAAATTAAATTTGTTTCTAAAGGTTTTTATGCTTCACATGGAAAACACTGGATTACGGGAGGTTGAACCATATTTCCTGCAATCGACAGGTAAGATTATACAATTTCGAAAATTCTGAAACTGAATTTAACTTTACACTCTAAAAGGAATGTACCGTTTGAAAATATCCGGAAACCATCTAACCGAAATTCCCGATGACGCGTTTACGGGGTTGGAAAGATCACTTTGGGAATTGATATTGCCCCAAAATGACTTGGTTGAAATTCCCTCAAAGTCCTTTCGTCACCTACAAAAACTTCGACACCTCGATTTGGGCTACAATCACATAACACACATTCATCACGACTCCTTCCGAGGACTTGAAGATTCCCTACAATCACTCATTCTAAAGGATAATTGTATCTCGATGTTGCAATCGCACAGCTTCTCAGGCCTTTTGATTCTAGAGACTCTCGATTTGAGCGGAAATAATCTTTACGAAATCGATCCGAGTGTCTTTCGAGATGGAATGCCAAGACTTATGAAATTACTTCTGACCGATAACATTTTCTCGGAAATCCCTTACGATGCTTTGGCTCCGTTGAAAAGTCTTAAAATTCTAGATATGTCACATAATGTTATTTGGTCAATGTGTGGCAATGAAACTTATGGCACTAAATCTTCGGCGAAATTGAATTTGGATAGCTTACATTTGGAATACAATCATATTGATATATTGCGGCCGAACTCGTTTCAAAATTATGACACGGTAAATCGAACATTCTTTGATGGAAATCCCATTCATACTTTGAAGGTAAAAACTTTTGCAAAACTTACGTTATGGAGCAAAAAATAACAACATTAACTTTATTTTTTAGGAAGATGCATTCAAGCCAGCCAAAATACGAGAGATTTATATGAGGTATTGTGGTCTGACGAATATTTCTCCAGTCGCCTTTGATAGTTTGGTAAATACTCTTCAAATTTTGGATCTATCGGGAAATAACCTTACAGATTTGCCAAATAAACTTTTCAACAACTTTGATGTCTTGAGGTGAGATCAATGTTTTATTATTTACATTAGGTACCACTATACTAATAATAATTCAAATTTTACATTCAAGGGTAATAAGCATGCGTGACAATAAAGTTAAGCTAACAGCACCAGCCGAAATGTTCAACGCTATCCAGTACACCCTATTGAAACTGGATTTGAGTGGTGACAAGAACGATCCAACCAATTTGCAAGCTCTACGCAAGTAATTTGATTTCACAATTAACTGGCTATATGTCTTTTATTTATTCTCTACAAGTATGACCAGAATGAGAAACATGCGATCATTGTCCATATCTCGGATGAGTGGCCAATCCCTGGGCCCCGATGACTTTGTTGACTTCGGTGTGGAACTGGAAGATTTGCAAATAACACGAGGAGGACTACAAACTGTACAATCACATGCTTTTAAACACGTTCGTGGATTGAAGAGATTGGATTTCAGTGAGAATAGTATTGGAACAATTGAGAATGAAGCATTTACAGAGGTTATTATATTTTTCTGTTTACCTTCGACTTTAATATTCAATTCTTATAGTTTGATCTTTCAGATTGGACACTCGTTGATTTCTTTTAAAATCTCCCATGGCTATTCGGGTAGTTCATTACCAGCTGAAGCTTTAAGACACTTGACATCACTTCAAGAACTTGACTTTAGCAACAACAAAATAACCAGTATGACAGATACAAGTTTTCATTTTTTGAAAAATTTACGTTTGCTCGAATTACATGATAATCGAATCGAGCAAGTTATGAAGGGAACATTTCAGGTAAACACAATTAGGTTTTTCCCTAATAGCATAAAATTAATCCTTAATGCCTTGCATTTTTAAAGGGAGATATTCATTCAAAATTGGAAGAAATATCATTACGGTTTAATCATCTAGGAAGTATATCTCAGCATACGTTCTTCGACTTAGAGGTATTTTAGGAGCTAAAGTAAAATGAATTGAATAATAAAGAATATATTAAAATTGCAGGCACTTCGAGAACTTCATTTGGATGATAATAAAATTGAGAAAATCGAAAGGAGAGCTTTTATGAATTTGGACCAGTTAGAGCATCTTAGCTTAAGGGGAAACAAACTCAATAATCTCGCTGAGGAAGCATTTCAAGTAAGTTAAAATAAATCTGTTTTAAATAACTAGTATCGCCGAGTAAGTCACTAGAGTCTAGATAAGCAAGAGTAAATCAGTAATATAATTTAAACTATATGCCTATAAGACCTAAGATATTTTAAATGCATTGCACGATACTAGTTAGAAGGAGAAGGAAAGGAAAGATAATCTTTTCAAACTCAAACCCATACGTCTAGGAATGCCCATCAGTTTACCCTTGATCCCAACTTCGGACGACGTACTTTCGACGGACTTTCTTCAGTCGCAATACAAAAATGTGTAATGCTTAACACGGCTCTATTTTCCCCTTGTTGTGATATTCAAACATTCAAAATCAATGTTCATCGGTATCTCTTTTTAAATCTCCTCCAACATTCCTAAACGCTCGTGCAGTGTTTCAAACATTTTAAAGTTAGTAATAATCGCTTCAGTGCGCGCAAAATATTAAAAAAAAAACGTTGATATGAGAACATTAATGTGGGATATAAAAATAAAAAGAACGCAACTTCGTTTTAACAAATTTAATTCAAAGTGTAGGTATTTTAAAATTAGTATTAAGTTATTTAAGAAGACAAACAAAAATGTTAATTAAGAAGACCGTCGTACATTCACGTCTATCGTGGGTCACTGTTCGTCGTTGAGTGTGTTGTTCTTTCCCAGAATATTCTCAAAGAGCTTGATGGCAGCTTAAAAAGAGTGGAGAGTTGCAGACATAGGACAGTGGCGTAGTCTGTAATCCCACATTAAAATTACCATAACGGTCGACTAAACCTTTTCCAGGGATGTATGATTTATGCCTTTCCGACTTTACAAAATGTACCACAAAATTAATTGTTTCCATTATAAGGTTTATTTGATAAGAACCTCATCGGGAAAAGGTGACATTGTCACTAAACGAAAATATGACTTTCCTCTTCACAAATCGTGTGGCTGGACCATTTTAGGTTAAAAAATAACATTGTATCCTTTTGATAATTAAATTTAAACGAGATCTGAAATTGTGTTACACCTAATATGTTTGTCATCTGCTTTTTGTTAAATTATTTTTTACAATTTTGAAACCTTTTTTAGATTACAAATTTGGCCTATTTTAAGTAATGATTAATGTGCAGTCGAAAAATAAATTTTAAAAACAAATCATCAATCAGCTTTTGAAATTTCAAATTGCACGTCAAAACATTTGTATCGAAATTCTTGGAGCCATTTTTGTAAAAAATAGGATTTCTTTAGCTACTTGACAGTATTATGTTGACAACTGTACTTTAGGTTGGTTCCAAGAATAATAATAATAATTATTTAAGGGCCAATTTTTAAATAGTCAGTTAAACGTCAGATACCTAGTACTTATTCTTCGAATAAAACAAAAATTTGTTCCTGTTGCTACAGTAAATATTCCGCTGATATATTTACTGATGATTGAAAAAGCGGCTCTAAATCAGCTAGGTAGCATTAAAAACCTTATTGATGCAAAACTTAATTCTTTTTAAAATCCAAACAAATATTTATTTGGAAAATTTGTGTTTTTTGTCTTAAAAATATTTATGGGAACATTTATGTATGTTATAATAAAACCGATTTTCTGCTTCCAAACTAAATAAAAAAAAGTTGGACAAACTGAATATTTTTTTAACATAATGCAAACAAAATTACAAAATAATAATTTCAGAATTAAAAAACGTTCCACTGACGCCATAGTGACTCAAAATTTCTTGTAACTATAACTATTTATTTTTGAAAGCTAAAACTTTTTTTTTACTGAAATGAATTCTGCTGCATGACTGCATACAATTTGTATGGATTTGTGCCTGAGAACTAATCATAGAAAAAGCAGTTATATGTTGAAAAATTTTTGTTATCATTTTAAATGATTTCTGAAATAAATGTTGAGCTTGTCATTATGGTGAACATGCATTCGAACATTACTATTAAAATTATTTTCGCAATGAACATTGTCTCGCAGTATTACTACGCGGAATTCCAACACAAAAACTAAACCTTTACAATACAGAGCAGTAAAAATTCAGGTACGAGTACCAGTCAAATACCTAATACATCTAAGTACATGTAGGTACATACATGGTATTGTAATACTGCCCAGTACATTTTAAAGTCCAAGCCCATTTCAAGTACAAAATATTTACCCGTGGGAATGATATGACAGACTAACTTGTCACTTGTACTTTTTAATTGAATTATATTCATTCGCTCCACATAAAACAGAAGTAAATTTTATTATTTAATTTTCTTCGTCTTCATTATGAAATTTACTTGTAGCTTCATGATACCCAATACATTGTAATAAGTTTAAAATCGCCTTTTGTACAAGACTTGTAGGTGCTTGGTAAAAGCCCCAGATGAACTCATGTTCTCAAGAATAGAATAAATATTAATTAAATTATATATTTTCGTTCATCCTTGACTGAATAACTTTGATATGCTTGGTAAAAGCCCCAGATGAACTCATGTTCTCAAGAATAGAATAAATATTAATTAAATTATATATTTTCGTTCATCCTTGACTGAATAACTTTGATATGCCATAACATAACACAAAACAACACAACACAAAACAACACAACACAACACAACACAAAAAACATAACATAACATAACATAACATAACATAACATAACATAACATAACATAACATAACATAACATAACATAACATAACATAACATAACATAACATAACATAACATAACATAACATAACATAACATAACATAACATAACATAACATAACATAACATAACATAACATAACATAACATAACATAACATAACATAACATAACATAACATAACATAACATAACATAACAAAACATAATATAACACAACATAACATAACATAACATAACATATCATAACATAAAATAACATAACATAACATAAAATAACATTCGACGAGCGCGTTTGGCGTCCTGGAACTATCTAGTATTTTCTCTATGCTCTCATGTGGGAGTAGGTGAGACTAGCAAAACCAATTATCTGCATTCTACTGAAAAGGGGTCTCAGGAGGAACACGGCTATTATTATAAATATATGTGGTGTTTGGTATAAACATGAAACCACCTTAAACTTATTTGTTTTGGTAAATGCAATTAAATTTGTATTAAAATGCTGGAAAATCTCTTTCAAACATATTGAGAGATTAATAGCCCTCTGAGATCTCCTTTTCCTGAACATGTCATTTAATAAGCTAGCTCAGAAAAATGAGGTCTCTGTCAAAATATGTCCTGTCCAGGTATCCGCCGCAACGGAAAAGAAATGAATTTTCCTTACAGATGTTTTTTCGACAAGACGATCGAAACAAGAATACTCCTATTCGAATGAAATCGTAAAATTTTCCGTTTCGCTAGGGTGGCATTTTCGACATAAAAATAAAAACGCTTTACGTTATATACTGACAATTGGATAAGAAAAAAAAATATTGTATTTATTTACACTTTATGCTAAGCTAAATATTGCTCTTATTTTAAAAGTTCATTTTTAATCCTAACAAATATACGTAATAAATTTACTTAAATATAAATGTTGCGTAACAAAATGCTAATTTTTTGTTTAAACATTTTAATAACGTTACTGAGTACTGCTACTTTTATGTAGCAACATGATGTGCATTTGCAGATCTGCACTAGTTATGAAATGTCTTTCGCAGAACTGGCATGGAAATAAATTATTAGCCGAGCATTTTCTCTTGTGTCTAAAAAGATCCAATTTCGAGTTGAATTTTGAACCACATGGATGGCATGTGAAAATCTGACCATAATTCATATTGTCCTTGGGGGTGACACCGAAGTCAAAGCTCAGGCCATTGATTTTAAAGTCCAAGCCCATTTCAAGTACAAAATATTTACCCGTGGGAATGATATGACAGACTAACTTGTCACTTGTACTTTTTAATTGAATTATATTCATTCGCTCCACATAAAACAGAAGTAAATTTTATTATTTAATTTTCTTCGTCTTCATTATGAAATTTACTTGTAGCTTCATGATACCCAATACATTGTAATAAGTTTAAAATCGCCTTTTGTACAAGACTTGTAGGTGCTTGGTAAAAGCCCCAGATGAACTCATGTTCTCAAGAATAGAATAAATATTAATTAAATTATATATTTTCGTTCATCCTTGACTGAATAACTTTGATATGCTTGGTAAAAGCCCCAGATGAACTCATGTTCTCAAGAATAGAATAAATATTAATTAAATTATATATTTTCGTTCATCCTTGACTGAATAACTTTGATATGCCATAACATAACACAAAACAACACAACACAAAACAACACAACACAACACAACACAAAAAACATAACATAACATAACATAACATAACATAACATAACATAACATAACATAACATAACATAACATAACATAACATAACATAACATAACATAACATAACATAACATAACATAACATAACATAACATAACATAACATAACATAACATAACATAACATAACATAACATAACATAACATAACATAACATAACATAACATAACATAACATAACATAACATAACATAACATAACAAAACATAATATAACACAACATAACATAACATAACATAACATATCATAACATAAAATAACATAACATAACATAAAATAACATTCGACGAGCGCGTTTGGCGTCCTGGAACTATCTAGTATTTTCTCTATGCTCTCATGTGGGAGTAGGTGAGACTAGCAAAACCAATTATCTGCATTCTACTGAAAAGGGGTCTCAGGAGGAACACGGCTATTATTATAAATATATGTGGTGTTTGGTATAAACATGAAACCACCTTAAACTTATTTGTTTTGGTAAATGCAATTAAATTTGTATTAAAATGCTGGAAAATCTCTTTCAAACATATTGAGAGATTAATAGCCCTCTGAGATCTCCTTTTCCTGAACATGTCATTTAATAAGCTAGCTCAGAAAAATGAGGTCTCTGTCAAAATATGTCCTGTCCAGGTATCCGCCGCAACGGAAAAGAAATGAATTTTCCTTACAGATGTTTTTTCGACAAGACGATCGAAACAAGAATACTCCTATTCGAATGAAATCGTAAAATTTTCCGTTTCGCTAGGGTGGCATTTTCGACATAAAAATAAAAACGCTTTACGTTATATACTGACAATTGGATAAGAAAAAAAAATATTGTATTTATTTACACTTTATGCTAAGCTAAATATTGCTCTTATTTTAAAAGTTCATTTTTAATCCTAACAAATATACGTAATAAATTTACTTAAATATAAATGTTGCGTAACAAAATGCTAATTTTTTGTTTAAACATTTTAATAACGTTACTGAGTACTGCTACTTTTATGTAGCAACATGATGTGCATTTGCAGATCTGCACTAGTTATGAAATGTCTTTCGCAGAACTGGCATGGAAATAAATTATTAGCCGAGCATTTTCTCTTGTGTCTAAAAAGATCCAATTTCGAGTTGAATTTTGAACCACATGGATGGCATGTGAAAATCTGACCATAATTCATATTGTCCTTGGGGGTGACACCGAAGTCAAAGCTCAGGCCATTGATTGATGGTGCCCCATTAGAAGAAGGACTCGTTAGGGTTGACGTAGGCGTTATCAATGTTGATGTTTCCGCAGAGAAAAATTTATCTGAGTCTTCAGGCAATTGAGAAGAAATAGCAGGGTCCTGTAAGTCGACAAGAGATTTCACCTTTATGGGCTCCTCTGACATAATCCCTGGTTCGATTTTAACTTCAACGAGGGTGGGATTTACAGGTGTTTGAACATTTTTCTTTTTTACTCCAGTTCGAGATGGAATGACTTTTAGGCGTGGGTGTTTTGTTGCTGGATTTGCTTTAGTGAACAAAGGGCCTGCTCTACTAGTTGACGGTGCAGCTGCTTCTTGCGGCTTGATGCTTTGAAATAGCGTGTTTTCGATTTCTAGAGGCTCATCTTTGATCTGCAACATATCAGTACGATTGAGAGCCATCAGAGTTTCATTTAGTGATGGCGGTGGTTGAGCTGGTAAAAATGGTGGGTGTTTATGGGCTCGCATGTGTGAGTTACGAGCCTTAAAGTTGGCAAACACTTTCAAGCAAATACTACAAGCCACTTTAACAGTCAGCGAACCATTGGGGGGTGGTTTTCCCGATTTATTCTTGAGAGGCGGCGAAGACTTGCTTCTTTGTGACGATGGTTCCACTTTTATTTGATGTTTGAGGGACGACTTACAAGGTAATTTTTCAGTTTTAATGGGTTTACTGAGTACTATAGTGGGCGGACGAACAATTTTAGATGATCTATAACTGATTCCGTGCGCAGCCGGAATATGTTCTCGAAGCATCTTCGGACTGTTGGCAAATTCTTTTCCACAAATTTGACAGAAGAAATCACAATCTCCCTCGGACCAATGCTGCAGAATCGACTTATTGTCCGCAAATATTCGCCAACAATTTAAACAACGAATGCACTTTTTCTGCTCGACCATAATTAAACGTCCGCGACGAATTCTTTTGTTCAGGACTCTTCGTTCCGAAAGTTTCCAAGTAGAAACACTTAAATGTTCCAACTGATGAATAGCCTGCTCTTCAATTGTCTCACAACTGTACGCACACATTTTACATTTTACTTGATGATCTTCCCTTAGTTCCGATTGTTCCACATGAATTGAGTCGTAGTGCGCTTCTTCGAAAGGCTCTTCTTTGATATCGATTTTGATCTCTTCAAAGGTATCTTTTTTCTTTTGTGATCCGGGAGTACTTTTAATAGTTGGCTTGAGTTTAGTTAACGTACAACCGTTTAATTCGAGGACTGATTTTAATTGGGTTATTTTTGTCTCCGGAGGTTTACTAAGGCTGGCTTTTGGTGGTTGCGTTTTTGCTTGAGCTAATAACTCTGCTTCAATACAATCGGCGGATAGATTACCGTCCAACTTGGGAATAGTATATTTATCGGAATCAAAGTTAAATAACTTGCATATTGTACGTTCACCAATTTCACTGCCGGCTATTAAGGATACAAGTTGGCTGGTTTGTTTATTGGCACCCTTTAAAAAAAGAAAAATTTTTTAGAACGTTTTATAAGAAGTTTTGTTTATTCGTTTAAATGATGTCAATTGAATTAAAGAATAAAAAATTAACAAGTCTGATTTTATCTCACTCACAGATACCTTAATCCTACACATTGAGATGACTAATCGAATGGGTAATAAATGATTCAAGGCAAGTTTTAGTTTTGATGCCAGTAAAAAGTGGTATATAATGATAAACTAAAAAAACTACTCTTGGAGTAAAATTATTGGTGTTATATTTTGTTGATGTAGTAAGACAAATGCATATTTAAATAACGTCTATATGTGAATAAATGTACCTTAGAAATAAAATATTTGTTGCAGAATACAATAAAGTGTGAGACGTAAAAATAATTATAATGAATTTGAAAATTCAGATATATTAAAATGAAATGTTTGTTTTTGTATAAAAGCCCTATATCGGCCACTCATAATAGTCTAAGAGCCGACAGCAAATTTTGGGAGTGGATGTATAACTAAAATCTGAGTATGAGGATTTAAAGGGGTATATTTTGTGATATCGAAATCAAAAGTCTGGCAGATTTTTTTCTCAGCCTTTAGCGGGGGCGGGATGTTGAAAATAGAGATTTTACAAATTTTTGATTGGGGGTATTATCCTTTCAATTATTTTTTTAAAAATACATTATGATGCTCTGTCATTTTCCCTAAGTCCAAAGACCTTAATCTTTGTGATCCGACCAATAGAACTCAAGATATAAGGTTTTTAATCGAACCTCATCCGTTTTTTCTTGGAGATTTATGAAACGCAAAAAATCAACAAAACAAAGTCTCCAAGAAAAGACGATTAAGGTTCGCTTTAAATGCGTATATCTTGAGTTCTATGACAGAGCATCATGATGTGTTTAAAAAAAAATAATTGAAGTGATAAAAGCCTTGAAAAGAAATTTAGAAAATGTCTATTTTCAATACCCCGCCCCCGCCAAAGGCTGAGACGAAAACCTGCCAGACTTTTGCCAGACTTTGGATTTCGATATCACAAAATATGCTCCTTTAAACCCTCATCCTTAGATTTTGGTTATACATCCACTCCCAAAATTTGCTGTCGGCTCTTGTACTATAAGGCTAATTTCACACATATCCGGTTTCATTCCATTCGGTCTGTATTCAGTTTGTATGTATGTAAAACGATAAAACGGCAAGAATAAAAACCTAATAGAGACCGCATAGCACCAAACGATCCCTCGACACGAATCGGTTTCATTCGGTTTCAAAACAGCACGTATTCGGGTTCACACATATTCGGTTCGGTTTCTGTTTTGCTGAAGTTTTTTTTTTAATACATTTTATTTAATTTGAATTATAAGTGAGTAAACACCGCATATGAATCGTGTGTGTGAAGAGGTCTAAAGGGAAACCGAAATCGAATCGAATACAGACCGAACCCAATGAAACCGAAACACAAAGTAAACGTAGTGTCACACATATTCGGTTCGGTTTCTGTTTTGCTGAAGTTTTTTTTAATACATTTTATTTAATTTGAATTATAAGTGAGTAAAAACCGCATAGGAATCGTGTGTGTGAAGAGGTCTAGAGGGATACCGAACCGAATACAGACCGAACCCAATGAAACCGAAACACAAAGTAAACGTAGTGTCACACATATTCGGTTCGGTTTCTGTTTTGCTGAAGTTTTTTTTTTTTAATACATTTTATTTAATTTTAATTATAAGTGAGTAAACACCGCATATGAATCGTGTGTGTGAAGAGGTCTAGAGGGAAACCGAAATCGAATCGAATACAGACCGAACCGAATGAAACCGAATATGTGTGAAACGAGCCTAACGGTAGAGAAACTGAATTTCTTTGCTAAATTTTAAATTGATGATGTCCATAGCCATGGACGAAATGTTAGTGATAAAAAAATAATTTGCTTTATTTTACCTAAAGCCCATTAAACAACCAAAAGCTAAATTGTTAATTAAAAAAAAAATCAATGAAATTAATTTCTTAAATATTTTTAAAATGGAGTGCAACGAAGTTTGTTAAGGCGACATCATTCAATTTTGGCAAGGATAAGAAATACAAATTGATGGCGCGATAGCTTTCAAAGAACCCGGGCCTATGGAGTTTCAAGTTACAACTAGCAGTTATTCCATTTTTCGTCTTATTAATCGACTGGAATGGACTAACATAAATGCGGAAAATTAACTCTCCGGAAAATCAATTGGAACCAACTTGTAGGTAGAGCTTCTTGCATTATCTTTGTGTTGTAAAATTATCACAAAGTTTCTATAAATAGCCCAGTCAATAATTACAAAATAAAAGGGCTAAAACTGAAAAGCGCGATGTAGTTCTGCATTTTTGATATTAAATCAGCGTCCACATTAAGTTGATTTGTGTATATCAACAGTGCTGATCAACAATTTTGAGTTAATGTGGACGTGTAGATCAACAGGGCGATCGAATTTTGTTGACCCCAACGTAACACGCCTCAAATAGATAGAACTTGGGCAATTTAGATACTGTTTTGTTTTCATTTGTTGTCTTATTTTGATTGTTATTTAAAATGAAATGGACGTGGAAAATTGAGTACGTAATAATAATAATAATAATAATAATTTTAACTATATGCCTGTAAGACCTCAGGTCTTTTAAATGCAATGCACGTAAACGAGTGTTTCCATGTTAATATGACAGTTTACACTTCAACACGCACATGCAATCTTGTTGATCAACAATGTAAATCAACAATCTTGATCGGAATAATGTGGACGCTGCTTAAGACATCACAATTAATTGTGGCTTTAAACTTGTTCTAAGCAGTTTTTTTCTTCAAATTTCAAAAAAACAGCCGTTTTACTGTTATAAATTGTTGGTATGGACAAAGTCACCAAATTGTGATAGTTTCAGTTTGGACCATTGATAATGGGACACCCTGTATACCCTTCTCTGTTTTCCTCAAGCTTATTTATTTTGCATGTATCTGTTGTCTTTTTCTTTGAACTGCTCTCGAGAGAGGTAGTTTAAGGGCCACTTAACGTAATGCCGACAAATATCAGGATATCGTATTGTTGTTGTAATCCATGTATGTTGATGAACTATAGGGATCAGTTCTAATACTAAAAAACGCTTAATATCCTCTACAACCCGCCCATGCAAACCTTCACTAAGAGATTCTGACCTGACTTAATTTTGATTTCTACCACTCTCTGAAAAATAAACTACGAGGTAGAGTTTCAATTTTCTTCGAATTATTAGTTTTAGTAGTGCATTTTCAAATCTGGAATTTAAATGTTTTCGCCTAAAAGAACCAACCAAATGGTGCAATAATAAGTCCCACTGTGATCGAATTCGAGTAAACTAGGAGTCCTTTCTTAAGCCAAGATAAACTTCATTTATCACTAGATTGTTAATTTATCTATGTAAAGCTTGGATTATGAGAAGTTAAATTATTGATGTTTTATTTTACGCGACTTGATGTGACTTTGCTTAGAGTGAATTCAGTGAGTTCAGCGTAATATTTGTAAAATATTAATAAGGTGTGTTTATTTCAAAACTAAAATAAAACAAGTCATAATCTTGGTATATGAAAACTATCGACGACTGCTGAGTCACGTAGTTTCGAAATCCACCAACTTCTCTCAACACTTTTTTTGAGGGAACAAATTCGAAAGTTGAGGAAATTTTAAGACATATTCCATTTAACTCCCGTACTCCCTTAAAAAAAAACTTGACTTGCTCTTAATTAACATTAATGTCTACGCTCTCAAAATCATAAAAAATGTTGCAAATTTTTCTGCACACATGCGCCACCAACCGTCGAAATCAAGCGTAAACAAAAACGACTCCATGATATACATAACAATAGTTTTCATATACAAACTAATTGCCACAATTAGTATTTGGTCGCATGTTGGGCTTGTGGTTTCCTTAATGGTAAAATGTCATCTTTTTTGGTGCAAAGCTTTAGAGAATTTATGAATAGAGACATTGGGGCGTATTCATAGTCATTTTAGACCTGGGTCTGAGTTAAACATAGCTTTGGTTGAATTTTCGGACGTTGATACTATTTTTTTAAGTTTATCATTTCAAAATATTTGAAGCTATTTGTGTAGTATACCAAGTTAATTATCTTATAAAAATATAAAACCAACAATTTGTAATTAAAATCGGTCTGTATTCATTGAGCCAAAATTGTCTTAAACTGTAGTTTAGTTAAACCTGGGTCTATCTGCGACTATGAACATGCCCCATTGTGATGCTGGTATTCAAACTTAACAATATCATCATCAAAAGACATGGCGAAAAGTGCAATTTGTGTTATTTTCGAACAATTTTTGTTCTTTTCGTCATGTCTTTTGTTAATTATGTTGTTAAGTTTAAATACCAGCATCACAATGTCTCTATTTGTAAATTCTCAAAAGCTTTGCACCTAAAAAGACGATATTTTACCATTGGAAAAACCATAAGCCCAACATACGACCAAATACGACTTAATAATACGAATTTCGTAATTGGGGTTAATAATTCAATAATAAAATCATTACAAATTATCTTGACGTTTATCGTAAACCTGCATCGTGCCTGATCGGGAAACTATTGATTGCTCAGAACTTGGTCTGGGCCAGTAGCGCAACAATCAGTCACGATGAAGTGCTTGTTTTACCTCCTCGTGGTGGTCCCCGGGCAACTATTTATGTATCCCAATATACATAAATAGGCCAAAATTACAAGTGCGAAAAGGCCTAGCTTTCTAGGATAGGTTACGGAGGTTAGCATTCTCCGTAACTGAAATCAACCCGCTACCGAAACCAACACTACGCCTCGGATAATTAATGATAACTCGTTGACGACTTTTGGCTATTGTACCCAGACAAATATTGGTTTCTGGAATGTGAAGACGCTTCTTGACAATGGAAAAGAAGGTCCTCAGAATGCCAGATTCCTGCAACTAGAGAAGGAATTCATGCGGTATAGGATGGACATCTTAGGGATAAGTGAAGTTAGATGGCTGGGTTCGGGGAAGTTCAAGTCACCAACCCGTAACACTGTACTATTCTATTCCGGAAAAACACCTGGAAGCGCTCGGGAATCTGGCGTTGGATTGCTGCTTTCCAAAACAGCTCTCAAAAGCCTTATTTCCTGGGAGCCTTTAGGTGACAGGATCCTGAAAGCCAGGTTCCGGACTAGAGTACGTCGCGTCACCATCATACAGTGTTACGCCCCAACTTTGCTCTCTTCTGACGAGGAGAAGGAGGCCTTTTATAACCGGCTGAGTGCTGCTTATGATAGCGTTCCACGAGGTGATATAGTTATGGTGATGGGAGACTTAAATGCCAAGGTTGGCAATGACAACACTGGGCTAAGGCATGTCATGGGAAAACATGGTGTTGGTAACCGAAACGACAATGGCGAACGATTTGTCGATTTCTGCAACGCCAATGGCCTTGTTATTGGAGGGACCATGTTCGAGCATAAGACGTGCCACAAAGTCAGTTGGGTGTCGACTGACAGACAAGCAACTTCCAACCAAATTGACCACTTCGCGATCAGCCGGCGTTTTAGAAGCAGTCTAGAGGACGTCCGTAACAGAAGAGGTGCTGACATGGGAATGGCCCGGGACCACCATCTGATGGTTGCTACCGTAAGATTGCGTACAGCTGCAGTTCGGAGATCCCAAGGAAACACTCGAATGCCCAAGTTTAATACAGATATACTAAAGGATCCTGCAGTGCGCCAACAACTAGGGGACCACCTTTCACAAGGATTGAACGCAATCAGCAGCACGGAAACCACATCCATCGAAAATCATTGGTGTGCTGTGAAAAATGTGTTCATATCTGGTGCTGATAGTATAGTCGGCCGGGCGCAAGGAAGAAATAGTGCTTGGCTTTCCGACGAAACTTGGGCAAGGATCGAAGAAAGGAAACACCTTAAAGCTCGCATCGCAGCTACCCCAGCAGCAGGGAGAAACGAGCTTGAGTCTACGTACCGCACGAAGATGAGGGAAGTTCACCGTAGTGTGCGACGTGATAAGCGTAACTACATCAACGCACTGGCCACAGAAGCAGAAGAAGCCGCTAGTAGGTGTGACAGTAGGACCGTCTACAGAATTACCAAAGAGCTCATTGGTGTCCAGAGCTCTAAACAACACCTGGTTAAAGACACAAACGGATCCCTGCTAATTTCGGATGAGGACCAGCTCATAAGGTGGAGGGAACACTTTTCTGCGGTTTTAAACCGCGTTTTCGCAAGTGAAGTGAACCCTATTCCCACTGAGCTACCCGAAGTAACAATTTCCCGAATACGCACCGTACCCCCCAGTAAAGAAGAAATTATCACCGCCATCAAAGCACTGAAGAACAACAAAGCGGTTGGACTTGACGGTATTCCTGCAGAGCTCTTAGGAGCAGCCCCAACGACATCGAGCGAGCTACTGCACCCACTTATTAAGAGAGCTTGGGAAACAGAGAGCTTTCCTGAAGAGTGGAAAAAAGGAATGATTGTCAAGCTCCCAAAGAAAGGAGATTTCACACAGTGCGAAAACTGGAGAGGAATATGCGCTCTGCCTGCAGTAGCCAAGATAATAGCAAGGATAATATTGGACCGAATTAAAGACCACCTCGAAGACACACTCGACGTCGAACAAGCAGGTTTCCGCACTGGATCTTCCTGTGTGGATCACATCAACACCTTGCGGATCATCATCGAACAGTGCGTTGAATATCGATCACCACTTCACCTGCTGTTCATCGATTTTGAAAAGGCGTTCGACAGTGTCAATAGAGAATTTAATTGGCTTGCTTTGCGCAGGAGGGGCATCCCAGATAAATTGATTGCTATTATCAAGGCTACATATGATGGATCCAAGTGTCACGTTTTGCACAAAGGTAGGCTGTCAGAGGAGTTTGAAATCCAAAGTGGAGTTAGGCAAGGCTGTATACTGTCACCAATACTGTTCCTGTTGGTGATAAGTGACGTACTGCACGCAGCTTTGTCAAATGGAAATGGAGGAATTCAGTGGACTCTGCAATCTCACCTCAAACATCTGGACTACGCGGACGACGTATGCTTACTCTCTCATAGGATCATGGATCTCCATCAAATGACAACAAGTGTGGAGAGAGAAGCAGAAATCGTAGGGCTTAAGATCAACTCGGCAAAAACTAAAAGGATCAGCCTTGGAACTTCCTCATCAATCCAAGTAAATATTTCTGGACAACCGGTAGAGATGGTAGAGGATTTCCAATATCTTGGGAGTATTGTCTCTACGGGTGGCGGAACTGAACTGGACGTAAACAGCCGAATCAGAAAAGCAAAGGCTGCGTTCGGAATGCTGTCCAAAATATGGAGAAACATCTCTTTTAGCGTAAAGACCAAGCTACGACTGTTCCGCTCCAATGTTGAATCCGTTCTGCTTTACGGCTACAGCACTTGGAAAGTCACTGAAATTGTCACTAGAAAGCTGCAAACCTTCGTTAATAGATGCCATAGTAACAAAAAAGAACGCACCACTAAAAAAATAACGCCAAGCACTTAACCGTCATTAACCCAAAATTTCGATTGGACGTTTAGAAGATATGAGACAGAGATATATTGCTTTTTTTCTAAAAAAGCCCTATCGGTGACTGAAAAGTTTTTAAATGTGCGCACACTCTCATATAAGTGCATGGGATTCATTTTAGCAACCAAACTGTTTCGTGACTGAAAGTTGCATGTTAGCGCTTAGCCTTAGATTTGTTATAACGTCTTAATTTTTGGAAAAACTTAAATCATGTACTTACCTTCACAAAACAACAACAAAAAAAAAAACTCTTACACCACAAATATTGTTATGGACAGTCCTGATTCTTGCCATCACTTCTAATGCCAAATATAACATTTAAGGGGTCTACCACGAAATCTAGAAAACCAAAATCTAGAAAGACAAAATCTCATAAGTCATAATCTAGAATGACAAAATCTCGAATTACAAGAATCTAGAAAACCGAAATATAGAATGCATATATTCTACAATAACAAAAATCTAGAAAGACAAAATCTCGAACGACAAAAATCTCGAAAAACCATTGACTTTTGAGACAATGCTTAAGATTTGCGCGCGCAAAACTTAAGCATTGTCTCAAAAGTCAATTGTTTTTCGAGAGGTTAGGTAATTTTTAAAATATAATAACGGTACTTTTATTCAATTATTTCGTTTTCGGTTGGAGGTTCGGAGTAACTCCTTTTTGACTCTGCTTCTCCAAAATAATTCGATTGGCTGTTCCGAGTAATGTTTTTTCCTGTCCGGAATTAATAAAGGAGTACAACCGGAACACACATATACATATAAACCCTTTGATCGGATTATTTGTCAAAATAATTTTACTCGACTGAACGTGCAAAATATACATAGATATCAGACAATTTACGCACACACACACAGTAGCGGATCTAAGATTTGGCTGTGGGGGGGGGCTCGCAGTTTGGAAATCCTGTTGTAAATTTGAAGTTATGTAACGAATTTTGACATCACTTTTCCTTTAGTAATAGCCGTGTTTTTTGTGCCTTTATATCCGCTCCTATCGCGCTTTATAATTTTTTTCAAAACGAAGCCCAATAAGAAGAATTTGGGATTGATGTGTTAAGCATTGGAATTTTTTTTAAAGCCAATATTAAGGCTCAGCAAAACATGGTAGTATAACTAATTTTATAACTTTAAGTTCTAGCCACGTTACCACACGAACAAATTCGTTTATTTATAGGTATATTGCTTAATAATTGATTAGGTATCAAGTGCCCACCTTTGTACATAATGTAAGTGTTTGTTTAAATTAGCTGAAGGTATAATTTGAACTCCACCTTTTTAACAAAATTTAAAAACTGTTTGTAATGCTAGTTCAGAAAAATGATATATAAGTGGTCTTTCTGGCAAAAGGTCATATGTGTTTAGACAGTATCAGTCCTCTGAGATCTCATTTCTTTAATAAGTCAAAGCAACGAACCTACCTGTTTTCTTCAAATTGTCACTGGAAAGCACGATTTTGTGGATCGAAAAATAAAATATCAAAATTTCAAGAATTTTAGTCGGGCATAAGAAAAGCTCTAAGAAATAAGCTGCACGGCTAAATTCTGCAAGTGTCAATGAATTTTTGTTTACACTGCACCTACATACACTTTCTATTCCTGCTCAAAAAATGTGTCGATAAATTTTTAAGCCACTCAAGAGTCTATAGAGATTGTAAATATTCATGTCCACCTGCAAGATTTTTCTGAGTTCACAGAGTTTCTCACGCCTTTGGAATTTGGCTCCTCGACTAGAGAATTAATATTGAATTGCTTAGCCCAAAAATGTTTTGTATGTATTGCATTGGACCTTTGAAATTTTAAAAACTAATCCCAGCCAAGGCCGTAAGAAACAATTCCTGTTGTATTAAACATTTACACTAAGCCTTACAACCCGGTGTTCTTAATTAGTCTCAATTGCGTTTCTTTCGTTAAATTAGCTAAGTTCTTAGTGTAGGTAAACAGTTGTTGCTTTTGACATGTAAATGTTAAGCCCCGACCACGTTTTTTTAAAAATTATATCTTCAAGCTTTAGTTCCAACTTCGGACTTTGAAAATCCTTAGACCTATGCCCCAAAAGCTCTCTGGAATAGGGTTAGTTTTTAAGGAGTTAGTTGTTTAACCCTGACTACGTTTTTTGTCCAATATTCTCAGATCTTATTAGTCCCAAGTTGTTTTTTTTTTTTTAATTTTCTGGGTTTTGTTTTAAGGGGAAATTGTCGTTGCATGAAACATGTCCACTATTCATAGCCCCCAATTGTTTTTTTTTTTCAATTCACTTCATAGGATTTACCCCAACCTTAGGGCTTAGAAAAGAAGTTGCAGAACATGTAAATTGTTCAGCCCGAACCACGTTATTTTGTCCATCAAAATTCTCATCTTAACAATATTTTAGACGAATATTAAACTTAACACGTTGTAATGTATTGCTTTCTTTATTTCAAATTATTTTAGCAATCGGCTGTGGGGGGGGGGGTGGCTTTAGCCCCTATAGCCACCCCCTGGATCCGCCACTGCACACACATAAATATTTCACATATTAGTCTGGGAACAATAGAAAATAATTCGATTGGAATCAAAAAAGAGTAGTACTGTTCCAAAATCCAATCGAAAACGACTTTAGTTTCACAGAAGACAGTTAAGATAAATTAAAACATTACTTTCAACTATTCTTCTATTTCTCCAAACTTCACATACATATACATATGTATGTGGAAGAGTATTATCTGCATTCTAAAAAGATATCACGCCTAGGTAATATGATTTAAACTTAAAACATACAGCAAAAGAACATATTATAAATTTTGCATCGCCAGTAAAATGTATGTAAACGTAGCGAATGCTTTCCCTAGAATGTTAAAGTCAGTTAGCAACAATATTTTGCATTGTTATTTCTATGATTTGTACAGTAAGGCCGCATCCTGACTTGTCGGTACGGAATCGGTACGGTAAAATCAGTCCAGTCGTACCGCTTGTGTGCCGATTACATGTATTTTAGTGGGTGCATGCTGATTAGGCGGTAGCGGTACGGTATATATGCGGTACGAATGAGCAGTAAGCAATCGGTAAATACCACGTGCATTGTGTAAAATAGCATCGTCAGATATGGAGCAATAGAGAAACGAGAATGAAAAGCTCGTTATAAGTATTCTTTTTCATTTTGTACATGGATTGAAACCTTTCATCATCTTGTGAAAGTTCTTTGGCCGCAACAAACACTCGAAGTCGACAAAACAAATTTGTTTCAATATATGGATGTCGCCAGTCCTTTTTTGTTTTTATTCGCAAACGCGTATAAATATAACATGCAATTGCATTTTCCTCTGAGGACGGCATTTTTGGTGGATTCTGATTTTTTAGATTAAATACCGAAAGTATACCGACTTGTATGTACATTAAAAATGGAAAAAGTCGTTTATTTTATTTTATTTTTTATTGTATAATAAACAGCATTTCAAAATATTATTATTATTAAAATATTATTATTATTAAAAGTATTATTAAAATATATAAAGTACATTCGAGATTTTTGCATTCGAAATTTTTTTTTTATTTTTCTAGATTTTGTCCATTCGAGATTTTTGTCATTCTAGATAACGTCATGATCCCCATTTAAACTCTGTTTTAGCAGCAAAGCATTTATTTTAAGGGGATTTGGTCATATTTACATGTGGTACTGAAATTACATAAAAAGGACATTCTTCATTCGATCAAGCATTGAAAAGAACCCAAAAATCATGTGCCATATGCTTAGATTGCACCAATTTATATTTTTGTTAGCTTTATAAACTTTCAACAAACTGCACAAGTGGAGAATACAAATGTGAGGGTGTTTCCATTATAGATAATCTACTTTGTTTTCAAAATATAAACCACCCTTTAATTAAGGCTGTGTAGCTTTCAAGGGTTCCAATTCTTAACTTGTCTACTTTATACCTTCGTGGGGCTCTTTACTATATCAATATTTAAGTCCAATTAATAATTTCATCGAGCTTTCTAAAAGCCGAAGTTCTTAAAGCTTTGGTAATTACTAGGTAACACTTCCATAACTTGATTATACACAACTTTATTGAGCAAATTATGTATTTATTTTATTTTAACTTACCGATATGCTATCCACGACTTTTAGATATTGGTTGTCTGGTTGTGCCAAGCGTACATTGGTCATCCATTTGCTTTGATGCCGTAGTGCCCGCTCCATCTCTGTATATATGTTTTGGGTGCCGACGATACACTTCTTGCATATATGTTTTGGAAGCGGATCATTGGGATACAACTGAAATAAAAACATTGTTTACTGTAAACATTGCTTTGGAATGTGTTAAATCTTCATTTTTTTTATTTTTGTAATTTATTGTTTTCTTTGATACAAAACACTGGATCGGCATCTTACATTACCAACAACACTGTGGCCATGTCTTTCCTTATTTTTCAATTTTCATATTTATTTAACTTATGGACCACTTCAAGCATTAACTTACAACGATTGGATATACTGCAACTATTTTTGCCGGCAGTGATTTCGATTGGAATATGTTGAAGTTGTCCATATCGGCTAAGCCGCAAATTCGACACTTTTTGTCTTCCATTTCCATTTGGACAGGTGAAATCATGAACAGCGGGGCTTTGAGCAAAGTAAAGGGGCAATTCAAATGGAACTCTCACAAAAACTATACCGAACTAAGGCAAACAATCATTGTTGGGCCTTTAATTAATTCACAATTGAATAATAAAGATTAATGAGATCCATTTTGTAATATTTTAAAGTAAAAAAAAAAAAGGTAAATTATTTCAGAGAAGCGCTTGGAACTGAGAAATCTTGTTTTCGGTCGATATGTCAAACATTTTTACGAGCTGTCTTTTGTGACAGCAGAATTTTGACAGGGAGTTTGCGTGGAAACGAACGTACCTTCTTGACGGTTTGAGAATGACTGGATTTAATATGGTATCGGAATGTTTTTCGGATGAGTAGTATGGATAGGTAGTTGGTTTTGAATTGATGAGGTACATCGTACTTACATATGTATGTATATTCAATTAATTGGTTAATTAAATTAAGTATTTCACAAAACTGTGGTGGAATGTCTTAATTGATACAAAAAACCCATGTCAATGCATTTGTTTGGCTTACATATGTAGGTAAAATCATATAAACGTTATGATGAATGTTTTACTTGTTGGGTGTTGGTTTTTGTACTTGCTAAATATTATATCCGGCGGAAAATGAATAACAGTAGATTCGATGAACATAGGCCTGTTTGACAACGTGACATTTCTTGTGAATTCGCACAAATTTTCATAATGGGTTTTCATGCAAATGCATAAACCATAGAAAGCTTATAAACCATAGATAAACAATACATTGCAGAAGAAACATTGTCCGATAAATGGAGTGCAGCAATGTTACTAAGTGATGGGTACCTCATACATGAGGCAATACAAATGTCGCACACACCACTTAAAAATGTCCCATCACCTCAAAGCAACAAAATGTATTACCTCACACCTCACCAAAAACAACAAAAAATATTTGTCTTTACGCTTTCTCCAAAAAAAAAACTATTCTTACTTCTCACTCATAATTTTAAACGCACACAAATTCCCTTTTTTTCGCAGTATATTTTTTTGTTATTTTAAGATAACAACAAAGAAACCCAATAAACGTTCGAGCTGTCAAATTAAAGACAAACATTTATTCGTTGCACATCGTGTGCTAACTTTTTTTGTATTTATTTAATAATTAAAATTTGATTCGCTATAATTCGAGTAACTTAATAAGTAAATTAATAATTTATACCCCCCCTCGCGACGTGAAGAAAAAGTGCAACAATTGGCGCCCAACGTGGGGCCCGAACCCACGACTCTGAGATTAAGAGTCTCATGCTCTATCGACTGACCTAGCCGGGGGGTTGAAGAATTTCGGTGTTTTCGTAGAATACCTACCTACACAGTTTTGTTTGGTTTGTTAATTGTGTCGTGATAAAAATTTGTTGTTTTTAATTTGTCTATGTTTATTCGAACTTACAGTGTTTTTCTTACTTGTTTGGTCGCTTATTTAAGGCAACTCCCAGTGTTTAGGACAAAACAAATATTCGTACGTTGGTACATTTGCAAAGGTCTGGTTTCTGGGCACTAGGTAGACAAGGTCCCATATATTTTTGCCCATTCTCCTTTACAAAAACTTATCCTTAAATTAATTGATTAATTCAAATATTTAGCGCAATCCATTCACAATATAAAAATCAACGATTAATCAGCATTCATCATCATCAGCATAAATTATGTGTATGTATT
The DNA here is from genome assembly GCA_949320155.1 of Melangyna quadrimaculata. Classification (NCBI taxonomy): domain Eukaryota; kingdom Metazoa; phylum Arthropoda; class Insecta; order Diptera; family Syrphidae; genus Melangyna; species Melangyna quadrimaculata. Next base: position 443,653,551 of record OX439483.1, read on the forward strand.
TATGTATGTGGATCGACTCAGCCGTGAATTTTATTTTAAATGTTGCTCTTAATTGAAAAAAATAATTCTTATACGCCATATTGTGTTAATATTAAAACACGTTTCTTTTTTTTAACTTTCAGAATCTACCGAAACTGGAAATGTTGGACATGGCATTTAATTCCCTACCCAACTTTAATTTCGATTACTTTGATCAGGTATTCCGTTAAATAATAAAATATCCCGAATTATGTAACTTAAAACAACAATCACCTATTAACAGGTTGGCACTCTGTCAAATTTAAATGTAAACGTCAGCCATAACATGATAAAAATGTTAATGTATAATTCATCATGGGGGACCCGCTCCGAACATGGTACGCTTTACAACATCCTTTTGAAATTCCAATGCGAAGTCCATCATCACAACCTTTGATGAAATTAAATCTTTTTTTTTTTCGTTTCCTTTCGTTTTGATTTAATTAATTTTTTTTTATTCATAGGATCGGTTTACCATTCGAATATTAAACTTCTCGATTTATCACACAACAACATATCACTTATTCATCCTGGATATTTCAGGCCAGCGGAAATATCCTTGACCCATCTGCATTTGGGCTACAATTCTCTTATGGTGAGTTGGAATTTTTGTCTTTGAATGCCGACCGTTCTGTGTGGCCTCGGGCTAAAAATTGATTTTAATTTTATAACTCTGTTTGTACGATATGTGTGATTGCTTTGGAAAATTGGCCAACTAACTATATACGATGTATGTACATACCTATAGAATGCAACAAGAGACGTTTTTGGTAATATGCCACATCTGCATTGGCTGGATATATCGCACAACTTAATACGAGAAGTTGACTTTGACGCCTTCAAGAACACAAAGAGACTTCAGGTTAGCTCTTAAATTGAATGCCTAATTTAAATAAACTATAATATTTACCGTTGATTTCGCAATGCGCATCATATCAAGTTAATCTTAAACTAATTGAATATATGGCCTACAGGTTTTGTATCTATCACACAACAGGTTGGTTGACATGCCACAGGATATGTTTAAGCCCATTTATGCGTTAAGAGTGATGGACTTGTCATATAATCATTTGCCGTCGCTGCCAGATAATATCTTTTACAATGGAGGAATGGAGAAGTGAGTATATGTAGATATATGGAATAATGCTGTTGGCAGCTTAGCAGTTTTAGTTTTAATTAAAGTTAATGCCATGACAGGTATTTGTGGTCGTGACCGGAATTGTTATAGAAGGAATGCTCCTATAGTTGGGAGCGATTTTGGGTTTTGAGATAATAGGCATGATGTGGTAATATGTACCTACATATGATTATTTTTCGGTGCAGATTTGGTAAACATGTCACATCTTATTGTCCTTATGCTTTGTTATCAGTTAAAATAGTTGTGGTGCTTAATCGATTGCGACACCATACGAGTGCAAACGCTGGGCTGATCAATCTTCTTAAATCGTACTATTAATGATGTGGTTTCGTGATGGAAGTCAGTCATTCATCCAAAATATCATGGGGCGTATTCATAGTCATTTTAGAGCTGGGTCTAAGTTAAACATGGATTTGGTTGAATTTTCGGACGTTGATTCTATTTTTTTTAAGTTTATAATTGCAAAATATTTGAAGCTATTTGTGTAGTATACCAAAATAATTATCTTATAAAAATATAAAAACGACATTTTGTAGTTAAAATCGGTCTGTATTCATTGAGCCAAAATTGTCCTAAACTGTAGTTTAGTTAAACCCGGGTCTATCTGCGACTCTGAATATGCCCCCATGAGTTTAAAAATAATCAACAAGTTTTAATAGGTTAGGATATATATGATGTACATATATACATATATAGATACTCGATTACATAGGTACATACTTTAACGTAAGTGATGATTCGATACAAACTTTTAAACACGTCAAAATTGCTTACCTTGTTTCCATACACAAAATGCGTATACGCCCGAGTGTACCATTTTTATTTATTTTTAACAATGTCCATACTTTTTGATAAAAGATAGGTGTCAATAGTACAGGTACAGCTTTTTTAAAAAAGGTAGGTACTCTATTCGGGTTCTGGTTCTGGCATTCAAAAATACTTTTGTTTGTTTGTGGAAACTAGTTTTTTTGTTTTTACAAATCAGATTCTAGTTGTTAATGATTATGACATTTCAAATGCGTTACACAAATTTATTGTTATAGATTCTCATTTTTGAAAATAAAATTGAAATAGGTAATTCTAGAATTATAGTGTTTTTTTTTTTAGTACAGGAAAATTAGCAAAAAAAAAAACAATCGTTTTATGGAACAAAATAAAGGACCCCTGAATTTTGTAAACCTGAAAAAGGGCTTTTAGAAAAGCATATGCCCAGTTTTTCGGGACGGCATCCCCCTGGAGAAATCCGCCATTTTGGAAAACGCGAATTGATCTATATCTCCGAAACTATCGATTTGAAGTAAAAAGTTGTCATAATCAAATTTGTTGGAAATAAAATTTGCGCAAAATTTAAGTCGATTTAGTACGACGTTAAATCATTTTTAGTATAATACTAGGTTAAAAAGTGTAATATGCTAATTTTAAACGAGTTTAGCATTATACTATCGCCTAACATTTTTTTTTATATTTATTTATTCATATGACACTTTGACGTTTAAAATTGTCAAAATCAGGGGTGTTTGTGAATTTTTGGACGTGTTCAGCTGAATTTTATGAAGGAAATTAGTTTAGTATGATACTACTCGTAGTTAAAAAGTATTTAAAATTAAGAAAATTTTAGTAAACTGTTAAACAAATAGTAAAATGTTAAGAAGTATCATACTAAATTCTTAATAATAGGCTGTTTAAAATGTTGGGCCATTATCTTTTATTTGTCATCATAACTTTTCTCTGTGCGGACAAAATTATTGAGGTTATGTCGTTTTATTTTTTTTTTGTTTTAATTTTTACTTTTTCACATTTTTCTCATTTCGTTAGAAACTTACTTAATGTTCTTATGATACAAATTGTGGACCAAAAAGTTTAATATATTTTCATATAATTTTGAAGATGATGCGATATACCAGTCTAAAGTAAGAGCTTTTGGAAAATTAAAATTAAAGTACAATAAAGATAGACTTTTTCGTGGAATGAAACATTGTTAAGCTGATTTTTTACTTCGATATACGTAGTATAGGGCAAGTTTAGGATTCGTGTTAAAAAAAAAATTGAGATACTAATTTTCCCTAACATAACGATTATAGGGAACGCGAAAAAAGTGGGTCTCGCAATTCTGTCTGTCTGTGCGTCTGTCTGTCTGTACCTCGACCTGTAGCCTAAACAGCTGAAGCGATTTTCTTCAAACTTTGGAATTAAGCTTCTTATGTGATTCCCTAAAGGGAAAATTGAAATTTTGTTTTTAACTCAAAAAATAACCAATATACAAATATTGATTTATTTCAAAAATGGTTTTAACGATTTTCAAAAAAAAATTACGAGCTACTAAAATTACTGAAGGAAATATTTTGGTAGAAAAAAAAATGTTTTTAACGGTTATTAACGGTACCTGTCATACAACCGATTTTTTGGTTTTCAAATTTCTCGTAAGCTGCTACACCGAATTCAACCAAAATTTTTATACAAAAGGTCCCTTACAATTTTAACAATTTTGCGTATAAAAATTGTCGAAAAAATAATTTTTGGATTTTTGAAAAAATATTGAATTTTTTTTTGAAAATTCAATATCTTTTTTTTTTTTTTTTATATATTTAGCGCGCGCTAAAGGGGTTATGAATACCCTTAAAGTGATAAACACAACACGAGCGATTAGGTAGGTTGGAGGGGATTTGAAAGGAGAAACCGATGCACATTGGTTTTGAACGTCTGTAGATCACAATGGGAGGGGAAAATTGAGCTGGGTAGAGCATTCCACATTCGAGTAGTGCGACTAAAGAAAGAATCTCTGTACTTAACAGTACGTCCGAAATTGGGCTCAAGGGTAAACTGATGGGCATTCCTAGAAGCGCGAGTATTACGGTTGAATTGTTTAAGGGGAGGAATGCAACTGACTATTTCACTAGAGCATTGTTTATGGAAATAACGGTAAAATAACGAAAGACATGAAACATTTCGACGGTGCTCCAGAGATGTAAACGTTTCCGTTATAGTTTTTTCACCTATCATTTTAAGAGCTCTCTTTTGAATTCTATCCAATAGACTCAAGTGGGTTATTGGAGCACCTGCCCAAATATGGGAGTTGTACTCAAGTTTTGGACGAATAAAGGCTTTGTAGATCACAGCCAGATCGGAGGGGGAGAAAAATTTCTTGCATCGACGGAGAAAACCTAAACACCTAGCAGCATTTTTGGCGATGTCAAATATGTGGTCGTTCCACAAAAGGTGGTCTGTGACACACATACCGAGGACTGAAAGCTGTTCAGTTTCCTCTATGCAAGTGCCGCTCATGGATAGCAGCATTGGGGTGGGTTCCGCTTTAACGACAGGAGACAGCATTGAGTTTTAGAAGCATTAAATTCTACACGGTATTTTATTCCCCAGTGGACAATACTGTCAAGATCAGAATTTAATGCGCTTATCATACGCTGCCGTTCAAGTTCCACATCCGAAGGACATGGATGTGAATCAAGAAACGAATATGAAAAGCTGAGGGTACTGTCGTCAGCAAAACAGTTTAATGGATTAGAAGTTTCAGATAAGAGATCGTTTATGACTATTAGGAAGAGGGTCGGAGACCAAACGGAGCCCTGGAGCACACCAGCATTTATTTTGTGGATTTCAGATTTGAAACCGTCCAATACAACTTGTATTGAGCGGTCCGAAAGGTAATTTCTAATCCAGCGAAGAAGAGATTCATCGATACCAAATGCACGCATTTTCGATAAGAGAGCTTGATGCCAAACTCTATCAAATGCTTTTGAAATATCAAGCGCAATAATCTTACTTTCTCCAAAACGATGTAAAGATTTGTGCCACTGTTCGGTGAGATATACCATCAGATCACCAGTGGACCTATTGCTACGAAAGCCGTACTGCCGGTTATTAAGAAGCTTTCTTTCTTCGAGATATTTCTTTAGCTGAAAATTATTCAGCGTTTCCATGACCTTGGAAAGAAGGGACGTAAGCGCAATTGGTCGATAGTTGGAGGGGGAAGAAGACACGCCTTTTTTAGGGACAGGCTGGACAAATGCTGTTTTCCATCCACTCGGAAAGAGACCAGTAGAGTAGGACAGGTGGAAAAGCTTACCCAGTGGTTTTGCCAGCGTTGAAGAACACCTCTTCAGAACAATGGGAGGGATACTATCCGGACCAGCGGATTTGTGAACGTCGAGATCTTTTAGAACTCTAGCAACTGCACGAGTGCGAAAGAAGATTTGTCCCATAAAATAATTTACGTTCTCAAGTACAGGAGGAGTCATAAAACTTTCTGGCAGCGTCGAATTAACAGCAAACTGTGCTGCAAGCAAATTGGTTTTATCTTGCGAGCTGACAAAAGGAGTATCATTGAAGACGAGCGTTGGAACCGAGGACGAGGTGGTGTTTCGTATGTTTTTTACAAATGACCAACAATTTTCACTACCTTTGGGACATTGTAGTATTTTTTGCCGTAACTTTTGATCATGTAAAAGTTTGGTTCGTCGAATATGAACGTTACAGGTCTTTCTAGCTTTTTGAAACTTTTTCCGGTTTTCCTCAGTAGGGTTGGCTTTATAACAACGGAAGCTTACTTCTCTGATCCTGATAACCTCTTTACAGCTCGAATCAAACCATGAGTTTTCTTTGGGTTTGATATATTTTACCCTATTCGGGAGAAAATTTCTCATTCCACAATGAATTAAATTTGTGATCATATCTGTACTGGCATCTACGTCACTATCGAGGAAGCATAGTGACCAGTTAAAGCTCCTGAAAAAATCATTGAGACCATCCCAGTTGGCTTTCTCATATTGCCAAACGGTTCTCTTGGAAGTTTTTTCTCTAACTGGATTTTGTTGGCATGAGAAATTTGCAGATATGACACAATGGTCTGATGTGCCTAGAGGCGATAATATACTAATAGTGTATTTATCAGGGTCAGAGGTAAGGAACAAGTCTAGAGTGTTAGCGGATTGACCTGCAACGTCTGGAATCCGAGTAGGCTCGTCAACAAGCTGAGTTAAGTTGTTTAACTCAGCAAAAATCTCGGCGTACCTTCCTTCGGGTGTTGTCTGACCCGAATAGCGTAGCCACGAAGAATTATGTACATTGAAATCGCCCGTAACAACGATTTCACTGTGCGGAAAATGGGAAATAATTCTCTGGATGGAGTCAGATAGTGCATCGAGTTCATTGGAAGTCGAATTACTATCCAAACTAGGACTACGATAAACAAAACAAGTATGGATGATGCGCTTATGGATGGTGAATTTAAACCACATGAAATTAAAGTTTGTATTCAAACAAGAACCATATTGTGGTTGAAGCTGATAAGCAACATCGTTTCGAACATACACGGCGAGACCATGATGAGAAAAAAATAAAGGCACTAAGCTATAACCATGTAGGCTGAATGCTGAGTGATCGGTATTTTCCCCTACCTGCGTTTCACTAAGTGCCAAAACAGCTGGCCTGTTTTTCGCAGTATGGACATATGCAGCACAAAAATTCTGCCTAAGTCCCCGAATGTTGCTGTAGTCAACCCTAAATTCACCCCCCATTACGAAAAAATAGATACAAGAAACCAAATCAGACAGTTAACTATGCTGTTATCAATTTTGGGCCCCAAAAAACTTCCCAGTACAAATACTACTAGTGTAATGCCTAAATAGCAAATGCACTGATCCGCCCCTGGATACCCAAAATCAATAAAAACAATTTATCTAATATGCTTTGGCTCAATCAATTATAAGCACTGTATGGTATGAGACATAGACACACTGCATATAATGACTAAACCAAAGCACTGTGAGTGATGTGGGAAGGAGAGATAGGAATTTACCGCTGTGTTATGGTTACTTGTAGTTGAGCATCATCTTCTTTGATGCATGGGTGCACTTTTTGTTGTTTCTTTTATGCACTGGCACTGGCACTGGCACTTGAACTTTGATTTGGGTATTTTTTTTTAGGGAATATGGGCTATTGATTTTTGTTTTGTTTCACGCGGCGCTACTTGAAGGTGCACTTTTTGTTGTTGATTTGCACTAGTACTGTGGCACTTGCACTTTTTTTTTGTTTCTTATATGGGACTATTGTAATGATTAGTGTAGACAATTATTAAGAACTGAGGATTTTTAATTATGTAAATCACCACTCCCGCAGACGTCCATTCACAGTGGATTGCAGATCGGAATTGATCTTGAAAGCGTGCTAGTAAAATTGTATTTTATTAAATACTAAAAGCTGGCATACCAAATTTTATTTTAAAAAATGTTCAAGAATTTTTATATATAAAAAATTAATTTAAAAAACAACCGCTCAAACGATTTTTGAATTTTGTTTTTCATAAATTTATATTTATTAAGCAAATCAGTTGACAAACTTTTTTTTTATCTCTATCTTTTGTAGCTATTAAAGTAACTAATTTATAACAATTCGTAGTAATCATTTATATTTTAAATTGTTTTTAAAACTTTCTTTTTAATGATATCATAATGTTATGGAACCAATACATATGTACATTGTCAATTTCAAGCTACGTTAAAGTTGTTAGCTACGAGAGCAAGTTTTGTGCGATCTAGTGGTGCCCATTTTTTATAAATGAAAGAGGGCTATTAGAAAAGCTTATGTCCGGGAATTCGTGACGCCATGACCCTGGCGAAATCCACCATTTTGAAAAATGCGAATGGATATCTACGAAACTATTGATCTTAGAGGAAAAACTGTAAAGCCAAGGTTGTAGGCAATTAAACCATCTTTCGTTTATGCATACATTTTTTCGGTGCGGGCAATATTTTCAAGGTTATGTCGTTTTATTTTTTCCTTTTTTTACTTTTTTACCTTTTGTACTTTTTCACATTTGTCTCATTTCGTAAGAAACTTACGTAAATTGTTCTCGTGATAAAAATTGTAGACCACAAAGTTTAACAAATGTTCATATATTTTTGAAGGTGGTGCGATATCCCAGTCCTAAGTTAGAGCATTTGGAAAATTAAATTGAGCCGATAAAGTACAATAAGGATAGATTTTTTCTCGGAATGAAATATTGGGAAGCTGATCTCTTTAAATGAAAGAGGGATATTAGAAAAGCTTATGCCCGGTTATTTAGGAGCCATGACCCTGGCGAAATCCACCATTTTGGAAAATGCGAATGGACCTATATCTCCGAAACTGTTGATCGTAGAGCAAAAACTGTAAAGCCCAGGTTGTAGGCAATTAAACCATATTTCGTTTATATCTATGTTTTTTTTCGGTGAAGGCAATATTTTCAAGATTATGTCATTTTATTTTCAATTTTTTTGCAATTACAAATTTTTTTACGTTCCCGAGGAAACTTACGTGAATTACTTTCCAAATGACAATTTTAGAACATTAAATTTCCATAATTTTGATATATTTTTGAAGATGATGCGATACCGCAATTTAGTATTTTATTTACTCCGGAGTTTTGATTTTAGCGCAACCAAAATGGCTTTAACTTTTGACTGTGATATCGCATCATTTTCAAAATGTTGGAAATTTAATGTTCTAAAATTCTCTTTAGAAAGTAATTCAAGTTAGCTTTTACGAGAACGGCAAAAATGTGTTAACGTGAAAAAAACAAATAATAAGACGACATAACCTTGAAAATATCACTCGCACCGAAAAAAAATTTATGAATGACGGAAAAATAAATTTAATTGCCTACAAACTTGGCCTTCCAATTTTTCCTCTAAGATCAATAGTTTCGGAGATATAGATCGATCAATTCACGTTTTCCAAAATGGCGGATTTCCACAGGGGGATGGCGTCCCGAAAAACTGGACATAAGCTTTTTTAATAGCCCTCTTTCAGCTATACAAACTTCAGCCATCCTTTATTTCGTTCCACAAAAAAATCTATCTTTCCTGTGCTATTTTTTATTTGTTTCTTTTATTTAGTTTGTGCTAGCTTTGTTTTAAAGTTAAGTTGAAATGTGTGTGTTCAAATACAAGTTAGGAGTTTGGGCATTTGGAGTTATGGGATTGGAAATTATGTCCCGATGGCCTATTCAATTATACCCATTTACTTTTTTTGAGCACCCAGAGTTTCAAAAAAAAAAAACCAAAAAACGGCCAAATGCCGTTTTGGATGGAGAGAGAGCGTCAAAATTAAAAATAATCTGAACCGCTCAACCGATCTTGATGAAACTTTCAGGCATTATAAAAGATTCTATAAGACATCATCACAATAAAGTTCCACCTACTGCCACGCCCACTTAAAAAAAAAAAAATAATATAATCCCTAAAACTGCTACAAATTTGGGTTGCTATTATAGACATTTTTGTTTTAGATAAGGCTTTTTTGTATCAATATGAAATTTTTTTTCCCACGCCTACTTTTTGGTTGGAGTAAATTAGAATTTGTTTTATCATATTGAGGAGTAAAGTCTCATTGCAATAAAATTTTAACGAAACAATAGATTTAAATGAAACTTTTATTCATGGTAAAATATAGAATAAGGATGATTCATGACAATTTTCGCTACTGATTTCACCATAGGTGTTTTTTTGTAGCCCAAATGTCATAATTTTGTTTTCTTAGATACCGAGCAAAAATACATTGAACCTACGAGTATCAGAAATATGAAATGTGCATAAATAAACAAAATTCGTAAATAGAGCGAAATCAAAAGAAAAACTTAGATTTTACTGCAAGTGGGTGATTGTGGGTGGTAAGACTATATTTTTCAAAAAGCTGTAAGTTTTCTCAATACTTGGGTCAACATTTTATTTTAAAGCTACATTCAGGACTAGGTTAAAACTTTAGCTAAACTTCAAAGAAAATAAAACAAGCAACTTTAACCTCTGCGGAGTCTTACCATTATAATTTTCAAAATAAAAATCAAAATATGACTTAAGAATTGATAAAATATTCTACACACCTTGTTTTTGTAATTCTATTAAAATAAAAATTCCAAAAAATTCCTTTGATACAAAAAAATTGAATTTACGCACAAATATGGATCTATGTTGAGACCGTGCAATTAGCTCACTTTGAATGAGATTATCGATTATAAAAAGGCAAGAAACAAACAAAACAAGCACTGTTATTTTTTCATTTTTGTCGTATGGGCGAAACCACTGTGAAATGGTATGATTGTTTGGACAATAATTTTTTTTCAAATTTGTGTTGACCACCTATTGAGAAATTTTGTTTTTGAGGTTTTTTCTGTTATATTTTTATTTAATGTTTTTGTGCGTTTCATTTATATGTGCATAGGGGCGTATTCATAGTCATTTTTAAGCTGTGTCTAAGTTTCGTTGAATTTTCGGACGTTAAATCTATTTTTTTTTTTAATTTATCATTTCAAAATATTTGAAGCTATTTGTGTAGTATAATATGTTAATAATCTTATAAAAATATAAAACCAACAATTTGTATCTAAAATCGGTCTGTATTCATTGAGCTAAAACTGTAGTTTAGTATTTTTATTTTTATTTATTTATGAATATGCCACATATTGTCTCCTACGAGTTTCAAAAAATTCATTTTAATCCTTTCGTATTTTCATTCATTTTTAAAGACATACAGACAATTTTTTTTTGTTCACAATGCAAGTTTTACATGTGTCATATAACCGTATGACAAGACATATCCCTTGAATACTTGAAAATTATAAAAAAAAAAAAAATAAAATGGGTCGCATGAACCTATGGACATATGTACTTGCTTGTTCTTGTCCAAGTAGCTAAGACTTCTTAAAATCCTTTGTGTAGGATAAGCGATATTCTATTTATATGATCTTGTGGACAAACTAACATTTGTGGAGTAGAAATTGGCAGCACAAAGGGAAAAGTCATCATGTACACAGATAACATAGTTATACTTGCAGAATCAGCTAGTTCACTGCAGTTAATGATCAACAAACTGTACGCGATATTACACAATGTGGGACTTAGAAGTTAACGTTAGTAAGTGGAAAGTTATGGTTTTCCAAAAAGGTTCAGGTAGGATAGCAGCAAGTGAAAAATGGAAATATGGTGAGCATTACCTGGAGGTAGTAAAAAAATACACTTACCTAAGAATGGAGCTAACTTACAACCTTAACATGGAAAAACACCTGAAAACCAAAGTAAATAAGGCTAAAATATTAATTTGCGTGAATTGGAAATGAATTTTTAGCAATAAACTTATTGCTGTTAACTCGAAATATGGTGTGTTCAATGTAACAGCGCAATCGATTCTTCTATATGGTGCAAAAGTTTGGAGTGGTCAGCGATTCCAGGTGGTGGAATATTTGTGGGTTCAATGTTAAATAAATACTCGGTAAATCACTTTTTACAGAGCATAATGGCTCGCTCAACTTTTATTCAAAACGTTTCTTAGAGTATAATTAATAAAAATATGGACTTCGGACTTAAACTACTTTAAACAATCAATTTAAACAAACTATTAACACAAAGGCAATATTCGTTTTATTTTGTATTCGTCTATTACTCTTGCAGTATCTGCCTTTCGTATATGTCGTTTATTGTCAATGTTTATTGTCTTATTTCTTAAGTTTTTTCCTTAAGAAAATCTTTTATCAACGGAAACCGACGTTTTAAGAAGTTATCCGGACAACTGTGGATAATGAAAGATACTCTTTTATCGAAAAAGCCCATAAGTGAACTTTATTACTCGAAAGTTAACTACAATTTGAACGAAGCAAATTATACTTCAACAGCAGTTTTTCATCCATTATGATCGGATCCATTTTCAAAATGAGAGGAAAATTTATAAACCTTAATATTATTCACTGCATAGAACTGAAGGAACATGGCAACTGTGAAATCGAACGCGAGATATTAATTTCCCTTAACATAACGATTATAGAGAACGTGAAAAAAGTGTGTCTCGCAATTCTGTCTGTGTGTCTGTCCTTGCCCCTACAGCCTTAACGGCTGCAGAGATTTTCTTAAAACTTGGTACATACACTCCTCGTCAACTGAATACGCACAAACATTTTTGAATATATTTTATCCATTTTTTCCAAACAGTGATGGTTATTATGCCATCTGTTGATGGTAAAAATTTTCGTAACATATAAATAACAGAATTTCAAAGTTTTATCCAAAAACAACCGTGAGTTTTTCCTTCAACCACTTCCAAAGTGTAACTTATGCAAAGTAGAAGTTTTTTTTTTGAGTCAACTGAATAGGTACAAAAATTAAAATTGGTATTGGAATGGAATGAAACAAGTTTTTGTTTAAGTTTAGTAGTGGGTACTTCCACCTTTATTTTTAATTACTTCGTAAATTCGATCCGGCATGGAATCGTATAGCTTTTTAATGTAATTTAACGAAATTTCGCTCCACGCTAATTTGATTGCAGAAATTAAGGTTTCTTTGTCTTCGAACTGACGACCACCCTCATAAACTTTGCGTACTAACCATCCCCAGACATTTTCTATGATGTTTAGATCAGATGAGTACGGCGGCCATTGAAGCAACTGCACTTGTTGCTCCTCTATCCATGTTTTTATTATGCGCGCTGAGTGAATAGGCGCATTATCATGTTGGTAGGTCCAGTTTATGGGTCCAAAGATGTTAGAAAATTAAGGAAAATTTCTTTCCAAAATTACTTTATACCCAGCTGCTGTCATTCTTGATGTTACAACCTCGAGCTCAACTGTTCCATAATAACTGACTGCTCCCCATATCATGACACCTCCTTCACGACTATGATGGCGCTTTAAAAATCTTTTTTCTTTTCTTAAGTCGTGAAAATAGAAGTTGAACCCATCAGGACCATCGAAATTAAACTTTTTTTCATCTGAAAAAACCACGTGATACCATTCTTTTTTCCAACTCATGTGAAGTCTTGAAAAATCTAATCGCAACATTTTCCGTCTCTCGTCAAGTGGTGGTTTTTTCTTAAGTTTCATTCGTTTAAGATGGCTTGAGTTGTTGATTACTCTTAATACTGTTGAGCAACTTGCGTTTACGCCGACTTTTTGATTTATTTTTGCCACAGAATCAGAAGAATTTGATGCACATCTTAAAATTCTTCGTCTCTCAGCTGCTGTTGTTGCTGTTTTCTTACCTCCCTTCATGTTTTTGCCGTATGCATCTTTATTTTTCAAGTAAGAATAAACTACATTAAAACTTCGGCCAACTTTATCAGCTATTGCACGTCCAGTTAGGCCTTAGTCTCTAAGTAAATCGATTTTAGATTTTTCAACACTGTTAAGACACGTAGATCTACCCATTTTTCTTAAAATTTGAAATCAAGAATTAAATTTTACTGAAAACACTAAAATCGTTAATTTAAACTGTCAAGCACTCCAAAACACTTATAAACAACGAAGAAAATGGCGTTGTACCTATTCAGTTGACTAAAAAAAAAACTCCTACTTTGCATATAAAACACTTTGCAAGTGGTTGAAGAAAAACTCACGGTTGTTTTTGGATAATTCTTTCGGAATTATCTGCTTAACATCTTAAGGGAATAGTTAGCATCAACAGATGGCATAATAACCATCACTGTTTGGAAAAAATGGATAAAGTATATTAAAAAATGTTTGTGCGTATTCAGTTGACGAGGAGTGTATATAGTGTTCACATTATTGTGAACCAAAATAAAAGAAAATACAAATTTTTGTTTTGAAAACTAAATATTTTGAAAACAACTTGGTCAATATTTTTAAAACTACGTGTAAAATACTTTTTTATTTATTTGTAGAATACATGAAAAAATCATGTTTCTAAATTCAAAAATAAGGGTACCTTCCATACAAATGTTGAAAAAACGTTAAGAAAAAACTTATTTTTCTCGAAAACGGATCCAAGAATTTTGATAAGAAGATGTGCGTAATTAAAGGTATGGTCAATATTTGTATACCTGTCACAGAAACGATTTTTTCGTTTTCAAATTTCTCGTTAATGGCTACACTGATTTCAGCCAAAATTTGTATACAAAAACTCCTTAACAATTTTGCATATACAAATTTTTGAAAAAATAATTTTTGGGTTTTTAAAATATATTGATTTTTTTTTGTTGAAAATTCAATATCTTGAAAACGGGCTAGTGAATATTTTTCTATTTTGTAAAAAATTTTATTTTTTAAATAATGAAAGTTGGCAAACCAGATTTTATTTTTGAAAATGGGAAATAATTTTTAGAAAACCGCTGCACAACGATTTTTTATTTTTGTTTTTATAAATTTATTTTTATCAAAAAAATCAGATGGCATAATTTATTTTTAGCTCTGACTTTATGGTAGATTATAGTTAATTTATTTTAATGATATCTTAATATTATGAAACCGATAGTATGAGAGCAAGTTTGTGCGATCCAGTCGTGTCCATTTTTTTCTTTTTTATAAGGAGAACCTAATAAGTCTAGGAAACATAGGAAATTGCTGGTATCGACGCAGAAATGTATCCTCAACAACATATCCGAAGTCCTCCAAAATCCCTGAATTGAATTTATGTGTAGACACCTTTTAAGAGGTGGAGAAGGGAGGGAGGCGGGAGTTTGTCAAGCTGAAAAATTTCTTGTAAGACAATCTAATCATATGACACATGTTTTTAGAGTGCTTTTCAATGCTGATTCTAAAGAGACCAAAACTGAAAAGATACATGTATCCTGTGGAAAGTTTATGTCATTTTTATGGAATGATCACTTTTTTTAAAGTACAACAAGTAATATATTACCCAAAACCATTTTAAAATAATGGGATATTAATGAAATTTAGTATAAATGTTTTTATTTGTCATCCTTACAAAGGATCAGAAGAGTTCCCAAAAATATATTTGGTTAAAGGGTGTTTTTTTTTTGACGGAGAGATGCAAGTGAATGCTTATTATCATAACATCCATGAACAAATTCTGACAAATATAAACTTTGTTAAAAATATTTAATTTATATTGGCACCTAAGGATCAAAAGGTAGTAGCCCGTAGCGTAATGGTTAGTGCGTTCGACTGTCACGCTGGAGGTCTGGGATCGCTTCCCAGCCTCGTCCACCTAAAAACTAAAAAAGTTTTTTTTTCAGGGCTACTGCCTCTTGCGAGGAATTGACAAATCCTCCAAGAGTATCACTTGTCACGAATAAGTGCTTCTCGGCTAGCCGTTCGGATTCGGCATAAAATTGTGGGTCCCTTCCATTCCTGTCGAAAGGTGCAAACAGGAATGGTTGCGAGTTGTTAGTCACTAGGCCCTGGTTCTTCATGAGCCGTTGTGCCACCTTATTTATTTATTTTATAAGGATCAAAAGAGTCCGTTAAAATATCTAAGGTCCAAGTGTGTTTTTTTGGGGGTGTAATGTTTGACCTGCCTAACGGGAAAAACAGTAATTTCTGTTTCAAAATGAATCTAACTTTTTTTTAGGGTACTTGTATCATATTGGTTTTATTTTTATTAGATTTGGCGTTAAAAAGTACCTTTAAATCATATATCAAATGTACTATCTCGATTACACGAAAATATAATTTTTCGTAAGAGCTAGCATTTTGCTCCGTATAGGGCAGGTCAAACATAAACTCTCTAAAAAAACTCTTTGGATCAAGTTATTTTAATGAACTCTTTTGATACTTGGAAACCATGAAATATTTAATATTTTCAGCGAATTTCATCAGTGTCAAAACTTATTCATAGATGTTATGGAAATAATGACGCGCTAATATCTTGCCCTCAAAAAAACACCCTTTCACCACAGATTTTTTTGGGGACTCTTTTGATTCTTAGTAAACATGCCAAATGAAACATATATACCAAATTTCATTAAAATCCCATTATTTTAAAATGGGTTTGGGTAATATATTACTTGTTGTACTTTAAAAAACAGTGATCATTCCACAAAAATGACATTAACTTTCCACAGTATACACGTATCTTTTCAGTTTTGGTCTCTTTAGAATCAGCATTGAAAAGCACCCTAAAAACATGTGTCATATGATTAGATTGTCTTACAAGAAATTTTTCAGCTTGACAAACTCCCGCCTCCCTCCCCGCTCCACCACTTAAAATGCGCCTATACAAAAAGCCAATACGGAGATTTTGGGGGATTTTGGATATGTTGTTGAGGATAAAATTCTGCGTCGATACCAGAAATAAAATTTCATGAATTAATTTGTCCCTGGTCCGATCCTTTCTTTCTCAGACTAAATTCGTTCTTTTAGAAAAAACATTTATTCTTCTTTTAACACACATTTCAAATTTTAAATAAGGTATAATAAACAAAATGAATTCAAGAAAAAACGAATAAGAAACGATTCTAATGGTTTAACTAATTGTTTTGTTCAAATGTTGGCTCTCTCTAAGAGTCAATAGATAAGACATAATTTTTATTTCGATTTTATTCAAATATTCAAGTTTTCTTGATTTTTGTTGGTTTTATTTTATTAATAATTTTAAATATATATTTTTTGGTATTATTAACATGTTTTTGTAAAACAATTTTAAAGCAAAGTAAAAAACGGAATAAAAATGCAATAAAATGGCTTTGATAACAAAGTCCGGGGAAACCGTTATCCGCATAAAACAGTGTGTTAATACAAAAAAAGTTAAAAAATTGGCGGTTGTATTTTGGCGTAGTTCTATTCAGTTAAAGAAACAAGACTTACTTACTTACTTTACTTTTGATGGCGCTCACAGCCCAGGATGGGCTTCGGCCTCAACTAACAAGCCCCTCCAGCCAGCTCTGTCCCTAGCTAGCCGCTTCCAGTTACGCACACCGAGTGCTTTGATGTCGTCATTCACTTGATTGCGCCACCTGTTATGGGTTCTTCCTCTGCTGCGTACCCCATCGGGGTTGGATTCGAAGACTCGTCGGGCAGGTGCGTTGCTGTCCATACGCTCCACGTGCCCCAGCCATCTCAGCCGCTGTATTTTCAGCTTTTTGACCAGGTCAACGTCGCTGTATAGCCCATATAGCTCGTCGTTGAATCTTCTCCTCCATACTCCTTCGATACACAGCGGACCGAAAATCACACGAAGAATTTTCCTCTCAAAGCACCCTATCAGATTTTTATCCGAATCTTTCAGTGTCCATGCTTCTGACCCATAAAGCAGGACCGGGATGATTAGTCTTTTGTACAAAGTCTCCTTGGTTCTCTGAGAGAGGGCCTTACTACTTAAATGCCTTCTTAGACCGAAGAAACAGCGGTTGGCAAGAGTAATTCTTCGCTTGATCTCTGCACTGATGTCGTTCTGCGATGTAATAGTGGAGCCCAGGTAGACAAAGTCCTTGACAACTTCGAAGTTATATCTGTCCATCGTTGCCCGAGTCGACGATGTTGAGATTCCTCTCTCGATGGCAGCATATACTTCGTCTTGTCCTCATTAACCGCCAATCCCATTCTAGCCGCCTCCGATTCAATGCTCGCAAATGCCCCTGCCACAGCTCGCTTCGTTCTGCCGACAATGTCTATGTCATCCGCATATGCAAGCAATTGAACGGACTTTGGCTTCAAGAACGATGTTGAATAGGTTGCATGATAACGCGTCGCCTTGCCTCAATCCTTTCTCAACATCAAAGGAATCGGTGGTGTTCTTTCCAATTTTGACCGAGCAGCGAGATTTTTCCATCGTCATCCTGTACAGGCGGACGAGTTTGGCAGGGATGCCGAGACTCGACATGGCTCTGTATAATTCGTCCCTTTTCACGCTTTCATACGCGACTTTAAAATCGATAAAAAGGTGGTGTATATCGATCTGGAATTCCCGGGATTTTTCTAAAATCTGTCGGAGTGTGAACATTTGATCGACGGTTGATTTGCCAGGCCTAAAACCACACTGATAGGGGCCGATCAGATCGTTGACAAAAGGTTTTAAGCGGTCACACAGGATAGCCGACAAGATTTTATAAGCGACGTTTAGGAGACTAATTCCTCTGTAGTTGGTACATTTCAGAACATCTTTCTTTTTATGGATGGGGCACACTATACCGAGGTTCCATTCATCGAGCATACTTTCATCCGACCAAATTTTGCAGATGAGCTGGTGTATGCTCCTAGCCAATTCATCTCCCGCTGATTTAAATAGTTCGGCTTGTAAGCTTGTAAGTCTTAAGTTTGGATATCGCCAGCCACACTTGGGTTAGGTTGGGTGGACGGAACTCTTGGCCATTATCGTCCAAGTTGAATGGAGAGTTCTGCCTATTAGCGGCATCTTGGCTGTCTTTGCCATTAAGCAGTCTAGAGAAGTGTTCTTTCCAGATCCTCAGCACTGACTGTGTGTCTACTACCATATTCCCACTCTCATCTCGGCAGGCTTCCGTGCTAGCCTTGAATCCTTGGGTGGATCGCTTCACCCTCTGATAAAATTTTCGAACATCTCCCCTACCGCTACAACCCTCAATAGACTCTACCGCCCGCTTCTCGTGCTCTCTCTTTTTCCTCCTGAGAAGTCGGCGCTCCTCTTTTCGTTTCAGCCCGTAGAGCTCCCGGGCTACTCTCTCAGCAGCTCTTGTTCGAGTCTGCAGCATTGCCTGGTAGGCCTCATCCTTAGCTGCATGCGCTAGCCGGCACTCTTCATCGAACCAGGGGTTTCGTTGTATTCGCCTAGTAAAACCCAGCACATTAGAGGCGGCACTTCTGATGGCTTGTTGACAGTGTTTCCACTGGTCCTCTGCACTTGGTGCTGGTGGCGGACCTCCTGAGAGATTAAGAGTTACGTGGCCTGCAAAAATTCTGGCGGTCTCTTGCGATTTAAGCTTCTCGACATCGAATCTTTTCACAGCATCTGCTCTACGTTGTCGCGTCATGGATATCCGCATACGTAGTTTAGCTACCACCAGGTAGTGATCCGAGTCAATGTTGGCCCTTCGGAACGTTCGGACGTCCAAGATACTGGGAGCATGTCTCGCGTCTATCGCAACGTGGTCGATTTGGTTGACGGTTAGTTGATCACGCGACCGCCAAGTTCCCTTGTGTATATTGAGGTGTGGGAAGTAGGTGCTTGAGATGATGACATTTCGCCCCGCCGCAAAGTCTGCCAGCCTGTGTCCATTGCCGGAAGTTTCGTCGTGTAGGCTGTGTCCTCCGATTATCGAACCAAAAATGCCCACCTCTCCGAATCTTGCGTTGAAATCACCAAGAATGATCTTCACGTCGTACTTCGGGCACATATCATACGTTGTCTCCAGGAGATCGTAGAATGCTTCTTTGGTTGAGTCCTCTCTCCCTTCATGGGGGGCATGAACACAGATCAGCGAAATGTTCTTAAATTTGCCCTTGATGCGGATTGTGATCAGGCGCTCGCTTACACTTCGGAAGCCCAAGACTTCTTGCCTAAGTCTTCCCCTTATCACAAAACCACAACCAAAGAGCCGCTGACCCTGTTCCTTCAAGCACCCGCCGGCCGTAGTAGATGTCACACGTTTTCAGTCTCCGTATGGCCTCTCCATCCCATCGCACTTCCTGGATGGCTGTTACGTCAGCCTTTAGCCTGTCCAGGTTCTCCACTAATTGTTCGGCTGCACGTATTCTGTATAAGGACAGGACGTTCCACGTGCAGATCCGAAATTCATTGTCCTTGTTTCGTTTGCTGGGGTCGTCAACTTTAAAATCATCCATATCCGAGGCTTGTTGTTGTTTCGGAACAACTTTTTTTTACGTGGTAGGGAAGAACAATTGCTTACATTTTCACCCAGTTCCTTATTACACCTCGAAACGGCCAATTAATGCCCTTTGGGTTCTAAATTAAACATTTTAAAAGTGCGTGTTGGCATTGAAACAGATGTTTTTAAATTTTCTGAAATGGTCTCGAAAAAATGCATTTTTTCTGGAAATATAATATGCTAAATATGCATTATCTTGCTTTAAATGCATATGCATTTTTTCTTTTTAATAATAATTGGTACTGCGAAAGCACCGATAAAAATTTCTTAAAATAATATATTTTATTTGCTTTATAGATTAGACGTATCACACAATCAACTGCTAAAGATACCATCATCATCTCTGTCAAGTTTAGCTGCCCTAACTCTGTGTGAGCTTCATTTATCAAATAATTACATTGCCACGATTCACAGCATGGATTTGTCAAATAAATTTAGGGTAAACAAACAATACACCATAATTTTCAATAATTTTCCTTGAAAAACTTTATTAACACTATATTTTTTAGTCTCTCAGATATCTGGACATTTCCTACAACTACCTCCTACGAATCGACGATGCGGTATTTGCAACAATGCCTCGACTTGCTGTTCTCGATCTTTCACACAATCGTGATTTAAAAGTTATGGATAAATCATTTATGGGCTTGGAGAATTCACTCATTAAACTTGGCCTTGAAAATGTATCTCTAAGTAATGTACCGGAAATTCGATTAAAACATTTGCGAGAATTCCGTTTGGGCTACAACAATCTGCCATCAATTCCACAAGAATTGGCCCACAACATGACAAGTTTAAGAATGTTGGATTTATCGAATAACGATTTGACGAATGTACCGCTAATAACCCAATCCCTGCCTCATTTGAGAACTCTAAAGCTATCTGGGAATCCGATAACATCACTGAATAACAACAGTTTCGATGGAGTAAATGAAGACTTGGAAATGTTGGATATATCGAATTTTAGACTTCATTATTTTGAGGTAAAATCAACAAAATTTTAAAGGGTTTAGTTATTTCTTATATTTTTCACGATTTAGTACGGTTCACTGGAGAATTTACCACACTTGAGGTCATTAAAAATAACAGCCTATTCACATTTGAAAGAATTCAACATTCCGGCTCTGTTGGAACATCATCACAATATTCGAGAGCTTTGGATCGAAGCACCGCAGCCATTTATGCGAATAATACCTCAAAGTCAGGGCCAAGAACCGAAAGTTGTTCAAATGGGTTCACCAACAGACTTGATGAAGGAAATGTCTGGACATTTGCCTTCAAAACTGAAAAATATCACTTTTAGCGGACCGCAATTTTCAGCATTAGGAGAGACCATATTGAAGGTAAGTCGAAAGCCATTTCTTTTGAAAAAATGGAGAAGAGTTGACGGGAAACTATTCGCTTGGCGTTCCATTTAGACTGAACAGTTTGACAGGGAACTGTCATTAATGCATACAAAAACACTTGTCATTGCCGCAAGTTTCTCCAGTTTAATTGATTGGGTCGTATTTTCTTTCTTTCAGGGAATGCGATCACCGTACATTTATATTCAGCTCTTCAACACATCACTGCCAGGGTTTCCACCAAATTTCTTTAAATACTTGGGTCGCGTTCGAAATATTTCCATAGACATTCGATACCACAATTTAATGCTGAAACAGATTCCAAATCCAAACACTGGATCCGTACCATATCTACCTAATAGTGTATTCCTGACGGATCTTAAAATGTCAGGAAGTGATCTTAACTGTGACTGCAGCTTAGGGTATGTTTTGTTTGTTACCAAAAGCCATTTATTGCTTATCTTACTTATAGTTGGGTGGAGTTTTGGCAACGAAAACGAAGGCAATATATTTGCTCTTCGCAAATATGGACAGACACAGTGTTCCGAACATTTATGAATTCACCTTGTCAAATCTATGGAAGATACAATTGTGATGATCACGATGACGATCTCAGAGAAACACGTTGTGCAAATAAGAATTCAGCGCAATTGATGGAGGTAAGTGAAACAAAATTTAAAAAAATGTAAAAATTGTCTTTTCTTAACACGCATTAATTTTTTTAGATACTGAAATCAGAACTGGAATGCGGCTGGGATTCAGGGAATCGTCTCGAAACAATGATGGTAGTAATATCCCTATGTGTCGGTCTGATTTTATGGATATGATTTCTAAAATTTGTGTATGACACTTCTGTAGAGTTTTATGAAATTATAGGAGAAGTTTATGGTGAATCTTTAATTTAAGCTTAAACTCCAGTAGCTAGAATAAAAAAAACGCAAGAATTTCGGCAAAAAAATTCGGTGTCATATATTTTTCGGATGAAAAATTTATAAACAAATTTATTAACAAAATTCAAAATTTATTGCTTTTTTTATAACAAAATCTCTGCTAGTTCTAATGAAATCATTTTTTTCCATTTTAATGCCATTTTTGTTTAATAAAGCCTTAAAATAAGTTAAACAAAAAAAAAAAACTTTCAAAAGAACTGCTATTCATAAAAAGAACAAAAAAAAAAAAATAACAGCATAAACTGACCTTTTTTTTTTAGTATGTATTTTTAAGAATAGCATTAGAATTTTAAGTATTTAACAACTTTTTTCACTGTTCAATAGATAAAGTCAAGAAAATAAAAATGACTCATTTTTGATGTTACATTTATAAGAAAATTGAAAAGAACAAAACACAAAACTAAGAGCTAATTACTTAAAGTGTAATTTGCAGCTAGTTTTTAACTTTATGTATAAAATTGAAATAAATATAGTCAAATAAATGAGAAGTTTGTTTTATTTTGAGACTTGTGAACAAAATTCAGTGCTGAGGATCTGGAAAGCACACTTCTTCTCTAGACTGCTTAGTGGCGAAGACAGCCAAGATACCGCTAGTCGGCTATCCTGTGTGACCGCCTAAAACCTTTTGTCAACGATCTGATCGGCCCCTATCAGTGGTGGTTTTAGGCCAGGCAACTCAACCGTCGATCAAATGTTCACACTCCGACAGATTTAAGAAAGAAACCAGGAATTCCAAATCGATACACATTACTTCTTTATCGATTTTAAAGTCGCGTATGATAGCGTGCCCTATCAACTGTTCGCTTGTGCAGAATGAGGATGAAGAAATCTCGCTCCTCCGTCAAGAACACCACCGAATCCTTTGATGTTGAGAAAGGATTGAGAAAAGGCGACGCGTTATCATGCATCCTATTTAACATCGTTCTTTAAACAATTGTACGCAATGCACAAGTCATAAGAAGCAGTACAATTTATCAAATTCCATTCAATTGCTTGCTGATGCAGATGACATAAACATTGTCGGCAGAACGTAGCGAGCTGTGGCTGGCGCATTTGCAAGCATTGAATCGCAAGCGGCTTAAATGAGATTGACAAGACGAATTATATGCTGTCATCGTGAAAGCAATCTCAACATCGTCGACTCGGGCAAAATATCACGATGGACAGATATAACTTCGAAATTGTCAAGCACTTTGTCTACATGGGCTCCACTATGTAGAATGACATCATTGCAGAGATCAAACGAAGAATTAATCTAGCCAACCGCTGTTTCTTCGGTCAAAGAAGGCATTTAAGTAGTTAGACTCTCTCAGAGAACCAAGGAGACTTTATAAGAGCCTAAACATCCCGGTCCTGCTCTATGGGGCAGAAGCATGGACACTGAACAAATCAGATGAAAATCTGCTAGGGTGCTTTGAGAGGAGATTCTTCCTGTGATTTTCTGTCCGGTGTGTATCGAAGGATTGTGGAGGAGAAGATTCAACGACGAGTTATAGGTGCTATACAGCGACGGTCAAGAAAAGCTGAAAATACAACGGCTGACTGAGATGGCTGGGGCACGTGGAGCGTATGGAAACAGCGCACCTGCCCGATGAGTCTTCGAATACAACCCCGATTGTGTACGCAGCAGAGGAAGAACCCATAACAGTTGGCGTGCACAAGTGGAAAATGACCTCAACCAACTCAGTGTGCGCAACGGGAAGCGGCTAGCTAGGGGCAGAGCTGGCTGGAGGGGCTTGTTAGTTAAGGCCGTAGTCCCCCTGGACTGTGAGCGCCATCTTAAGTAAGTTAAGTAAGAACAAAACTCTACCTTAAAGTTCTGAGACAATGGTCAAACTAGTCAATTTTAGTTATAATTCTTTAATTAGGAAGAATTTGACATTTTAACTTTTTTAACATTTTTAAAGAAAATTCAATTTTCGATCTAAATAAATAGTTTAAAAAATTTTCATAAAAATTGTATGCAAACGAAATTAACAAAACAGAAAAAAAAAAATATTTTCCAAATTAGTCATAACTTTTGTTAAGACCAAGGAAACGCATGATTGTAAAGTGATTTACTCTGGAGCTACATTTGATCTAGAACTACAATACACTTGTGTGTACGAACACACACAAACTTAAGCTAGTGAAGCAAAGGTTTAGGCTTTTAGTTTTTTAGCTGACCTAAGAAATCCATTTTTTAGAGTTATTGTTATAAAATCCAAATGCTGTGTGAACTATGGAATACAGCAAACGCATTGAAGAATGAAGAACAGCCGGTCTACGCTTCCTAACAAGGGATGCTAGATTTGAAAAAAAAATATTTGTGGGACAATTTTCTTTTGAAAGCCTAACCAATTGTCCGTAAAAGTCTAAAAATTATAACTTATAGGTAACTACATAACACTAAAAAAAATTGAAACTTGGACCACCTTAATTTAAGAACGGATTGCCGTACAGAGATAGTAAAAAGTAAATATATAATTTTGTAGATAATTGTATACTGTCTACAAGTTGTTCTTAGATAATTTTGTGAAAAATTTACTTCTCAGGAGTAATTAAACAAAATAAAATAAATCAAATTTTTTAAGATGGCTGCATTTCCCTTCCGGTGCCACTCTTAAAACTTCGTTCATTAATAAAAAATACTTTTTCAAACATAGCCCCAAACAAAATTTCCACATCCACTTTTTGACTAAATGTACTGCACCAAAATGTTTTCGACCGTTTTTCTCCAAATCAATTGTACAAAAAAAAAGCGTTATAATCGATTTTGTCTATAATTTTATGAGCTACAATGTGTACATACAACTTTTTTTTTAAAATAACCTACATCTTTCGAGTAACTTAAAAAAAAGTGAATTTTACCCACTTTTGTCCCCTCTAAACTTTTGGCTCCACCCCATATTTAGGGTACTTTTGAGGAAATGTTTATGACAGCAAAATGAAGCTCTCCACCAAAATTCAGCTTTGTCAACATTTTTTCAAAGTGAATATCTTATTTTCTTAGACTATAATTTGTATTGTTATCTAAAATAAAATTGAGGTAGAAAAATGAGTACGTGAGTGTTTCCATGGACGTACCCATTGGGTTTCAGAGATGCCCAAAATCACAACAACCAGCAACAACATAATCTGATTTGAATAGATATTGTTTATGTATAAAGTGACCATAATTTTTTTGAAGACAATGCGGGACACTTTGAAAACAAACTTTTTTTTATTAAATAACATTGTTTCTTTTTTATAATTTTTTAATGGAACTTCAAATAAGTAAGTATACCTATTCTTCAATTTTTTTTCTCTTTTAATTGTAATGCATAGGACCATTTGAATCGGCCAATAAGATTAAATTAAGAAATACGATTAAAAGGGTATCACACAAATTAAAAGTTCATAACATGAACTTATTTCATACAAAAATAAAGAAAAAACATCTCTAAATAAACTGCGCATGTCGATCACAGTACACATAATATCTAAGGTATTATCAGACGCAGCTTTCCGAATTTCAAGATGGCTGCCCTGTGTGTAAGTACACAGTAAACAAAAACAAATTGTTTGTGATTGTTTGAAATTCAATTTTTTTACTATTGATTTTGACAACATGCGCAGAACTGGACAAAAATGAACATGCTAGTGATATTACCTGTAATATATGTATGTATCTTGCATGTCGATTACCTTATTATATTTTTCAGTTGTGTGAATTTTTTGCAAAACTTCGCTATTATTCATAAAAAAGGAGCAGGAATTATACCTATCGAAAAATATTTTTAACAGAACAATTACATATACCGCTTGATCTCTCATCTGGGTTTTCTCTTGCGTCCATAAATGATTTATCATTCAAAATATTCTAATTAATTCTTTTTAATAATTGGTACTTCATCTCCTCAGTTTTAGATAAAATATTTAGGCACTTGAGCACAGAAAACGCTGAGAAAAATGAATATTATTATCCTATAAGCAAGTTTTACATGTGCATGTGCCTGACATGCAGATATATTTGCATTATTTTTTTTTATTTTTAATTTTGCAGTACTTTGCGGGACAAATTTGTAAATGAGGGACATTTCGCGGGACAGTTTATGACGCGGGACCGGCATGTCAAATGCGGAACTGTCCCGCCAAATGCGCGACGGATGGTCACTATACTTATGTACATGGGTTTTCCTGCCTCCATTGGTAGACACATGACATTATACATGTACACGTCACCACGAGCATGTTGATCGACAATGTAAATCAGCAATGTTGATCAGCATGCTTTAAAATTCGTGTCATTACGAGTGTCAACGCATTATAAGTACATGGCGCTCACATCCCAGGATAGACTACGGCATTTACAGTACTGTATAATACATTGACGATCACACGACTTGACAGACTTAAGACCAAACTTGACGTCATCTTAGACTCATCTCGACGTCAGCGAGTCAACGCATTTACCCTTTGGTGTGACCGTCTAAGAAACAATATAACGATTTGCTATTTTTAATTTATTTTTGACAAACGCGCAATAACGTCAACAACACACACTTTGTCACAATTTTAAGCCCTTTTGATAAATATGCGTGTTCAGAATAGAGTAGATTTTTTATCCTACTTACTTACTTTACTTTTGATGGCGCTCACAGCCCATGATGGGCTTCGGCCTCAACTAGCAAGCCCCTCCAGCGAGCTCTGTCCCTAGCTAGCCGCTTCCAGTTGCGCACACCGAGTGCTTTGATGTCGTCATTCACTTGTTTGCGCCACCTGTTACGGGTTCTTCCTCTGCTGCGTACCCTATCGGGGTTGGATTCGAAGACTCGTCGGGCAGGTGCGTTGCTGTCCATACGCTCCACGTGCCCCAGCCATCTCAGCCGCTGTATTTTCAGCTTTTTGACCAGGTCAACGTCGCTGTATAGCCCGTATAGCTCATCTTTGAATCTACTCCTCCATACTCCTTCGATAGACACCGGACCGAAAATCACATGAAGAATCTTCCTCTCAAAGCACCTTAGCAGATTTTTTTCCGAATCTTTCAGTGTCCATGCTTCTGACCCATAAAGCAGGACCGGGATGATTAGGGTCTTGTATAAAGTCTCCTTGGTTCTCTGAGAGAGGGCCTTACTACTTAAATGCCTTCTTAGACCGAAGAAACAGCGGTTGGCAAGAGTAATTCTTCGCTTGACCGCTGCACTGCTGTCGTTCTGCGATGTAATAGTGGAGCCCAGGTAGACAAAGTCTTTGACAACTTCGAAGTTATATCTGTCCATCGTGATATTTTGCCCGAGTCGACGATGTTGAGATTCCTCTCTCGATGACAGCATATACTTCGTCTTGTCCTCATTAACCGCCAATCCCATTTTAGCCGCCTCCGATTCAATGCTCGCAAATGCCCCTGCCACAGCTCGCTTCGTTCTGCCGACAATGTCTATGTCATCCGCATATGCAAGCAATTGAACGGACTTTTGATAGATTGTACCGCTGGTGTTGACATGTGCGTTGCGTACAATGGCTTCAAGAACGACGTTGAATAGGTTGCATGATAACGCGTCGCCTTGCCTCAATCCTTTCTCAACATCAAATGAATCGGTGGTGTTCTTACCAATTTTGACGGGATTTCTCCATCGTTATCCTGCACAGGCGGACGAGTTTGGCAGGGATGCCGAGACTCGATATGGCTCTGTATAATTCGTACCTTTTTAACGCTATCATACGCGACTTTAAAATCGATAAAAAGGTGGTGTGTATCGATCTGGAATTCCCGGGATTTTTCTAAAATCTGTCGGAGTGTGAACATTTGATCGACGGTTGACTTGCCAGGCCTAAAACCACACTGATAGGTGCCGATCAGATCGTTGATAAAAGGTTTTAAGCGGTCACACAGGATAGCCGACAAGATTTTATAAGTGACGTTTAGCAGACTAATTCCTCTGTAGTTGGTAGATTTCAGAACATCTCCCTTTTTATGGATGGGGCACACTATACCGAGGTTCCATTCATCGGGCTTTCATCCGACCAAATTTTGCAGATGAGCTGGTGTATGCTCCTAGCCAATTCATCTCCCGCTGATTTAAATAGTTCGACTTGTAAGCGATCCGCACCAGCATCCTTGTACGACTTAAGTTTGGAAATCGGCAGCCGCACTTCGGTTAGGTCGGGTGGACGGAACTCTTGGCCATCATCGTCCAAGTTGAATGGAGCATTCTGCCTATTGGCGGCATCTTGGCTGTCTTCGCCATTAAGCAGTATAGAGAAGTGTTCTTTCCAGATCCTCAGCACTGACTGTGGGTCTACTACCATATTCCCACTCTCATCTCGGCAGGCTTCCGTTCTAGCCTTGAATCCTTGGGTGGATCGCTTCACCCTCTGATAAAATTTTCGAACATCTCCCCTACCGCTACAACCCTCAATAGACTCTACCGCCCGCTTCTCGTGCTCTCTCTTTTTCCTCCTGAGAAGTCGGCGTTCCTCTTTTCATTTCAGCCCGTAGAGCTCCCGGGCTACTCTCTCAGCAGCTCTTATTCGAGTCTGCAGCATTGCCTCTCTAGGCCTCGTCCTTAGCTTCCTCGAACCAGGGGTTTCGTTGTATTCGCCTAGTGAAACCCAGCACATCAGAGGCGGCACTTCTGATGGCTTGTTGACAGTGTTCGCACTGGTCCTCTGCACTTGGTGCTGGTGGCGGACCTCCTGAGAGATTAAGAGTTACGTGGTCTGCAAAAGTTCTGGCGGTCTCTTGCGATTTAAGCTTCTCGACATCGAATCTTTTCACAGCATCTGCTCTGCGTTGTCGCATCATGGATATCCGCATACGTAGTCTAGCTACCACCAGGTAGTGATCCGAGTCAATGTTGGCCCCTCGGAACGTTCGGACGTCCAAGACTCTGGAAGCATGTCTCGCGTCTATCGCAACGTGGTCGATTTGGTTGACGGTTAGTTGATCACGCGACCGCCAAGTCCCCTTGTGTATATTAAGGTCTGGGAAGTAGGTGCTTGAGATGATGACATTTCGCCCCGCCGCAAAGTCTGCCAGCCTGTGTCCGTTGCCGGAAGTTTCGTCGTGTAGGCTGTGTCCTCCGACTATCGAACCATAATGCCCCCCTTTCCGAATTTAGCGTTGAAGTCACCAAGAATGATCTTCACGTCGTACTTCGGGCACATATCATACGTTGTCTCCAGGAGATCGTAGAACGCTTCTTTGGTTGAGTCCTCTCTCCTTTCATGGGGGGCGTGAACACAGATCAGCGTAATGTTCTTAAATTTGCCTTTGATGCGGATTGTGAATAGGCGCTCGCTTAAACTTTGGAAGCCCAAGACTTCTTGTCTAAGTCTTCCCCTTATCACAAAACCACAACCAAAGAGCCGCTGACCCTGTTCCTTCAAGCACCCGCCGTAGTAGATGTCACACGATTTCAGTCTCTGTATGCCCTCTCCCATTGCACTTCCTGGATGGCTGTTAGCTGTCAGCCTTTAGCCTGTCCAGGTTCTCCACTAATTGTTCGGCTGCAAGTGTTCTGTATAAGGACAGGACGTTCCACGTGCAGATCCGAAATTCATTGTCCTTGTTTCGATTGCTGGGGTCGTCAACTTTAAAATCATCCATATCCGAGGCTTGTTGTTGTTTCGGAACAACTTTTTTTTACGTGGTAGGGAAGTTACCCCGACGCACAACCCCCGACCCGGAGGACCAGACCCTTCGTATAACTCCAAGGGTAGGGAGCCGGATAAACCGCTCCTTATAGGCCTGAGCTACAAATATGTCGTAGTAGCCCCATATTAGGTAGTTCAACCTAACTGGAACTGTAGACGCCACCGTTGATTCCATCTAGAGAATTCGTCCGCTGCCGACTCTATGAAGGGAGAAGTGTCTTATTGGGAACACGCCTCCCCCCTCTCTCGTTGGCTGTCCCCAACAGCTTTCCACGGGGATTTAAGCCCCATCTCCAGCTGAGGTCCTAGACACCCCTAAAGCAGAACTAATAAAAGCTGAACGTGTCCAGTAACAAACTTGAGAGCAAATTGGTTGCGTGCCGTCTTCGTCACGGCATATTCACGTATTGGAAATTGAGAAGAGTTTCCTTATGTTCATATTCCCGTGTGAAAGTTTGACCGTGTGGTCATGTAACTGTATGAAGTGTGGCCATCTGACCATGTGATAAAAATGGGTTTTCTTGTTCTTCTGAAAATACCCAGAAAATATACAAATCTACTTGTGACTCTCTGCGGTATCAACGAAGATTAACGGGGTTTGCCTAAGTACCACATTCATATGTTGCAGGTACCTAATTATTTTTTTTTTTCAAATGCCAAAGAGTTTCTTTTGACCCCCAGCCCACCGCTGCCCCAAGTAAATGGCTTTTTGCAGGACAAATCAAGAGTGGAACTGGGACTGAATCCAGCAGAGTGTCTTTTCAACACGAAACCAAAGACAACCATATTCAAAAAAAAAAAAGGAAGATAAAACCATCACTAGCACAAAACGAATGTGATTTCAATTAAGAGCCTCCTTTTTTGTTTTTTGAAAACAAATCCTTCCGATTAAGTTCTGAAGATTTTCAAACAAAACAAAATTGTCAACCAATTTACATAAATTCTATGCATCATTATATAGAAGACACATCCTTATTACATTTTAACCTAAAAACCAATGGTTTGCGACATCCGTTTCGATGTTTTTAAGGATCAAATTTTAATCTATTTCTTGTGAAAGAGCTTAAACTGTTTTCTCCAAACATTCTTCGCCCTCTTTCATTAACCGAAAACTTTTTCACGCCTACCGGCGCCGACAAAAAGTTATCATTTAAAACTTTCGTTAGGCATAGCAATTTTCTTCTTATATTGTCTTTGGGTGTTTTCTTTTTAATTTAAGTAATGAACTTTCATCGGATCGGATTTGAGTTTATAGAAACACTTTTTTTTCGTTTCGTCTTATTTTGTATATTCTATATAGATAAGTCATGTCGTACAGAAGTAAGACAAGACTTCTCACTTTGGAGGGCAACACAAAAAAATAATAAAATATATAAGTAAAAAATTTCCATTTATTATATCTGTTTGTACACTCACACACTTATTTTTCTTGATAGAATTGAGAAAAAAAAAACTAAATTCAACAAACTTAGCTACGCACAAACTAAGAGAACACACAAATAATCTTAAGATATAACATCTTTACAACCACACGTCTTAGGCTCTAAATGGATTCAGAACGATATCTTCGAGTTCTTTTTTGTGAATTTTACCAATTCCAGTTGCTGTTGTTGCAGCTTCGGCACGTCCACAGTATTTCAACTGAAATTCAACAGAATGAGTTCATTAGCTTTAGTTTTTGCTTAAATATAAGGGAAGTTATATTTCCCCCCATTCGTTTTTTTTTTTTTATTTATTTTTTTTTACGAAAATAATAATAAAAAAAATGTGTACGATACCTGTTTTCCAATCATGTGCTCAAAACGTGGGCGAACAAAGCTCCAAGCCCCAGCATTTCGTGACTCCTCTTGGCTCCAAATAACAGCTACCGAATAAATAAAAGGGAATTAATAAGAACTTCGGATATAAATAAATTCTTTATCGAAGATGATAGAAAAAAAAAATCAAGAGATATGGTTTTCGGGATATTTAAGGCCCAAAAACCCTAATAAAGTTGAATTTGTAGCTAAGTTTTCTTATTTAGGCAGATTAATTTAGGTATTAGAAAATGTGATTTTGCTTATAATTCTCCTTGCATAAAATATGAACTAAGGGAACAAATATGTCGCAAATACTTGCTTGCATGACAAAAATTGCACTTCAGTGGTTTTAAATGTTCTTAACCAAAAAGAATTTAAAAAGAATCTGAAAACAAAAAATTAGCTTTCCAAAACACAAATCGGGCATTTGCTTTCATTGGTTTGATTTTCATTAGCATTGGGTATCAGTCATTTTTTACCTCTGATATACATAGGTACTATAGGGCAAGTTAAGGATTCGTGTAAAAAATCGAACTCGAGACGATAATTTTCCCTGACATTACGATGATAGGGAACGCGAAAAAAGTGGGAACGGCAATTCTGTCTCTCTATCTTTATCTGTCGGTCTGTCTGTCTCTCTGTACCTCGACCGGCAGTCTTAATCACTAAAGCGGTTTTTTTTTCAAACTTTGGGCGTAAGGTTATTTTTTAATTCCCTAGAGTGGAAATTGAAATTTTTTTTTCGCTTAAAAAATAACGGTATTTGCAATACAACTGTTATGAAAAAGGTAATTTACCTCAAAAACGGCTCTAACGGTTTTGATAAAAAAAATTTGAATTACTATTTAGGGTATGATCAATATTTTGATAAACCAATAACGGTTATTAACGGTACCTGTCATAGAACCAAATCTAATTTCTCGTTTACCGGCTCAACCGATTTCAACCAAAATTTTTAGCCAGAGGTGCTCCACAATTTCAACAATTTTGTTTTTTTTTTGTAAAAATAATTTTTGGATTTTAAAAAAATATTGAAATTTATTGTTTGAAAATTCAATATCTTTAAAACGATTTTGTGAATATTTTTTAAATTTTATGAAAAATTCTATCTTAATAAATACTAAAAGTTGTCGAAAAAAAAAAATCAATAAATGATGTATTTTTAAGAAAACCGCTCTAACGATTTTTGATTTTTTTTTCTTATAAATTGATATTTATCAAACAAATCATATGGCAAACTTTTTTTTTTTGATATTTAAATCCTAAGTGGACTTTAGGTCTATGTTAGACGCGACGTTTCGAACGTGGTTAGCCATTCAAATAAAATATGTACAGTAAATAATAATAATAATTTATAATAAGAAGATGGAGAAATTTAAATATTAAAATATTACAATAAATTTGCTGCGAATGGTTCACTCCAATTTCATGTTGGTTTAGGAAAGTCTTAATTCACAATTTTGTTTTTATTTTTTCAATTTAGGCCGAACGACTATAAGTGTTTTTGAGTTTATTTCAAATGCTTAAGTCTTCAAATTGATTTGTCCCACGTTGGGCGCCAATTAAAATCTTTTAAAACTCATAACTACCTCTTGCGGTTAAGGTATTGCGTTTTTTGTGATTTTCTTTATCCTTAGAAAAAGCATAAAAAATAGCTTCATAAGAATCCATTTACATGAAGCATGGCAGTTTTACAGCTCTGAAAGTAGTTGATTTACTTTTTTATTTGTGAACAATTTCACAAACGGAGTTACCTGCTTTTAACCTAAGCCAACGATTTAAGAAACATGTTTCAAGTATACTATCTTAAAATATTACTGTGTAAAATAGGTTGGCCCACGTTGGGCGCCAGTTACATTGTTTTTAATGTATTACTCATACTCAGCTCTTGCCTATAAAGGATTATGATGTTCCTAACCCTTAAACAAAATTATAGAAGAATAGCCGCTAAAAGAATTTAATTATAGGAATGGATGCTTGCAGCTGTCCCAATTTATTAATTTTTGTCGGTAAAAATATGCAAAAATGGAGACATCTACTTGTTTTCCAGTCTGAGCCGACGATAGTTAACACATTCCAAGTTTAATATGTAGATTTAAGTGTGTGAAAAGTGATTTGTCCTACGTTGGGCGCCAATTAAATGTTTTTTTTTTTTAAATCAAAACTACTGCTTGCTGTTAAAGTATTTTTATTTTCGTCATTTTCTTAATCGTTTGACAAAATTGTCAAAATTGTGAGAAAGTTATTACTTAAAAATCCATCCATTACACATGACAGATTGTTAAAAATTACAATAAAATGGAATAACCAGTTTTTCAATGCAAGCTCATTATTGGGAAAACATGTTCCTAGATGAAGATTTCAGTGTGTAAAATGCTTTGTTTTTTCTAAGGCCGAAAGTCATAAGTGTAAAGTATTATAATGTTTAACTCAGAGTGGCCACCCAGAGCCAGTAAGTTAGTTGAAAGTTATGGATAAGTATAGCTAGTTTTTATGAATTTTTGTCTCGCTTTGTATATTATAATTATAATCTCATAGTTATAATTAAATCGAAGAATAAAAATGAATTAAAAAAAAAGCTTTGTGGTATGTTGGGCGCCAATTTAAAGATTCTTAAACTCATTACTCATACTCAGCTCTCGCTGATTACGGATTGCGATTTCTCATAATTTTCTTAACTTTAAGACAAAATTGTAGACAACAAAAAAAAAATCCTAAAGAATATATTTTAAAACATGGGAATTTGGAGCTGTCACAGTTGACATACTGTTTTTTTTTGGTAAAAATATCAATAAATTTCACAAAATGGAGTTACTTGATTTGATATCTAAGCGGACGATTCGATTGGACACGCATTATGTTTCAAGTGTTTTGTCTCACGTTGGGCGCCAATTTTTTTACTTTTAATCATAGCTACCCAGCTCTTAGACAAAAATCTAAGAAACAATAAATTGTTTGATTGTGAAATGATTTCAAACAAAAATGAATAGGATTAAATAACTTATTTAAAGAATCATGGCGGCTTGCAGCTGTGACAATTGATTTTTTTTTTGAAAAATATTATACCAACAATTTTTCTATCTAAGCCCACATGGCGGCTGGAAACATATTTCAAACTTGTTTAAAGTGGTTTTTCTCATGTTGGACGCCAATTAAAAGACTATTAAATCGCCTCTCAGAAAAAATTCTTAATTCAATTCCAAAACTTATTTCTTTGCAATTAAGGGAAGTAATTGAGTCACAGAACTATGGATTTTATGTTGGTAATTTCTAAGTCAACAAACTTGAGAGGTTATGATTTGTTAGTTTTTGATTCTTTTGGGAGTTATAGAAGTTTTTCTGATTTTATGACCTGGTTCTTTTAATTGGATCTATTCTGCCAAACTACAACCGCTTCTTGCTTTAATAAAAACTTTTAATATCATTCATAGTCTGACAAAGATAACCAGTTAAAAAGACGGTATCCTAAGCTAAAAGAAGAAAATTACCTAATATGTTTTCAACTTAAAATTATCTTAGGAGACCATGTTTTTCGTCTGAAAGGGTTTGATTGTGGATCCCACTTTAGTATTCAAGATATATCGATTTTTATTTTTCTGACAATGACCAAAAATGGTAGAAATTTTTCTATTCTTCAACACTTAAAGGGACAATCGTAGGACGGCATAAAGAACCTTTAAGCAAATATCTATAAGCAACTTACATTTAACATTTTTGTACTTGGCCAGCTCTTCCTGGATCTCGTGCAATGGAAACGGACACAATGTTTCCAATCTTACAATAGCAGTATTCTCAATCTTCTTTTCAACCCGCTCATCGTTTAAAGTGTAATAATGCCTGCCAGAACACAAAATAACTCTATTCACCTTACTCGGCTCAACACTGCCATCCCCTGCAACATCAAATCACATTAAATCACAATTCAACAAGAAATCCTTACTACCCATTTATTCTTACCTAATACATTTTTGAAAAACGTTCCCGGCTCAAAATCAGTGTGCACCGAAGTGGCAGCTGACAGCCGCAGGAGGGTTTTTGGTGCCACTACTATAAGTGGCTTTCGAAAATTCCTAACAATTTGTCTCCGTAGTAGATGATAGTATTGGGCCGGTGTGGTTGGATTTGCAATGTGCACATTCACATCATCGCCATCCGGACTGGTCTCCTTAGAATCGGTCAATTGCAAGAATCTCTCTATGCGGCAACTACTATGCTCGGAGGCAGCACCATCGTAGCCATGTGGCAGAAGGACTACAAGTCCATTCGAGTCCATCCATTTGGCTGCAAAATCGATGACAAAGAGCAAAGGTTACATAAATGAATTACAATTATCTTTATCTGCGTACTTACTCTCGCCTGTGAAAATGAAGTTATCGAAAATGATTTGAGCACCATTGGCAAAATCCCCAAACTGGGCCTCCCATATGATCAAATTATGCGGGCTATCTATGGCCATGCCATACTCGAAGCCTAGCACTGCTTCTTCAGAAAGGATACTATGCGCCACTTCCAACTTGCCGCCCAGCCCATGATCCATGCTATTGAGAGGCAGGAACATTTCGTTGGTTTTCTGGTCGACCAGCATAACATGACGATGGGAGAATGTTCCCCGACCAACATCCTCGCCACTTATCCGAACATTGCGTCCCTGGTACATAAGGCTACCAATCGCAAGGGCTTCGGCCGTTGCCCAATCAATTTTTTGGCCTGAACTTAATTTCCTCAACCTCCCCTCGACATGGGTTTTTAGTAAATGTGGGTGTATATTCTATGAAGAGAGAGAAGTAGAGAAATGAATCGATTTATGGGATTACCATGGAATTGTATTTCAAAATATGTATATAGAACCTACAAAGCCGTCTGGATACTGGACACTTCTGGTGCCAACATAATGAAGCAGCGAATAATCCAGGCCAGTGTCCCAGTAGGTTATTGCATTGGGTGCTGATTCCAAACCACTCCATTGCCTTTGGAAATACGTTGGTTCGGGTTGGTAGGAGTCCACGTTGGCCAGCTCATCGTTCAGATAGTTCATAAAATTGCTCCTCATTTCGTTGGCTTCGTTCGAACTTAAAATCTCTGCACTGGCCAACTGCTCAGCGTAGATATCTGGAACGGATCTGTGTGGGAGTTTTATGCGTTTTCACTTAACTAAATTTCCTACTTGCGATTTTGTATGACCGAGTACAGGGCTGGATTGGTGAATGTTGGGTCATCGAGCTCGTTGTGTCCCCAACGGCGGAAACAATTCATATCGACAAATACGTCTTTGCGGAATTTTCGTTGGTATTGAAAGGCCAGCTCTGTTACAATAGCAACCTGCTCGGGTTTATCACCGTTAACGTGAAATACTGGTGCCTGTATGGTTTTTGCCAAATCGGTTGCGTATTCGGTAGAGCGGGCCTTATCAGCTGGTGTTGTGAAACCAACTTGATTGTTGACAACCATGTGAATGCTTCCACCTACTTCAAAATGTGGCACATAAGCCATATTTAGACATTCTTGGTTGACACCTTGACCGGGTAAAGCAGCATCTCCATGAAGAATTACATTAAGGACGGCTGTTGAGAAGGGCTTTTCGGACTCATCTCCGAATGCACCATCGCCAATCGATTGTTGTTTGGATCTTGTTTTGCCCATTGAGACTGGATTAGCTGCCTGAAATAAAATAAAATTACTTAATTTAGTTCTGCTTTGCCATTTTAAAAACCTGAAATAGAATCACTTTTTTTTTGTCCTTTAAAAATGGACTAGAAACCCAACAAACAATTTAAAACTTTATAAAGTTTTTGAATTTTTGCATTTTCGTCTCTTTAAAAATTGTAGTTTATAAAACAAATTCTAGTATTGTGTAATCTTTTGAGTTAACATCCTTAATATAACTAAATCTATTTATCTCGACTTCAACTTCAACTTCACGACTTCTTGACTTCTTGACTTAACGGCTTCATGACTTCTTCATCTCGACTTCACGACTTCATGAAGTCATGACTTCACGACTCCACGACTTCACACCTTCAAGACTTAAAGACTTCACGACTCCACAAATTCATGAATTCCCGGTTCACCCGTCAAGACTTCACGACTTCATGACTTCTCAACTTCACGACTTTACGATTTCAGACATATACACCTTCACCACTCCACGACTTCACGACTTCAAGACTTCATGACTACACAATTTCATGAATTCCCGACTTCACGACTGCACGACTTTACGATTTCAGACATATACACCTTCACCACTCCACGACTTCACGACTTCAAGACTTCACGACTACACAATTTCATGACTTCCCGACTTCACGACTGCACCCTTCACGACTTCACACCTTCACAACTCGATGACTTCTCGACTTCACGGCTTCATAACTTCACGACTTCACGAATTAACTGTTTCATGACTTTACGAAGTCATGACTTCACGACAAAATGACCCCACGACTGCAAGACTTCACGACTGCATGACTTCACGGTTTCATGACTTAATATTAATATTAATATTCATTGAAGTTGTGTCGTGGCGGAAACCATAACGAATTCGTTAAGTTTTTTAAGTTTCTAAATATAAACCTCTTTCAATTAACAAAATAAACAGGAAGCTCTCAAGCTTTTTTCGCTGTACTCTTACTTTATTCTTTGTCTGTGGGTCTCTTATAAATTGATGAATATACTTACTGGTTTAGTCGTCCTTTGAAGCAACTTATTTTTATAATATATTCAGATCTTTAAATACATACCTCTAAATGAGATGGATTTCTTAAGATGCTAACCCGAATTTTCTTCCCCCCAATATCCAACTCTTCAGCAGCATCTTCGTTTTCAACAGAGAAAAATTCATAGAAAAATAAGAAAGTAATGAAATAATTAAAATTAAGAAAACTTTTCACTTCTTCGTGAACTTCAAAAACTAAAAACTTACGAAAATGACTAACAACGTCACTCATTGCATTTACACCATCGGCAAACTCCGACTCGCCTTTGAATTTTCGAAAAACTTTTGCCGGTCGCAAGTTCAACATTGTTGTCAGCAAATTTCCCCGACCACGATGGGGCATAGCAACAACGATATGCTGGAGCTCCTCTGCGGAAGTGATGGAATTTTATTAACATTGAGATATGGACAAAGGCAAAGGCAAAGGCAAACACAACAAAAACACTCACCTTCAACACCACTCGCAAATAACTGCCAAAAGAAAGCTAAAAGGCTTTCGGCACCTTCACCGCCATACCGCTTGACGGTGGGAAACTTCGTTGCCAGAAAGTTGTCCCATGCCTGAGATTTGATAAGGAGTTCTGCTATTTTTCTCCGCCCCTCTGTGCTGACACTTTGTTTTCTTAGTTTTTCGAAATTCTCCGCAAGCCATTCGCGTTCTTCCTGGTTCTACATATATGTACGTATTTCATTCAGGACATAGCACCAAAGGAAACAAGGAAAAAAAAAAACATCATGGATTGAAAAGAGTGATTCAACTTTAAAGGACTCATCGCCACATACTTCGATATAAGCAAACTCAGCGCTAGCTCCGGAGTTACAAAAAATATCGTTAAGGATTTTTTGAAGCTCTTTCACAGTTGTAGAGTCAGCAGCGCCTGAGATATTCAATATTC
Organism: Melangyna quadrimaculata; assembly: GCA_949320155.1. Lineage (NCBI taxonomy): Eukaryota > Metazoa > Arthropoda > Insecta > Diptera > Syrphidae > Melangyna > Melangyna quadrimaculata. The sequence goes on from OX439483.1 coordinate 443,692,564, forward strand.
CCCGCGGTGTTATTCTGTCGTCAGATGTAAGTCCGTAGTACTCCGGTGTTAGTTCATCCATTGAACTTAAAAAGGGCTAACGGTGATTTCTACTTTGGAACTCTTATAGTGTAGATATAAAATTACCTTAAGTTTGGTTGGAATGCCACAGGATTTATTGATGCCAATTTGTGTCCATGCTTCCTGTAAGCCTCTACCCAACGGAAGGCATTGGGCTGCGAGTTTCTCGATTGAAGGATATCCTCTGATACTGTAGAAGGAAGGAATTAGGATTATATAAGTTGTTGGAATATAGCACGCGCACTTATCTAATTTCTTATGGTTTATAGAGACTTGGTTATGGCAGAAACAAATGTTTGTTGATTGCTAAACCGACCAAATATAAATATAATCTTCTGGAAAAGTTATTATTATTATCAGTGATATGAATAGGGTGCATAAATTAAATTATTGACGAATAATTATTGCCTATGCATCATTGTCTTGGGGTTGTGATTTTATTAGAAAAGTTGATCTGCTTGAATATTTTCGAAATTATTCTTGATAAATTGAATCGAATTCATATCACTTTTGCTGGTGGTGCTGTGAGCTCCAAGTGCGAGTGATTGATATGGATTACATATAGGCTTATGAAATTACGTTCTTATTTCATCAAAATTGACAAGTATTGATTTTGTGGCTTTTTGTATACTCTCTAGGGATGTTTTTCTACCGATATAGCTAAATCCTATAACTTTGTCTGTCTGTCTTTCTGTTTGTCTTTGTGTGTTTTATAGCTTGAGGTTAAAATTAATTTTAGGTCTTACTTTTGGTAAATACATTTTGTTGAATTTACGGCAAATCTGATACTAGTGAGTCGAATTAATTGAAATAATTCAAATGGATTTTGTTATGATTACAAATTTTTAATTTGTAAGTAATTGCCCTTAAGGGTTTCGTGTCAAAGAAAAATTTGAGGCTTTAATCAAATCTAACATTGAGATGAATGAAAATTTAAAAAAAAATTGTTTTCGTCATGACGTTCGTTTTTCTGCCCGTAGCGTAATGGTTAGTGCGTTGGAGTGTCACGCTGGAGGTCTGTGTTCAAGTTTCAGCCTCATCCACCTAAAAACTAAAAATGTTTTTTTCAGGGTTACTGCCTTTTGCGAGCAATTGCAAATCCTCCAAGAGTATCACTTGTCAAAAAGTGCCTTCTCCTAGCCATTCGAATTCGGCATAAAACTGTAGGGGACCCATTCCTGTCCACACGCCCATACAGGAACGGTTGAGATTTGTAAGTCACTAGGCCTTGGTTCTCCGCGCTGTTTTGCAATAATATTTATTTATTTTTATTTTTAAATTGGGTGGAAAGGGGTTCACCGCTTTTTTTATAAAAAAAAACATCAAAAATTATCAATTCTACTAATGAAAATTTTAACACAAAAGGTAGGTATATAGCCTACCTATGCAAATGAAAACATGTACATACATTTTATCCCGAAGTTCCGCTGGAGTTTGTCAGCATCTTCAGGGGCGTTTATTGTGTTTTAATTTTAAAGCATATTTAAAATTTGTTTAAATTGCACGTCCCTAACATCTAACATCATCAACTTCATTTAGTTTAGTACAACTTCTTAACACAAAACATAAATATCACAGTATGCCAATGTTGTAAATGGAATTTTTATAGCTTATTAAATTTTACACAAAAACGATTCAAACACTTTTTTTTGGCAGAATCCATCGTAATAGCCTCGGACCGCACAGGGGGCAAGTTCGTGCATCCAGTCGTGCATTTTTTCAAGACAAAAATAGTTCTAAGCACTTAAGATTTAATATACACTGCTGTATAAAATTAAAAGAACCAAAAATATTTTTCATTTCTTTTGTTTTTATGTTTTTGAAGAGCTTTATGTCTGTTTAGAAATGAATATCGTAAGGTTTGAAGTTTTTAGTTTCGGAGACAAAAATTTCCCAATTTTTTGAAAGAATCCACCTTTTGAGAAAATATTTTCAGATAAACCAACACATCAATCTTTTTGTTTCTAAACTTTGATTTAATATTTTCTTTGGCCTTTCTGAGTCAAGATTTTGGTAAGATATCTGACATTGAAAGAAAAAATGTTTTGCTTTGAAAATTGTTGGGATATATTTTTTGATTTTAAATCATAAGTAAAAACTTATTTATAGTTCATAAAAAATTATTTGAAAATTCCAAATTTTAAAGAAAGAATAAATTTTTAAAACTGGACTCTCATCACGAACCTTTTCTGAAGACTATCGTCCAGACGATACCTAGAAACGATAGACTACAAAATGTTATGGTACGAAGTGCTTTTTATTTTTAATATTCAGAGCCCTTTTCAACTTCTAGTCAAACTTAAAAAAGCAACAAAATGACTCTAGAACTTTTATTTTTTTTAATATATAAACATAATGAAGAAACGAAGAATAATTTAGCTAGGCCTAGATGATAATTTTAGCATTTTTTCTCTTAGTTTTTGTAAGAAAAATTGTTAATGTTTTGAAAAGTAAAAGTTTTAAGACCTATTTTTTAAATTTTGATTTTGATAAAATCATTGAATATTATCTTTAGGGTGTCCAGTAAATAATGGATAACCCTAGAATGCCTCATAGAGGACTTTATGACTGTACTGAAAACTAATAAAAAAAGTTCTATCCCAACCACAAGAAAAGATATGTGCATTTTTTTGTCCAGTGCATTATTTTTTGCGTTAGTTTACGTTTTTGAATACCACGACTACAAGTGAATGAATTTCACCGTTTTCTTTTTGTAGCAATATTTAACATTGTTTGTGCCAAAACATTAGAAGACGAAAATTGTAATAACTGTTGGAATTCTTACATAACAACATTATTTAACTATGATTTTCGATGTAAAATTTGAAAGAAAATAATTTTTGAAAAAGTAAAATCATTTGTGGTATGAAAAAATGCATGAGTACCTAAGTGGCCAACTACTTTTAAAATATACGTTTTGAATGCAGATAGCAAAATGCTATAATTGGTTATTGTATCTAAAACCAACAGCAAGTTATTTGTAAAAATCTGCAATACTAGAGCCAATTTAGCGAAAACAAAACTTTTCAAAATTAGCATCGTAAACGTGAAAATAAATCCAATTCGTTGAACATGGTAGATTTTTGATTGATTGCCTGTTTTTATAATGTTGTCCTAATGAAAAATCCAAGCTTTTAACTTTTAGGGCCGAATGAAACATTACCAAAAATGTTAACAAAGTGCAAAAAAATGGCTACATTTTCGAGCTTGTTTTGAATTATAACTCGTCAATTGGACTTTTACAAAACCAACAAATATTTTGGTAGTGTTTATTACCAAATTAATTTTCTTATAAGAGGTGCATTAAATAAATCAAATACAGCAAGCGGATCAGCTTCTCAGAGGAGGCATGGAATCTTGTGGAAGCCTCTGCATGACAAATATGCCAGATATACAGGCAGATGGATATGAGATTTATGACCACCCCGTTCACCTAAATCGCGTTGATTATTTTATTAAATTACTAGATTCTGAGCGAAACTTAACAAGATTATTATTAGATTTTCTTTCATTTTTAGGTGCAGAACCTGTATTAGAATGGGTGGAAAACAGTTTGAGCATTTGCTTTAAGTTAAGAAAAAAATATCTATTTTTGTTTTCTAACTAAGCGATCAAGTGATTGAAAGTTGGCTCAAAACTCAAAAGACTATTTCTTTGAAGAAAAGAACAAATAAACTAAAAGCAACTGCGAAAATAATTTATGGTTTTGTTAGGGCCCAAAAGACCAGGGCCAGGGGCCTATTTCACAGCTACCACATCGGCTACATCAATTTTTACAACAGGATTCTACGACAACACCAGTTATATTTCCGTTAAAATTTTCTGTTCCACAAATTCAATTGGAAGTGTTGAATGTGAGGAACTGGAAAATGAAGGTAGGTAGGTAGGTAGAAATGGCGGCCACAGGCAGTCTAGCCCATAGCCCAATTAGCGCTATAGTGCGCCGTTTTGATACCATAACTCGTTTGAACCTGTGGATGGAATTGAAGAGAGAAAATATGGTCATATCCTCAGGATATCGTCCCTTTTTATTTAGTTTAAAATAGGAATTTGATGTAGCTTTTAGCACAATCATCAGAAAGTGGATCACTCACTCAACCAGATCAGCACCCGCACCCGCACCATCCACAGTTAGCCCACTAGGCAGTTCGTTGGCTGGCACTGGAGCGTCCACTGATCTGATTGGATGATCATCCGGCCGCTGTGCACCACAAACCCCCACCAGAACCCTAGTCCACTATCTTGTGATCATAGGGAATCGACGGAAGGTATAATGCAGAAGTAGCCGAAGTTTGTCCTCGAGCCATTTCGTCGCATTGAGAAAAGAAATCAAGTCTTTGATCATCATTTCCGAAAGTTCGTTAATGTCATCAAAGAACACTCTTCCGAGTGACTGTTTTCTAGCTTTGGAACTACTGTTTCCTTTTCCTGCTGGTCCTCACAGCTCTGACAGTGAGTATTGTGAGGAATGCCTAGCTTCGCTGCATGCTCTCCTATTGGCCAGTGTCCGCTACAGGTTGCAACTACCCTGGCTATGTCTTGCCTTGGTCTGCGTCAATTGTTCGGTTCTTGTCATGGGTGGGCCAAATCTTCCTAGATATAATACAGTTTGATAAACTGCTCCACCTACGGTTTGCTTTAGTTAGATAAATTGAGAGAATGTTGCCCTTCATAACTCCAAGCGGAATGTTGACTCTTTCCGCAAGTGAGCCATGAAGGGCTGAACCTTGCCTGGCCAGCTCGTCAGCCCGTTCATTGCCCTCAATGCCACTGTGACCCGGGACCCGGATAAGAGTGACATTGAGGTCAGTGTTCAGACCCGCAAGCTCATTCCGGCATTGCTGGACTAGTTTGGAGGATGCTGTAGCTGAATTAATGGCTTTAACAGCCACTTGGCTGTCTGTAATAATAGCTGCATTACGGTTTTAATTTGGATCTGCTTTTAGTAATTTGCAAGCTTCCCTGATTGCCAGCAATTCAGCTTGAAAGACGCTAGCAAGGTCAGGTAGCCGAAAGGACCGAAAGGAAAATGTAACTGAAATATAATTGTTGTCGCTGTAGGACGCTGTTGTAAAAATTGATGTAGCTGATGTAGTAGCTGTGAAAAAGGCACCAGGTATAATTCAAAACAAGCTTAAAAATGTAGCCATTTTTTGCACTTTGTTGACTTTTTTGGTAATGTTGCAATCAGCCCTAAAAGATAGAAGATTGGATTTATGACTAGGATACCATCATAAAAACAAGCAGTCAATAAAAAGTGTACCATATTGAACGCATGATATTTTTTTTCACGATTAATTTGCTAATTTTGAAAACTTTTGTTTTAGCTAAATTGGCTCTAGTATTGCAGATTTTTACAAATAACTTGCTATTGGTTTTAGATACAATAATAAATTATTGCCTTATTGCCTTATACTTTTAGTAATTTTCTTAAAACCTACCCTACTTTACCTAATGAATCTAGTGTTTTTTTTTTATATTATGCGCGTACTAAAGGGGTTTTGACTACCCTTAATATGATTGAAAACATTAGGGGCGTAAGGAAAATAGGGAAGGATTTGAAAGGTTTAGTAAGCACAAACACTTAAGAAGTCTCCCATTTGTCACAATTGCTCCAGTTAGTTTCATAAGTACGGGGGGGGGGGGAAATTCTAGATCCAGGAGGTATCACAAGACAAGTGTGAAGTTGGAAGATCAACTAGAGTATTGGGACTAACACCTCGAATATGCGGTTCATCAGAATTTAAGTGAATCTAATAGAGTGACCTGTTAACTCCAGAGTAAAGGTGCCAGGGTGCATAATGTATCTCCATAACCATACGCATTCTAGAATAAGGCTTCAAAATTTCGTTTAATTTGCATTTTAAGAACAGGCTAGGTTAAAAATTTTGAAGTCTCTATTTATAATATAATTTACTTCACAGTAAAGTAAGAAAGAAAGTATGAAATTTATTTCAAATTTAGAATTGTAAATTAGGAGCTTCACTGCAAATTCCTACAATGCTTGGTTGTCGAGATACACTAACCTACTGATTTCACTGTATAGTTAGCAGGTCATTGGATTACAACCACATTTTGAAGGTCTGACAAAAAAACTACAAACTACTGTGTTATTCCTATTGTCCTGCCCACTACACAAGCATCTTAGGCTTACCACGCACAAGCAGCTTTTATCGAAACTAAATATTTCGATCACTAATAGTAATCTGATGACAGCACACCAAGAATCGAATTGATTTTTCACTCAGTAACCTCTATAGCAAGATTTTTGTATTACTCTGTAATTTTGTATAAAGTAACTATCTCGGTTTAAAATTAGTAACTAAGGTTCGTACACGTCGTCGTCGAAAATCTAACCGGCAAACTCATTTGGGGTGATCGTTTAGCTAGTGTCAAAATAATTGAGTTATCTGCAAAATCTTATCAATGAAACACAGATGAATTTAACTATTTAATTCACCCAAGAAAGTATTAAAATATTAATGCTTGAAAACCTATAACTATTTAAATTACAAGTTAAAATGACATACAAATGGAAATTCATAATAAAGTGTGCTTGCAAACTGAACGTATTGTAAAATTGTATTGTTGGTGACATTGACATGACAACATAGTTTTCGTTAATAGTAGATGTTGATAAAGATTTGATACTCAACGAGAATTGGCGGTTTATTTCTAACTTATAAGAGATTTGAATGCGTACATTAATTTTTGATCGACATTTCGGTTAATTTGTGATTTATAAGGTGTTGTTTATTAATGGAGGTGAAACTTTTTTGCTGCACCCAATTGATTACTAAATATTTTCTGCAGTTGCGCAAGCTGTCATAAGTCATTAAGTATGGTGCTATGGGATATGTGACTCATTTTATAGCAACAAAACTGTTTCAATCATTCATAACCTTTGAAGATCCTATCGATATCTAAAACAAACAATTGTATAATTTCTGAAATATTGTTATTACGGCTTACGGGAGGCAAGCGTTGCCGTTGGTTTACCTATCTCATCGCGGCTTAAGTCCGTAAATTAACAAAACCGTTGATCGGTCAAGGGTTTTCTTTTTTAGGTGTAAAAGGACTATTCACATGAGAGCGACCAACTACCGACGAATGAATGAATAAATGTGATTTTAAACAATTTATAAACCTAAATTCTGTGCAAATTGTAAACAAAAAGGTAGAAATATAGCTTTAGTTAATCTTAAGATAATAAAATTAGCTTTTTCATTGCCAAAGTAAGAGAAATTTAAGAAAACAAATTGTTCGTCGCGAATTGCAATCTGATTGTAACGAACTGTCAAACTCAATTCGCATTCCACATACGATCCACACTTCAACGAATAAAATGTTCACACGCGGCTTAACCCAAAAATTTCATTCTAGTCTTTGTTGTGCATCTGTAATAACCGAAACAATGGAAAAAAAGGTAAATATAATTTTAATAAAAACCTTAATTTATATTTTTCAAGCTAAATAATAATAATAATGTAAATAATTCTAGGAATTCGATGAGAGGCTTATTTTCGAGGTAGAGGCGAATCCATGCCTGTATAACAAAGGAGATCGTTCCTATTCCAATCGGAATAAAAAAGAGGTAGGATGGCAAAATATTGCATTAATTTTAAATTCTGATGGTAAAAAATAACATCTTGTTGGTTTTACATTCATTACATTTAATTGTTTGGATTTCAGTGAAAATATGCAAGGAGAGGTGGAAAAACTTAAGAGATACCTTCGCTAAAAATTTCAAGAAGGAGAAGGATGTTCCAAGTGGCTCACAGGCATTCCCAAAGAAGAAACCCTGGCCCTACTTCGAAATTATGAAATTCCTTCTCCCGAATATTGAAGTTCCAAGGAAATTATTAATAATTTAGTCTTTAAACTACTTGCATGTTTTCTTTTTTTTTCTTTACCTATTTCTAGAACTCTTGGCAACATGGTGAGCCAAAACGAAAATTCCTTCGTGGACCTATTTGAAATAGATGAAAACGAGGAGCTACCATGTTCTTCAGATAAGAGAAGATCAATGGATTCAATCCCGGAACCACAAAAAACAAAGAGGCAAAAGAAATCAGAGTCAGATTTTTTGGCGGTATTATCAGAGCTGAAAGAACCCAACTCTCAGCCTCTGGAGAATTTTTTTTTGTCTTTAGCTCAATGAGCAAACTCCTGGAGCCGTAAAAAACAAACAGAGCACGAAATGAAGACATTGAAATTGTTCCACCAGATCGAATTCCAAGACGATTCATTTTGTGATGTTTGTTACATTATTTGTCATTTTTTTTTGTTTTGATGCGTTACATCCAAGAAACATTTTCAAGTTTTTTTTGTATGCTTTTAACTTATTATAATAAAATAAGTTGTATGAAGTGCCTTTTATACATAGATATAAGAATACATTTATTTAAATGTAAAAAACGACTGAGCAAGAAGTTCCTTTTCTTTTAAATAATATTTTTGTTGCAATAAATACATTTTTTTCTATGGAATAAACTATGTTATCAATTTCAAACCGAGGTGGAAAGTTATTCTCAAATCTCAACCGTTCGACTGGAGAAATACTAAAACAACCAGCCTACTCAATATTGTTCTAGTATTCAAGTTTTAAATTGTGGTATATCTAGCATTTTTAAGAAATTTCTATCATTTTAAGTAAATTTCTTAGAATTGCCAAATATATCACGCTGCCATTCCGACAGTTCTTGCTTCATTGGGATGAACCAGATGGTTCCGAATCCTAATTAAACTCCTCTAGGTGTTTATGAAAACCATTTTGAAATCGGACAAAGATTCGCAAAAATGTTCATCATGTGTACAACTATGCAAAATTATTGTACATAGCCCCGAAAATAGACTTAACAACTATAATGCATTTAAAATGCAACGAATACAAAAATAGCTTTTAACAAAAGTTGACCATATACTAGGGGAGACTGGGTACGGTTGAAACACAGGACGGCGGTTTAAACAACGCAAATATCTTGCAAACCGTGGGTGGTGGGTGGATGGGTCTCAGAGACGCACGAAGCGGCAACAGCTTAAAAGACGAACTTCAATCTTGCTCGGGTCGTAGCACGCTTCAGTTGTCTACGGGGGCCTTTTTGTTTTTTGACATCCAAAAGTAAGTTTTTTGGTTCGAATGTTTTTCCTATTGCCGTGTTTTCTATTCGTTGGAAAAAGTTAAGTATGTTTTTGTAACCGAATTGAAGAGTATAGAATACAATATGGTTACTATTTTTTCAATGTTCAGTATTGTTACCGACACTATTTATATTTGCTTACCTACAGGAGGGGTTGGGGACGGTTATAATAATGTATCTGGGTACGACAATTGTGTTCTGAAATATTTCGAAATAGTAATTTTATTGGTTTCTGACCAATCAAAATTGAATAAAACTTTTCTTTTAGTTTCTTTTAACTTATTTAATGAAGTAACGTTTTATTTTTAAATTATTTCATTCTTATTGTTTTGTTTTGTTTTTTTTTTTTTTTTTTTGATAAACATTGAAACACTGAAGACTAATAAATATTGTCAAACAATGTCATAGTGTACGTTATAATTAAAAAAAAATCATAAAAATGTATAACTATGTTATATTGTGCACTTTTTACATTTGTTTCAACTGACCCCAACTGTTCAACCGCCCCTGGTATGGGTACGGTTGAAACAAATTGGATTTTTTTTTAAATTTGACGTAAACTTAAAATAGTGCACATACTGTCCATAAAAAAAATAAAAAATAAATCGGGTGGCACAACGGCTCATGAAGAACCAGGGCCTAGTGACTAACAACTCGCAACCATTCCTGTGTGCGCCTTTCGACAGGAATGGAAGGGACCTAAAATTTTATGGCGAACGGCGAGACGAGAAGCACTTATTCGTGACAAGTGATACTCTTGGAAGATTTGTCAATTCCTCGCAAGAGGCAGTAGCCCTGAAAAAAAACTTTTTAGTTTTTAGGTGGACGAGGCTGGGAAGCGATCCCAGACCTCCAGCGTGACAGTCGAACGCACTAACCATTACGCTACGGGCTACTACAATAATACTGTCCATATGTGGATAAAATCATGATCTTTCATTTAACATACTATCAACATCGCTCGGTTTTCAAATGGCAATAATTTGGAAGATATAAGCAAAATTGTTTCAACCGTACCCAGTCTCCCCTATACTACAACTCCCGTACTATTAAGATTGTCAGTCAGAAGTTTCCAAATATTCTTTTTATTTTCAATTGAAATAAACGTAAGAGGTAAACAAAATTGATAATTTTACCGCTTTATCTGGCCAAATTTTAATCGTTCTTAGTACAAACATATAGCTTCAAAAATTTACAACTCAACATACTAATGGACTGCTAAAATGACTTTCTCCCTTATACGTAGCAAATACCTTCTACCTAGAATATTTATCTTAAGGAATCTTAATCAAAAATATGTCGCTTAGTTATATGATATCATCAATATAGTGGCATATCAATGACAATTACTCCAAAACTATAAAAAAAATGCATTAAGCACTAAAAGGGGCAAAACAAAAAATGCAGAAGGATATGAAAGATTTCAATGAAATTAAACATTCGAAGTTTATCAAACATGTAGAGTCCACTTTACCATTCAATCTTAAGAAGGGCTGAAGCTAGAGCTGGTGGGGTCCCGGGGAAAAACCAAATATGGGGACCTATTTCTCAACTATTACCTAAATTTTGGTTAAAGATTTTCAACAAAAAATTCTAAATTTGCTGGTAAACATTATTTACTATTTATAGAAATAAAATGTTAGGTAGGTAGGATTTTTGTCTGGATCTTACAGAAGCAAACTCAACTCATGTCATGCTCCTAGATTTTCAATTGGTGTTAAAGGTAAATTGCTGAGCCTTGTTCCATGTTGCCTCGCAAGTAATGTTCTATTAATTTCAGCTTTAAAAAAGATCCTTCCGCTTTTTCTGTGTTAACAGGAACACTTAAAAACATTATCAGACAAATTTATAAACGTGGAATAGGACTATTCCATGGACTAAGTACAAAATGTTATTAAAAAACAAAATTTCTTCTAAGTGACGTCTACTAAGTTAAACCACCGAACATGGTGGTTTAGCGAAGGAATAAAAATCAGACGTGTCAAACAAACAAAATGATAATAACTTTGACAGAATTATTAGGTGTGTTCGGTAACGTGATCTACTTATTGTAGTAGATTTTCGTTTTGTTTTTATTAATAGGAAATTTTATTCCATGGACTAACTCTTATTCCATGGTTTTGTAAGCTCATGGAATAAAGATGGAATAAGCGTTTTTTATTAATACGGCTGTATAAGAGTGGTTGCTAATTCTTTAATAGATAACTTATGTCATTCAAAAATGTTGGCCTGATAGTAACCAACGAAGCAGAAAAATCAGATAATATTAGAATCAAAACAAATATGACAAATAAGAAAAAATCAACCCTTACTTTTTTTAACAAAATTCACTATAACTTTTAAACCATAGAGCGAAAAAAGTTAATAACATTTTGTAGAAAATTTAATTTTCTACAAAGTTTGCCGTATAACTTTTTTGTATGTGATAAGTACAAGTAGGTACATGTGAAAGTTAAAAAAAAAGATGGAAACATAATGACACTATGTGCAATTGCGCAAAATATGGTTATTGGCTCGTGTACTGATACTCTGTCGAATACCAAAGTCAAAATTTTTCTCGGACCTTTTTCCAAGAGCACCATCTAAATACATAATAGTAGTTCCATCACCTGTCTAGCATAAGTTTTTGCTAACCATGAACATGAACACAAATTTTAAGAATTTTCGCGCAATTCTTTTATTTTATTTTACAAATGAATATTTCATGGGTCACATATTCACAAAACCAAACAACAAATATTGGTGGATACATTTCTGATTGGTGTAATACATCGGCTTATTGAGTTCACTTCACAGTGAGTTTATACATATGTAGGATATAAAGATAGAGAAAATAAAAGTTAGATTTTATCCGTCAATTGGATTTTAGTTGCAATGGCTAGTAGGCGCCGCCCTAGTCGGGGGCCCCGGACCATGGCCCCGGTTACCCTAATGGACGCTACTGCCCTGACCTTAAGTAGGCCTTTTTTTTGCAATATACATACAAAGCCACATTTTTTTAGGAACAACATAGCTAACTTGGTTATTCATATAGATAAAATCAAACTTAAATCAATCTACCATACATCATGCAAAACATATTTACTACTCAAAAACCGATCTCGCATTCAATAAAATAACAATTGATAATAGAGTTCTCAAGTAGGTTTATATTTCAACAGGAATTTCTTATCTCTCAAACGACACGACGCACGGCGACGTTCTATGCGTTTAGTTGAAATGTTCGGATACTATCTAATTAAGATTATATTTATTAACAAAAAGGTAAGTACATACATATATATATAAAATATTTCCATAGATTAAAATTAAATATACCTATCTTCTAAGCAATGCATCAAATAAAAATTCAGGTGGTTACCTTTGAAAACCCTTTTCGATCTAGGTTTGTATCCATAAACGCCTTTTACTGTGTGATAATTTTGATATTTTGCAATTGACAAGCCTCCTCTTTGACAAGCAATCTGTTTAAATACCGCGAACTTCAACATTTTTAATTAATAGGGTTATTTTGTTTACATAAAACAATTCTTATTTATAGCAAATGCTATTTTCTACAGAACTTGTAGCTCAGTTGACCAACGACAGTTCCGTCACAAAAAATACTGAATGGAAAAAAGAAAATTTAATTTTATTTGATAAATATTTATTTTTATAGAGAACTATTCTCTCTGTCTTCTCGTTATCTATCTCTCATCAGTGTTGCCGCAAGCTGAAATGAGAAGTCGCTAGACCAACCTCCAAAAGTCGCTAGATTGGCTGAAATTAGGGGGCCAAAAAGTCGCTAGACAAAAATTGGTAAATAAGTGTTAAGAAAAATTCTCTTTGAATACCTTAAATTAACTTTAGCCATAAATTTACAAAAAAAACTTAGGAATATAATAAATTTAAAACAGACGAATTGCTCAAAGCAGACTCCTGCGGTCACTCGCCTTACACTTTGCATATGTTTTGATGTGTGTGTGCCTGGGTGTAGTGAATTTCAGTATCCAATTTATGGAAATAGAAAATTTCAAATTAACTTAAATGCCAGGAATGAAAAATCACGAGGGCATTTCATAAAAAAAGTAGTATTTGCGTGTCGAAATTCACAAATTCTTACCTTCAAAAGTCGCTAGAAAAATTGCGACATAAAAATATTTTTTGCCGCGGAAGAAATTGAAATGTCGCTAGATCTAGCGACAAATTCGCTAGAACGGCAACCCTGTCTCTCATACATTTATCATTTTTCATAAATCAGCGTTACCGTTGATGAACAAATTTGCGTGTCATATAGTAAGTCACAATAATTATTTAAAATAAAATTGATTTTTTTAAAAACAAGGAAATAATTTATAACTTAATTAGAAAGTTTGTTTATGGTTACTCACATCACATTTTCATTGACTTAGTGATGGAACTGAATTTTGATAGACTTTTCTCTGTGGTGGGTTGTTTGTATTTTTTAAAATTCATAGGTTCCAATTTTTGTAAGCAGTTTAAAATAAAACCAAAACTGGAAACACTTTAATGGCTAACGGTAATGAAATGATTTGGAATGGAAGGTACCTATAAGGTTTTATTCCTAAAACTGCATGAAAATTGTTGTGTCCTTAGAAAAAATCAATCATACAAAATTACATACAAACAAATTGAAAATTTTTTCGAAGTTTTTCTAAAAATTCTGCAGTAAAGTACAGGCTTCCTTTTGCAATACAAACGATGATATTTCATGCTTTTTGAATATGCATTTTTAATTTCAATTTTTTTTTTTTTTTCAAAATTTTATATAAGCCACTTTCTTGAACATTAGACCAATTATGTGTGATTCAGCGATGTATTTGTTTGTTTATACTGTTTTGTGTACGTAAAATAGCTTTTTTTATTTTAATAATTAAAAATATAGTTTTAATAATAGAAAACAAGTTAACAGCTCTTAAATCTAAATAACAAAAAATGACTTATTGAGCAATTTACCTACTGGTTCTGAATGCGAAATAACTAATTAAAAACTATTTTTTTTATTTACTGCTTGGTATTAAAAATCACAGGTATTTTCTGTGTTTTGTCCGAGGCCAGTTTTATATGCAATGAAAAAAATTTCCTGTTTAAATTATAAACAGTCGATGTAGACCTCCCATTTTGACTGCAACTGTGGTAAAAGAATTTTTGTTACTTCGGACACGATCATATCACACCGGCAACGCCAACGATCATAATTGATAACTGAAACTGATAGGCAGAGCGCAGAGCAAACGCATAAAACCAATTAGAACCAGTGCTGTTGTTTCACAAATTCCGAGAATAGCACTTTTCATAAAATTTGGGGAGCCTCGTTTAAAGGCTCTTCCAAACTAATGCGAAAGCGGCGCGGAAATTTGTTAATATCAAAAGGTTTAACTTCATATTGATTTTGATTTACAAAATAAAAAATCATTCATTTAGTTACTTGTTTTAGCTTTCGTTTTGTTAAGTACTGCAACACAAAGGTAGCCTGACTTAGTTTTTAAACCATTATGATTTATGACAGAAGAAGGAGGAGACCCTTCAAGCAAAATCACGGACCCAAATTTCTCGGTTCACTTGGGACTCCAAAAAAAATGAGTGTCTCACACACAATAACAAATTTTCTGTGAACGCATGTAAAAAGAACGAGAATCGAGAGTATTTTTTTTAAGCACCGAGAAATAGAGAGAGTTTAGGCGAAGTATACAATCATTTTGCCTTAATTTCCACCACTTTTTTTTTTAGTTCAGATTTGTAAGTAGCGTGGCGAAGACGGTTGCTATTTTATCTCTTTTTTCTTGTTAAAACTTTGAAAAATTTCCAATCAGAAATGCAAGTTTCTATTTATTAAATGTTAATTTATATTTGTGGAAATATGTCATGTTTATTAGTGCGAAATAGTCTTTAGAAAACCTTTTATAAATGATAAACAAAAAAAAACTCTTGAAATGAAAAAATTCTGTTTGTTTTATTTTTGTGGGCAATGGAGTAACTGGACTAGATGGGAAGTTTTTTTTAATACATTTGGGTTGGGTATGCCCTTAGAAGAAGAAATAGAGGAACTGCCCTTGTTGGAAAAAAGTGAAGCAGTTTTTAAAATGGTGTGAGGTCTCACAAACACAAATGCATTACAGCAGGGACGGAGTGCTCTGTGAAGGCAACTCACTGGGGCGCCATCAGAATAGTCATTTTTGTTATTTTCCGAAGTTGTTTTAGTGGAATGTTCTAAAAAAAAGAAAGAGTACGTGCGTGAAGCAATTTGTCAATCTGAAATGTCAAATCGCTAGTGTGATTTAAAAAAATACAATAAAAAAGTGTTACAAATTAAGATGCATATATATAAAAAAAAACTTTGAGAAGACAAACCTTTTCAAGTGAATAAAATTCCTCTCACAAGTGAGTTTTATTATATTTTTTTCTCAAAGCAAGTGCTGTTAACTGTTTGTATTTATGTAGAATAATTAAATATCGAAGAACAAATTATTTATAATGGATTAAACTTTAACCATGAACCATGAACAACCAAATATGAACTGATAGACACCTTACTGAACAGACAAATTAACATTGAAACATATGAACTAATAAGTTGGCGACGGAACAAACAGATTTTTTATTACTGACTTAAAACGTAAAAAATCGTTTTAATAACAAAAAATAATTTTCTCATAAGAAGGGCGCTTAACAGATAGTTGCGCCTTTCAACCTCCAATATAATCTCATGCACACCTGTTAACAAGAATTTCAGTTTGACATTTCTGGTTCTTAAATTCTAACAAAAAAATTATGTGCACATTTTCAACTAAATTATAATATTCTTGACTTAATTTAAAGTGTAACCCATTCTAAATATATTGTTTAATAGTTCATCAATCTAAAGACAAAAACATTACAGCACTTTTTTTGAGAAAAATATAATAAAATTCTCCTGTGAAAGGAAAAGCTTTTATCCACCTTGTTTTGTTGATTTCCACACCCCTGAACAAAGCACTTCATGTTTTTTTTTAATTTATAAGAAGATCACCACAATGTCTATCTAATGCACTTTAAATTATTTGTTTTTTCAAAGTTAAGTTAAGTTAAGTTAAAACCCAAAATAATATAACAATATATTATTTTGGGTTTTAACTTGTACCAATTTTTTTTTCTTTGTTTTTTATAATCACACGCTAACGATTTGACACTTCTGGCTCTAAAAAATTGCTTCACTCACGTACACTGTATATGTGACAAATACCTCTTCCTCTATTTCTTCTTCTAAGGGTATGCCTCAATTCATTCATTTTTTTTGGAACAGTTTTAGATTCCATTTGGTTTCGGTTCTCCAATACATTCACATAATGGCTGCGTGGTGGTTCTAATTTCTATACTAATTTGAGCCGCAAACCGCAGTTTTTCGACCCGTATATGGTTCCGAATCCGAAGTCGTCCATACGTTGTTTGATACGTTTGCGGACCGAAAACGAGCTCGCTTGCTTGAAGGGGACACACAATCATACAGTATTCATGCAAATTATGTTAAAATTGTAGAAAAACTGGCGTCTGTGATACGTGATACATTGCATACCTTAAGGCAATTTCGAAAATGTTATGGAAAATTAATTTTTGGATTTTGATTTATTGTCAAAAGAGGAATGATTTATAGTGTCTTGTTTTTATTTCGATTAAATTTTTGCATAGCAAATTAGAGCTTCAAAGTCTTCGAATTAAGACATAATGTACATATAAGAAAAAACTAATTTATATTCTCCCCTATAATTTGTAGATGTTGGTTGCTTACTTAGTCCAGTCAAAGAAGAGGAAGACCCAAAATTATTATTTTGTAGGTAAAACAATAGTGCTCTCTGGACTATTTTTTTTATATGGTAGTGGTATAACATATCCAAAGTCCCCAGCCCAGGGCCACGAGCTCCTTTTTTGATTTTTGTGAATATTTGCAAAACAAAGCATATTAGCGGAAAAGTCTATACTACAAAATTAGAGAAAATTAAAAAAAGTTTTGTTAATTTTTTTGTTAGGGTCAGTAACAAATCAAATCTTAACAGTTCGAATCTTAATAAAAATAAAAGTTCGAATCTCTGCCATGGAAAATGTCCGTAGCAAATTTATTGGAATCAAACCGTGCCTCCCATTAGCTCAATGCACTGAAAACGCATATGAGGAAAATAGAAGCCGTGTTTTTTTGCAAGCTCAGGTATTATGGTCTAAAAACAACGACATCTGAACTTAGCAAGGTCATGGAAGCTAAAAAAAAATCACAAGGTATAGCGAAATGCAGAAAATATACCATCACGAAACTTTCAGCTTTGTGCCGTGCGTACAAAATAAAAACTAAATTCATTAAAATAAAAGAAATCTCACATAGAAAATTATTTCTTTCATTAATGTAACAACAAAATGTCAAACAAACAAGGAGAGGAGGACGGAGAAGAATCAGAAAAACAGATAGGGGAGAGGATAAAGAAAGAGATTGAACGAAGTGAGGAGGTAGGTGCAAGAAAAATGAAACGGAATATGAGAGGATGGTGGGATGAAGATGGTGGGAGAAAAAAGAAGAAGTAAGAAAGGAGTTAAGGTGTTGAAGGAAAGGAAGCGGGACGAAGGAAAACTCGATGGAGAAAAAAAGAGAATATCATTCGATGATTGAGAGAAAGAAAAGGGAGGAGCAAAAGGAAATGATAAGAGAAATTGCAGAGGCCAATACTGAAAATAAAGAGTGGGAAATAATAAATAGCGACAGAAAGAAGGGAAAGACGATGGGGGAAGGGATTGAAGAAGAGGAATAGAAAAGCGATTTTATGAGCTTAATTGGAGGGTTAGAAGAAAGAGTAAGAATGGGAAAAGAGGGAACAAGAAGAGCGGAAGACGAGACTGAGATTAGTCATGCAGAGATCAGATTGGTTATTAGAAGACTCAAAGAAGGAAAAGCAATAGGAATATATGATATACCAAATGAGGCGTGGAGATATGGAGGGGAACAAGCTATAGAGGTAGCGTGGGGATTCTGCAAGAAAGTGTGGAGAGGAGACGGATGGCCGGAGGGATGGAAATAGGGGGTGATCGCGCCGATAATAAAGAAGGGGGCAGGAACAAAGGTATAGGAATACAGAGGAGTAACGCTCATGCCATCGCTATACACGGCGGTTTAAGCGAAGAGGTTAGAAGAAGAAGCAGATGAGAACGGGATAATACTCAAACGGATTTCAGAAGAGGAGTAGGAACGATAGACAGCGTATATGTGCTGAACTATGTGGTGAACAGAGAGGTTGCAGAGGAGAGGGGGAAAGCTAGTGGCACTGTTTATAGATTTAAAAGCGGCGTTTGATTCAGTAAACAGGAAAATAATGATGGAAGCGTTGGAGGAAAGACGAGTGAGAGAAGGGCTAAGAGAAAGAGTGGGGGAAGTCTACGAAGAAACGATGAATAGAGTAAAAGCGGCAGGAGTGACGGGGGGAAAATTTTGGACGGGAAAGGGAGTAAGGCAGGGATGCCCGATGAGCCCAATTCTGTTCAACTTATTAACGGCAGATAAAGAAAATTAACTGTGGAAAAGGGAGCTGGGGAGGGGTAAAAGTGAATTGAAGAAGGATTTGCTCACTGGCTTGCGCAGATGATGTGGTGGTAATGGCGAAAAATGAAGAAGAGATGCAAAGTATGATAAGAAGACTGGAGAAGTACTTCGAGAGGAAAAGACTGGAAGTGAACGTTGGAAAGACGAAAGTGATGAGGTTCAGAAAAGGAGGAGGGAGGAACACAACAGTAGACTGGAGATGGAGAGGAAAGAAGATAGAAGAAGTAAAAGAATTTAAATGCTAAGTGTATGTTTTCAAAAAGAATGGTGGGCAGGAGGCACATATAAAGGACAGGATAAAGAAGGCAGCAGCGGTCATCAAGGAAGCATGGGGAATTGGAAGAAGAAAATTTGAGAAGATATGGGAGAGAAAATTGTTGCTTTTAGACACCTTGGTGTGGACGATGATGGGATATGGTGCGGAAGTATGGGGATGGGAGGAGAGACAAGAAATGGAAAAGATGCAAGAAAGGTACCTTGAATGGACGCTAGGGATAGAATGGCAAAATCCAGGATACATGATGAGAGAGGAAACGAAAAGAGATAAAATTATGATAAGAGCAGGAAAAAGGGCATGGAATTATGAAGAGAAATTAGCAGGTGGAAAAGAAAGTGAAATAGCAAGGGAATGTTTAGAGGAGATGAAAGAAAGACAGAGAGATGGACATGGGAGAATATCACAATGGGAAGGACAACTTGTAACCCTTAGGGGAATCAATATAATTTAATACAATGCCAAACACAATGAAAACAAATCAATTTTAAATCACTAGTCAGCAAAAAAATATTAATTTATAAAATAATGGTCTTCTTTCTTTTTATGAAAAAGTCTTTTGATTGGTTGGCTCAGATATTTTGACATTTCCATGGAAAATATTGATGGCAAAATGGTTATTCGATCTGGTAATACTTTTTCTATCGGAACTAGTTAAGAACCGAAAATTATCTGAATGGACTTCATGGACTTCAGTTGTTTGTTGTATTTACGTGTAACTTGCTTAGTTCAGATGTCGTTTTTTTGGTCCAATTGTATCTGAAAGCAAAAAAACACGGCTAATGAATGCGTTTGATTTAAACCTCGATTTGCTTCGAACAAAGCATTTTTATGTAATTCACCAGGAGGGAATCTGAACTTTATATTATAGTTCATCTGATCTCAAATTTTCTCGAAAAAAGGGTCCAACTATTTTGTTTAAATTTCGACCTGTTATTTTTAGAATAGTTTTAATAATACTGCATACAAGGTTTTTTCCAAACAATTCGAATAAAGGACATAACGTTGTGAGGATTTTTGAGCAAATTACCTTTTTTTTTTGGCATGATTTGAAATTTTGAAATGATTTGAAGAAATATGGAAGGTTTGTTTAACTAAACGAGATGTAATTGCTTCGCGTTTGACGAATAATTTTTAGTCGCACTACACGAATGTGGAATGCTCTACCCAGCTCTATCTTCCCCTCCCATTGTGATCTACAGACATTCAAAACCAATGTACATCGGTTTCTCCTTTCAAATCCCCTCCAAACTACCTAATCGCTCGTGCTGTGTTTATCACGTTAAGGGTATTCATAACCCCTTTAGCGCGCGCTAAATATAAAAAAAAAAAAAAAAAAAAATGTTTAATTTAAACCTGCACTTCAACCTTCTGACTTACGTTTTCAGGCAATTTTCGATCAAAATCTTAAAAGATGCCTGCAAATGACGTCCTTTAATATGCACTATTCTTGTTTTTGAAACTTCTAATTTTCTTAGGACATTTGATAGAACGTAACAATCCTTACTTTAAATACAAAAACCTTCTACTCCATTTCACATTTTTCCCCTTCATCCCTCGTCTCTCTGATGCTTCTTGATCAATAAAATATATCCACTTCATCAAGTCATCAATAAAAGTCTTTTTTTTTTTAAAGAAGGAAAATAGAAACAGCTGTGAGCAAACATTTTGTTTGAGCAATATTTGGTAAATTGTCCTTTAAAATGTATAGTTTCTAGATTATACTAGATTATCTAGATTATGTTTTTCTTGTGCCGTTATCTTCGCTTCTGCATCCCCTTAAAAATCTTAAATATTAAATACAAAAATAATTGTGATAATTCCGAAATTGTTGTTTTATTAAGCATGGAAATAATTTATAAGCGGATATGTAAGTCGATATAAATGTAACAGAGAAGGTAAAATTAATTTCTGCTCTGTTTTGCACAAATTGAACGAAATTCTGCATATAATACTACGCCCGGTTTTGGTGACCTATTGCCCGATTTAACTTCGGAAATAGCTATGTTTTTCAGTCAATTTCAAATTCAAATGGAAGAATAAAAAGGGTTATGAATTGTTTTTTCTTTTCTCAACACTTTTTAGAATTTGTATATCTCTTTTTTCAATATAACATTTGACTTTCGTATTCATTTCCGACAGGAAGCCATTGGTATCTTTGTCACAAATAAGAAATTGATAAAAAAATAAAACCAGTTGAACAGTTAACGTACATATCTAAAAGAAATCCAAAGGAAATCAGTTTTGGAAAATCTGTTTAAGCTTTTTTCTTTCTTCTGAATGTTATATCGTCTTCTTGCAAAGCTAAAATTATATAGGGCAAATCTTGATCCATGAAGGAAATAATTTAAATTCACCAGAGGGTAAAAAATGCCGACGTTGTGGAATTAAATGAAACATGAAAACAAAAAAATATCAAACAAATGGTTTATTTCATTTTGCAATGTTAAAACTTCGTTTATAGATTAACATAATTCGCTTTTAAATTCATTGAATAAACAAAGCAAAGAGAGTGATTGCTTTTTGTGAGCATAATTTCAATGAAATTTTAATGTTTTAAGTTTAAATGAAATCGGGGAATAAAAAACAAAACACGGTATATTTTTGGTTCTTTATTTATTTAAATTTTGTTCAGTTTTTCTGTGACGATATTAAAGTTCTTTTTGATCCACAAGTTGGATTTAAGATGGAGATTGTAATAATTTGTTTAAACTAATACGGACAGTTTTAAACAAGTTACCACGATACGAAAGCCATTATAGGTACAAAAAGTAATTTTGTATACAAAAACTACCTAGTATTATATTAAAATATTTAAAATTTGGGGCTAGTACTAGTAAATTTATGAAATGTCTCTTATCAGCGTTATGATTAAGGAAATACAATTAAAACGAGACAAGACAACAAACAAGGCTTGGTCGCATGATAATTGATAGTGCAAAGTTTTTAGCTTTGGACTTAGCAGTGAGATAAAGAAAATAGTGTTGAAATGTTAGTACAACTAGGAAAAGATTTATAAAGTCGACTTGAAAATCAGATATCCTTGGTTGGGTTAACTAAAAACTCCGTTTAACTTTGTTTTTTTTACCAGTTTATAGTGTTCCAGTTAAACGGTCTTGACTGTATTTAGAATTGTCACAAAACATATGAAATCGATTTCCTTAAAACTTAGTACCCATATACCTACTGCCTATTAATTTAAGTAATTTCTGCTGAAAGCCGAATTTTATTTGTAAAACTAGAGCACACACATCAACTTGCTAATTCGAAAATGTATAAACTTGTATAAATTAGGTACATAATGGCCAAACTTTTCTTGTTTCACTGGCGCTGATTAAGTGAGCGACCACCATAAGAGTTCAATATATATGTATGAATGTTAAAAGGGGAAAGTTGCGGTGTTAAAACTTTCTACATTTATCCACCATCAGGGAGGATTGAATTTACACGTATGTTACAAATTGAAAGCAATTTAATTTTAGCGTGGTAATAGAAACATTGAATGGAAAAGACGTCGTATTATCAACGTATACATTAACTTACTTAGACAGAAACTGTGTATTTTAATTGATACGGAAACTTTATATACAACCTAATATGCAAAGAGTGTCCTGGAAATGTTTCCAAATATGTAGATTCAAATTTAAAAAGTTATGGGAAGTCTATAACTAGCGCCAAAAACATGATGGAGTTTTTGCTAAATATCCTAGAGCTCAGAAAATTGTTTCCGTATTCTTATTGCAGGTAACTGTATATGCACGTTTTTCAGGTAGAATATTAATGTAGGTACACAAATCTGAGTTTTTAGCTTTCTAGGAGTTAACGCAGCGGAGGTTGTAATTATTCGTAGCGATGATTAAGATCAACTTTGAGAATTGAGATATCTCAGTCATTTTTTCATTCCTCTTTGTTTTTCATTCATTCGGGCATAAGCTGTCGGGGTCCTCTAAAGGACTGCTCGATACCAACACCTCAATATTTGTTATCTGAAAGTTTCCTTTTAAGCGAACTGAAATTTTGTCTTCCATAAAATAAAAAAAATGTTCTTAATATCGATGAAAATATTGGATCGTTGCCCTATTGATACCGTGGAATCCACTGGTAGGTTGTTATACCAGGGCAAGGATAAATGGCGAAAGGTATGTCGATTTTTGGAAAACCAACCGTTTTAAGAGAGGAGATGGATCATAATTTTCAGCAATTATGCAATTTCTAACAAAGCTTACGGATATTTTAGCGGTATAGTCTTCTCCAACTCATGGCTAGGGTTAAAACATATAAATATGGGGTAGACTTGAATAGATTAGTCTGTCTGAGAAAGGTTTCCGTCGGAATGGAAAATTTTTCGATTTCATTCATACAAGTCGGATTTCTGTCACATCGGGTTGTCCGAAGAACATCTCTGAAACACTTTGCTACTATTTGTATTCTTATAAAATGACTATTTTCAAAGGAATTCTAAAAGTATAAAATATAAGTAAAGAAGCGATTTGCTGCTTTTACTCGTAAAATTAGAAGAGAAAATTTTTCTAAGTTGACTACCATTTCAAAAGTGATTTAGAGTTGTAAATGTTTTAAATTTGGCATATAATATTGTTATATTTTTCCAAGGGTTCGCCAATAAAACTTATTTCTTAAACTGAACAACAAGTACTTTACAAAAATGGAACACCTTTATTTCACTTCAAATACTTTACTTCCAATACTTTTATTATAACAAGCACAATTCACTATTTTAAACCGATGTTTATTCGTTCACTTTCAAAATCAAAACTGAGGTCTTCGGACCGGTGGCCCTGTATTTATATCTGAGAAAAAGCTACTAGAATTTTCTAAAGTCCTGGAATGTGCTGGAATTTGCTGGAATAAGCTTCCCCTCCACAAGTCTCCACAAGTAGATCAAAAGCTCTCAAAAGCTTTCGTTCAGTTAATTATAGCAGTTTTCAGTGCTTTATGTATTGGATAACATTAGTGTGGTTTAGGTATTGGATAACATTAGTTAATCTTTTGTTCAAAGATGGCGCTACTAATTTATTCTGTTATAGAAGAATAAAAGATGTCGTTGTTTGCATAAATGGGCATATTCACCACAATATAAACTAAGAGAAAAATAGGTATAAGAATATGCATTTTATGGAAATGTTTAAGTAGTTTTGTTTGGATATTTGTCCTTCAAGAACTCTCGATTGGCTGGACGGATTCTCATCAATTTTAACAAAGATGTTCATTGTGTAATGAATTATTTTAATGAGACAAAGGAGTGAGCTGGTATATTATATTTAAATATATACCTAAATATTAATATATTGTACGAAGCCAATATTATTTATCAATTAATTGAAATAAATCAGTTCTTGACTCAATCAATAATGCTCAGTCAAGAATTAGATTAAATTTAAATCACTTAAGCATATTTATGCAAGGATAGGTACTTATATTTAAATATATCTAAATCCGAGAATTTCTGTTTCAAGTTTTATCTTACATAAATACACCCATCCTTACGTGCATATTTATGTACTTACATGTTTGTAATGGTATTGATTTTTAATTAAGCTGAAAAGATGAGAAATTCATTGATAGATAATGTTATGCATCCAACTATAGCTACTCATATAAGTGCACCTTTTGGAAGCTTACATAAGATAATTATTTGACCCCTTCCACTTATGACAAAAATAACATACGTTTAATGTTTGCTTTAGTTTAAAATTAATTGATTATATTGGATTTACCTTTTGTAAATAAACTTATAGCATTTCAGAATTTAATCCTAGATCAACTTTCAAATTTAATTTTGAATTACTCATTCACACTCCTGGTCACTCGTTAAAGTACCTATGTACATATTTTTTTTTTTAAATATCTTTACGATTTCGGCATAACCCTTAAATTTTTTTTTACAAATCTTATTACATAATTAAGTGAGTGAAATATGAGGATTAATATACAGAAATAATTTTGAATCCTCCTACAAAATTGTTAGTGTTTTGGCCTATTGGACAACTTAAGTCAAAAAACGATGTTAATTTTTGTGTCATTCGTTTAAATATACCTTCAAAAACAACCTAATAGATCAGAAAATATTTGAAAATACTATGCAAAAAGTCAAATAATAAACAGTAAAGACATTTTGTCATGAATTTAACAATTTTACCAAAAGCTAGTTTCCTAACCGTAGAGGAAAAGCTCAAATTCTAGACCATAATGACGATGGTCATAGCAGTCGTTATAGGGCACAAGATGGGACGGAGTAGGCAACTACCTTCTAAATATGCAAAACTATGAAAAAAAAAAACCAACCACTAGGAATTATGGATATAGTAATACCTCAAGATCGACAGGTCAAATACGAAAATCCAAATTTAACTTTAAGAGTTAGTAAAATCATGGTAAAACCGGCTAGGGCCACGAGACGAGAAAAGTTTCGGTCGCACATGACGTAACCGAGACGTAACGAGACAAGACTGCCTATAAAGCATCCGAAAAGAGACCGAGACGAGACTGTATATTTGGACCGAAATTTACCGAGAGTATCGTCGGTCTCGGTTGTCTCAGCAGGAAAAAAGGCTAATAAATTGGAAAATCCAATTTCAATTAAATATTTTTTTTTTCTGCACATATTCAAATTATATGGTGGACAAACTATGTTTTTACGTATCCTGAATATTTCGTACCAATAATAAACAGGTTGTCCTGAAATCGTATTTTATGGATACGAGACCGCGACCAGACTGCAAATTTAAATTTTCTCCCAAAAAGGCGAAAATGAGACCGAGACGAGACTTAATTATACGAGACGGACATGGACCAAGACAAGACTGAACATTTTCGATTTAAGCGAGACCGAGATGAGACTTAGGCTAGGCGCATGTTGAGGCGCGTCCGACGTGTGTGACGTGACCCGACAAGTGTCGCACGACACGATTTTAGAAACGTGTCATGCCGTTCTCCGCATATTGATACGCGTGTCTCGTGTCAAAATACATTTTATTTGAAGCAAAAATAGTCTGATATATCGATAATTGAAATAAACTGAAAAAAAAAACAAGTACATTCTAAAAAAGTAAACGATAATTTTATTTTCAGTTTATTATATTATTTTTTTGACAGAAAAAAAAAAAACAAATACGTACCGGTCTCGCACGAAAAACTGTGTTTCGATCACTGTGCCACGCGATTTTCGGAAAACGCGCGTCAGGTCATGTCGTGTCGCTCTATCAATATGCGTTATTCTATTGAGTGCTGTGCTGTGTCGTGTCACTTGCGTCGAACGCGTCTCAATATGCGCCTTGCCTTTCAAAAGTCTCGCCGAGTCGCTCGTCTTGTGGTCAGCCCTAATAAGGGCCACCAAAAACGCTTTTTATCTGATAAAACGGTATGGCAAACTTGCCATATAAATACGATCCAAAAGTGACAAAAAAGTGTGTTAGAAATATTTGTATGACAAGATAAATACCACGTATATTGTGTCGTGTATATTCTGTCAAACTAAAATGCTCTTCACACTAATATGTCACTTTTGGAACCTATTTATAAGGCAAGTTTGCCATATGACAATATAATAACACCTTAAGTAAAGCAAATTATAAAAAAATAACTTCTTTTTTTCAGTTTAAGTTTTTTTCGAAACCTTTTCATAAATTAAACTACAAACATATTATTAGCCCAGTCAAATTCGACAATAAATTCGCAAAGTGCGATGTAGTTCTGCATTTTTGATATGTTCTTTCGGCATGTTAGAGTAGTCTGTAGCTAAGTTTGCAACTTCGAAAAACCTGTGCTCGCTGCAAGAAAAAATGCAACAGTGAAAAAAACGCTAAAATCACCCCCTTTTTTCCCACATTTTCCTTTATAACTTTGGAAATACGCAACTCAGGAAAAAACAATCCACTATATTCTTGTTTGTTATAAATTTTTTTACAAGACCACACTAGTTTAAAATTCATGTTTGTTATATTTGAGTTGCTATCTAACCCTGAGTAAAAAACAAAAAAATATTAAAAACTAAGAAATTTGGAGAGTTCAAAAAATAGTTCAAAAATTGTCCAATTCTGCTCAAAATTTGCAATCAAATAGCCTAGAGTATTATAAGACAAAATTTGAAAATTCGATCAAAATCGGTCAAATAGTTTTGGCAAGAAACATAATGTTAACTAAGTGCAACAAGCAATGTTTGGATCATTGCTGTAGTCAAAGTAGGACACTTAAGTTGGCACTTTGTACACGTACTTGGAACCCTAAACCATCATAAACTATAGTCATAATATTTATATCTTTTTTTAAGGAACTTTGGTAGTAAATTTAAAAGTCTCGAAAATGTTCACGAAATAACAAATTTACATGCCAAGTGAACAATTTTCGTAACTTTTAAAATCCCAGAAATATCAGAACTATATTTTACCATACAATATTTTAGGTGTACAAAAATCAGTTCCAACTTAAGTGTCCTACTTTGACCACAGCAATGATGCAAACATTGCTTGTTGCACTTAAATAACATCATGTTTCTTGCCAAATCTATTTGACCGATTTGGATAGAATTTTCGAATTTCGTCTTGTAATACTCTAGACTATTTGATTTCAAATTTTTACCAGAATTGGAAATATTATTTGACCTATTTTTTGAGTGCTCCAAAGTTATTTAGTTTTTCTGATTTTTTTTTAATTCATGGTTAAATAGCAACACAAATATAACATGCACGAATTTAAACTGATAAGGTCTTGTAGAAGTTTTTTAGCAAACAAGTTTATAGTGGATGGTTTTTTCCTAAGTAGCATATTTCCAAAGTAATAAAGGAAAATGTCGGAAAAAATGGGGTGATTTTAGCGTTTTTTTTCACTGTTGCATTTTTCCTGCAGCGAGCACAGGTTTTTCGAAGTTGCAAACTTAGCTACAGACTACCCTAACATGCCCCAAAAACATATCAAAAATGCAAAACTACATCGCGCTATTGACTGGGCTATATGTATTTGATTTGAAAATAAAATAAAAAGATGGCAATCTCTGAGAGCATCAAGTTCAAATAGTTTCAAAATAAAAAAAAATAAACTTTTGATTTAGTATCTGTTCTCGTATGTTTTGTTGACAAATAAAGAAATTTAATCAAAATTTGTGATCAGTAATAGCTAAATTTGGAACATTGTACGTACATATATGTACTATTATTCCATCACTATTATAATTTAACAGAGAATTGATACAAAAATAATCTGCAATTTAAAAAGACAAATTCGATGATGTAGTCTTTTTACCGCTGTTGTCGTGCTTTGGCCAGACCGAGTTATCTTCATATATGTATATACAATATAGTCCCGAGCGTGTTCCGTGGGTGTTTTAAACAGTTCACATACTAAACCGACAAATCATACAAAAACTTTAAAATTTATATACAAAAACTGGTTAATAATTTTCAAAGGTCATAGAAATTCGGTATTGGCTATTTAAAGATCTATATTAGCCGTGCTTTTCAGAGAGAACACAAACAGAATTCTTTATAATAATTTGTTTTGTTATTGTTTTGCGTATAAAATATTTGCTGAGTTGCAAACATGACGGAGTCGGAGTGACGGATTTTTGTAAGAAACGTACAATTGATTGGAAAATTTTCACACATGCAAGACTTAAAAGCATAAAACAATTAATTGACTTAAAATAAATGACCCTAAGTTATAAGCGAATTTCGAGTCGAATCTAGCTTAGATTCGATTTTTGTATGGGTTAAACTCGACCTTAGGCTAAATTAGACTCAGAATTCGTTTATTACTTAGGACCAAAGTCATTATATTTTTAGCTACCGAAGTATATTATTTAATGCACGCACCACAATTTTTAGCATTTCAAATTTATGAGACAAGCAACAATAATATTTTATTTTACTTATAATTCAAAAACTCTCTACCTGTCTTATTATCTATACCTTGAATTAAGAATCTAAGAGAACGAGTTTAATGCTTTAATACATACTTTTAAGATTCTACACAAAAAGATAAACCTCTTTTTTTACATCGGAGCAATAGATTAAAAAAAAAAACTGGGACAAAATGTAATCTTACTTCAAAAGTCCAGTGCATTTATAATCTGAATAAGCAGTTTGTACCCCATTTTTTTTTATTTACTTACTTAGGTCCTCGGACCTATTACATCCGTGATGTTTCCCTTACGAGACATAGGGCCTCAACTACACCTACGCGCCATCGTGTACGATTTCTTGAAATATATTTCAGCTCTCTCCAACTTTTCCCCAGTCGTGCCGATTCCTGTTCGACCGTTCTTCGCCACGTACTTCTAGGCCGGCCCACTTGTCTTCCCTCCTGTGTGAGCGGGTTCCACTGCATTGCTAGAGATGCAATGCACCGATCGCCTTTTCGAAGCGTATGGCCAATTCACTGCCACTTTCTTCTTCGTATAATGGAGTCTATGGGCTCCTGACCCGTTCTCGCATGAAGTTCGGCATTGGAGATACGGTTGGGCCAGAAAATCCTCAAGATGTTTCGTAGTCATCTATTAACGAAGGTTTGCAGCTTTCTAGTGACAGTGTCAGTGACTTTCCAAGTGCTGTATGCGTAAAGCAGAACGGATTCAACATTGGAGCGGAACAGTCGTAGCTTGGTCTTTAAGCTAAAAGAGTTGTTTCTCCATATTTTGGACAGCATTCCGAACGCAGCCTTTGCTCTTCTGATTTGGCTGTTTACGTCCAGTTCAGTTCCGCCACCCGTAGAGACAATACTCCCAAGATATTGGAAATCCTCTACCATCTCTACCGGTTGTCCAGAAATATTTACTTGGATTGATGAGTTGATGGAGTTCCGTGATCCTATGAGAGAGTAAGCATACGTCGTCCGCGTAGTCCAGATGTTTCAGGTGAGATTGCAGAGTCCACTGAATTCCTCCATTTCCATTTGACAAAGCTGCGTGCAGTACGTCACTTGTCACCAACAGGAACAGTATTGGTGACAGTATACAGCCTTGCCTAACTCCTCTTTGGATTTCAAACTCCTCTGACAGCCTACCTTTGTGCAAAACGTGACACTTGGATCCATCATATGTAGCCTTGATAATACCAATCAATTTATCTGGGATGCCCCTCCTGCGCAAAGCAAGCCAAATAAATTCTCTATTGACACTGTCGAACGCCTTTTCAAAATCTATGAACAGCAGGTGAAGTGTTGATCGATATTCAACGCACTGTTCGATGATGATCCGCAAGGTGTTGATGTGATCCACACAGGAAGATCCAGTGCGGAAACCTACTTGTTCGGCGTTAATTCGGTCCAATACTATCCTTGCTATTATCTTGGCTACTGCAGGCAGAACGCATATTCCTCTCCAGTTTTCGCACTGTGTGAGATCTCCTTTCTTTGGGAGCTTGACAATCATTCCTTTTTTCCACTCTTCAGGAAAGCTCTTTGTTTCCCAAGCTCTCTTAATAAAAGGGTGCAGTAGCTCGCTCGATGTTGTTGGGGCTGCTCCTAAGAGCTCTGCAGGAATACCGTCAAGTCCAACCGCTTTGTTGTTCTTCAGTGCTTTGATGGTGGTGATAATTTCTTCTTTACTGGGGGGTACGGTGCGTATTCGGGAAATTGTTACTTCGGGTAGCTCAGTGGGAATAGGGTTCACTTCACTGGCGAAAACGCGGTTTAAAACCGCAGAAAAGTGTTCCCTCCACCTTATGAGCTGGTCCTCATCCGAAATTAGCAGGGATCCGTTTGTGTCTTTAACCAGGTGTTGTTTAGAGCTCTGGACACCAGTGAGCTCTTTGGTAATTCTGTAGACGGTCCTACTGTCACACCTACTAGCGGCTTCTTCTGCTTCTGTAGCCAATGCGTTGATGTAGTTACGCTTATCACGTCGCACACTACGGTGAACTTCCCTCATCTTCATGCGGTACGTAGACTCAAGCTAGTTTCTCCCTGCTGCTGGGGTAGCTGCGATGCGAGCTTTAAGGTGTTTCCTTTCTTCGATCCTTGCCCAAGTTTCGTCCGAAAGCCAAGCACTATTTCTTCCTTGCGCCCGGCCGACTATACTTTCAGCACCGGATATGAACACATTTTTCACAGCAGCAGTAATTTTTAATTTTCTCAAAAACTAGAAGATATAAAATCATTAAGTTTTCATTTTTTAATGAAGAATTATTTAGAGCAACGAATTTCAGAAAAAAAAAAAAAAAATTATATATAATTTAACTGTTTTGAAAAATTACACTTAAAACTTTTTTTTAATCTTTTTTTCCCCCAATTTTGAGTTTAAAGCTTGTTTTTTCGAAACTGTGCATAGATTTCACTTAATTTGAAAAACAGCTAATAGTCAAAAGTGTTGTCTTTGGAACAAGGTATAAAACTTTATTGTAATGATTACCGTTATTTTTTAATATTTTTTTTTTATTTTTAGTACCTTTTTATAAAATTGCCCCTCCCACCCAAACGGGGGGAGATAGACCCCCCTTCCATATTAAAAAATGCTTGTATTGAACTGTTCTATTAAAAACAGTTATCAATTCATGGCGCCTAAGTTATCGTACTCTCCCCCACTTCCCGACAATGCCGAAAACAAAACGAAAACGACGTAAGTCACCATTTTTTCTCAGCATGCGACATAGATTATTGTCGTACTAACATTTCGTAGCATTTGCTCATGCTATTTCAGCCATTGCCTAATGCTGGCTGATATAAGAGTTTGTATGGCTTTTTTTTAACATTAGCAATCTTGCCAGATTCTAACGGTTCACAGCAAATGCAATATGGGTTCATTTTTGTCACAGTTCATTTATTTTAAATTTTACTGAATCACGCTTTGAAATTTTTCTTAATTGTGCAGTAAAATATAACAGACTCTAAAACAAAATGATATATCTGAGAAATTAATTTGCGTATAGAGCCTTAAATACAAAAATTAATTGCTGGGTCCAATTAGAAAAGCCGTTTTGCATAAGAAAAGTG
Organism: Melangyna quadrimaculata; assembly: GCA_949320155.1. NCBI lineage: Eukaryota > Metazoa > Arthropoda > Insecta > Diptera > Syrphidae > Melangyna > Melangyna quadrimaculata. Next base: position 443,724,533 of record OX439483.1, read on the forward strand.
ACAAACTAAAATGTAAATCTTAAAAACGGTTTTAGCAAAGAGAAAATTAGAGCCCAAATCAAGATTATCACTTTATCAGCCAAGATCTCAGATAAAAATACAAATTAGTTCTGGTATAAAACATTTTCTTTTAATAGAAAAATATTCATAACTTTTTTATTTACTGAAATATAGAAAAAAAGTAGTTCGACAAAATTGTTCAAAATTTTGAGCCCAACAAACTTGTCTTGTTCTAAAATTTTTGATTAAAAATGGCCTAAATTTAGGAAAATACTTATTTTTTTTTGGCCTGTAACTTTTTAAATATTATAACGAAAAATATTCTTTAAATAAAAAATAGGAAATTTTATTCTACGCATTTTTTGTCAAACAATTTTTTTTGTAGGAAAAGTAAAAGAAGTAAGTAAAATCCAAGATGGCGGTAAAAAAATGTTGCGAATTAGAAAACTGAGATCTATCTCTTCGATCAATTCTGCATAGAATAAAAAAAAAATGGGGTTGGTACAAACCGCTGGGTCCCCCATATAAAATTTTATAATTGCACTGGACTATAATGTGATATTTTAGACACCGTTGCATTACCGCGCATTTGTCTCAAAATCTATTGGTCTAACAAAAAAAAAGATTTTTTTGTAGAATGTTATAAGCTGGGAAAGGATTTTGTTGACCTAAAAAAATCAAAAAAGGCAAATAAAAATTCTTAAAAAGGCAAAAAAAAGCATTTATTAAAAAATAAAGAGGATATAAACATAACTAACTTTACGTCTAATTAAATGAGTATTGAACTACCAACAGCTTTTTGAAGTTCTCAGGTAACAACCTTCTACGATTGTCTCTTAGATACGACTTAAATGAGCGAAAGGACCTTTCTACTTGAGCAGAAAAGAGTGGAGCCCATATTTGCTCAACAGGTTTAAGTCCACGATTTACATTAAAAACAGTAAGTGAACTTTTTCAACACTTCATTTGCAATTATTGGCCCTTTCGATTTTTCTAAATTTTCATTGATATTTGCAGTGCAAGGAAATGCACGATCATTAATAGAGAAATTCAAAGATCTAGTATTTATGGGCGTTTTTCTTTTTTAGTTCAGAGTAGAGCTCCGAACAGAGTCTGAAAACTCTGAACACACTCTGAGCGATCCCTGAACTGAGGGTGCTCTGCTCTGAGAGTTCAGATTTATTCCCGTCGACTATTCTCGTCTGCCATATTTACTTTTTTGATTTGTTTCCACTTGTCGAATTTGTGTTCAGCTATTCAACTCCGTCTGCTCTATCAATTTATTCTGAGCTCATAGAGCGCGCGAAAAAAGAAACACAAAGTTGGAGCTCTGAATGCTCCGAGCTAAAAAAGAAACACGGATTTTTGTTTGACAGTTCAGGCTCTGCTCTGGACTAAATAAGAAAAACGCCCTATGAGTAGAAAAACAAAAAAAGGACAACAAATTTTATTGAGAAAAGATCATAGTAGATATCTCTATACAGTCTACACTACCACTTTCTTGTTCTTGTATATTAATGGCAAGCAAATTTGTTTTTTGTGCGTTTTAGATTGTGTTAGGATTATGTTTTTAGGTGAAATAATTTCAACTGGAAATGGAAAAAATATATGCAGTTTGTATTTGTAGAATTTTTTGAAGATTTTTTGGTTTAACTTTGATAAAAAAAAGCAAGCAAGTCAAAATTGACAAAAAACTAACTAACGGGTAAAACAGGCAAAATAAAATACACATATTTTGAATCAGGAGGACAGGAATCGTGTTTGTATAAAGTCGATACTTTCCTACGATCACGCAAAAAAAAATAGGCAAAGTTAGCAAAATCCTTTCCCTGGTTATAAGCTACAATTTTTCTAAAAGCACTTCCATAGCATTGGCAAAGTTGTATACTTTACAACAGAAAATAGACTTGTATTGAGTCTTTCGAATTTTGTTCATATAACTCTACAGAAGAAGAAGGTCGAAAATTAGGTTTTGTTAAAGTCAAAGTATTATATACGAATTAGGAAACACCCTGTATTGTATAATAGCATCAGATATGTATGTACGTTCTACGTACTTAATAATTTTTTGTATGCTACTTCAATCTTGAAAAGCCTTTTACCATTTTAGGTTTAAGCGTCTTCAACGAACGCGGTAAAGAACTGATGAATAAATTAATGATATCTTAAAGCACTCACAACCATAATGCATACATAAATATGTTATCATTTATTTTTTTGACATTAACCAAAAATCGCAATTATTTCACTTTGGCAGGTCTTATCAACTGTTAATATTAAAATGATATTATTTGATGCAGTAGGAAGGATAAAAATAATGAAAGTTAATATTTCAACAATTTAGCCTTTTCTACTTTAGGTCATCATAATAATTATATCTAAACAAACATGACGTTACAAACAAAATCATTTTGAATAAGAACAGTTACTTTACATATATGTATGTAGTTATAATCAAAATGTACATACATGTGTACATAGTTTAAACAGTATGCTCAATTTTGTGAGGAGCTTCCTTTTCAAAGCTCACACAGTTAAGTTCAATTAATTTTAATGTTTACATTTATTTGTTTTTAAACTGAAAACAAATTACAAAATAATTAATAGGTAAGGGTTATAAGATGATGACTAAATCATAAAATGGCTCCATCTAAAGTCCGGAAGTATCATTTCGTGGAATCCATTTCATGATTCAGAACTATACACCGCAACCTGCTTCACGAGTGACGGCACCTTCACATAGTTTTGATTATATTGATAACTTTAACTTCCCATCCATTGTTTAATAAATTGTGTGTCACCATATTTTATAAATGTAGATATTCAAAATTCTACAATACACCTGAACCTATGTATATTCATGGTAAAAGCTCACTTGCTGTTATCAAATCACTGATAAGATTACATGCCATAGATAGCGGTTTATATTCAACAGGTGAACTATTTCGAAAAACCATCACACCAACGCCCTAAGTAACGAACGAAATTCTGCCCGAGACGGTACAACGATCGACTTATCCGTCTTAAAATAGGTCAGTGAAAAAATTAACAGTGAATTTATACAAAAAGAAATATTAATACTTACAATTATTCGATTCAATTAAATTAACAATATAAATTATTAACAAAAAGTCGCCATTATGCGACTTAAAGTGTACTTCCTTGCGATCCTCTTATGTGGATTCGCTCTAACGCGAGGTGAAAACTTATCGAAACCTAACGAAAAAATAGATCTAAACCTGCCCAAATCTCTTAATTCAAAGAGTGAATTATTCGAAGATGTTGAAATAGTCGAACAAGATGTAAAACCGGTAATAGAAAAGAAAACTACTGTGACGGTTCCGCCAAAAGTGACTACGGTAAAACCAACAGAAACACCAAAAAAAATAATTCCTCCCAAAGAATTACCAAAAGAGGTTAAAATTTCTCCAGTTCAACCATTTATTGGACCCCAACTCCCAGATGGACTGAAAAACACGAGTTCGATTGCACTAAAATCTGGAAAAATGATGATGGGATATTCGGATTTTTATGACAATTCCGATGGATATAACTGGGGTAAGTAAATATAACATAAATGAACATAAAAAGCATTTCTGTAAATTAGGTTGAATAAGTTTGTACAACTTATTTCATTACAAAAGATATAATTTGATAGCAAAGTTAACCACAGCATATATAAGATAAGATAAGAAAACAATTTTTGTGGAACCTAAAAACGGACAGGTGCGTCACTTTTTTTTTTTTTTAACGAAAAGCTACAACTTATGTAGGTACTCCTACTCATACTTTACTGTATCTTTTGATAGCATTCTTTGTTTTGTAGGTTTAGCAAAATGTAAGGGTCTTATAGCTATACAAATCTAGATGTGTAATGCTTGTCGATTTTGTAAGATAGAAAAATGAGCTTTTGCTAGGTTTGAGTCAACAAAGTCAATATTTGTGACTAATAGAGATATTGATTAGCAGTATCAGTTCGATAAGCGATAATTTCACAATAAGTAAAAAGATAACAATTTGAAACTTACATGATATCACCTTATTTTTATTTTTTTGATAGAAAAATGCAACAACCTGCAGTTTTTAAACGATTATTATTTATGGATGACGGATTCCATTGAAACTGGATTCATTCTTTACTGAATCTGGATAGTTTTTTAGCTGGTTGATATTTATTTTATTGAATTTAACTTTATAAACCAAAAGAAATAGCTTTGTACAGATATTCTGGTATTTAAAAAGTCATAGTCGTACCGTGTATAGATACTTATTGCTCAAAACAAAGAGGTTTAAGGCTTAAAATATTATAGGTGGAAAATTGGTTTGCTGAAACGGCATATTTAATAAATGTTAAACCCATAAAAATTGACGAAGAAACGATTCCTCAACCTTATATAAAGGTTCATGTTCATAAATTTTTGTTGTACGTCCTAAATAAATAAATTGGCGCAACATTTTAATCAATTTACATGTTTAAGCATTTCAAGTATACGAAAAAAGGTTAAAAGATTTTGTTAATTTTAAATGAGTTAAAATCACCAAATGGTTGTCTTTGACGTGTTCAACTGGAATACAGCTGCTGGATTTTATGGAGGAAATTGGTTTATGAAGGCACTTTTTATAAATATCATTGGATATCATCATTGAAAATGTTCGTTTTCAACTTTGAGACGCGGTTGCAAAGCGTTAACAGTAAATATTTTCATCTCAATGTGCAGCTTATAGCTTCATTATTATTTTTAGTTAAAAAAGATTTCATTTAGGTCCAACTTTCAACATAAAAGCACTTTTATAATTTTAATGATTAAACTAATTTATCACTGATCATTGAAAAATTAAAAGTAAAGTTATGAGTCGAAGTGAATTTTTTTGTAGAATTTATTAATGGCGTGATAAGCTTTACTACTACATCAAAAAATATTTGATGTTGCTTTTCTTCCGCTTGAGAATTGCAAATTAAAATATGGAATGATAGTTTTCAATAAAAGCTTTAACTCACCCCTAACATTATGGTTAAAAAGAATTTTAAATTTTGAAAGATTTAGTAAACATTAGAAAATTGATGATTAGTACCGGCTTAAATATTAACATTGTGATGTTCAGAATTTGCGCCATTTTTTTTAAATTAAAAAAAATGATAAATTGCTCCAAAACAAATTTAATTCAATGAAAGTTATGGCCCAATATTGTTACTGGTTTTGCGTTAAATTCCTTAAAAGATCATTTAAGGATTAACTGACTAACCAGTTACCTCATTGTCTTGGTGGATTTTGTCATGATTTTGCAAACAGTGCTTCTAAATTAGTCATACAATATTGCATTTAAAGTTTGTATGAAGTAAATAAGGCGGCCCAAAAAACAAAAATGCACTAAGGCCATAGATTGGAGTAATATTTTATAATGAGTAAAATAAGGCCTCACCAGGGAACCCCATGATGACGTCGAAGTAGATATTAGATATAGAAAAAAAGTGAAGTTTTTTGAAGTAGATTTTTCAATTCAATATAACATTTAATAAAATAAAGGAGAATGGGCAAACATATACGGAACCTGGTGTACCTAGTGCAGTGGTGCCGCTGAGATATTTGAAAAAGTCGCAAAAATAGGGGTCCCGAGAAAAAAAAGTCGCCTTTGAAAAATTATTTCATATAATAGCCAAATCAAACGAAATCCTTATAAATTGCGAAAAAAATAAAACATTTGCGTTGTTTTAACTTTTAGTTTTATTTAAATAATTGTCAGGTGCAAAAGAAATAGGTTCTCACTGTTTTAAATTAATTTTCTTACTGTTAAGCGAATTATTCGCCAACCATGATATTATTCGCTATTATCGGCCATTGGTATAAAAGTTCCTTTTGGAGTCTATTCAAAGCGACCAAAACTGTCATTTCAATGGAACACTATATTACAATTCATTTTTGCTTTTTTTTTTCTTTTATATTCCACGTGCGCAAAATGTTTTTAACACAGCACGAACGATTAGGTAAGTAGGAGAGGATTTAGAAGAAGATACCGATGCACATTGGTTTTGAACATTTGCACATCGCAATGGGAGGGAAAAGTCGAGTCGAGTAAAGCATTCCACATTCGTGTGGTGCGACTGAAGAAAGAATTAAAACCTTTTATTTCAATCTTTGTTGCCATATACTGCCTAAACCCAATGGTTTACAGCTTTGTGTCTAAACAAAAAATCATGAACTTAGGCTAAGATTTCCCACGATATATGTCTCATTTGTGAGGAATAGGTAGACCAAAATGCCCATTCTCCTTTACTTGCATTCCTTTAAGAATAAGAATTTAAAAAAATAATAATAAGTAATAAATTATGCGGAAGATCATAAGTTTCATAAATTATTTAATATTTGTGACCTTTTTATCGATAAAGATAGATATATATAACTTTTAGTGGGCTGTAGGTAAATAATTACAGATGTTATTTAATGTGCAACGTTTCGAGCATGTTTATGCTCTTCGTCAGGCAAACAATATTCAAAGATTTAATTTAAGAAAATCACTCATTATACACAATATTCTCAAGCAACAAAATTGGTGGACAGGAAAAAAAAAACGTCCATTTCTCTAAACAATCACCTATACTGATACACTTGATTGTTTAGAGAAATGGACGTTTTTTTCCTGTCCACCAATTGTGTTGCTTGAGAATATTGTGTACAATGAATGATTTTCTTAAATTAAATCTTTGAATATTGTTTGCCTGATGAAGAGCATAAACATGCTCGAAACGTTGCACATTAAATAACATCTGTAATTATTGACCTACAGCCCACTAAAAGTTATATATATCGATCATAAGTTTCTCCATTATTTTCTATTGGAAATATTTTCAATAAAAAGAAAAAATGCTTAAACCAGTTTTAAAATTGAAGATAAATCATATTTTTTTGGATATTCTTTGGTCAAATACCGCAGCAATTTAAGAACTATATTATTGTCTGTTTGTTTGTCTATGTGGAAAAATAGGAGTAGATCTTGAAAAAGCGAAGTGTCGAAGAAGATTTTGTGTCTCTCTTTAAAGCGAAATAAATCTATTGCTACGCTCGGTATACGCTGGGCCTCACTGAAATGAAAAACAGTTGTTCTGGTACTGACTGATGATTTTCAATATGATTGCTGGGTAAAATGTTGTTTTGGCATTTTCAAGTAAATTATTCAAAATGAAATAAGGCCCCAAATTGTTTTTTTTTTTTTGTTTTTAATATTCAGATCATTTTTTTACTGAGACCTTATTTCATAATGAAACTATGCTTAAAAGAAAAAATGAAGTGAGGCTCCAAAAAATTAAATAACGCCCCAAATGTTTAGAATTTTCGCCGTTGTTTTGTGTGCCTTTTTTAGCCGGGTTATGTCATGGGTCCTAATTTCACGAATCCAATTTTGTAAAGAAAAATTAAATTAAAAGAAAAATCAATTTTTTATGTTAAACTTTTTGGCGAATTTACAAAATTAAATGTTGATTTACTAACTTATTTTTAGTATTTTTCTTTAACGAAGTATTATCAAACCATTACTATTATAAACCGTCAATGTCTAACTAGACTATAGATGTTAGCTTCAAGAGCAAGTTAGTGCGATCCAGTCGTATATTTTATTTTATTTGGAGCCGTTTTAATTCAGAGGAAAATAGTTAAATTTGTTGAATAATTCCTGCAATTTTTAAAATCGGTTTGTTTAATTTTAATCGGAGTTATGGTCCTTCAAGTAAAATGTCGACTGTTTGTATAATAAAGTCGATATTATATTTATGAACATTAACATTTTTCACTCGAAAATTTTGCATGCATCATAGGGCTTTAACTGCAAATGCATTTTTTTATCACAATATTTAGATTCTAGAATTAACATAACAACTTCACGAATCATGAAATTTTCTTTAAATTGGTATTCTATCATTAGCGCATATTTAGCATATTTTATGCAAAATACATATCTTCATTATAAATGCATTTTTCATAATAAATATACTATGCATATTTTAAGTCCATACTTTTATTTAATAAACTGTAGTGTTTATCTTTGAAATTTGTGGCGAAAAACCTGGATTGAGAAATTGGTTTAATATAAATAACTAAATGCATAACTGAATTAAAATTTTTTTTGTTTCCATTGTTTCTTTGGGAAAAATAAAGTAAAATATTTTTTCTTTGAGTGCATATTTTGCATTTTAATTGCATATTTTCTATTTTTAAGTTCATATTTAAAGCGCATATTTCAGATTGTTCTGTACTAACAGATCTAAGCCCTATTGCATTGCAATATATTAATCTAGCATCATCCTTTTCAATTCTAAATTTGCAAATAAAGTTCTTCTTAAAGTGTCAAAAAAAACTGATTTTTCTCTAATTCCCTTGGTATTTTAACTTCCTGTTCCGTCAAAATGGTTGACACAAATTAGTTGGATTTGACAAACGTGAAATTTAATTTGGTTCTTTTGCATTTCTAAAAAAAATCAATTATTGTTTTTAAAATGTACATTATGGTACCTATGTATATCATATATTATACAAAAATTGACCTTTTCAATTCTCAAAAATTAAAGGTGGATCTACCAAGGCTTTTTCTGAACTGTTAAAGATTTTTTCTTTTTTGTGTCTGTTGCTAAATTTATAGCAAATAATAGTTCTTGGTATGTTTTCTCAATTTTCATCTTTGATAAACTTCAATTATTATTACTTAAACATTATTTTACCAGTTGATAAAACAAATTCATCCAACTGAATTAAAATTATTCAATATATGCAATGTATGACTGTTGGAGGTGATTGTATAGTGCAAATTTTAAATGTACAACGATTCTTCAACGTTTTCATTTCCATTTATCTCACCAATTGTGTTTACCATAGAACTATTGCTCAAAGGAATTGTTCGGAGAATACCTACTGCTGGTTTGGTGAGCACAATGGTTATAATATAATGTACATATATTATATGTTGGTATATTGCTGCTTGCTGGTATACCTAGTTAAATTTGCTTTAATAGTCTGTGTGTTATCTGTCTTAGCAATTTACTATGACATATTATCGATATTATACGAAGCTCGAATTCCATTTTAAATTTTGCTTCTTATTTGAAATACATAAATCCGCACCAAACTAACATAAATGTTAAAAAATATGCAAAGTTCTTGTATGTACCAAAACCTATGCGAAACAAGTCAGCCGTGGCAAGTAGTGAGTTTGAAAAGTACGCCAAATTCTCAGTTTATTAATATTAAACATCAAATATTTACTTTTTGATCTCACTACTTTTTACGACTGACTAATTTTCATCAATTAGAAATGCACAATTTAGATAATAGTGAAGAAGTGAGTGGATCAGGATGCCTCGCCCATTCATAGAAAATCTAGTACTATTTTAAATTCTTTTTATTCACCTCAAGACCTACCACTCAACCAAATCGTGCAACGATCCGAAGTGCTCAATATGATATGAATATGAATTCTGTGAAAATAAGCGGATGACACGATCCCCTGAATGAAAAATCTCAAATTTTAAAATTTTACCTTTGCCTGCACTTTAAGCCCTACCGCTGTACCAAATTTCATCATTTCACGACCAAATTTTAAAATTTTGCCTCTGCTTACACTTTCAGCTCTATGTCGCTGTTTTAAATTTAATCATTCTACGACAATCAGAAGTGCTCCAAATAATTTATATCAATTCTGTGAAAATGGGCGGGTACCACGCCCCCTGAATGAAAAATCTTAAATTTTCGATTTTTTCCTTTGTATACACCACAGGGCCTACCGTTGTGCGAAATTACAAGGGAAGTCATTCAGTCAGTAAATCAGTCAGTTACGGTTTTTGTAATATTTTTGCAGTCTTATAACTCGGGAACATCTAATGCTAAAGAAATGACATTTGGTGAGTTGCCTAAACCTGGTGATCTTAGCAAATGCTGCAAGTTTGAAGTTTCTGACCTTATTGATACAGAAGTAAGAAGGGGGAGGGGGGTCGAAACCTGAGTTTGATCCTGTAAAAAGGATGTAGTGCCAGAACTTGGCTGGGCACTACGTGCCCTTTGATCAATTCTGCAAAATTAGGCGGATGCCACGCCCCCTGAAAGTAAAATTTAAACTTAGCTTTTTCTTTGAATTCATAAATAATGAAAATGATGGATGCACATTATGCACATTGCTAATCCTTATGCACAAATTTTGTTTGCAAATCAAATACCCCAACTAAATTTGGTTGAATTTAATGTTAAACACACATAATACCTTGAATATGACATCCAAATGTATAAACATTGAAAACTACCATCCATATTCAACCAGCCGGCTCCGTGCTGCCGTGATAATAGTGCCAGTGCATAAATAATTCATTTCATATTTCATTATGCAAAAATTAATTGAAAATCCAAAGACAGATTTTCCTCGTGAATATTAAAATTAATTGAAATTTTAAACAAAAGGAAGCTTAATTCGTTTTATCATGGATTGTAATTTTTATATTTTTTTTTGTATTATTTGAGCGCGCTGGGGCTGCCGCGACGCTTCATGGCTATGCGATGGTAATATCGTAATATGGCGTTGAAAAAGTTAAAAAAAAAAAACAGAATATTAGAGGTAGAATTAATAAATATTTACCTTTAATGGAAAGTTATTTAATACTTCTCTTCAGTTTGTAACGCACAAACAAGAAATATTGAACCGGAAATGATGTGTTTATTTTTAAATTATTAAATAATTTTCATTTTGTTAAAAATAAAAACGAACCAGAGGACGTACGAGTAGGTATTTATTAAATTTAAGATAATCTCAATTAAAAGAAGATCCATCTTAGAAAATAATTTGATACTTTTATGTAGGTATATGTTAATTCATTTTTCGAGTTCCTATAGTAAGATGTGTAGCCTAATACGTATTGTTTTTGGGAATTTTTTAAAATCAGCTGCGCATCCAGAAATAAAAATTATATAGGTGGGAGGGTGGATGGAAGAAGTTATATTTTGTTTATGTATTTTGGCGTGAATCATTACGACAACGGGCTTAATTGAAGGAAACTTACTCTAAACCTCTGGCGATTCCTTAGGAGTAGGTATAATGTGGAATATATGCTGAAATGTATTTTTAAAATGGGCACACGAATTGTGCTGAAATATTTATTTCTCCCCCTCTGTGGGTCATATGACTTCACCTACTGCTACACGCCATATTGTTCTGTTTCTGGAAAATGTGTTTAAGCTTTCCCCAACTTTTTCCTGGCTTTTGAGATTCTTTTGTTCTGTGGCAAGTTTTTCTCAGCCCCCCCAGATCTTCTGCCACCTTGAGTAAGAGGATTGCACTCCATTGTGTATCTCGTGGTAGAGTCTTCGCCAAGCCGCTGGCCGTAGGGAATGACCAATCCATTGCAACTACCTTCTGCAATTAACAACGTTGATAGGATTTTAACCAGTTCTCCAATGGAGTTCTTGGTTGGAAATAGTATTTTCGGCCAATTAATCCGAAGAATGTTTCATAGTCATATTATATTCACAAAACCTTGCAGGTTTATTGTAACTTTCTATGTCATCATCATCAAGTCTTGAAAACCCGATCGGGGCAACAACTCGACTCCATCCTTGATCCTTCACGGTCCGCATCTAGACTTTTTAACTGTCGCCAAGTCTTTCTCTGGAAATCTGTTTGTACACCGACTGTTGATTTTCATAGTGTTCTTGGTATTCCAACCAACCATCCAAAGGATTGCTTACTAAAACCAACGTTTGCTTCCCTCAGAGAGTGACCAAATCCATTGCCATTTGACTTGCCCTGCACCACAACTGCTGGTTCGAAAAAGTTTGTGGCCAGCGAATCTTCAGGTTGTGACGTAGATAGTGATTCGTAAAAGCATTTAGTTTTCTTGAGATGGTAGCCGAGACTTTCTAGGTTTTGCAGCCATAAATAGCACTCATTTGACATTGGTTCGAAAAGTCTCAACTTGGTGCGTAAGGAGATTTGACTGGATTTCCAAATTTGAAATTACTTTAACTTTTAACGTCCATATCCGTACCAGTACCACCGTAATTAAACTATTCAACTGGCGTCTCCTGTAGAACAATACGCTGATGTGTAAAGCGCCCGTGATCACTATTTTTGTATTTTTTCTATTTATTCTTAGACTGATAGACTCTCCTTTCACTTGCATTGTTTGACACATCCCATTCAGCCCACTCACTGGTGTTATTTGTAAGGAGAAATAGATATATCACCGGCAGTCTTATAACGGGTGATTTTTTAGCTGGTTTGTTTTGGCAACACTGGTTTTGACAGCTGACGTGTGTTTAGTACCTTGTGTCACTGTCAAACAGCTTCAGTTTGGTTTGCAATTTAACCATGGATCGTCTTACAAATGAACAACGCTTGCAAATTATTGAATTTTACTATCAAAATTCGTGCTCGGTTCGAAATGTTCATCGCGCGCTGCTTCCATTTTATGGTCGGCATTCTCGACCTTCTGAGCAGTCTATTCGGAAGATTGTGACCAAATTTCGCACCAAATTTACTTTGTTGGACATAAAACCACCAACACGTTTACGTACTGTGCGTAGTGAAGAAAATATTGCGGCCGTATCAGCTAGTGTGACAGAAGACCGCGAAATGTCGATTCGGCACCGTTCCCAGCAGTTAGGCCTTTGTTACAGCACTACGTGGAAAATTTTGCGGAAGGATTTGGGCGTAAAGCCTTTTAAGATACAGCTGGTGCAAGAACTAAAGCCAGCCGACCTACCACAACGCCGAATTTTTGGTGAATGGGCTCTTGGAAAGCTGGCGAGGATTCGCTTTTTTATCGAAAAATTGTGTTCAGCGATGAGTCTCATTTTTGGTTGAATGGGTACGTAAATAAGCAAAATTGCCGCATTTGGAGTGAAGATCAGCCAGAAGCATTGCAACAGCTACCAATGCATCCTGAAAAAGCCACTGTTTGGTGCGGTTTATGGGCCGGCGGCATTATTGGGCCATATTTCTTCAAAGATGATGCGAATCGCAGCGTTACTGTCAAAGGTGAACGCTACCGAGCGATGATAACAAACTTTTTTTTGCCCGAAATGGAAGTTATTGACTTGCATGATATGTGGTTTCAACAAGACGGTGCCACATGCCACACAGCACGCGAAACAATGGCGCAATTGCGAGGCGAGTTTGGTGAACAGTTAATTTCACGTTTCGGGCCGGTCAATTGGCCGCCTAGATCGTGCGATTTGACACCAATAGACTATGTTTTGTGGGAATATGTCAAGGCTGATGTCTATAGGGACAAGCCCGCTTCGATTGACGCACTGGAAGCCAACATCCATGCATTCATTCGTGAGATACCGGCCGATATGTGTGAAAGAGTATGCCAAAATTGGACTCAGCGGATGGGCTACCTGAGACGCAGCCGCGGTCAACATTTGCATGAAATTATCTTTAAACATTAAATTGCAAAGTTCAAACTATCGATTCAAATAAATATTTCATTAATTTTTTCGAATTTTTTGTGTTTTTTTTTTTTAAAGTTCTAAACCTCTTACAAAATCACCCATTACTACGTTTTCGCCTAAAGATAATCCGGATTAAAAAGAGTAGATTAAAAATTAATCTTGAAGTGTTTTCACCAGAGAAAAAAAGATTAGTTTGACAATTCCACAGAGACGTACAAGCACTTCTTGGGAAAAGGATGTTGTGATAAATGACGATTTTTGTAAGGAACATTTTAGAATTTTCCGAAAAACTCCAACCATATCATCGAAGGTAATGATTATAAATAGAGTTCCTGATTTCGTTAAAACAAATCTATATTTATTCTTAAGGGAACTGCCCATTGCGCCAATATGTACGAGCCTAGCAAAAATGATCTACTGTATATTATTTTTTTTAAATAAATTTATTTGTTCAACTGAACATGAAATCTCATTTAATATAAATAAATGCAAAATTTACAACTTCAACACTGAACATTTACAAAATTGGGATAGTCCACAATGATGCAGTCCTTGTTGGCTTGTTGCCTTTTTCCAAAAAGTCTTTGTTGGTCGACAATTTGATGGTTTCGTTTTTCTTCAATTCAACTTCACCGGAGCCACTGCCTTCAATCAAGCTGAGTAGTTCTTGCCAGGCTGACGAACATTGGCGATCATTTGAGGAGTTCATGCAGGCAACGTTCATGTCGGTGGCCATCAAATTCTCGAGCATCTCAACGCTGCGGGAGACTGGTCCAATGGTACCCACGTTTTCCTCTGTTTTTTTTGTTTGATTTGGTTCCATTATCTGTAAGTTATTTATTTTATTAGTTAAAGGTAGTATTTAGCATGCAAGTTATAGTTTTTTTTATTAATACTTACACAAAATTAATTCCTAGACAGTGCTCGGCATCCTCAAAATAAAGTCTGACATTTTTTTTTGTTTATTGTCAATGGAGAAAATGACATTTAGATAGGCGCGTTCCATGAAATAAGGTTTGTTTGTTTTGATTATCTCCTGCTTCCAAGAAGATTTCGATGAGACTAATCTAATCTTTGTTTGAGGAGATTATAATTTGTATGGGAAATCTTCAAGATTCCAAAGAAGATTATGGTTAAATCCACTTAAATCCGGATTAAGTGGTAGGTGAAAAATTAGTATTAATGACCAAACCTTTCAAACGGTCTCCATTGAATGTCTTGTCTCTCTTTTACCAATATTTTGAGACAACGCTTTAGGTACACCCTGTTGTTCACCTACCCAACCTGCTGTCACGCAACGTCAATTTGAGCTGAGTTACAAGATATGTTGAGGATCTTTGTTTTTCCGGTGCTGATCCTCAACCCGACTTTATTTACTTCACTTTCCAGATAGTTCACCATCTGGTAAGGATTCATAATATTGTTTGAAAGCCAGCGAATACCGTCCGTTTGATTGCTCGTGCTTGTTTGATTAGCGCTCCATAGATGTGCTCATGAGATGTGCATATCTGTTAATCTCTAAAAATAACAATGGTGATGATCAAACTCCAATATAGATTTCAAAGTCCTCAGATAGCTTTCCGTTGTGCAAGACTTGACAAGTTGCAACCAACCTTTAAGTAATGAAGTCACTATATACATACGTAAATAATATGTAATCATTACAAACATAATGTGTACCTATTGCATAAATAGTTATTTACTCATTACAACTGCACTTATCAGTTATCACAACGGTCTGTTTATTGATTAATGTAATAGGGTTTATCATCCTGTTAGCAACTGGGCCACGAATTGTGGACTAGGAGTTAACTATAACAAAACTGAACTTATTCTATTTACCACCAAATCTCAACCCTGACTCAACGGCCAAATACTTTCACTTTTGTCTGGTGCAAAATATTTAGGTATCATCCTCGACCCCAAATTAAACTGGAAGTTAAACATTGAAAATAGGGTTAAGAAGGCTTGCATAGCTTTCTATGTCTGTTGCAAAACTTTTGTTAAAAAGTGGGGGCTCCAGTCGAATATGATCCTGTGGACGTAAACAGCCGTGGTACGGCCGATCCTCACATATAGTTCGATGGTGTGGTGGCTTCCACTTAAAAAATAATATAATATCAACAAGCTCACGAAAAATCAAAGAACTGCTAGCGTTGGCACCATGGGGCTATAAGAGAGTTGTTATCTAGTATCTTTTAGTGCGTTTAGAGAGTGCGTTAAGAGAGTCAAACATTTGGCCTGCTAAGCCCTACGGTCACAGCAAATATCATAGACTTGATTCCAATGAAAACGTTTTCGATTCCTACTGATTACTGCACCCCTATACGATGAGTACCAGTAATGATTTTAAAGTTAATTTTCCATCCAGAAAGGTTTGGAATGTTGACGACGACGTCGCGTGCGTCGTGACGAAATACTTTGAGACATAATTATATTTACTGACGGCTCAAAGATCTAGTGTGGTGTTGTTACAGGATTTTTTTCTGAGTCTCTTAATCTCTCTAGGTCCTTTCGGCTACCCGACTTTGCTAGTATCTTTCAAGCTGAATTACTGAAAATCAGGGAAGCAAGCTAGTTGCTAAAACAAGATTCAAACCAGACCCTTAATTCAGCTATTATCACAGACAGTCGGGCGGTTGTTAAAGCCATTGATTCGACTACATCATCATCCAAATTGGTCCAGCAATGCCGGGATGAGCTTACGAGACGGTACATTAACCTCGGTGCCACTCTTATGTTGGTTCCGGGTCACAGTGACATTGAGGGAGATGAATGGGCTGACGAGCTGGCCAGACAAGGATAAGCACTTCATATGTAGATCACTTGCGGAAAGAGTCAGCATTCGGCTTGGTGTTTTAAAGGCAATATTTCGTCACTTTTTCTCAATGAATCTAACTGCATTATACTTAGAAATATATGGCCTTACTATGATAAACCCATAACAGTTGATCTTATACGTAGACCCAGGCAAGACAGCCAGGCTCGTATTGCAACCTGTAGCGGGCACTGCCCAATAGGAGAGCAAGCAGCTAGGCTAGGCAACACTCGCTGTCGCAGCTGTGAGGGTCATCACGAAAAGGAAAAGGCCAAAGTTAGAGCACAACCATTCAGAATGTGTTTTTGGACGACATTGACGAACTTTCGGAAATATAAAGATCAAAGACTTGATCTGCGGGTGCTGGTCTGGTTGAATGAGTGATCAACTTCCTGGTGATAGTGCTTAAAGCTAACCAGCCTAAAAAAAACTTTAAATCCTATTTAATCCTATTATAATTTCAAACCAAACTAGACAGTATCCTGAGGATATTTCCACAATCTCCATCCACAAGTTCTAACGAATTTTGGTATCAAAATGGTGCAATTCACTGCTTTTTAGGCTACGGGCTGGGCTGCCCGTGACCGCTATTTATATATCAACCTACCTATAGCATCCAATACTCACTACTTTTGCTACCTACCAATTTTCACCAATATACCCTAATTGCGAAATTGTGATATAAAAATAATATGTCAACGAAATAATACTTTGCACAAAAACGTAAGTACATAACTCTCTAATTATAAACAAATGAGAGCGGATAAATGTAAATACATTATGGTAAAAGCATTGTCCACAAAATACTCCGTTTTCGAAATCTTAAATTACCTCCTGCAACTTTTTTTATTCTGTTCCTCTTCTTGATTCAATCAAATTTATAAATAGAATGTGTGAAATTGACTATAGGTAATCGCATGCTTATGGGCAATTGAAATTTTGTGAATAAAACAAAACCTCATATTATTGATTTATGAGTTATTTTGGTAAGGTGTTAGACCTTCCTCTTTGGCATGAAGGCATTGACGGAATTTAAAAAAAAAGAATAAAAACAAGCTTTATCATATAATCCGACGCAATTTATTTACAAAATGATTGAAAAAGATTAGGAAATAACATTTAGAATTCTAAGCCTCTCATTAAAATTAATATTGATTTTGAAATTATTTTCATTTTACGTATCAATTTCAGATGATCCCAACAACAGGATGGCTCCACCAGACATAGCCTCTCATACAACCAATGGCTATGTAATAAGCCCACAACGATTGCAAGATATTCGTAGTCAATTCTTTTATTGGTATTTCGATCAAGATAAAAATGGCGGACGTGGAGATTATCAATCCGATATTCATGCTTCGATGCCACAATTGCATAAGAATTTAAATTTCCAATTGCCATTTTATGGTTTTCGTTTTAATTATACAAGGGTAAGAAGTTTTCATTTTTTTATAATTTAATGTTTATTTATTTTTGTTGTTTCTTTATT
This sequence comes from Melangyna quadrimaculata, assembly GCA_949320155.1. Taxonomy (NCBI): domain Eukaryota; kingdom Metazoa; phylum Arthropoda; class Insecta; order Diptera; family Syrphidae; genus Melangyna; species Melangyna quadrimaculata. The sequence continues at coordinate 443,742,264 of OX439483.1, forward strand.
TAAAGGTATCAATGAATGGTTACTTAGAGTTTTCTGATCCTCCAGAATATTATACATATCCTTTAGTATTTCCTATTAAGGATTGGCCAAAAAAGAATGATCCGTCATTTATGGCACCTTGGTTTTCAAAATGTCGAGTTGGACGTATTTATTCAAGTGATGTTGATCAACGTAATCCGGGTGTTTATTTTAGGTAAGTTAAAAAGAGTACTTAGAATTTATATTTAAGCTTAGATAATACCTACCTAATTTTTGTTTGAAAATATTTTTTAATTGTATAAATTAAAAAAAAACTTTAACTTGGTGTACGGGTGTACTTTTGATGTAGAAATACTAATAATAACGATGATAAGGAAATCCAAAGAAGATTTTTTCGTCATACCGTCCGTCAATCCATTATGTTGTTTATTATATAGCCATATTATTTAAAAATTAGTACATAGATGCAACCTTTAAAACGAGTTTACGATCTTCTTCAAACCTTTAGAAATAATCGTCTTTTTATAACTCTTCTTTATAACAAAAAATCAGAAATACCCAAATACTGAGATAACTATTACAACTTAAAAGCCAAAAACGAGAAAGTAGACGTTTAGTTATGTAATGTTTTTTTTTTTATATAAAATCATAATAATCTTTAATTGTTAAATGTTTTTAGTTTGTGAAAAAATAAAAGAAAAGTACTTTATGTTTGAGGAATTTTTGATTCATGATTTGTATTTGTAAGCATATTAAATTTTTGGGAAACGCAATTTTTCGTAATGAATTTTCGTTCGTTTTTGCTTTTTATCTATTTATAGCATTAATTTAAAAATCTAAAATTTTAATGATGGAAATTATTAATTTTAAGTTTTTGTGCGAAATTTGCTGCTGAGTGCAGGAAATCCATAAAAAACAGCTTTTATGGAAGAGAACTTAAGAACTTTAAGTTCGTGCATGAGGTAATTCAAAATTTTATAAATTATATAGACAAAACAAAAATTATTTGTAAGTGTCATACGTAACTTTAAGGAAAAATTGGCAACAGTAGATCACTGTTGCTCCTAAAATTATAATGGAAAGACAATCATTTACGTACCTAATTTTAATAATTTTAATGTATCTACGATAATACGTAAATATTAAAATTTAATTTGAACAAAACTTTAATTATGAAAGTGCATAATACACATTAAATAAGGGATGAGAAATCCGTTTTCCATTTAAAGGATTTGTATTTTTAAAGTTATTTCTATTAATCAATTCATTAATTTTCTTCGATAAAAAAAGTAGAAAAAAATCTTTGAATATAAAAAAGTAAACATTATAATATTAATTTTATTTTTTTCTTTCTAAATAAAGCAAAAAAGAAAAAAACATTAAAGTAATTAAGTCCGTTCCTTTACTTTATATTTTCAGTCTAAAGTCGTTCCCGTACTCAAAAATTTGGCAGTTTTTGACAAAAGACAACGCTCACGAAAGAGTAAATAATTTCCCCTACCTGTGGTTTTCTGTCCGATAAATTTCTTCGGGCAGAAAATCACAGCACAGCAAAATGTTATGTTGAGAGTAAAAGAATGAAAGCCACTACTTTTGCACAGTTTTAATATATTTGAGAATATTTCAACGTTGCTCTCTTAAATCTGACAGTTTGTGAGTTTCTGTGGTCTGTGCACAAAGTAAAGGATCGTACTTATAATAAATAGACAAAATGAAATCGAAAATTAAAAAAAATCTTATATCATAAAAAATTCCTTGATTCACTGTGTACCACTTTCAATTGATCCACACTGTGTACCACTGTTTAATTTTATTTAAAAAAAAAACCTGAAGTAATAATTATAAACTATCGCACAAAACTAGACAAATCAAATAAATATATTAAATTTAGGTACATAACCAAAAGAACAATTGTTAAACTCAAATTAAGTTACAACAAACAATGTTTTTGGAAGATCGAAAAGAAAATAAATTTTGCGAAGGAAAATTCAAATTTATTCTTTTCATTTTGCAGAATTTCTTTTTTTCAATAAAAAGAGGCACCGTTATACACAAGTTATACACCTTTACCCTACTTGGTATACAAAAGCTTCCCAAAATTAATTGCAATTTTTAATGCAGTTGTAAAAATATAGGCCCTAATTAACAAACGAATTTAGAGTCGAAATTACTATAAAGTCGAGTACAAATACAAGTAGGGGAAGGTGGCCTAAAATGGCCCCCTCGCTAGAAATCGTAGAATCGAACAGAATTAGATGGTTTTGTGAACACAATTCTTTAGTTTATCTGGCAGCACCGACATATACGGAATGTTAGCTACATCAAGATATTATTTGAAATATGACAGACCAAAACTTCTCTAGCCATCTCCAAAAGTAGAAAAAATAAAATTTTAAGAAAAATTTGTTGACAAAAAACTGTATACAAAATAGTGAATTTTGGAGAAAGCAGTTAATGCATGCATGTAAGTATGAAGTATTTCTTTTAAAATTACTGCTTTCGTTGGCCTAGAACTATTTCTGTCTGTTCGGAATTAAAAATTAAATAAAAAAATCCTATACGGGCAAAATGGCCTACTTAGCTCTCGGCTAAAATGGCATAGTGTGCCATTTTATACTTAACCTTACATTTTCATTTTCCTTATAGTGAAAATGGTTGGAAAATATGAAGGACTGAGTACGTATTATCAAAAGCCATAAATGCATCCAAGACCTTCAATGTTCGGTGTTTAGGTGTTGTTTAATGTTTATAAGTTAAAGTTGTTTTAAATGAATTATTGATTTTATTTTTTTGTTGAGCACCTTTTGTTTGTTTTTATTTTACTTTGAACTTTGATTTGTTTTAAATAAAGTTTAAATTAAATTGAAAATGATTTTTGGTTAACTTGACTGGTTGGTTTACTTGCTGGGTAAAATGGCATACTAGTATGCAATACAAGTATGCCATTTTACCCGTTCAATTTTGATCGTTGGAATTTGGAGGCATTTTGAAAATTAAATACTTTAAATACTTTGTGGATCTTTTTATACTCGTAAGGCAAAAAAATGTAAGCGTTATTGATTAAACTTTGCAAAGAATATAACATTTCAGTTTGAATGTCAATTTTTTCCGAGATATGGGACATTTTCCTTAGGGGGAGGGGGGTATTTTAGACCACCTTCCCCTACACGAGTACACATACAAACAAATCTAATCTACGCTAGATTCAACTCTCCATTCGTTTATTACTTAGGACCATTGACTTTTACGAACAATTTTCAACAATTATTCTGTCATCGTCTTAGCACTTATTATGAAAAACAGCTTAAATAACAAATTTCAACCATCAACGCATTGCAGGGTTGCCGCTTTTTTTAATTAAAAACTGAATTTGTTTTTTCGCTTGTACCTATCAACCGTAACAATGATTTTTGACAAGGAAATCCACAATTTTTAAGATATGCAATTTTTTCATATGTGGAATATTTAACGAACGAAAACCAAGTTTTATAAAAAATAGGATTGACATTTAACTATAACATATGTTGGATCGAATAATTTTTGTCTCTTAACACTACTGAAAGAATTTTAAGTAGCTATAACTCGTTTAAACTTAAAAATACTGAATTTGTTCTCGAAAAAACAAACTCAACTTTAATTTAATAGTAATTCAAGATTGTGGCAACCCTGGGTTATGTTGGTTGAAAAAGTGGATACCAGCTGCCAATACAGTACTCAATCAAACTTTAAACAAAACTCCTTCCCCAATTTGCATATTAAAAAAAAACTGGACTTAAACAATGTACTATTAATTTGAGAAGAAATTTAGACAATGAATTATTGTATAGCACATCCTATCAACAACTGACTTATCCCAATGTGACAAAACCAAACGCCCAAATATTCAGCATTTAACTAAACAAAATTATTTCTGGTCCTTCGAGTCAACCAAAAGTTACATAAACCGAAAAAATGCTTGTCGAATGACCAGTCTCTTAATTCCAAATGATACTTATCTCTGCTTCACAAAAACACATTCAATTCCTGGCTTCCTCTTTGAAAATGACATCATATAGAATGTAGTATATTCCAAAATAATTTCAATCAATGTTAGTATCATAGAACGCATTGCACACGGAGTCCAACTTTGTATATATACATATACAATATACAAATACTCTTTTAACTTGTCATTCAAATTCACTCTCAATATTTGTTTTTTTTTTCTTCCTTGACACATCTTTGTTCTCCTGTTTGTGACTGAATCTCTGGATCTGGACTATCATGTTGAATTTTGTTTTCATTGTTTTATTGAAAACGTATTTGCTCGTTTCGTTGAAACAAGAAGATAAAATAATAAAAATAAAGAGGTCTTAGCTTGGGTACTGAAGTGAACGTATTTGTTGAGTCTGATTCCTTAAATTCTAAATCCATGTCCAGTCCAGGATACATGTACGAGTACATACGTAGTATGTTTTTATTATAGTATCGTCAGTTCTGTAACTTTTAGTAGGTATAGAGCTATACAAGAGTCAAATACAGTTTATAGTTGTTAATATGATGACCATGTTACACAGTTTGTTGTATCCTGCAGTGCTGTACAAATAGTATACACAACACACATACACAGTTACCGCAGCATAAATTTTCGTCCTGCGTCCTGCTGAATTTGGTGGTCAATTATGGCTAGCTAAAAGGGAGAGACCACAAAGTTAGCTCCATTTTACTTTTGAGATAAAAGCATATACGGCTATACGGAGTGTGATGATGGTGATTTGTTTGTGGTTTTTGGAATATGTATATTTGGTGTTGGCAACGAATCGAAACACAAACTTTATCGTCCTGACATTGCCATGCCATGAACATTATACAGTTTTGTAATGTGCAAAAACTGTTTAAAGAGTTACACATTAGAACTGATTGTAAAATACCACAAGTGGTTAATTTGGTTTATTTGAGAACTGACAGTAAACGGAATTGGGAGGTATAAGTACTTTGTGAATAATAAGGTCAACCAATAATGAGGTGCACCGAATTTCGATGATACTTAGCACAAGATTTGCTTATTAAATAAATCAAAGTAACATTCAATTAAATAAATTAAATTAAAATCAAAATCCATAAAAACTAAGCATTGTAGATATTTTAAATTTTGGATAATAAACAAATTATGAGGAAATAATGATTTTGAAGAAGAAAAATAACGATTGTTTTTAATTGGGTTTTTTCGTGTGATAACACACTCGAAGTTAGGCTGTATAGCTTTCGCTCCGTCATATATTAATTATGAATGTTTGAATGTTCAACAACCACTTGAGAGGGCTACCCCACCATTGCATTTGGCAGGAATTATTGCAATTTCATGGCTGCCACACCAATCATCAGATTCCTTTAGGGGTGCTTAGTCTTTATGTTTAATTTTAATTTATAAATTAGTGCCATCAACTGGTATTGAACCAAAATATTTGTTTTTTATTTTCTTCAAATTCAATTTCTTATTAACTGATTAACCGATTTTGATTAATCTTTTTAGTTCAAAAATATCCCTTACCTACCTTCACCTTCATTCGTATTAGATTTTTTAGAAGCTGTTTGACATAACAGTTTGTGATTTTACATAAAATATGAGTTGCTCTGTAGATATTTATCGCCCCATACAAGCTTCAGTGAGGAAGCTCAGTTATCCGAATTTAAAAAAATAATTTTTCAACCGGGATTGCTTCATTCAAATTATTATAATGATCAGATCTTCAACTTTAAGGTCTTCAAATAAAGATGAAATGTCAGGCTATATTTTGTATAAAAATTATTGGGATATGTCATCAAATTTTTTACTAAAATGATGTTAAAAGACCTCATCAGTTTGATTTCCCATTACATTTTTACATCAAACTTTGAAAAAAGCCGATTTGGCGACTTTTTGAGGCTCATAACTTGAATTATATTTGTCGGATATTTAAAAACAAAGTACTCAATTAAAGCTAAAATGTCAGGCTACATTAACGTGTAAACATATTCACAAGATTATGCAGAAAATTATACAAAAAGGTGATTTAGTGAAAAATCAATTCGATTCTTGGCAACAAAATAAAATTTAAAAGTTGGTAACAAAGTTGCTTATGTGCGCGGGAATCTATCAACTAGTGATTAAACTAATTAATTTCGGTAAAAGTTGCATGTGTGCGCTTAAGCTAGGTAACTGAAATCACAACTACAATCGGTGAAAAATGTTTGTATACGTATAATGTCTTTGAGGGTGCCGTGACATAAGGCCAAGTGTCATAAGGCCAAATTTCGGAGTTTGGCCTTATGACTGAAAGTGACATAGAGCCAAATTTTAAGAGTTGGCATTATGTCGCTTTGTAAAGCGTCATAAGACCAATTTGGTCTTATGTCACTTTGAACTGTTTCAAAACAAAGGAATTAATTTTTCTAAAACCTCCTAAAAAACAAACAAGAAAAACAAGAAAATTTTGTACACTCCGCTCCACTTGAATAGAAACAAACTTTTTTCTTACTATCAGAGCGTGTAGCGTGTATTATAAATTCACCTTTTAGTTTTAGTTCCTAAAAGAGGAATCTATTGCGAATAAACAATTGCCAAAAAAATAAGTAGAAGTGTGAAAATTGTTTGGTCGAACCATAGAAGGTAGGTAGGTAAGGTAGGCAATCAAGAAGCAGACCAAAGAAAGATCATTAGACTGGCTTCAAATTCAACAGGCTCTGCTGCTAAAATCAAGGCTAAGAGTGGTATTACAGCGAGTTGAAGAAAAAACCACCGTTAAATCCAATACGAAGACAGAATATAATAGATTTTTGCAGGATGAATATGACGTGGAAGGAAGAGGGGACAAAAGTGGTATTTTCTGTTGAAAAAAATTCAATTATGATGGCCCGGACGGATATAATTACTATTTTCATGTTATAAGGGAGAAACCCAGGTTTCTGGAGTTCCACCATAGCCGAGAAGGCGGTGTAATGGCGTGGGGTGCGATTTTAATTTTAGAAATCAAAAAAATAATACCCAAAATTCGCGCGAATTTTGGGTATTATTTTTTTAATTTCTAAAATTTTACGATTTAGTGAATTAAAGGTTTATGTCAAGATGAATTTAAATAAAAACAAAACTGTTATGTAAAAGTTAAGACTGAACCAAGTAATAGTATGTCTTTAAATATAAAAAATGTTATTGCAATTAGATATTTTCTCATTCTTTTATAAAACTTAAATTACTTATACTCCACGCAACTATAAGTAGGTACGAACCAAGTTTAAAAATAAAATTATTAATGAAAGGAACTAGGATCGTAAATATAAATTATGAAAGTAACTTACATGATTGTCGTGCGAAAAATGTATAATAATGAGCTGTTTGAAGCCACATGATAGCACAACACTGAAAGTTCCGTCCAAAAGAAAATTACGTGGAGATTCACTGTGGAGTTTCGCAATTTCAGAAGCAGTAGTCGGAGATATAAAAACTGAGTCGCTAAAGTCTTTTTCTAAAACCTTACTCCGATAAAACAGCTCATTTATGCATTTCGACATGCCAACCAAATGGTTGTATTACAGTTTTGGTTTTAAATGTGTCCGAAACCTCTTTTACAGTAATGGAAATTATCCGTTATGAATGCGCATGAGCTGTATTCGCATTTTACCAAACCAAACCTATGATTAAAATCAATAGACAATTTATTTTTAAAATTATGTACGGTGTTTGAAACGGGTTTTGGTAAAAAAAAAATTAAATATTGCATTTGGCCTTTTGTCTAAAATAAAATTGGCCTTATGGCGCTTTACAAAGCAACATAAGGCCAACTCTCAAAAATTGGCCTTATGTCAACTTTGTAAAGCGTCATAAGGCCAAACACCGAAATTTGGGTTGATGACACTTGGTCTTATGTCATGAATTTTTTTGGAGGAGAAATAATTTTGAAATCGTAAGATATATTTCTGCATTTAAATATTCATTGATTAAACTGATGGTTTCCAATGATAGCTATAACTGGCCCCTAAGACATCTTTGGGCCCAGTTATAGCTATCATTGGAAACCATCATTGAAAAAGTTAGCTGTTTATTTTGAGACCCTTGGAAAGTTTAATTATTGAATAGTTTAATGCAAAAATATATCTTACGACTTCAAAATTATTTCTCCTCCAAAAAAAATTCATTTTGACCTATATCTTCCCCATAAAGTAACTTTTAATTTTTTGAATGATCATTGGTAAGGTAGTTCATCATTGAAAAATTAAAAGTCATTTTATGAGAAAAGTTGTGCCAAATTGAATTTCGTTTTACCTATTAGAGATAAATATTAAGTCAATTAGCTTTAATTTGGCATCAAAATAATCACATATTTTTTCTTCAAAATCTCTCAAAATTGACAATTAATATTTTCAACGATGGTTTCCAATGATAGCTATAACTGGGCCCTTTATCAAGCAAGACAAAGACTTTAAATTGTGACTGTTTCCGTTAAGAATTCAATGTTTTAAGAAATATGAATTTATTTTATTTCTTGTTTAAAATTTTGTTTATAACCCTATAGAACGGGAGGTGATCGTAGGTCTATACCTATCTCAATGCGGTTGCTGAACAAAATGATGCCGTTTGATAGCTTTAACATTAATAAAACCGCTGATCACACAAGGTGTTAAAGGAAACGCATTTTCGGTTGTGTTTTTGGCTTAGTACACCTAAAACAAGGTGTCTTGTTATAAACCGGGATATCAAATTAAAGCTTAGACTGCCCTCTTTACAAAACCAGTAGCTAGACTTTTGTTGGTTATTGTGGAGTATATTCCAACGTTTAAGTGGGGCGGCAATTTTCTACCCATACGATTTTTGTCTTGCTTTGACCCAACCTATACGCTTCATCTGGTTGTTACACCTGCATAACTATTTCATTTTAAACTCCTGTTTATTTTATAGGATAAATATAATGAGTGATAAATCAAGAGGTATTTTCTTTAATGCGAAATAACACAAAAAAATCAAATATATCGTGAAATCTTTATTATTATTCTAGGAAACCATTCTTGACATTCATTTTTTAAAGATAATCCCTTTCAAATGTTGGCCGCAACTCTGCCGCATCTCGTCCCTCCGGATGTTCCAATTTTCGATGACGCGTTGGAGCATATTCATCGATATCTCACGAATAACACGGGAAGTGTTGACCTCCAATGCTTCAATGGCAGCTGGCTTATCCACTACTTTACGTAGCCCCAAAGGAAGACGTCTAAGGGTGTGATATCGCATGATCTTGCTGGTCTACTCACAGAAGTGGTCTCTCAATATGTCCATTGTTTCACGGGCTGTGGCAAGTAGCGCCGCCGGCCGCCGTCTTGTTGGAACCAAATGTTCAATCTCCTTCTTCAATCTCCGTTATCATCGCACGATAACGAGCCCCATTTACAGTAACGTTGGCGCCTGCCTCATTTTTGAAAAATACGGAGCGATAATTCTAACGGCCCATAAACCACACCACTTGGTTGTTTTGAGCGGATGTAACTGCAGCTCTTGAGCCTCTTCCGGTTGTTTTTCGGCCCATGTACGGCAATTTTGCTTTTCAACGTATCCATTGAGCCAGAAATATACCTCATCGCTGAAAAAAAATGTTGGTCGAGTACAGTGGATCTTCAGCAAATCTCTGAAGGGCAAACATTGTTCGGGTGTAAGTTTATCCATGATTAAATGTCAATGAATACTGAATAAAAACACAGGGCAACTTGTCACGACTCACGCGTCATCTGTAAAAACCCCCTTTTGGAAAACACCCTTGATTTATCACCCTTTACTATGATTAAGGAAAAATCAGTTAATCGCTTCTGTGAAGCTGAAATAATTGCTCTAGACTCCAGGGAATATTAGAGACGAGTTTTATCCACTTTTAGGCTATTGAATATACCGGATTATAAAAGAAAGAAAGAAACAATTCGGTTCAAGAAGTTTTTTTTTTTATTAAATATGTTTCTGTGCATGCATTTTTGAGAAAATGGTCAGGCAGGTCAAATTTCAATATTGAGAAATTCAATATTGATTAAATTAAAGAAACTGAGAATTTAACTTGAAACATTTTTTGTTGAGAATTAGACCAAATGGTCCGTTTAAAATTAGCTATACAATGATTTAAGCAGAAAAATTAAACAAAAAACGAAAAATCGATTTTGATTTTTTTGTTATTAAACTGCTCATAACTATATTTTGCCAAAGATAGGCACAGCTCGTGTTTAAATGAATAAAAGAGGACTCTCCAGCCTTTCACATAAAAAGATTTTTGAATAAAAATTGGTGAAAAACTGAAAATATACCAATTCAAAAATATATACATTTTTACTTGCGATATAATAAATTGTATGTAGGTACTAAATTCAAGTTATAGATTCGTAAAAAAATCGAACTGGAAATAATAATTTTCCTTAAAATATAGACGATAGATGACGCAAAAAAAGTGGGTCTCGCAATTTGGTCATCACCCCCCAGCCTAAACGGCTGGAGGGATTTAATTCAAACTTTGTACATAGTTTTTTTTTACTAATATGCCAACACGGTTTTTTTCAGGACCAAAAATAACGGTTCCTGCCATACAATTTTTTTCCGCCAAAAAGCAGAGTAATATTTTTCTTAAAAACGACTATTAGGATTTTGTTAAAAATAAATCAAATAATTAAAATGAGGAAATACTACTTTTTTATAATTTTTTTATTTTCAAAAATTGGTTATTTTTGGCACCTCCACTAAACGATTTTTGTTGGTTTTAGATTATATCGAAAAAAGTAAAGCTGAAATTTTTCCTTTTTTATTGTAAATCTTCTAAAAGGTATAAACATTATTGTTTACCAAAATTAAAAAACAAAACAAAATGAACATTTAAGAAAAAAAATCAAATATTTTGAAAACGACTTCGTCAATTTTTTCAAAACTATATGTAGAATAGTTTTTTTTTTATTATTTTGTAGAATAGCTTCTTGAAAAAATCATGTTTCTAAATTCAAAAATAACGGTACCTTTCATATGTTATGAAAAACCGTTAAGAAGACACTAATTTTTCTCTTTTAAGACTTTTTTTTAATGATATCATAATATTATGGAACCAATGCACATGTATGTACCTCATCAATTTCTAGCTACGTTAAAGTTGTTAGCTACGAGAGCAAGTTTATGCCTAGTGACTAATAACTCTCAACCATTCCTGTGTACGCGTGTCGACAGGAATGGAAGGGACCTACAATTGTATGCCGAATCCGAACGCCTAGACGAGAAGCACTTATACATGACAAGTGATAATCTTGGAGAATTAATCAATTCCTCACAAGAGGGAGGAGCCCTGAAAAAAACTTTTTAGTTTTTAGATGGACGAGGCCGGGAAGTGAACCTAGACCTCCAGCGTGACAGTCCAACGCACTAACGATTACGCTAAGGGCTACTACACGGAAGCTACTATGGAAGGAAAAAAAAAATAACTGGACCACCCTTTACAAAATTTAAATTAATTACTTACCACTAAGTGGAGCAGTATCTACTTTTAGTAATCAACTAATTACACTTGAATGAGTACTTAAATGAATTGATTTGGGTTTACTCTGTTGCTCAAGTTTTTGTTTTTATTTCTTTAGCTTCTCTAGGCTCTAAAGTTCGTAGATGTCGTTTTTTGTTGGTAGAATCTGAGCCACTTTGGCCTTACTAGTGTAGTGTATACCTCTAAAACCATAAGAGTGTTTGTACCAAAAAAACAAAAATGGCAAAAGCTAACAAAATTCAATGTCTATATAATTCAATTTGTTATATTAACATTCAAAGAACTAATCAACTTCTACTTCAAATATTACCAAAATGACTGAAGCAATATTTTCACCTTTTTTTTAATCAAGTCTATTCAATAAATAGAAAGTGGGCTTGTATCAACAAAAGCAAAAAATAAAAACAAACAAATTGAAAACAAATAAACTTTTGCACAATTTCCTTTTATTAACATCATGCGGGTCTATATGTACATTGTATATGTATATGGACATGGGCGATTCGTATAAGCCCATCTCACATTGAACGCGATATGAATAAAATTCGCTGTCAGAAGAGAACTGCAAATTGAATACAGGCCAAAATGTACACAACGTCGATATCAATATGTTTGAGTACACACAGCCACACACACAAATACTATATTCGCGAGCGGTACTACATCCGATTGAAAATATTTTTAACCAAACAAAAACTACTACTAGGTATACAATACACGGAAGGAAAAAAAAAACAACTTTTGTTGTCCTGAATAAAATGAAAATCATATGTATACAACTCTATCGTCTTCATTCCTAGTATGGAAGTATAGTACATATCGATTTGTACCTCTCTGGCTATAATACAATTGCGAGGATAAAGTAGATCAAGTGATAAAAAGGCTATAAAATAACTTGAACCTGAGCGTGCTACCTACCTGTGTGCATAAAAAAGTGCCTTTTGATTCAATAGTCCTTACGGCTAACAGTCCTTGAATGTACAAGCTAGTTTTATTTTTGTAACACAACAATAAATTCTATAAAATCATAATAAAACGTCCAAAATCCAATAAAGGTATGTTCCACAAACAGCAATCATTACGAAATGAATTTTTGGAAAAGAGTGTATCAAACCAAAAGAGAAAATTTGTTGTGATTTTAGTTGCATCTAAAAGGCTATTTGGTTTGATGGGAAATTAATAATTATCTAATTTTTTTAAGTCAAATTACACAGAGAAAAATTGGAATAAGCTATGATTAGAAAGACTTATAGTGAACATTTTGTTGTGATTAACCAAATTTTAACACAAAAACTAAAACTAATTAATTCATTACCAGGATAGTGATATATATTTTTTAAAAGTGATATTGATGTGTAGTAGCCCGTAGTGTAATGGTTGTTGCGTGCGTTGGACTATCCCGCTGAAGGTCTGGGTTCGCTTCCCAGTCTTGTCCACCTGAAAACTTAAAAGTTTTTTTCAGAGCTGCTGCCTCTTGCGAGGAATTGACAAATCCTCCAAGAGTATAACTTGTCATGAATAAGTGCTTCTCGTCTAGCCGTTCGGATTCGGCATAAAATTGAAGGTCCTTTCCATTCAAACAGGAATGGTTGCGAGTTGTTAGTCACAACTTGGTTCTTCACGAGCCGTTGCGCCATCCAAATAATAAAATCAATAATAATATGGTGATTTGTATTAGCAATACTGTCTTATCTTATTAATGGTGAGTCGAAGGAAATAAATTTTCATGCTTTTTTTTCTTGCGGATGTCAAGATCTGCAATTTTGTATACCGTTATATGTGAATAACTGATATTTTCGATATTCAACCTTGAATTACAATTGACGCTGACACTATCTGGTAATATACTTTTGCGAAAATATTTCTAATACAAAAAGAAAGATAAGTATGTTTAAACATTTTCAATTGGATTTTTTTTTCGGAAATTGGCCATTTTTCTTTGTACATTTGTTGCCTGGGCTAGGGCTACGTTACGACACAATCTAACTGATGAGCCCACATTGTCGTACTTTGGCGAGGCGCATCTTCGAGTTGAGGTAACCTGAGCATTTAATTGATTACATTCAACCGATCTTCTGAAAACTGAAGTAATCATAAGAATCATATATAATGGTTTTTTATAATACAAATTCTATATATGTACTTCTGCAATAAATCAGCCAAGTAAAAGACTTAGCATTATTTAATTGGACTTGTTGAATTATTAATTCAAAAAAGCTTTTAACGGCCTTTAGTCATTAAAAAATTGCGTTTCGTCCCGGCATTCTTTCAGTAGTATATAGAATTTGTATTATAGAAAAACCATTCATATGTAAACAATGCCAGGCCACGGGTAACAAAATTTCCAGCAATTCTTGAATAGAAATTCTAATTGGGTTGGATATAGTTCTTAATTGATTTTCGCTGTAAAATTGATGTAAGTTGGACTGAACTTAATAGAAATTGCGTCTTGACAAGGCCCTCACAGTCAACATGAAGAAACCAAGTGAGAACGCCGGGACGAAACGCCAATTTTTTAGGACTAAAGGCCGTTAAAAGCTATTTTGAATCAATAATTATAAGAAACTATTCAATGAGTTTTATTAAAATTCAAATGTCTTTCAAGGTTATAGAAATCTAAAATTTGAAATGATTCCTCAACTAGGACGACAATTTTAATACTTGTCGTCCTAATTCTCATGAATATGGTGTGCATGATTTTTGATTAACTTGTCCTTTAAATATTTTATTTAAATTAACGCTTTAAATATTGCACCTTAAACAATATTTACGAGAGTACAATTTGTAAAAGAATATTACCTGGTAGGAATTAATAAACAATAAATGAAGTAAGCATACGAGCAAAGTGAATGTATTACCCAAGGAATACAAAATTCAAAAAAGGTTCGCATAATATATGTTCCTACCTTTGTACATTTGAGAAATAAAAAAAATCATCCAGATTACGTGGGAGATAATTTGAAATTCATGTGAGTACACTCTACTCAAACATCCGATTTTCTAGCTATGAAGAGAATTTTGATATTTTTTTTTTGTTGTAAGAATATAAGCAATGGATGCATACTAAACTAAATATATACGAGGAGCCGGTGCTTTGGTATGGTGGGTATATTTGGTAACTTGTGAATAAATTTAAGAGAATCAAGTTTGAGTGTTGGCATTTTGATAGATATATTAAATTTATTTTATATTTGATTCCCAAAAACAAAAAAATGTTTTTAAACTTGATTTTATCTAAAAACTACAACGAAAAAAAAAACAATGTCCTAAATGGAGTAAAGAGTTCTATAAAATTAAGAAATTATTTGTAATAGAACAAGAGCATATGTATTAATTTTTCGGGTGTGAAATTGATATGAATGATAGAAAATGGTTCCATGAATATAGCGTCTTTAACCCTCATTTTCGCTTTTATAGGACACTCAACTCTTTTATTAAAATATAATGGGGCATATTCATAGTTGCAGATAGACCCAGGTTTAACTAAACTACACTTTAAGACAATTTTGGATAAATGAATACAGACCGATTTTAATTACAAATTGTTGGTTTTATATTTTTATTAGATAATTAACTTGGTATACTACACAAATAGCTTCAAATATTTTAAAATGATAAACTTAAAAAAATAGAAGCAACGTCCGAAAATTCAACCAACGCTATGTTTAACTTAGACCCAGGTCTAAAATGACTATGAATACGCCCCAATGTACATATAGTTACTATACTTTGTATCTGGGCCTCAGATTAAAATGCATTTTAAACGCAGCATTACCTGCGATGGCCACAACCTCAGCAGGCAAGATTTTTACCTTTTTCTTGAAGGATTACAAAAGGTTGAGGGGGGGGGGGGAGAACTTGAAGGGAAACAATGTTAATGTTACGTAGTAGCCCGTAGCGTAGTGGTTAGTGCGGTCGACTGTCACGCTGGAGGTCTGGGATCGCTTCCCAGCCTCGTCCACCTAAAAACTAAAAAGTTTTTTTTCAGGGCTACTGCATACTGCGAGGAATTGACAAATCCTCCAAGAGTATCACTTGTCACGAATAAGTGCTTCTCGTCTAGCCGTTCGGTTCGGCATAAAATTGTAGGTCCATTCCATTCCTGTCGAAAGGCGCACACATGAATCGTTGCGAGTTGTTAGTCACTAGGACCTGGTTCTTCATGAGCCGTTGTGCCACCCGATTTATTTATTTTATAAGGTTACGAGGAGCAATGACACATAATGAAAATATATGTTTATATTTTCAGTGTTGTCAAAATCAAGTTTGATTGTACCAATATGAGTTTGTATGAACAAAGGAGAATGGGCAAAAATATATGGGACCTGGTCTACATATTGCCCAGAATCGAGACCTATGAAAATGATCAGGTACTATGGAGTGTGTACCAATGTACGAGTATTTTTTTGTCCTAAACAATGGGAACTGTCTAAAATAAGCGACCACAAAAATAAGAAAAACACTTTCCAAATTCGAATAAATATATCGGCAGGTCCAAGGAGACCAATAGCTGCTTTCGTACACAAATTTTGCTCATAATTTGAAAAAAAAAACTTCTAGCCAAAGCCCAACATTTTTTATGAGCATAGGACTGGGTCAGGTCCACATTTTCTCCCAAACAATTTTTTTTTATATCTGCTACAGTCTGCAAACTACGACCTTTCAAAGGTTACGTTACATTTACTTCCAAATTTTGTAACGTTATAATACACATTTGAAAGGCCGTAGTTCGAAAACTGTAGTATATATACCAAAAATAGTTTTAAAGAAAATGTGGGCCTTACGCAGCACTATCATACGCACAGAAAAAATGTTATGCTTTGGCTGGAAGTTTTTCAAGTTATGAGCAAAATTTGTGTACGAATGCGGCTATTGGTATCCTTGGCACTGTTAAGCAAATTATTTGTCAACCATGACACTATTCGCTATTATTTGTCATGTGTATAAAAGTTCCTTTATTTTGGGGTCTATTCAGTTCATCAAAAGTGACCAATACTGTTATTTCAATGGAACACTATTGCAATTAATTTTAGCTCTAGTTGCAATTTTTGTTGCCATTTACTGACGAAACCCCGTAGTTTACAGCTTTGTATGCATGCACAAAAGTGATGTACTAGGGCTAAGCTTTCCAACGATGGTTTTCTCATCCGTGGGCAATAGGTAGACCAAAATGCCCATTCTCCTTTCAAATTGAAATTCATAAGGATATAATATTATTTACAAAAATATGTATGGTTAAAAGGTGTGATCATTGAATATTTTTGATATGAAATAAAAATCGCAGAATTGTGAACAAAATTTCGAGGGATGACTGACAATTGTTTTGATATTTTAATCTTGAATTATTTGAAGTGAAAGTAAGCAAAAAAAAAAAATACCACGCAAACCTCCGTAAATGAACAACTCCTTACTACAGATCTGGTAATTTTTAAAATTTTAATTGGAACAAAAATATTCGTACCAATTTTAAATGCAATATTTTTTGACTAGCTTGGAAGTACCAAATTGCAAAAGTGTGGCAAAATCCACCAAGCCTATGACAAGCTATTCGGAAATATGACCAGAACAAGATAATTTATTCAAAAAACTAAAAACATTCTTTCCTTTATTCGATTTTATTGGCAAACACCTGGTTTACAGTATTATTAGAACTGTTTACCTACATGAACGAAGTTTAATCAAAATCGTAAGAATCGTTTTCGAGATATCATGATAAAATTGAAATCGCTACCAGTTCTGGAAGAGCTAAAACCAAATTTGAATTTTTCCTCTAGGGAATCATAGACAAAATGCATCACACCAAATTTGAAGAAATTCCGCCAAATCGTTTAGAATCTAGTTCAGGGCGCTCAGATGCACTCAGACAAACAGGCAGACGAACCTTTTGTTGAAAATTACTTGTTTTGACATTTTATAATCATTGTTATGAGAGTTTTGATTAAAACTTCAGATTTTTTCACAAGTAACCATATGCCATATAGAGCAAGTAAAAATAAGTAGGTACATACGTGGATCGTAAACAAATACCAAAAAATTGTTTATATTTTTTGAATATTTTGAATAAAACAACAACAACTAAGGTGTTCTACCACCAAGTTATTTGGCTGGAGTTATAGCTTTTTCACGAGTTCCAACCCGATCATCAGACTTCTTTGTGTAGTGCTGAGTATTATGTTAATTTAAATTTGAAAAGCTTTGCCCGTCATAGGGATTGAACTTAAGACATCAACTGTGACTGGAATTCGGAAGCCGACGGCCTACCCATCGCGCTACCTAAGCTACATGCCAAGCTCCATCTCAGTGCAGGTTTTGTTGCTTATCAAATGCATTTGAACGACTAGCATTTTTACTAGAGCACACAAGCTTGCTGTTGTCTCATTTTTTGTTTTAATGTTTCAATGTTTTGAAATAAGGAATAAGTTTTATACCAGCTAAGCTATTCACATTTTATGCACATATGTATATATAAATAAATATATCTGATCGAAATCCAAGATATTTATAAATAAAGGATACTATACTTTTTGTAATAAAATGGTACACCCTGGCGTATACGTACTTTTTTTAAATATATTTTATAAAAGAAATTATGAAAAATGTTTTTGCACAGTAAAGTGTAAATAAAATGGCCTTCAAATTAAGATAAAATTCAATATGTTGAACGTTTGTATGAGCATTAGTTTTTATCTCGTGCAGGTAAAGTTTTAAAAGTGCATTTCAACAGATTTCAGTTCCTTGTGTATAACAAGTAAAAACAGTTTCCTGGGAAAATAATAAATTAACAATATAAATAAATAAATTAATTAACATATAAACAAATAAATAAATAAATAAATAATGAATAATTTAAACAAATAAATAACAAAAAACAAAATTATATATACATGTATATTAATAAGGAAATGCCAAACTAGGAAAACAAATTATAATAAAACAACAATTTAAATTTATGAGAATAAATAAATTATACAAGGAACATTTTTATTGATTTACTAAATTTTGGATTAATACATTCTTGGAATCAATACACCGGTTTGTTCATGTAAGAGTTGAGTGGAAAAGATTTGCCATCATTTTCAAAGTTTTGTTTTGTGAAACTTGTAATTTTTTAATGTGTGATTTTGCACAAGCTCCCCATACTGGACACAATTATAGCTTGAAAAATTACTTTACAGATAATCTTATTAAATTTATTCAAGGGTGATTTCCTACAAATAAGCGGGTAAAGCATTTTAGTAGCAATACTTATTTTGTTGAGAGTATTTGTGATATGGTCACTGAAAGTTAATGTCTTGTCTAAATATACACCTAGATATTTGACAGAATTAACCCGCGGGACATGACAATTGTTAATTTTAAGCTGACTAAGTGGTAAGGCACAGGCTTTCCTTTTTCTTGTGAAAAATATGGCCTGTGTTTTTTCAGCATTAAGCTTAACTTTCCATGATTTGAAATAATCGTAGATTTTATTTAAACCATGTTGTAAGTCATGCTCAATTTCATGGCCAAAATTATTTGAGCTATAAATAGCGGTGTCATCCGCAAACATTGCTATTTCGCAATTCCAAATTTCTGGAAAATCAGCAACGTAGATTATGTAAAATAATGGAGCCAATACTGATCCTTGAGGTACACCCGAATATATATTTTTTAATGATGAATGTATGTTATTCATATTTACTTGAAATTTTCTGTTCATGAGAAAACTTTGTATTATTTTTATAAGATATAAGGACAACCAAATAACTTCAATTTATGAAGAATACCTTCATGCCATATGCTATCAAAAGCCTTTTCAACATCCAAAAGGACAAGACCCGTAGACTGCTTTGCGCTAATTTTTTCTTTAATATGTTTGCAAATTCTTAGATCTTGGTGTGAGATGCTATGACCGTGTCTAAAAACCAAACTGTTGGTCTTGCACGGCATTCGAGGTCTCAAGAAAATCCAGAAATTTTATTTTTACGACCTTTTCAAATATTTTGCTTAAGTTACTTAACAGACTTATTGGACGATAACTATTTGGGTTATTAGGTGGTTTTCCTGGTTTGAGAATCGGTATAATCTTCGCGGTTTTCCATTTGCTTGGAAGGTATTGCAACTTGATACAAGCGTTAATAATAAAGCATACAAAAGTTATTCCAATGATTGGTAGCTCTTTAAAGTATATATTTTTAAGAGTATCTATTCCTGGTGCTTTATTATTACGCATTTTACGAATAATATCTTTTATATCTTCGTTAGAAACGAAGAGTCTGGTTGTAAAGATTCATTAGTGTGATTTATAACATTTATAGTCTCATATACTACGCTGTCAATTGTGCTGGTTTCATTAATCAACGGATTATTAAAATTGTTTTTAAAAGAATCTGCAAAAACGTCTGCCTTTTCTTCACTAGTTATTAGCAAAGAATTATTTTGTTCTAAGTGAGGAACAAATTTGTTTTTATTTTTAAGCCCTTTGCAATTTTCCAAAAACGTTTCGAATTTGGATCAAGCGTGCAAAGTTTCTCATTCCATGTTTTGTTTCTGAACTTTGAAATTTCGAAAGCTATTTGTTTTGTGTATATATTCATTTCATTACAATCATAAACCTGTCTATATCTTTTCCATTGACTTCTAAATCTATTTCTTAGCTTGACTAAATGTAAAATGTACTGCGGAAGAACAGTTGTTCTTGTTGCTTTTGATTTTTTGGGAATGGACTCATCAACACATTCCAGTAAGGAATTAGTGAAAAAATCAATTTTTTCATCAATTTGGTGAGAACTACTTATATTATCTATATCACAGGGTGTATTTCTAAGGTGTTGTTTAATTTTTGTTCTATATCTATTCCAATTAGCGTTTTTAAAATCTAGGTATTGCACATCTTTTATTTTACTATTAAGGAGAATATTACAGTTTATTGTAATATGATCTGAACTCAAAGCGTTAATTGCCACAGGCTGGGTAACAATTTCAGGTGAGTTCGTAATAATCATGTCCAATGTTGATGGCGAATACGTTTTGTTGGTTGGGAAATATGTTGGCCCATTTGGATAGAGCAAGCTTACTGGATATCTCATAATGATATCCAGTAGCAAATTACCCAACTTGTTTGCTCTTTTGCAACCCCAATTTCGATGCCGGCAGTTGAAATCACCCCCAAGTAAAAATTTTTCATTATTAGTTATAAGTTTTCTAAGATCACTCTTAAAGAAGCTTATCATTTGAGCATTAGAAGAACCCCCAGGAAAATAAATAGAAACGATTTTAAATTTAGTACGATCATTTAGTATTAATTCAATACCAATTGTTTCAAAGATATCAGTTTTTACATTTGGTACTAAACTATATACTAAATTCTTTTTGACTACGATGGCAACTCCATTTCCTATTTCATCATCAGTACGATGACGATCTAATCTATGACAATAATAATTATTGTGTGAGAAAGAGATGCTACTATTTAGCTAGGTTTCACACACAAGACATACATCGACATCATTATCACAGAGATACCCAGCGGGAAATATCGTCCCTAATGAATTTTATAGCTGAATTCTTCAATCAATTCACTAGCCAAATAATAAAGGGAAACGTCATACAGTGATTTAGCCAGTGAAGAGTCATGCGAGGTTTCCTCAGTTCATTGATTTGAACCCACTTTTCGCTTTGTGTGTAGAAAACAACAAGACAACAGCAATCAATTCACTAGCCAGATAATAAAAGAAAACGACATGTAATGATTTAGTAAGTGAAGAGTCATGCAATATTTCCTCAGTTCATAGATTTGAACCCACTTTCTGCTTTGTGTGAAAACAACCCTTTCTTTCGTTGAATTACAAATTGCTTTTGATATGGAAAATTATACGATGAAAAAACTGTTGAAAAGTCATGTAGAAGTTCATCAGTTCATCGTCTATGTCCACTCATATGCTTTGTAAAGTGTGCACCGCCATTGTGTGTTTTGATATAAGTTGATTTTGTTTGTGTTCTCTGTGTTGACATTGTCTACTGACAGTAAATATTATAAGGGGACTTGTGAATTTCTATTAAAATGAGGAAATCTCAGATTGTCTCAAAGTATTTCAGGTTGTTGGTTAATCACCATTTCGCATATGAAGTGGTGATTAACCAACAACCACTGACCTTGTGATTTCACTTTAATTAAATTTAAAGTTTCAATTCTATATTTTATTTTAATTAACCAATCACAAATTCACAACACATACACAACAGAGTAATGAATTCACTATTTATTTAATTTTCTTCACATTTTTCATATTGAATTAACTATAATTGCCGAATAAACAACTACCACTAATCTTGTGATTTGATAATTGAATTTTCATTACCATTTTCATCGAAAACATTGAACTGATGAATAAACCACATACATTTATGTAGTGAATTCATAGATTATGCAACCACTATGTTTTTCATCATCTGGGTCGGTGAATAAACAACTTCCAATGAAGTAGTGATTTCGTTGGCGAATTTGCATCGGATTTTCAGCATGTGCTTCCCGCCTAGGACATGCCCATGTTAATTTCATCAAAGGAATCAGCTGAAAAGTGGACGGTGCAGCTGCCATTCCTCAAGGAAAAAGCTGATCTTTCCTCAATGAATTTTTCAATTTTTCCCGCTGGGTAATTGAAAAACTCAGTACATTTATAACGCATACTCCTGGCATTCCAACATAAAACATTAACAGAGTTTGATTTACTTGACATGATTGTATAAATACTTTGTCGCAAGCTCCCAGCGGGAAAAATTGAAAAATTTATTGATGAAAGATCAGCTTTTTCCTTGAGGAATGGCAGCTGCACCGTCCACTTTTCAGCTGATTCCTTTGATGAAATTAACATGGGCATGTCCTAGGCGGGAAGCACATGCTGAAAATCCGATGAAAATTTGCCAACGAAATCTCTACTTCGTTGGAAGTTGTTTATTCACCGACCCAGATGACGAAAAACATGATGGTTGCATAATCTGTGAATTCACTACATAAATGTATGTGGTTTATTCATCAGTTCAATGTTTTCGATGAAAATGGTAATGAAAATTCAATTATCAAATCACAAGATAAGTGGTAGTTGTTTATTCAGCAATTATAGTTAATTCAATATGAAAAATGTGAAGAAAATTAAATAAATAGTGAATTCATTACTCTGTTGTGTATGTGTTGTGAATTTGTGATTGGTTAATTAAAATATAGAATTAAAACTTTAAATTTAATTAAAGTGAAATCACTAGGTCAGTGGTTGTTGGTTAATCACCACTTCATAGGCGAAGTGGTGATTAACCAACAACCTGAAATACTTTGAGACAATCTGAGATTTCCTCATTTTAATAGAAATTCACAAGTCCTCTTATAATATTTACTGTCAGTAGACAATGTCAACACAGAGAACACAAAAAAAATCAACTTCTATCAAAACACACAATGGCGGTGCACACTTTACAAAGTATATGAGTGGACATAGACGATGAACTGATGAACTTCTACATGACTTTTCAACAGTTTTTTCATCTTATAATTTTCCATAAAAAAATTCAACGAAAGAAAGGTTTGTTTTCACACAAAGCAGAAAGTGGGTTCAAATCTATGAACTGAGGAAACTTTGCATGACTCTTCACTTACTTAATCATTACATATCGTTTCCTTTTATTATCTGGCTAGTGAATTGATTGCTGTTGTCTTGTTGTTTTCTACACACAAAGCGAAAAGTGGGTTCAAATCTATGAACTGAGGAAATCTCGCATGACTCTTCACTGGCTAAATCATTGCATGACGTTTCCTTTTATTATTTGGCTAGTGAATTGATTGAAGTATTCAGCTATAAAATTCATTGGGGACGATATTTCCTGCTGGGCTGCGTTATAACATTAAATTGTTCAAATTTTGACTTACATATACTTATCTTCGTTATCATATCCATGGTAAGAGAGCAAAGTTCATCTTGAGTGAAAAATCATTCTCATTGACGGTAGCATTTTGGTGGTATGCAGTTGCATTTTAGGTCCATTGCTGTTGAGGTGCACGTGCTTGGAGAGCGGCTGGAGCTGTTGATGGTGTATGCACAGAAGATCTATCTTGCCTCGGGAGGGTAGGAAAGTTATTTGTGCTCATGTAGCTAGGCACATTTCTGCTATGATGTTTTGGCTGCGCGTGAGCCATTGCTGTACTTCTCTTGTGATTTGGTTTACCTCTTATCTCGAGGTATTTTACTCTTCGGGGACAGCTGATATCAGTTGACTTGTGATTTCCCTGGCAAAAAGCGCATTTGGAAATGCCTGCGGCAGTACAATCAGTAGTTTTATGGGGTTGAGAGCAATTTGCACAGTAGGTTTTGACACTGCAGTTTCTCTCACCATGCCCATACATTTGGCAGTTATGGCATTGAGTTATTTTATTTTTTAGTCTTCGTTGAAACTCCCAACGAACTTGAGTACGAAGAACGTGACGAATGATTTTTTCTTAAGTCGGCAATTTTAACACTTTGTTTTTCAAAGAAAACTATATAGAATACTTCAGTATAGTGATCAAAGTTCTTTTTAACCATTTTAATGTCTTTGCATTGTAAGCCTAATTTAGATAGTTGGCACTTAAGAATATCGATTTTTACTTCGCCTAACCCAAAGAGCACAACTTTAAACGCTCTTTCACTTTTGAGGTCGTGAGTGAAATACTGACACATCTTGTCTTTTAATGCCGCGCATACTAAATTAAATGAGGTTAGTTATGCACTCACAAAAAAATTGTATCCCAATGGATATTTTTTTTAATAGAATCATTTTCTATTTTAAATTCTTTCATCAATTTATGAACAAACTCTGCAGATTTAATGGGAGGGGCAATGGCTTTAGTGACATTTTCCGGGGTGGACATGTCATCATCATTTCCACCGGTGTCATCACTTGCACTTAACACTTGCAGGGGTTGCCAGTTGTTGCTACTGGATGAATCACCTTGGTTTGACATAATTGAATTGTTTTTTTTTTTGCACTTTCGCGATTGAAGATCTAAGATGTTCGTTGCTTAGGCTGCGTAACCGCTTCGTTTGTTTTTTTGATCGATTTGACTCGGTAGAGAAGGAAAATACGTCTTACTCATCTAAGAGCGCAACGTCAACTGTTTAGAACAAGATATTGACTCAAAAATACACTCTTAAGACGGTAGAGAGTAAAGGACAAAACTTAATTTGATTTGGAGTGCATTGATTTGGCCTAGTATGCTCGATAAGTTAGAAAAAATGCTCGAATTGACCAGAAAGTTTATAAAGACATTGAGGAGCATGTTATGGATTCTTATTCATTTGAAACCATGCCCATAAAATTTCTTTTTAAGGACGATAATGATCAAAAAAGTCCTCAACGGTTTGCAAAGAAGGCTTTTGCGTATACAAGAAGTCATATTTATAGATTAGACACATGGTTAAAGTCAAAAAAAAAAAAACATTTTGATCAGAATGTTCTAAATATTGAGGAAAGCTGACAGAGTACACCACTATCAAGATTCCATGCCTTACGCGAAATTATTCATGGAATTTTGTCTGAAATTATAAAGAAATAAGGTTTTCCTACAATAAATTCACATTAACATATTGAAATTAAAAATATTTTTAATATTATGACAACCTTTTGTTTCTGTTCTACTTTATATTGCTAGACGAAATAAGAGTTTAATTAATGTTTATTTTTTTCTACCAATATTCTCATGCTTATATTTTTTAAGCATTACTCAAAGTGTACCGTAGTTCATGGGCTATTAATAAAACCACTTCTCAACCTCAACAGATTTCGCAAACAAAAGTTATGCATTTTAAAATTTTATAAAAATATCGTTCTTAATTAGACCGTCACCATCACTGTATGTATCGGGTTAAGAGCGCTACAAAAGTTTTTTTAAATAAAACAAAAACGGTTTTGGATATCAATGAAATTCTACGAAATTCAATGAAAGTACGTTTGATGCCATTATTTATGGAACTCCATTTCTTTTGCATGGCCACCACGGGCACGCTTGCAGAAGTCCAGACGCTGAACCCAATTTTCGACGGTTTTCAAGCATAAATCGGCCGATACTGCTGCAATTTCACGTTCGATATTCGTACGAAGTTCATCAATCGTCGCTGGCTTATTGGCATAGACCATAGACTTCACGTAGCCCCACAGGAAATAGTCTAACTGCGTCAAATCGCACGACCGAGGCGGCCAAGCGACTGGACCATTTCGTGAGATAACACGTTCTCCAAACTTGGTTTCCAATAAATTGATTGTGACATTCGCTGTGTGGCTTGTGGCACCGTTCTGTTGGAACCACATGTCCTCCAAGTCCATATCATCCAATTGGGGCCAAAAATATTCGGTTATCATTGAACGGTAGCGATCCCCATTCACAGTAACTTGCCGGTCTTGATCATCACGGAAGAAGTACGGCCCAATGACGCCGCCGGCCCATAAACCACACTAAACCGTAACTTTTGTCAGTGTAGATTTTTGTCAGTGTAGATTGCTGCCTGACCAATACCGCATATTTTGTTTATTGACGAAGCCATTCAGCCAGAAATGAGCCTCATCGCTGAAGACGATTTTTCGATGAAAATCCGAATCATTTTCAATAACTTTGAATTATAACTTCATTCTAGTAAGCGAAATATTGTACTTACTAGATTTTGATAAAAAAAAACTGCCAAATATTAACTTTAAAAAATGAATTGTGGTACTTAAAATACCTATGTAGCTTTTTTCAAATTACAAAACTTTTATATCGAGAAATTTAAACTCTGCTGAGTAGCTATGGTAGTTTTATGTCTTGTTCGGATAAAACGGGTTTTGAGTTCATAAATGCACGCATGTTTTTTATGCAGAACTCACTAACTTTATAATATTAGAAATTGAAAAATTATAAAGCAAAAAAAAAATAAGTTCAAACGCAAAGCCTTTAGACTATATATGATATTATTTGTATTTCTTTGGTATTTAGCCATCATACACTTTTAATTAAAACCTTTTATTTTAAGTGAAATAACAAGAGTTCTTCCTTCCATATTTCTTAATATTGTATTTCTTTCACCTTTTGCAACTTAAAAAAAAAGGCACAATATTTGTTTCGTAACCCATTTACTACCACTGTTGTGGTTTATGTGGGAAACTGGGGCACATTTGACACTTAATTTTTAAAGGTCTGTAGTTACCAAAATTATATATGAATTCCAATACTTTTTTTTCGTAACATGCATTGGCTATTCTCAAAAAGACTCACAGATACATTTTATTTTTATAACAACTTCATCAATTTTTTAAATTTGTTTTAAAAACAAGTCATTTTGTCAAAGGTGCCCCATGCCCGGGGCACCTTTGACTTTACACGGGGCAACATTTGACAATTGCAGTTTTAACTCATAATCGTATGTATAAAAAGTATCAGCCGGTCTATTCTGCCTGTTGTTTGAATAGAAAGAAAAGTCAAACATTGTTTAAACAATTTATTTTAAAAATATAAAGAAACATAAATCAATAAATCCATTTTCTAAAAAATTAACATGGATAAGACCTCATTTTAAAAACTATCAGTCCATAAGGTCCTTAAGAATTATATATAGGAACATTTATAAATATGTATCTTATTTAATATAGAATTTGCCGAAGTCAACGTGAAATAAATATTTTTGACTACAGCGAGAAGTTGAATTTTATTTCACTCCTTAAAGTCAAAGAAATGGTGGGCATCTAATATTGTTGGCCTTAATAAAGTCATACACAAATTTCTTGAAAGAATCGTTTGACAAGCCGTATTCTACCAGTTCTTTGTCTTGCAGCTTCGTAAGGGTTTGGCGCGACGCATATTTCGATTGAAAAGTGAAACCTTCGTCACTACTTTCCCGAATGCATCGAATCAGACCAGTCTTTTAAGGAATTCTGATTTTTCATACGCATTATTAATGTGGTTCTATTTACCCCATATTTTTCATAAGCTTATGTTGGCGTTTCAAGTTTTTCCGTATGTCTGCAATAGCCCTCTTCACCTTTTCTTCGTCGATTACAATCCAATTTGTCTTTCGCTTTTAATTTCTAACCATTTCTTTATAAATAAAACACAAATATTAGTATAACAAATCAATGTGGGGCACATTTAACAAATGTCAAATGTGCCCCCTTTGCAAAAGTCAAAGGTGCCCCAAAGGTTCTTCATAACTTTTTTAATGTTTTTTTTTTATATTAATGTTTTACTTTAACAAAATTGGCTTTAAAATATTAACATTTTAAGAACAATGCTATCATTATATTATTTCAAAATAAAAAAACTCTTTTATTTTATTCACAATTCTCTTACAAACCGGTCGTCAAAAATTACATCAACAATCCCGAAATCACAAAAACACGTCTTACTCGAAAATGAGTTGAAGCAAAACTGCCAAAGTTCATAACGTTTCTTTATATTAATTGAGGCTACGTTTACCATTCCAACTTTCCTTCTTAAAGGGTGTGTTCACACCGAAAATCACAAAGTCAAATGTGCCTCGGTGTCAAATGTGCCCCAGTTTACCCTACAAAGTAAAAAATCAAGGATATTTTTTTTGTGTGAAATTATATTCTCTTGTAACAAAAAACATAGGTACATTTAAGTTACCTCATAATTCTTTCCTTTAAGATCCAATTTAAATGCAAATTAACATCATTTTAGGTTTAAATAGAGCACCTCCCTTAAAATCTGTAATCCAATATTGGTGAAAAATAAATGTGATTGCGTAAAAGAAGATTTTAACATAAAATCCCACAAAGTAAATGTACATAGGATGCTTTTTAACATGGTTTAACATTAAAAGAGAGTAAAATATCTGGTATCCTTCCTAAGAACATGGTTTATAATATTAAAAGAAAATCATTTAGGTGTAGGTACTTGGAATGTAATGGAAAATACAATTAAACAATTTATGAACTCATAATAAAGGTTTTAATATATCATCGGTGCGGTGGTGGTAGCACGTTTTCTGTTGAAATGGCTCATTAACTTGAAGAGCTCAGTGGTGACATTTGGTTAACACGATTAATCCAATGCTCTTAGTAAAATAAACCACAATTTTTTAAGTGGCAAAACCATTTCAAATTTAAGACAAAGACGTGTCGTTTACATCGTTGGAATTTAAAGTATCCAAAAATGATTTTATTTGTTTAAGTTTGCCACTGTAAATCCACGAAATAAGGAAACCACATAAAATTACAATTTACCAGCAACATTAGTAAAAAACCAAAATGTTTTGTTTTCGAAATTGGACTTTAACCATCATACAAGTGCTGTGCAAAAAATAAAGTTTTTGTACTTCTTCCAAAGTTGCTGAAAAGTATTACCGGTAAATTCAAGAATTTACAAATTTCGGAATCTTACAGTAACATTTATATTTTATGCTCATGGTTTGATTCGAGCTGTAAAGAGGTTATTAGGGTTAGAGGAGTAAGCTTCCGATGTTATAAAGCCAACCCTACTGAGGAAAACCGGAAAAAGTTTCAACAAGCTAGAAAGACCTGTAACGTTCATATTTGAAGTAATACGGCAAAAAATACTACAATGTCCCAAAGGTAGTACACATTTTCGGTCATTTGTAAAAAACATACGAAATACCACCTCGTCCTCGGTTCCAACGCTCGTCTTCATCGATACTCCTTTTGTCAGCTCGCAAGATAAAGCCAATTTGCTTGCAGCACAGTTTGCTGTTAATTCGACGCTGCCAGAAAGTGTTATGACTCCTTCTGTACTTGAGACCGTAAATGATTTTATGGGACAAATCTTCTTTCGCACTCGTGCAGTTGCTAGAGTTCTAAAGGATCTCGATGTATACAAATCCGCTGGCCCGGATAGTATCCCTCCCATCGTTCTGAAGAGGTGTTCTTCAACGCTGGCAAAACCACTGCGTAAGCTTTTCCATCTGTCCTACTCTACTGATCTCTTTCCGAGTAGATGGAAAACAGCATTTGTCCAGCCTTTCCTTAAAAAAGTTGTATCTTCTTCACCCTCTAATTATCGACCCACTTACTTCCCTTCTTTCCAAGGTCATGGAAACGCTGATTAATTTTTAGCTTAACAAATACCTCGAGGAACGAAAGCTTCTTAATGACCGGCAGTACGGCTTTCGTAGCAATAGGTCCACTGGTGATCTGATGGTATATCTCACCGAACAGTGGAACAAATCTTTACATCGTTTTGGAGAAAGTAAGATTATTGCACTTAATATTTCAAAAGCGTTTGATAGAGTTTGGCACCAAGCTCTCTTATCGAAAACAGGTGCATTTGGTTTCGATGAATCTCTTCTTCGTTGGATTTGAAATTACCTTTCGGACCGTTCAATTCAAGTTGTATTGGACGGTTTCAAGTCTGAAATCCACAAAATAAATGCTGGTGTGCCCCAGGGCTCCGTTTTGTCTCCGACTCTCTTCCTTATTTATATAAATGATCTTTTGTCTGAAACTTCTAATCCATTAAACTGTTTTGCTGACGTAGTACCCTCAGCTTCTCATATTCGTTTCGGAACTTGAACGGCAGCGTATGACAAGCTCATTAAATTCAGATCTCGACAGCATTGTCCAATGGGGAATCAAAAACCGCGTAGAATTTAATGCTTCTAAAACTCAATGTTGTCTCCTGTCGTTAAAGCACCCCCAATGTCGCTATCCGTTGGCGGCACTTGCATCGAGGAAACCGAACAGCTCTCAGTTCTCGGTATGTTTGTCACAGACCACCTTTTGTGAAAAGACCACATATTTGATGTCACCAAAAATGCTGCTTAGTGTTAAGGTTTTCTCCGTAGATGCAAGATATTTTTCTCCCCTTCTGATCTGGCTGTGATCTACAAAGCCTTTATTCGTCCAAAACTTGAGTACAATTCTCATGTTTGGACAGAGGCTCCAAAAACTCGGTTGAGTTTGTTGGGCAGAATTCAAAAGAGAGCTTTAAAAATAATAGGCGAAAGATCTATAACAGAAACAATTACATCTATCGAACACCGCCGTAATGGTTCGTGTCTTTCTCTATTTTATCGCTATTATTATAATCAGTGTACTAGTGAAATAGACAGTTTCACTCCTCCCCCTCCCCTTTAAAAATTCAACCGTAATACTCGCGCTTCTAGGAATGCCCATCAGTTCACCCTCGAGCCCAAATTCGGGCGTACTGTAATGTACAGAGATTCTTTCTTCAGTCGCACCACACGAATGTGGAATGCTTTACCTGACTCGACTTTCCCCTCCCATTTCGATGTGAAAACGTTCAAAACCAATGTGCATCGGTATCTCATTCTAAATCCTCTCCTACTTACCTAATCGCTTGTGCTGTGTTAAAAACATTTTAAGGGTAGCCATAACCCCTTTTGCGTGCGTGGAATATAAAAAAAAAAAAATGCATAGCTTACAAATTATAATTTTATGACAATCTTTTTTAATAAATTATTTGATTGAATTATTATCTTTATTTTTTGCAGAATGGAACGTGATTTAATGACTCGAACTGATAGATTTGGAGTTGAAGTACGTGAACGTTTAATGTGGGATATTCGTGAAGGAGTTGTTGGAGCAGAGACTTTTATACCCAAACACGCAATTATTGTTACATGGAAAAATATGTCATTCGCTGGTGGAATTGATAATTCTTTGTTTACGGTAAGTGAAGTTGGTTAATGCAAAGTAAAATAACCCTGTGCAACAGGTGTGCAACAGGGACAGTAGTTGATATTTTAAATTAATAAGTACAATTTTTCAGTGTTGAGTTAAGTAAAATTGAACTCGAATTGACTCACGTTATTCAAGGGTTTAACTCGAGTGTAACACCAAAACTAGGATGATCTCGCAGTTAAAAACTAAGCCTTAACCTTAATCACGTTTGTGGTGATTGTTATTTTACATTTCACTTTTCTTTAGCACTTGCTATTTTGACTTCGAGTTATTAGGCACCAGAACCTTTTCATATTTGTAACGATTGCGCCATCACACACTGGCTCAATTTTAATCTGAACTAAAGCCAGACTAACTTTTTCTTCAATGGCATACGGTGTGAGCAAAGCTGGCTGACTCTTAGTTTGAGAATCGAAAAAAAAAACAAAAACAATTAATTCCCTTTAAAATTTTCTCTACATGCACTTTAACCAATTTTCAATAAAAATTCACTTATCGTTTTCGAAATATCGAGTTTTCAAAAAAAAAAAAATAATAATAATTGGAAAACAATGTTATTCTCCATAAAAAAATCAATTGAATTGTTTTCTCGATTATCGGAAACAAAAAAAAAATAATGTAATAAACATTTTCAAAAGAAATTACAAAAAGCTGCCCATCCATATTCAATTTAATTAAAATTATTTTAAATAACTTAACATTCTCTATAGGGCAAGTATTGATTTCGTGTCAAAATAAAATTTCGATGTTTTAATCAAAAGAAGACGTCCGTCGGCGGCCAGTTTGTCTGAGGTTCTGTGCGTCCTGGTGTACATTGAGCTAGAGCTTAAATGATTGGACGGATTTGCTTAAAGAATTACTAATGAACTATAGCTTATTCTTATACTTATTTAGGTATATAGTATCGCCCAGTGGTCGAAATTTGACCACCAAAAACTGATATTGACGCACACTGTAGTCAAATAATGGGTACCTTAAAAAGTCTAAGGGGACTTTCAAGTAAGGCAAGTTGCTACCCAACTAACAATTTAACTTGTTTAAGTGTCTACACAAGCTATTTTCTAGTTTGTATAGTAACTAATAAAGACCCTATGCAAATCAGCTTGGCGCACATTATACAAGCTATTACATTTCCTTGAAGACCTTTGACCAGAAGTTCTACATAATTAAATAGTTTTCCATGGAAAGTCTTATTGATAAAATAAACAAAACAAAACAGTGTTATTGCTCCACTAAACAAGTTGTCTGACTTTTATAAGACATTCACCTTCAGGCCGCATCAATGAAATGACTCACATTGTAAGGCCTTACAAAGGCCTAGTAAAGCAGTGTGTTATTTAAAAAAATCGTTGCTTTAAATTTTATTATTATTATTGTTTTTATTTTTCCTTCCATTTTCCCATGACTTTAGGGTGTTAGAACCGCTTTTCTATTTATTCTGAAATGTATAGAAATTTATTTTATTTAAAAAAATCAACTTTTAGTCACATTAAGTTTCAGAATCCAGGGATCGAACTCAGCTCCTCTCTTTTAGTAGGCCACCACGCAACACACCAGGCCAATTGGCAATATACCATACGCGTGTAATTTTAATGAGTTGATACTTCAAGCCCATAAAAATCAAACTAAATTTTCATTAAACATTGGTACCCATAACAGGGTTTTAGAAGATTGAATTTAAAGTATCAATCATGAAATTCTTCAAGTATTTGAAAATTATATACCATAAGTTAAGTATTATATTTTAAACTCACATTAACATAAGGTATGCATGACCTTTTTTATCGTTCCATATGTTTGAAAAAAGTTCTTATATAGTTTTTTTTTCAAGCAAGTAGATATGTGCGATGCAGTAGTGTAATTAAGTTGCTTAATTCTATCCAAGTCTTACCTAAGGGGACAATTAGGCATGTATAATATTTCATTTTCCGATATAACTAAGTTTGTTTTCTTATTAACAAAATACAAAAAAAGATAAATTAAAAAAAACAAAAAAACAAAATTCCTCTTTTTTCTTAGCTTTTATTTTTGATTTCTGTAAGCAAGCTTTTAACAAAATGCAAAAGCTATACATTTCAAAGGGATGGCAATATCTGTCACAAATATAAATTCTTGATTTGTATAAGTTTGCTATTAGGAAAATGCTAAAGCTATAATTTCATTACGGAAGTCCAGTATAGAGGTCACAACCAAAGCAAAATTTCCGCTCTATATTAAACTAATTTTTAATTTCCTTAAGTTTGCTTTTAACAAAATACAAAAGCTATAATGTTCTCTTACGTAAGTCAATAAAGTGCAAGTCCCACTCGTGCAAAATGTTTGATTACCGTCATCAGTCTTGTTACACACCGATTTCAAAAATGAATCTCGTTTTTTTTTTATTTTAATTTTGGTGAAGTGGTCAATGAAAACGAAGGATACTAGAGTTTACTTTTAAAAACGAATTGGGGCTATTAGGAAAAAAATATGAGAACAACTTTTTTTAACTTGTTGGAGTTTTATATACATTAAACAAATGTCTTGCATGACTTCACTTTTGAGGAACTCAAACTAAGATATTTTCATGCACAAAATTGCAGAAGCAGATCTTATAGTTTTTGTTTGTTTCATGCTAACAAATTTAGGTAAGCGTATGTTCAAACATTTATAATATGTTTTATAAATTTATGAAAATTACGTTCTTCAAAACGATATAACAACACTGACTAAAATCAAACTATTTAAACATCTATCTGACATTTTCATGATGGGCAATTACTTTTTTAAACAAGCCGTAAAGGAGTTGGATGTAATGACTTTCATCTGAATGTTCTATAAAAGCTATTATTTTTCTAAAGATGAATTATTGACCAATTCGTAATATACTTAAAGAGTGGATAAGATAAAAATCTTGATTTATCCTTCGGCTTTTTTGGTCACAATGGATATGGCAATGAAACAATCAAGTTACATTTGCTTTTCCCGACGTTTCGGCAGGGGTTGATGCCTTCTTCATGGGAAATTTTGTAAAAATATCAAAAATTGTAATAAATTTACATTGAATAAAATGTTTTAAATTTATGCACTTCAAAATGAAGTTCAGTCTTTATATATAAAACTTTATAAAACTTAAAAAGAATAAACAAAAAACAAGTAACGAACGTCAATTACTTGTTTTTTGTTTATTCTTTTTAAGTTTTATAAAGTTTTATATATAAAGACTGAACTTCATTTTGAAGTGCATAAATTTAAAACATTTTATTCAATGTAAATTTATTACAATTTTTGATATTTTTACAAAATTTCCCCTGAAGAAGGCAGCAACCCCTGCCGAAACGTCGGGAAAAGCAAATGTAACTTGATTGTTTCATTGCCATATCCATTGTGATCAAAAAAAAAGCCGAAGGATAAATCAAGATTTTTATCTTATCCACTCTTTAAGTATATTATTTTTCTCGCTAAGGCAACCAATTTCGGCAGGCCTTAAAAAAGTCTTCGTAGAACTCATTACATGAAGTCTCATATAGAAACAAACTTAAAGGCACTAAACAAGCTATTTTGAAATAAATAAATCGTTAAATGCTTGACTTGCATTATTTAGCTTTAAAATTATTCTATGTCAGCAACAGCCTATCAAATTCTAAAAATTGGACCTTATACAAGTTAAATTGTTGGTTGGGTAGGCTGTCATTAGCCAGTTGTCGAAAATTTGCTTGCAAATAAGTAAAGAAATATTTTTTCGAAACTGTCAGCTGTGAAATTATAAAACAGTTAAACTTTTTTGAAAAGTTTGTGCGCCCTCGACGAAATAATATTGAAAATAAAATTTTCCGTATGTTACGACGGAATTTAGTATGACGCAAGGATTCTCACGAAATCGAATTGTAGGTACTTTCTTTACCACTACTTGAGGTAAAGTATTGAAGTAAAAATTTTAAGTTAGTCGTAAATGACATAACAAACACAAGTTAGTTATCTCGACTCAAATTCGCGTAATGCTGGCGGTTATTACATATGAACATCGTGTCCATACGATGAAGAAAAAATCCTCAGAGTTCAATCTACCCATCACTATTTCCCTCCCACACATGAAATCCATCTATATCTTTCACTCACATGATACAAACATTTTCATGTTGAATCCGAGAATATTGTTGGAACACGCATCGGTGGATTTTGCTCAGGCAAATGATGTGCCGAGCACCTCTTTTGGGTTCAAAACACGTTTTAACTTTTAAATTTATAATATTCTTTTGTTATTTTGAATTATTCGCCCAAATAACTAAAATTTCAGTGAAATAGCTTACAATTAGTACCTATACCTATGAACTTTTTGATGGAAAAAGTTTTCCAACAAATATTTAGTAAGGAGATGTATAAGACGATTGCCACTTCAGAAATTCAAATATAATGCATAAACCAATTAGCTATGTATTTGTAAGGACTCTGTAAATAAATAGTTATAAGGGGTTTTCTTTGAAGCTGTTGCATCTCGCATAACAATAAAGCTTTGTTTTTTTTAATATTTCCATTTTAACAATCATATTTTCTTTTCGAAAACTTTTCTTAGTGAGCTCAACGTTTTTTATACAGCAGAGATATAATAAGTACCTTTTCTTAGACACAAAGTCAAAGTTTGTTTAATGAGTTTCATTTTAATACAAAAAAGATTTTCCTTAGATGCTTTTTTCTCTGAAGTTATGTTTCCTAAACGCCACAAAAATATATTGTATTTAAATTCTTTTGAAGAAATATATAATTCGGCAAGAGTAGAGCTAGTGTCTGCAGTTAGCTCCTTCGTATATCCGAGAGGTTTCAAAAGTGCAGAACTTCACATCATTACTGCTTAAATATAATAATGAATACGATCTAGCTTTAACACTTAACTTGGCTATAGGTATATACCTTTCTCAATCTTCTTTATTGAAGCTTATTCGTTGAAAATGCACTTTTTAAACTTAAAGAGGAAATCTCACGCTTACTGACCTGGGATTTTGTAATCTTTTCTATAGAATCTTACACAAAAGGAATAAACAATCAGGATAACTTCACGAGCTATGCTCTAGGAAAATTGAAATTGCTCATAGAATACTTAAGAAATAAGTCCACTTATAATAATAAAAAAAAATACAACCCAACAGCATCTTAAACTTTCCTGATGTTTTACTTTATACGCTACGCAGTAGCTCCCTACAGAACCGAACCGTACTTAAAAAAAAGCAACATTGTTTTTAATCTTTTTTTATTTTTGTTATTTCTTTATTCTTTTTGCAGACAAATACCTTCCAGATGGTCCTGGCAACTGATGAAGTCTTCACCTATGCCATTTTCAATTACGGAACGATTAATTGGTCAGCACACACAGAAGCGGGCGGAGATACCACTCACGGCGAGGGTGGTGTACCAGCATTTGTAAGTACAATTTATCGATAAAATCTATCCGATTACTGTTCCTGACATGAGTATAAGGATGCGATGCTATATTGAGGGTGAATATCGGATGGGATGAGAATCAAGGCCAAAGGGCTCCCTCCTTTTAAAATTTATCCTGCGCTAAATGAGTTCCAATTACCGTCCGTCTTTTTGTCTCCATTGTACATACATATACCGTTATCGTTGTTACAAGTGGTGAGGAGAACAATTGAAACTCTCTTTTTTTTTTTGGCAAGAGCAGACAAAAAGGACATCGAGGATGAAGATGAATTCGTGATAAAAACCTTGGTGGAGGATAAAATAGAATATATTCATTTGGTGTGGTGGTTCATTTCGTTCGGTAGTAAAAAAAACTTTCTTTTTCGAATTTCTTTTCGGAAAATTAATGATCGCACATCAGCACACCACCACCAAAAAAAAAATGACCATGCTTTGTTGTTGTTGCGCTCTTCTTTCGTTCTGGCTATCGCATTGGCAGCTTAACTCTCAATCTTTCATAGAGGATTTGTCGAAGGAGCCAACAAAAACAAAAAATGACGATGGACGAAAAAATATGCTTGTGCAAACAAAGGACGATGGTGATGGGGCGATGATGCAATCAAGCGCTTAATGCAACCACCACCGTTGAATCATAAATTATAATTTACAAGCATTTTATGGTCAAACAAAAACATGAACATTAAACCATCACCGCAACGGATAGATAGATTTGAATTTGTATTTTATGTAGGTTAGGTAGGTACTTATTTGTATATTTGCCCGTGTGCTGTGCGTCATTGTTTTTTGGGCTTCGGTCCAGGTTTAGTGTTGCCAGACGCTCATGCAAGGAAATCCAAAAATCTTTAACTACGACGATGAATTACGTTTAAGTTGAAAAGATGTAAGAAATGGGATTTTAACTAGTTTGGGATTAAAACATAAATATAGGTACATAAATTTATCATTTGGTCAATGAACTGGCAAATTTTGTATGGGAAATAGTTTAAACAATTTTGTTAAAATTATCCAAGGATTTTGCTGCTGAAAATTAAGCAAATTTATTTGGTTAAATTTATCCAAACGTCATTGTGACTTTTAGAATAAGACATGTTCTCGTCTGAACATTGTGTTTTCGTCTGAACACTGCCGTGAGCTTGCGACCATTATATTTCTACCTTAAAACGTTACTATTGTTTTACATTTTTTGTATCGTTCCGAGACATTCGGCACTGATTTCGCGTTCGCTCGGGAGAGGTTCTCCGTTTAAAAATAACTTCGAAACCTGAACACGCCTTATCTGTCACATACTTAATCTGCCAAATAAACGAACAGCTGATTCATTTACACAGCATTTAACCAAATGAATAAAAAGGTCCTTCATGCTAACTTTTTTGTAAACTTATCATTTTACACAATTTGTAAATTTACGCCTTTGCATGAATACCCTTAGGCTGCGCGTCAGTAGTACGACAGAGCGCTGCGATATGAGAAACGTTTGCGTTTCGCATACCTATCGCAAGCATCTCGCTCACAACCTTTTCTGACCACTTTTGCTCGAATCTCGAATCGCATCGCTTTGTCGCACCACTGAAAGCGCAGCCTTAGCTTCAAGTTTAGTAGCTAATCACCGATGAAAATAGTGTGACACGATATTAAGGGCCAGTTTCACAGTGAACACTTACCGGAATAAGTTACACTTAAGTTTTGCACAATGGTACTTTTTGGTAATTTTTTCAATCTAAGTTAGTGACACTTAAGTGCCCAACACGCGATACTTAAGTGCAACTTATTCAGTTAAGTTTACACTGTGATAATTGGCATTTTGTATTCTATATTTCGCACTTAAGTGCCAATACTTTTACTGTGAAACTGGCCCTAAGTCTCTTCCAGTTAGGGTTTGACACAAAAACGTAACACCAAACTCTAGATTTGGTTCAAAACTTAAGAAATTGTCCACATTTTAAAGAAATTAGTTAGGGTTTTGTTGGCGAATGGATTTCGGTCTGCCTTTTTGCAGTGAAATTTAAAAAGAGTGTCGTCTAACGATTGGTTTTCGAAAAAAAGTCACTATTGTTGCCAGCTTGAAAAAAATTGAAAAACAACAGAATTTGCATGTAGTTTATTCTGGGCTGGGTTAAAGTGCTGATGTACCATAACAGGTATCGGCCAATCAGTGTATTTAATGAAGTAAATCATGAGGTTTAACATTATAAAAAAGCAGACACATTCCTTCAAAGTTAATAAAAAATGTTCATCTACAAAAACAATCGAAGTTAAATTGGTGTTTTCGTGTCCTTTTTAATTTAATTTTTCGTTTTTAAACTGAAAAATATTTTTACCATAAAATAAAATATAAACTTGACAATTTTTAAAAACGAAGACAGTTGAATATACTGCTGGTGTTTATCTGCCGGAGTGTTCTTCACGGAAAATTCTGCCTGCCTCTTTGAACTGACACTTGTGAAAAAGTGTCCTGAAGCGAAGGGTATTTAAACAATTGTTTGAATAGGGTCAGTTTTATCACACCTTATCACCATCACTTTGTTAAAGTCTAAACAGTCTTCCTCTTTGGTTTTTGTTATAAGTTGGCTAAGACCTTTAAAGGTTTAGAATACCAAACGATTTGACTTACGTCATTTTATGTCACACCTTTCGGGTCCAATTTAACACCTGTTTCGTCAAGTGTTGTAGTATCTGGTAGGCACACAAGTTAATCATGTGTTAAACCTTCATCTTCATATAGGCTATGTAAAATCAGGTCATTTGGAGTAGTGTTGTAAATCGTAACGATTTACAACCTTATGCAAATAACCTGACTTTATATATGCCGTCGGCTCTTATTCTGTAAAGGGCCGCAAAATAATAACTTATTTTCATAGAGATAAATAATGCAAGCACATTTTAATAACAAATGTGAATTCTATCTTCCACCTTTTACGCGGGAGGAAAAATAAAATGAAATATACGATTGGATCGCACGACCTTGCTCTTGTAGTACAAATACGAGCATTATTTAAAAATAAACATACATACATTTAAAAAAAATCAAAAGCATGTAATTTTTTTTGTTTAACGCTGAAATGAGCTTAAGTAGGTTGAGCTAAACCAAAAATATCCCACTTTATTTCTTGACCAAATATAAATTTATGGACAAAA
This sequence comes from Melangyna quadrimaculata, assembly GCA_949320155.1. NCBI lineage: Eukaryota > Metazoa > Arthropoda > Insecta > Diptera > Syrphidae > Melangyna > Melangyna quadrimaculata. The sequence continues at coordinate 443,781,944 of OX439483.1, forward strand.
AAACCTAAAGATCGTTGAAGCGGTTTAAAAAAAAAAACAATTTTCTACACTTATACATATATAAAATTTTCCAAAAATGTTTAGGAAACAAAATGTGGACCGCCTATTTTGTAATTATAAATATTCAATAAAAACTTTAATTTCAAGAAATTTCATCAACATTTTTTTAATAATCAAATTTTCATAAAAAAAAATGAAAATTTTTACCAAAACACAAAAAAAAAATAAAAAAAGTGGTTGTTGTTCATTCAAAACCTTCAATGCAAATATGACGGAGCGAAAGCTATGCAGCCTAACTGCAAACGTTATCACGAGAAAACACCTTTGAAAAAAAAAACTATTTTTTTGAAAATATTGATATGCAATAGTTTTTCTTATTTTCTAGGAGCATCTTATTAAAAAAAAAAAAACAATTCATTCAAGTTCAAGTTCATCCACCAATGAAAAGTGGTTCAATGAGAAATACTGTAGTTTTGTATTTGAAAGTAGTATTTGTATAGATTTCTTGGAACCCTTAATTATTTTTTTTTCTGTCATTCGGTTTAAAGAACCTACCGTTAATTTTGGTTATGATTTTTTTCAAATATTCTAGAAAATGTTATCGAATCACTTTAATTACAAGTTTTAAAAAGTAGTTTTCAAAAAAAAAAATGTTTTTTTAATTTCAAAAAATCAAGGGAGCCGTTTTCGAGAAAATTAAAACCAAAATAGAGGTTCTACAATAGGTGACTACCGAAAATAACCATTTTCGAGAAAAAAAAATTCCTAAGAGTAGAGTTTCTGTATATATGTACATAACTAGTTTTTTTTTAATGAAAATTGTTGGAGCCGTTTTTGACACAACTAACTGTAAGATACAACTTTCTTTTTTGGCTCAAAAAATTTACCTAAAAAATCAATAAAACGTGTGGGCATTCTGCCAAAAAATACCCTCCCTAGGTAGCAAATTTGCAGAAAATCCATCCTGTCGTGTAGGTTGTAGACGCGTGGGCAGACAGACAGAATCGAGAGACCCACTATTTTCGTCTTCGCTAACATCGTAATAATAAGTTTGATCCAAGTCTCGTGTTAAATTTTGTTTACGCAAAAAATCAAATGTTAAATTATTTAACAATAACGGCAACCGTAAATTTCTATATGAGTTTTGAAAATCAGTCATAGAGTTTTTAAATAAATTAATTTCTATAATTATTAATTAAAAAAAAAAATTTATTTAAGTTTTGATTAACTCAAAATAGCTTTTAGCGACCTTTAATCCTTAAAAATTGGCGTTTCGTCCCGGCGATGTCACTGGAACTCTTCAGATGACAGTGAGGGCCTTGTCAAGACGCAAATTTTTATTAAGTTCGGTCCAACAATTTTACAGCGAAAATCAATTGTGAACTATATCCAACCCAATAAGAATTTCTAATCAAGAATTGTTGGAAATTTTGTTACCCATGGCCTGGCATTGTTTACATATGAGTGTTTTTTTTATAATACAAATTCTATATAGGTAGATATTACCAAAATAAATCAGCCAGGCTGGTAAGAAAACACTGGTTAAAAAACACTCATAAGTTTTTATTAACTGTAAATTAAAAAAAAAAAACAAATATAAACTGTTCCCTGCTTAATTGCTTCTGTTTATTTTTAATCGGGAATATTAAAATTTTCAAAATTGCTTTTGCACCTATGTATATATCAGATTTTTTTTTTAGTTATGTGTCTTACTTATAATAATGAACAATAAATTATTAGGTAAAGATCTTAACTCGTCACTAAATTAAACCTCACTTGCGGAAAGAGTCAACATTCCGCTTGGAGTTATGAAGGGCAACATTCTGTCAATTTATCTTACTAAAGCAAACCGTAGGTGGAGCAGTTTATCAAACTCTATTATATCTAGGAAGATTTGGCCCACCTATGATAAGAACCGAACAATTGATCTAATACGCAGACCCAGGCAAGACATAGCCAGGGTAGTTGCAACCTGTAGCGAACACTGGCCAATAGGAGAGCATGCAGCGAAGCTGGGCATACCTCACAATACTCACTGTCGGAGCTGTGAGGACCAGCAGGAAAAGGAAAAAGTAGTTCATTTCCTCTGCAAATGCCCTGCTCTGGCCAAAGCTAGAAAACATTAAAAGACATTAATGTCCGATTTGAATGAAAACATCTATTTTTAAAATTACAAAAGTTATTCTTAAAAATTGGTGACATTTGGAACGAAATATTCTTTGTACGCCAAAATTTTGTTTCTTACCTATCTGTTAAGGTATAAACTGTCAACTGTTCGGCACAAACTGCTCGACAACGCACGGGCGACTTGACTTCGATACAATTTTTGATGTAAACAATCGTTATTTGTTTTGCAGGCCTGCTTATGCTTAAGTCAGATTTCAATTTTTGGATTTTGGATTTTGGGGATTGAACCCGCAAACCCCCTGCGTTCGCGCCTGACTTCTATGCACAAGATTATGATTTATTTCTAAAGAAAAGCTTACTGTCTTACTGTGATGGCAACTCTTCTACCTTTTTATCTGGTTCCTTAGCATCAGGCCCTTTAATTCAGCAAAGATGCTGCGAATATAATTTAATTCATGAGATTTTAATTTAAATATCAATAAATATATCCATGGCTACAAAAATGGTGAAAACAGTTTTTATAACAAGACCAATGAGGGCATATCATTCAATTAATCATGAGCCAGTGAGGTCTGATGAGGTAATAATTCATATCTATAAACAAAGAGGAATGTAGAATGTATCCTGGTGCTGGAGCTAGATTTTTAAAAAAGAAAGAGAGTCATCTTCGTTTTTTTCTACCCCTGCATTCGAGTTAATATTCATTATTTTTATATTAAATGATAAAAGGCCGCGCCGCAACATGAAATGAGATTTTTTTTTATTCTTCAAGGTTTTTTTTTTAAATTTATTTATACTTGGAAGGTAAAATATGTTTTTTAATTGTAAGGCATTTAGATTAATGTGTGGAAATTAAAAAACAAAGAGAACAAAAGAAGTTTTATGAAAAATTATTAAAAAGGAACAACAAAAGAAGTACAAATATCAGTAAAATTCGACAACGGCAAAAGGCTTTAAATTGACTATGTATAGGTTTTTATTAAAACAAAATAGTACAGAAGGAGAATTTTCACCCGTCTAAGCGGGAAAAAATTGCCTTAAAAGAGAAAAAACTATTAAAAAACAAGGGTACTCCACGTTATAATATTTGTAAAGCCAGAAATCCCTTCTTTTATTTTTGAATAAAGTCGTTTTAGTGAACAGTTTTTGAAAAAAATAATTTTCAAACTTTTTCATAATTTTTCTTTACTCAGTCAGTTATACTAATTTTGTTTGCAAAATCAAAATCAAAATGTCGTCCGTGTGTGCGCGCAACGGATCGTTCGATTTTCACGATTTTAGGCTTGATGAATTTGTATTGACCCAAGGAAATACATAGGACACTGTAGAAAAGTCCCAAACAAATTTCGGGAAAATTGGAAATCAGGGATCATCCTCTTTTTAGTACATATCTCGATAACGGTATCTTCAATTTTCACGATTAAGGGCTTGATGGATTCATATTGGCTCAAGAAAGGACATATGACACTGGAGGAAAATCCCGGAAAATTTCCAGGAAAAATGGAAAACAGGGAACATACAGTTTTTAATGCATAACTTGAGAACGGTTACTTCGATGTTTACGATTTAGGACTTGATAAATTCGTGTTACGAAGGGGTTATGAAACTGGAAGAAAATCCCCTAAAATTTCCCAAAAAAAATGAAAATCCGGGAACATCCGGTTTTTAATGCATAACTCGCGAACGGTTAGTTTGATTTTGACAATTTAGGGCTTGATAAATTCGTATTGGCCCCAGGAAGGGCCTGAGAGCATCGGCTTTATTGGAATACGTGGAGAAATTGCAATTGAAAACAAACGTGTGAGTCACTATACGAAATGACCAGTTCGCTGCAGATTTCTCCAGTTAATTTATTGGCGATGGGGCAATGGCGTGATACCAGTGGACTAAGTCACCGGACTTATTGAATTTCCACCGAATTTTTGCTACTTTACAACAACGCTGGATGAGCTCATCGCCAATGTTTTTCCGAATTTCACTCAAAATTATGTTAACCATGATTGGCTGAGTTCACGCGCCATTTTGGTTGCGAAAAACAAGAATGTCGATCATTTGAATTTCGTCATTCAAAATCAAATCGTCGGTGAGTTAATTTATTCAAATCCGTGGACTCCGTGATGGGTGAAAACGAAGCCACTAACTTTCCCACGGAATTTTTGAATTCTTTGGATGTTCCGGGCTTTTCACCACACAATTTAAAATTGAAAGTCGGCTCAGTTATAATTTAGCTGCGCAACCTCCAAAACTCCAAAACTTTGTAGCGGAACGCGTTTGATTGTGAAGTGCATCAAATCAAATCTTATATTCAAGCCACGATTTTGAGGGGGAAATTCAAAGGCGAAGATGTTCTCATTCCACGGATTCCGCTTATTCGGAACGATTTGCCATTCGTACTTAAGCGTCTTCAATTGCAGCTCGTCTCGCTTTTGCTATGACAATTGACAATCAATACAATCGCTGAATGTTTGCGGCATCAATCTTGAATTCCCATGTTTCTTACATGGTCAGTTATATGTGGCGTGCTCACGTATCAGCAAACCTACCACTTTGTACGTGTACGCGCTTGAATATAAAACGAAAAATGTTTTTTACCATTAAAGCTCTTCAGTAAAGAAGTGCAAAGTTGGCCGACACGCTAATCATTTTGGTTTCATTGATACACATCGACATTGTTAATTTAGTTATTTTATTGTATTTAATAAAACTTTAGAATAAAGAATTTAAATTGACCGCATGACATGAAAAATAATTATATATCATGCTCGGAATTATTATTTTCTTCACATAAATGAATGTAGGCGGAACGAAGTTCGTCGGGTCAGCTAGTTAATAATAATAAGTCAAACACTGCGAGTTAAAATGTTGTTAAGGGGATCAGAGGGCTACCTACATGTACAACATTCGTTCAGTCACCGGGCCAAGGTACCCTTCATTTGAAAACTATTGTAGTAAATACTTAAAAAAGTGCAAGTATCTACCTACATAGTACATACATCCATATCCAAGCTCAAAACTTCTTTAAATAAATCAAAAATAAGTTCACCAGGCCAATACATACATCCTTTAGGAATCATTTTCGTTAAATCGTGTGAAGCATTATTTTAACTGGATGAATTTAAGAAAGCGGTTCTCTGACTTTTATTTTATTCGTACAACAATCAAACGTTATTTTAATAAACTTCCAGTCACAGCAATATTATTCCACAGGATTTAGCAAACCAAGTAACAATAATCACGATAATCTACCAACAGAGTTAGGTACCTATGTATATAAGCCGTATCTATGGCACAAACAACACAAAAAAATGTACGCGCACAAAAGTAATGGTATTGTGTCCTTCAGGGCTCTTTAAATTATTATTATTGTTATTATATCTTTTCTGTGGCATCGCCATAGAAAAGATGGAATTTTATGGCTGTTTGTACACGTTGCGGCACCATTAAACTTCAAATTTTATTTCCATGCCTTTATAAAAGTATCAGTATAATATAGAAGTTCATCTGTCTTATAGAACCCAAAATATTTAACCTTCGAACCAACCAAAAACGAACGAGGGAATTAAATCCATTGATTTGAGAGGGTGAACATAAAAAAAATAATATTGGAAAATCCAAGGAAATCGATGTTACAAGTAGTAATAGCTTAATTTAAGACTTCAAGTAATTTTAACAAAAAAATTAGAAAAGAATTATTTATGCACACAGGATGGTCGTTAAAAAATGGTTAATCTTAAATGAGCCTTATCAGCTCCAAATGATGAAAAAATAATTCTGCATTTTCCTAGGTTTTTTTCTAAGGTTTTATATCTAAATCCAAAAAAAGCATAACCTTTACTTTTACTTTAGGCTGCAAGTACAGTGGTAAGACCATACGAGATACGAGAAGCGATGCGATGCCATTTAAGCGATTCGAGATGCGATAATTAAATGCGACATAGTGCGCACAGTAAAAGCGATTTAGTGCGGTGTGTTTCTCGGTTGTTTATTGCCGAACTAATACGGATTCGTCATCAGAAATTTATTTTTGTTGCAGCACAAGCACTGAAATAACAAAACGTGCAACACAAACAATATGAACCTTCTCGCACAAATTCGGTTGTAAAAGTGATCAGAAGAGTTTTTGAGCGAGATGGTTGCGATAGGTATGTGAGAAACTCGCAACACTCGCATCAAATACCGCTTCACTGTGCGCACGTATATAAGAATAAATAATGTAAAGATTTTCTCGCACACAAACGTTTATCGTATCGGATCGCTTTGTCGCATCAATGTACGCGCAGGTTTAACCTAAATTTAGTAATTTAGTATGCGTCCCCAGCCGGCTCGATCTCTCCATCGCTGGCCGTGACAATACCTTGATGTCTGGGAACCTCTGCTGGAGCGTCGATATTCATTCAAGGTGTATAAATGCCAAAACTAAGCCATTTATCAGTTGTAAGCGTGTTGGTTGGACTATGCAACTAACGTGTCGCATCGTTTTATGTTCACAAAACATTGTGTTGATGGTGAACACAAACAGGACCATAAATCCAATACGAAGGACTTTTCTCTTGAAACCATCAAGTTAGTGATCAGGGCAGTATGAATTTTTTTTTTCAAATGGAGGACTACAAAATTTGGAATTAAACATTCTTGAAATGCAAACTTACTTAAAATTCTTAGCATGCGTAGTTCTCCAGATACACTTTGTGTCCTGCTAACTTCACTCTGAAGTTAGCCGGGCAGTATTGTTTTAGAAGTTTTTTCCAATTGAGGACTACAAAATTTGGACATTTGACAAATTCTCTAGCATGCTTGGTTCTCAATATACACTGTGCCATGCTAACTTCACTGTGAAGTAAGCAGGTCACTAGATTACACCCAGTATTTGGCGAACTGTTAAATCGCGAATAGAAATTCAAAAATAATGCAAACAAAAAACCAAAACTGCAAATTACTGCGTTGTTCCCGTTACTTCACATACGTCAAAACAACAGCGATTAACTAGAGTTATTTTACGTTGGATTTCCGTGCGGATGTTAATTTTTGAGCAATATCCATCCAGATAGACAAATTGACCAAGTTTACTGTAGGAGGACCAAGTTTACTTTTTTGACCTCACGTTGCTGGTATTCTTTTAACTTCTTCCTGAGCAGGTGCTTTTTATCATTTCTTCGGTTGACATAAAGCTGGAACCCCTTCTTTTTCTTCTAGAGCCATAACCTCTTCAACTATGTACGTTTTGACTTTGTCTGCCTGAGCGATATCAACCATACTCTATCCCACTCCAAAATCAATGAGCCTTACGTGCCTTGCACATGATACGTGAATTGCGAACAGAGAATTACGAATGGTTCATTCACATGAGGGATACCCGCCGCGGCTGTAAATGCTCATTCAACATAAATAAGTAAAATCTATAATTGAAGTAAAATTCGAGTCAATTATTTATTTTACAATTACAATTCACAGTTCGCAGAAGCTCGTTTAGTCCAGTCAAAAATTACAAAAAAAAATGATAAATTCGCAAAGCGCGATGTAGTTCTGCATTTTGTATATGTTGTTGGGGCATGTTAGAGTAGTCTGTATCTGTAGCTAAGTTTTCAACTTCCAAAAACCTGTGCTCGCTGCAGGAAAAATGCACAATGAAAATAAAGCTAAAATCACCTCATTTTTTCCGACATTTTGAATTTTCCTTTATAACGTTGGAAATGTGCAACTTAAGAAAAAACTATCTACCATAAAATTATTTGTTATAAAATTTTATACAAGATCACATTAGTTTTAAATTCATGAATGTTATATCACAACAAAAACATAAATGTTAAAAAAGGAGCCAAGTTCTTCTATATACAAAAACCTTTGCGTAACAAGTCAGCCGTAAAAAGTAGTGAGATCTAAGAGAACGCCAAGTTCTAAGTTTATTAATGCTAAATATCAAATATTTTAAGTAGAGTTATATGGAAGAACCTTAAAATATATCAGAGAAATCTGTTATTTAATGATTACTGACTTAAATTGAGTTAGTTTACTTGGCAAGTTTTTTTTATTAGCTAATTGCTCAATTTTGAAAAGAAAACTTGCCAAGTAAACTAACTCAATTTAAGTCAGTAATCATTAAATAACAGATTCCTCTTTCATTTGCAAAGATTCTTTTTATCAGGAAAAGTGGGTGGATGAAACGCCCCTGCATAAAAATGTTCCTAATTTTAACATTTTCTTTGTATACCTACGCCTGAAAACTAACCACTTTACCAAATTTCATAATCCTGCACAAATCGGAAGTGCTCTCAATGTATTTAATATTAATTCCGTGAAAATGGGTGGTTGCCACGCCCACTAAATGTAAAGTCTCAAAGTTTTAGTTTCCCCTTTGCCTTCATGTCAAGTTCTACCGCTCTACCAAATTTCATCACTCTACGACAATCAGAAGTTCTCTACATAGTTGATATCAATTCCGAGAATATGGGTGGGTGCCACGCCACTGAATGGATTATTTAAAATTTTCCAATATTTCCTTTGTACTGAACACATGATCTACCAGTTTACCAAATTTTATTATTCTGCAACAATCAAAAGTAATCGATATAATTAATAACAATTCTGAGAAAATGGGCGGATACCACGCCCCATAAATGTTAAATATCAAATTTAAAAGCTTAGACTATGTTTGCAGTTCAAGTTCTACCGCTCTACCAAATTTCATCATTCTACGACAAACAGAAGTGATGAATTTAATTGATATAAATTCTACGAAAATGGGCGGATGCATTTGCTTGCACTTCCAGCCTTACCGTTTTACCCAATTTGATCGTTCTACGACAATCAGAAGAGCTCCTCATAAAAATGGGCGGATACCACGCCCCCTGAATGAAAAATCTCAAATTTTAAAATTTTTCCTTTGCCCCCAGTTTAAGCCCTACCGCCTTACCGAATTTTATTAATCTACGACAACAGGAAGTGCTCTTAGTAATTTATATCAATTCTATAGAAATGGGCGGGTACCACGTCCCCTGAATGGAAAATCTTAAATTTTCGATTTTTTCCTTTGTATACACCACAAGGCCTACCGTTGTGCGAAATTGCAAGATTCTACGATGTCGGGAAGTGCTCGATAATTTTGATGATCTGTCATTGAGTCAGTTAGTCAGTCAGTTACGGTTTTTGCAAATTTTGCAGTCATATATATTGGGAACCACTTATGCTAAAGAATTGAAATTTGGTGGGTTGACTAAACCTGGTGAGCTTAGCAAATGCTGTGAGTTTGAAGTTTCTGGCTTTATTGGCACTGAAGTTACAGGGCGGTCAAAAATCGCCTGAGTTTGATCATGTAAAAAGGGTGTAGTGCCAGAATTTGGCGGGGCACTACCGTGCCCTTTGATTTGTATTGCTGTCCTACCAGGAATTTAAAAAGAAATCCGAAAAACTAAGTTATTTTGAAATACTCATATTACTTAAACAAATTTTCGTAGTGTTTTCTTTTTAAATGCTATAAATAAGATCATTTATTCACTTCCTCGAACAATTCAACAAAATCAAGCCGATATTTCATCTTGAAATTGCCTTAAATGATTTATTTGCATTCGCAGCTCATATGTATGTGAAAGGCACCTGAGCGCGTTATCGGATGAGACGTCATGTAAGCTGTGATTTTGAATGGTTCTTCCAAACACGTCTTCTTTCCTCCCATTTACCACTTTTATTTTTTAAATCGATTTAATTGAATTGCTTTTGGTCGCAAAGAAAAAAATATATTAATGTCTGATTCACAGAGCGCTAAGTATGCTTGAAACTCAATATTCTACTATATTCATCCGTTCACTTCTGAGAGAATGGTCACACTGGTCAAATATCAATATTTTTGGTAAACATAACTCGCAAACTAATAGGTGCGTTAGGCAACCGTAGGCTTACCTATCTCATCGCGGCTGCGGAAAAGAATGATGCCAACTCATAGCTTTAGTCTTAAAATTAAAAAAACCGTAGGTCGGAAAACGTTTTTCAGGTGGCAATGGGTAGAAAACGCACTTTTCGGTTGCATTTTTGGCTTAGCATACCTTAACCATGATGGATTTTTATAAATGGGTTATTAAATGAAAGCTTAGACTGCCCTCTTTACAAAATCAGTGGTCAAGCAGACATTTGTAGGTTGTTGCGGCGAGTTAAATTGAGTAACTTATTTATCGGGTAAAATTCTGATATAAATCTGTTACATTCTGTTGTAAAACTTTTTATGAAAATTTAGTTTGCCCGAGTAACGCTGGAGTGTGCCAGCTAGTTTATCGTAGGTTATTCTTTAAAAACAATCTCATTTCTTGAAAAAAACTGTCCAAGTTGAATTCTTAAATTCGCCTAAGTTAGAGTTACTACATATATCAAACATATTGAACAGTGACGGAGTGCCCATTCTCTAAAAAAATCATGGTTTAAGTTTAAAGAATTTTGTGCACGGGTCTTTAGGTCCCACATATCAAATAAAATACTCATAAATGCATTTTGTCCACCTCGTAATCCGCGGATTATTAAAAAGCCTTAAAGAACATGTGTGACGCATTCGATAAAACAATGTTTTTTCTTGGCAGTGTAGATATATTTTTGTCCACACAAATTCATTACAGATTAACGTTTTGGTCAAATTCATCTTCATCCTCAAAAAGTCCGCTTCGTACTCGCAGATATTTATGTATATTTCCCAATTGTCTTCACAGCCCATTAAATTTCGGGCCATTTTGACCCTGACATTTTTACTATAAATTCCTATCTCCTGGAAAACATTCAGTCTGGTTTATTTATTAATGACAGCATCCCTCTTTTTTTTCATTCTCCCTCTTTTTAGGTCGGCTTCAACGCTGGAAATGGAACACAATCGTATGAATACAAACCCTACAGTCAATCGATGGTGATTCGCGACCTCACTGGACGTGGATGGGGCAATGGATTCCCGGGTCGACATTTGTTCCGAATAGATGAACGAATATTGATTGGATCATGTAACAAGGACATTGGTAAGATTTTTGTCGCCCTTTTGCGTCTGAAATTAAGATTAAAAGGAAAATGAGATTTTTGTTTTGGATTTTTTGTTTAATGAAAATGTCTATTTATTTAGATGCCTCACATCTGCCGTTGACATTTGCTCCTGAATCTGGTAATATGCTGGGTGGAACTGTAGTCAATATCACTGGACCCTGCTTTGATCCAAATATACGAGTGCTATGTCACTTTGATACCGAAGATGTTGTTGGCCATTTTATAGATACGAATCGTGTTATTTGCGTACAGCCATTCCTTAAGGCTCAGGGATATATTCGATTTGAGATTTCGGTCGGAAATGAGAGATTCAAATGGAGGGGCAAATATTTTGTTGGTAAGAAAAATAAAAGAAGAAAACTCTGTGCGGGGGTGTGAAAGCGAGAAACATTTGTGTAAACGTTCAAATGAACCTTTAAATTAATATATTTTCGCCTGATATTTTTTTTGCTAAAAGGTGGTAAGCCTTGAATTTATTTTGTTTGCTGTAGGACAGACAAAAATAAAATGGATTATCATCTTTTCTTAAGTGAAGATTATTTCTAAAGTGGTATTTATTTTATTTTTAATAGAAACACCAGCAACTGCTATTGAGAAAATTTTCTTTGAAACCGACGCTGTGCAGAAGAAAAACCCAAAGGAAATAAATATTTCATGGGATAAATATAATTTAACAAGTAATTGGAGGGCCAACATTCAAATCTCTTTGTGGGGATACCGGGAGACAACAATCTAGTAAGTTCGTAGTTTTTATTAATTTTCAAATATAGTTGACATGTTGATTAAGGCGAGTGCATAAACGTTTAAATAAGGAACAACTGCATTCAAGGGATTTTATTATTGAGTATGGAACGGAACTTGAACTTTATTGAAATAGAAAATTCGGTGACGTTTCAACAGTGTTGAAACGGCAGCTTGAACTCAAAAACTAAGACGAATTTGAGAAGTTAACTCACAAGATTTTTTGTTGGGAATTAGATTTTCTATCAAACACCTTTATTAACTTTAAAGATTGCACTACAGTTTCAATCACCAATCCCTTCCAGCCAGTCCTCTCCCCAGCTCTGTTAGCCACCTTTAATGCAATACCCGGAAATGCGCCAGTATCAGATCGTTTCGTTCTGCCGACAATATCTATGTCATCTACATAAGAAAGTAGGTCAACGGACTTTTAATAAATTGTACCGTACGCAGTTGTTGAATTGTGCGTTGCGTGCAATTGATTCAAGAACGATGTTCAATAAGTTGCAGGATTTGGTGTGGCTGTCGCCGTGCCTTAGACCTTTCCCAACATCAAAAGATCCGTTGTCATCCTTCAAAAGCAGATGAGTTTGACAGGGTTGCCGAGATACGACATGGCTCAGAAAAATTCGTCCCTATTCACGCTTTCATACGTAACTTTATAATCGATATTGAGGTGGTGTGTATCGAACTGGAATTCCTGGGTTATATCAACAAATCTAAAACCACACTGATAATAGCCAATCAGGTCGTCGACCAAAGGTGTCAAGCGTTTTTTTCACACAGAACAGCCGACAAGATTCTATAGGTGACGTTTATGAGAATAATTCCTTTGCAGTTAGCGCGTTTCAAAGCATATTCTTCTTTTATGATTGGGGTATAGTAAGCCGAGGTTTGAAATTTAATTCATCGGGCATACTGTGAAAATAAGCAAGTGTATCTCGGCAGGCTTCTATTCTGGATTTTTATCCTTGTGTAGATCGTTGTTGAATAGATTCGACCATCCACTTCTTGTTCTCTGTCTTTTTGGTCCTCAGAAGTCGATCCAGGGGTTCCGTTGTGTTTACCTAGAGAAAGCCAGCATATCAGTGGTGGTACTTCTGGCTATTTGACAGTTTCGCTACTGGTTCTCTGCACTTGTTACTGATATGGGTAACGTAGTGAACAAAAGTTCTAACCGTCACTTGATATTTTAGTATCGCGACATCAAACCCTTTCACAGCATCTGGTCGGCGTTGTGGCGTCATGTATATCTGCTTACGCGTATACTCTAGATACCTCCAGGTAATAGTCTAGATCTATGATGGCCCATCGGAATGTTTAGGCATCCAAAATACTGGAAGCATGTCTCGCGTCTATCTTAACATGGTAAATTTGGTTAACGAACCGTCAAACGTTGATCGTGGGACCACCAAGTCCCCTTATGTATATTGAGGTATATATTTAGGTATATAGTAATTGAACACAATAATATTTATAATTTGACTTATAACTAGTTAGATACGATGATATTATACATTTATTGGCACATAGGGGGCCTAATCTTATAACTTGTCTTAAATTTAAAGGATTATAAAATACAAAATACATGTCAAAAAATTAAGTCTAAAAGTGGTGGGTGGCAATGGCAGAGTGGATAAAGTGTTTGACTGCTAACCTGGACGTGTGGGTGCGAGTGCTAGTCTAGGCAGCATTCTTTTCTATATTCCCCAGTTTCAACTGGATGCCACCCATGGAATTTCATGAGATAATTAACATCTAATTCTCAATCCACTGTGCCAACAAAAATCTTTCCTTTCCTTCTATTCCTTCTAACTAGTGTCGTGCATTGCATTTAAAAGACCTGAGGTCTTACAGGTATATAGTTAAATTATAAATTATAAAAAGTCGGCTGACTTTATTGTCCCGGGGTGTTCTGTCTCGGATCCCGGTTGTCAAGTTATATATGTTGAGGTGCTGGTGACAGGTGCTTTACATGGTGAACTTTCACCCATCCACAGTCTGCCAGTTTGTATCCGTTGCCGGAAGTTTTGTAGTGTAGGGTGCAGGCTGTGTCGTCCGAATAAACTGTTCTACACATTTAGATTTTAGACTTTGAAAAAGTATTCTTGATGTAAAGTAAATTATCTTCTTAATTTCAACACTAAAATAATAATAATTTTCAGTATCGACAAATGTCGCCTTTTATTTTTTCGAAAAATTACCATAAAGAGCCCTCTTGTATTTTGCTTCTGTAATATCTCGAGTCTAGCAATAGTTTACCAATAGGTATTGAAATGTTCCACTTGCCCTAATATTGTTTTTCCATGTTTGCAATGTCCTTATATGGCCACTAAATGCCACCCAATTTAAAGGAAAAAGTCTTAATGCGAATTTTGAAAAGTGAATTCTAAGTGACTTTTTACAGCCTAGTTCTGGGCATGATGATATCAGTAATATTTATAAGATAACATAACATCAACTTTACCCTTTTGATATAGAACCGTTTAATATGGAAGTTGAGACGTTGAGAGGTATCTCGAAAACATTAACTTAAAAATGTTTTTTACATATCAATGTGTAATCAGCATGACTGGAGAGCACAAATTAATTTAATTTATATCGGATACTTTTCCCATTGCTATTGAACCCGAATCTGCAGTGTTGTTCCTCTACGTGTCGACTTTAGTTGTCTGCATTTCAACGTAGACAATCGGTCGACAATGTCGAAAATGAAGACAATGTAGACAATGTGTCGACAATGTAAACAATAACTTAAATATCACAAATAAAATCATTCCAAAAATTCCTTCTACAACCGATAGACAAGTGGTTGAATAATTAATAGTAACAATAAGGGTATTCATGCAACGAGATAATTTTCCGCCTTGCCAGAAAAATATAACTTTCCGCAAGATGTTAACATGAACACCCCCTTAAAAATACTTGCGTAAACGTGGGAAATAATCCAGTTAAACATCACAAATGACTTATCCCAGGTATCAGATTTATTTCTGCACTTTTCGCAACAAATTTGTGAAATAAAATTATCTGTTTTGCAGAATATTTTCGCCATACAAATTTTGACAGTTCATTTCTAACGAGATAAAATTATCTAACTAACCAGGTATATCTGGTCTTACGCCCGGTACGATATTTTTATAATAAGGGTATTGATGTAACGAGATAATTTTCCACTTTGCAGAAAAATAAACTTTTCCGCAAGATGCTTACATGAACACTTTTTTATAAACGTGAACGTGGGAAATAATTAAATTAAACATCACAAATGACTTATCCCAGCGTACCAGGTTTATTTCTCCACTTTCCGCATCAAATTCTTGAGATAAAATTATCTTTTTTACAGAATATTGTTCCCATCCAAATGTTGACAGTAAATTTCTACCGTGATAAAATTATCTGGTTTACCAAGTTTTTCTGGGTTTTACGCCCTTAATAAAAGTTTGAAACACGTGGGTGGAAATAAAACCGGGAGATGTTTTCTTCTTCCAACTAATGCTTTTAAAACCACTCATAGCTTTTTTTGTACTTTTTGGTAATTTACTTTTTACTAATTTTAATTTTTGGTAATTTTCGCAGTCGGAGTTAGTGACACTTAAGTGCAATTTATGCAGGCCAGTGTGCACTGCGAATTTTGGGATTTTGTGTCCTATATTTCGCACTAAAGTGCTACTACTGTTGTTGTGAAACTGGGCCTAAAGCTTTTATAAACATAGAACTACATAGGTATGCGTTTAGATTTAGATGAAAAGATTTTTCACGACTTTCTTGCTGTTACAGTTATGGTTTTGTATTATAGAAGAACTTGGTTCTTTTTTTAAGATTTTTGTTTTTGGTTTAATAAATTTTAGTACGAAAAATTATGAATTATAATGATTCAACGAATAGTCTACATTGTCGACAAATTTATGTCGACAATTGTGAATTGTCTACATTGCATTGTCTACATGTAGACAATCATGTAGTCTACGTTTATAGTCTACATGGCACAACACTGCGAATCTGGTGTTGAAGAAGCCAAAAATAATATTCACTTCGAGCATATATCATAAGTTGTCTCCAGGAGATCGCAGTATGCTTCTTTGGTTGAGTCATCTATCTCTTCATGGGGGGCATGAAAATAAATCAGCGTTATGTTCTTAAATTCGCTTTGATATGATTTGTGACCAGGCACTCGCTTAAGCTACGGAAGCACAAGACTTTTTCCTTAGTCTTCTCCTTATCACGAAACCGCAACTAAAGAGCCGTTGACTCTTCTTGACTGCTCCTTGAAGTAGAAGTTGTAGCAGATGTCACAAGAATTCAGTCTTAGTACATGCGCTCTCCATCCTATCGCAATCGCACTTCTGGATGGCTGTTACGACAGCCTTTAGCCTATCCAGGTTATCCACTAATTGTTCGGCTGTACATTTTCTGTATAATGACATATCCAAAATGTATTCTCCTTGTTTCGTTTGATGTGGTCGTCAGCATTAAAATCATCCATATCCGAGGCTTGCTGTTGTTTTGGAACAGAATCGCCTACCTTTGCACCAAACTGTTTAGTAAAAAGATTAAATTATTTTTTGGATCAGTTCTTGTTAAATTTGTTTGCTTAAATTTTATAACAAAAGTTTTTTAAAACACTAATTTTGATATAAAATATAATTTCCAACAAAAAGTCTCTGAAGTTAAAAATCTATAATTCGGCTTATCTTTAGCGTTATCCCAAAAATTTTATAAAGTGGCGAGAAGTGTGACAATTCTCTCAGGAATACATATGTATGTATGTGATTTGGGACGAATTTTGCTTATTAAATAGGCTTATGTTCAACACAAATGTATATTCAATAATAAAATTCATTGAATGCGTTTTTTTCTTATTTTCTTTCATATTCCGTTAAATTCAATAACCTTAATTGAGAATCAAAACAAATTAATTATATCACCTTCATACAGAAGACCGATCACGAGAAGATTTAAATATTCATATACACAAAGCAATTATATTAATTAAATTTTTTACTTCTTTCAGCCCTCAACTTGAATATATTGACATGATTGAAGCTGGCATCACAAACACAGGTGCATACACAATATCTCCGGCAAACTTCAAAACCCGATGGAATTCCAACAATGACATGCAGTTTGGATTCCTGCAAATTAATTTAACTGACCCACTACAATATTCAGGCCTAGCAATTAGTCCGTAAGTAATTAAAATAAATAATAAATAAACCCTACCTGAGCCCCTTGTGTCCCCCTTTGAGTTCCAAGTACCATCATCGGCATCCTTTGTGGGGGGCAAATAGATATACCTAGATAGAAACAAGGATATGAGTGAGTAATTCCTTTTTACTTGGTACAAAGAATTTATGCTATGCTCTGCAATGTTCTAATTAATTGCCACACATACCAAGGG
Source organism: Melangyna quadrimaculata (assembly GCA_949320155.1). NCBI lineage: Eukaryota > Metazoa > Arthropoda > Insecta > Diptera > Syrphidae > Melangyna > Melangyna quadrimaculata. The sequence goes on from OX439483.1 coordinate 443,799,219, forward strand.
AAAAATTCTGCAAAAACACAGAAATGATTTTAAGTTTTAAATAATTTCTAACCATATAATATCTTCTGTCTCAATAAAAGCGCGCGCTGGAAATTAAAATCTTTTATTCACTTATGATTATGATATGAGTAATTGAAACTCAAAGGAAAGATACTTTTGTTCTGTATCGTGCATACCAATATCTGGCTGTTGAACTCATTTGAGACTAAAATCGGAAAAAAATGCAGTACCTTAAATATTTAAACAAATTTTTGCCACTGAAGAGCAGTTCATTTCAAATTGAAATCATTTTCGTGAGAATTTAAGTAGCTTTCAATAAGAATTTATAAAAGGGGGTTTGTCTTGTCTAGAGCAGTGAGGATTGTATGTATTTGAAAACAGGTACGAAATTTGTGCTAAACAGACTCATTGACTATTAACCTTTACCTCTATAATGTGTCACATGTCTTCCACGCAGAAACGTTACAAAAAAAGTGGTTTTGAATGTAATAAACCCCTCAAGATATATGTACATAGGTATAAAACGGTTTATAACGGGTGATTCATCGTGAGGATTGATTTTCAATAGGCTTTTTTGACAGATCCCGCGTGACTCCTATCAAACTGCTTTGTCATTTTTCTTCAGTATCGTTCGGCAAGTCATCATGGAAAGACTCACCCCACAACAGCGTCTCCAAATTGTTCAGCTGTGTTACGAAAATCAGCTTTCTGTGAGAAATGTTTTTCATGCGATTATCGTGAAATTTTGTTCAGTGATGAAGCCCATTTCCGACTCAAAGGATACGTTAATAAACAAAATTGCCGTATTTGGGCTGATGAGCAACCCAAAGAGTACAAAGAGCCACCGTTTCATCCATTAAAAACAATGGTATGGTGTGGTTTATGGCTGGTGGAATCATTAGTACATATCGAATATCACACCTTTAAACTATTTCCTCTGGGGATAAGTAAAGTCTCAGGTCTTCAGGAATAAGCAAGCTACGATTGACGCTTTGGAAGCCAAAGCCAACATTACTCGTGTTATTCGTGATATTGGACCTTCTTAATGGACCACCTCAAACGTAGTCGTGGCCAATATATACATGATATCATTTTCAAAAAGTAAATGCCATGAATTGTTCTTTTAACCGATAATACAAATTTTAAGTTCACTTTCAAATTTATGTGTTTTATGTAACATTATAAATCACACCTCACGATGAATCACCCTTTACATCTCTTAGGATAATAGTTACACTCTAATGGGAATTAAATATTAAATACCTAAGTTAATTTCTTCAAACCACTTTTATTTTAAAAGTGAACCGAATCTTAATGGAAATCTTTACTTCGGTCTTGTTTTTCGGTTTATATAGTGAAACCAAAATCGATGATGGATTTTATATCTTATCTCATTATATTTAATGAACAGATAATCACAAAAGGCTACAATACTTTCAAAAAGGGTTTGAATCTTTTAAATATTTTGTAAAGTAAAAAAGTTTAACTTCGTTGGTTAGGCAAGAACAGTATAGGTAAATCCTTTTCGAAAGGAGTTTTTTGTCTTTACTTGAATATTTTACTTGAAACTCAGCATTGTTAATATCGGAAAAAAAGGGGCTAGGTACCTATATTGAAATGTAAACAGCCGTAAATATTGAATTGAGTTAAAAATGTTCCAAACAGTAGAAAATTCAGTGGAGTTAAACGAAATAATAAAAAAAAAAGATCCTTAACAAAAAGGAATACCCTCCAAGAAGTTTACGAAATCCTTCAAGCGTTTACTGGTTTTTAGTCAAGTGCTATTAGCATGCTTGAGTGCATTTCAAATAAAGGGGAATATCAGGAAGAGCAAGTGAAAAACATTTCCGCCTTAAAATAAAAGAATTCAAATACAAAAATATATGTTTGAACCTTTTTCTACTTTTTCTACTGAATTAAAAGGAAACTTTTATTTACATAAACGAAACCTTTCATTATTAGTTTTTCTCTATTCTTACGAGCTTTCAAACTTAAATGAAATCAGGTGCACAACTTTAAATGAATTCCCCTTAAATTTTAAAATTCAAAATAAGAGTCGGTAAACAAAACATCGACCAACATTTGTGTTTTTAGCCCATAGTTGAAATGTTTATACATTTAAAACTCAAACAATTAGAAAGCAATCTGTTTTTCTTGCGATATAGGTTATAAATGGTAAGTTATGGATTCGTACAAAAATCGAACTCGAGATAATCATTTTCTCTAATATTGCGATGATAGAGAACGCTCGTAAGTGCGTCCCGCAATTGTGTTTGTCTGTCCTTGCCCGTACAGCCTAAACGGCTGGAGGTATTTTTTTCAAACTTGTGTTTTTTGACTAATATGCCCAGAGGTTTTTTAAAAAAAATAAATAAATTGAGTAGGGAAATGCTGTTTTTAATAATTATTTTATTTTCATAAATTGAATATTTTGGGTATCATTCTTTTGGTTTTTGAATTTATCGAAAACAGTAAAGTTGATAATTTTCATTTTTTTATGGTAAATTTTCTACTGTGAACCAAAATTAAAAAAAAAAAATTGAAAATTAAAAAAAAAAAAAAATTTTTTTAAACTGAATATTTTGAAAACGAATTGGTCAATATTTTCAAAACTAGGTGTAAGATAGTTTTTTTATTATTTTGTAGAACACTTGAAAAAATCATCTTTCTAAATTCAAAGATAACGGTACATTCCATACAAATGTTGAAAAACCGTTAAGAAATAAATTATTTTCACGAAAACAGCACCAAGAAGTTTGATAAAAAGATGTGCGTTTACTATTTAAGGTATGGTCAATATTTTGATGAAAACAAATTTTACCAATAACGGTTAATAACGTTATCGGGTACCTGTCACAGAACCGATTTTTGTTTTCAAATTTTTCGTTGACGCCTGCTATAATTTCAACCAAAATTGATATACAAGAGTTCCTTTACAATTCAAATAATTTTGCTTATAAAAATTTTCAAAATATAATTTTTGAATTTAAAAAAAAAATATTGAAATATTTTTTTGAAAACAAAAAACGGGTTAATGAATTTTTTTTATTTTGTGTAAAATTGTATTTTATTAAATACTAAATCTTGACATATTAGATTTTAGTTTTGAAGATGAGCGACAAATTTCATAGCTATATAAATTTTTTCATAAATTCATATTTATCAAATAAATCAGGTAGCATACTTGATTTGAGCTCTTACTCTCAAAGCCTTTAAAATAGTAAATTCATATAAATTTATAGTAATAATTTATTTATTTTTTTTTAAGCCTCTTTTAATACCTTCCACTGATCTATGAATATGGTATCTGAGTTATTTAATAAAGTTACATCAAGTACCTCTTTACGAGTTTTGGTGACAAAAGTGGGCTCTGTTCGCTACCAAAAGGTTAATTTCAATAATAAATTCAAATAGTAACTCACCCCTTTCGTTGATATCAGTGCTTCACCACTGCAAATGGTGTGCGTTGGCATCACAGCCCACAACAGCGTCCCATTTCTCCAGTGCAGCACGTGCAATGAGTTGCTTTGTCATCTCAGCCGGTGGTCCTTCAAATCCATCACCCGGCATATAGCATGATGCTATAACTAGTGGTGGGAGCCCGGCTCGATCAAGTTTGACCGTCTTTTGGTCTAAACAACTGTATGTAGATAGAAGAAAGAGATTAATCTGTTTTCTAGCTACGATACAAGCTCTAATACTACTGTTAATACCTACGTTTGTGGTCTTATACAGTGTTAGTTCTTTTGAGTGAAGGCCCTTAATTCTGCCACCTGCAATCCAGGGTTCTTGAATAAGGGCAATGTCTATTTGTCTATCCTCCATGAGGTAGACTAGGTTGGCACTGGCGGCTTTACTGTGTTGGAGATTAATTTGTATTATTTTCATACTGTTTTATACCTTTCTCCCCCCATTTACCTTCTTCTTGTTGTCTGTCAGCCGCAGTCTGCATCGGTTTGTACCGACGCGTACCTTAAAATCAATTTTTCTGAGCAGCGTTATTGATTTGTGATTTAAGATCACAACCACTTCAGTGCCATCTTTAGTTTTCTGACCCATCTCGACTACCTCCCAGTTTTGACTAAGCTGTTCAGTATTGAGTGACCTGAGGTATCTTTCAATTCGATCCCTCGGAATGAGCGGTCCCTTCATAATTAGCTGTGCTCTAGGTCTTGACAGTTCACCGATTTCCTTCCTCCCCATGAGACGAAGGTCAGCGTTTGGCCAGGGAGCTTCAGTTTTACTGACAAATTCTTGAAGCCATGTTTGGGTATGTTCATCCTCACATGTCAGCATTTTGAATCCTTGGTAGGTGCCAAGAGTACCGAAGAGTGGCGGTGGCCGGCTCTTGACGATAGCCTCATTTACCTCCTCAAGGATCCGAAGTTCGATTAATTGCCATTGGTCTTCCGTTAGTTTCCGTGTAGGATTACCGTAGTCTACTACGGCGACTTGTCAACCTACTACAGGCACCTTAGAAAGTTTGGCTTTTTTCTTCGTGTTCGTCGGTGATACGTTCGTTGGTGAGTGCATGTCTTTCCTCGCTCGCTTGGACGTACCTGTATTAGCTGGTGGGTCAGTGAGGGGCACGGGGCTCTTCTTAGACACTCCTAATGCGGTACTCCTAGGACTCGGATTGTCGCGTTCGTCAATTGTTTTTGGTATTGTCAGTAATCTTTGTCTGGATCTGTCCAGAGCTAGCCGTTCCTTAGCCGTTAGGGTTTCAGGGTTTTTGTTTGCTAGAATCCGGACAATCCGCGTAGCGTTCCGTAATTGTCGGCGTTGTATCTGTTTGTCGCCGAGGAGTCTCTTTACCTTGCGTTGCATTGCTGGCGTTGCGTTGCGCGGTAGGATTCTCCACGACAGTCTTGTTAGTTGGGTCGCTTTCAATTGTTGAGTTCCCCATGCAGTTACCTGGTCGAGGGGAGCAGGAAACATTTAGGTTGCATGTAGGGCCAGTGCCCAGGATGTTTCCCGTGTGCTTCCCACTACTCTCAACCTCACCAGTGGCCGCCCTCTCACCGCACAGGCCCGTAGGAGCAAAAGGCTCCATGCAACGTCTGTACGGTGTGACAGGAAGCTTAGTGGTGCGTTTCTTTACAGGGTCCTTCCGTTCGTCATATCGTCTAGGTTGTGAAGAGGTAGACGCACCAAGGATTCATGTGGGGCTAAGGCCCTGGATGTTTCCCATGTGCGTCACCTCCACACCTACCTCTCCCGGGGGTATCTTATCACCCACCAGACCCGGAGTAGAGGAATTCTCCACGCAACGTCTGGCAGGTGAGTCCAATATTCCGGAGGTTTGTATTTGTTGGTCCTTGTCGTTTAAGGACACAGTCCTTTTTCCAGTATGGGTTTTACCAACACTCGAAGCAGGCGGTCCCATTAATACACTCACGCTTATGATCTCTACAGGAGAAGCCCCCGCCGATGTATGGGCAGATGGCCCATTCTCCATTGGGAGCTTCTTCTGCAGAAACGTACGAGCGTTGTGCAGTCGTGTGCGTTCTGTGTCTGTCAGTTCATCCCAACTCCTTTCACCAAGTCTCTTGACTGTTTTCCTACAGTTGGAAAGATTGGAGCCGGCGACGGAACAGCAGTCAATGATGCTGTCACCATCACTGTCAACCGTCCCGACGCTGGCCCCATCTTCAACTCCGAGGTTGGCAAAAGGGTTGAGGAGTAGGTCCTCTTCCTCGTCAGTCGTTGTTGCTGGTTTGTCTTTTTTGTCTAAAGTGTGTGTGTTGTTTGTCACTGGCGACTTAGCTTCTTGCGAAGCCCGCCGGCAGCCGTGACTTCTGCCGACACTGTAGCGTATATCCCCGCTAAATTTGTTCCTGTTTTTGTTGTATCTGTCATGGTTTGTCATTGGTTTGGGTTTCTTAGTTTGTCAAAAATCTACAGCCGACCAGCTGAGGATTTCAGAAAGAAAATCCACAACTGGTCAGCTGAAGATCCAAACGTAAGCCTCCTCACCGCGGCAAGGTGAACCCTGTCGAGGAGGTGCTATCATAATATTTTGGAACCAATAGTAATGTACTTGTACATCATCAATTTCTATCTACGTTAAGGTTGTTAGATACGGGAGCAAGTTTGTGCGATACAGTCGTGCCCATTTTTTCCTAAACCTTTGCGTAGTAGTTTCGAACAAACCCGCAGAAGGAAGTTTCCAATGCGGTCAACGGTCGTTTTCCAGTTTTAAGAATCCGCATAAGCCACGAGTAGCCCGTAGCGTAATGGTTAGTGCGTTCGACTGTCACGCTGGAGGTCTGGGTTTACTTCCCAGCCTCGTCCACCTAAAAACTAAAAAGTTTTTTTTCAGGGCTACTGCCTCTTGCGAGGAATTGACAAATCCTCCAAGAGTATCACTTGTCACGAATAAGTGCTTCTCGTCTAGCCGTTCGGATTCGGCATAAAATTGTAGGTTGCGAGCTGTAAGTCACTAGGCCTTGGTTCTTCACGAGCCGTTGTGCCACCCAATTTATTTATTTATTTTTTTTACAAACCACGATCAATTTTTATATATATAGATGATGGTGGAAAAAAATAATGAGGGAACATTTCTCAAATTTTTGAAATTCTTCATACCAATTTATATTTGTACTAATTTATCTAATCCTACAGCCATACATGCGCATATATACATTCAATTTGAGTGTCAAATATATCTATGTACAGTTATTTGCGCACTATGTTTACCGGTACACCTATGCATGTTAATTGTGTTGAAAAAATGGCAATTACTTAGAAAGTAAACATATCGTCAACTTTCTGTACAACTTACATTTTTGTAAAAGCTTAGGTAAAGTTTATGATATTTTGTAAAATACTGGTAGGTATAGAAGTTACTCTTACATATAATACTACACACATCCTTGCAGGGCTTCTTCTTTAAAAGTACACGTACCTACTCTCTGGTCTCTGTTACTCCCATAAAGCGGTATAAACCAACATCAGGTGTTTGTTCTACATAAACATGAATTATTATAACACAATGTGAACTTTTGAGGTTAGGCGTTAGTTCCACCCCAATTAAATAAAACAAATTGCTGGACTGTGTTAAATTGTGTATAGTTTCAAAAATGTAAGTCATGGAGATATAATGACTTACCCATTTGTAGGTTAAGAGTACGATTTGTTAAAACTTGCTTTTAAAAACTTCCTTCCTATAACCTTTTAATTTTTTTTTGTCTTATAAAACGGTAAAACCTACTTTACTAATCATATTTGATGTTCCGTTACGTATTAAATAAAAATGATGTCTCTACATGCAATTTCTATTTATCTTGCTTTTAACACTAAAACGATTTTTTTTTCTTCCTCTGCCTTAGGGTCCTCTGGTCAAGACCAATTCCCTTAGGTTGGTATTTTGCACCGCAATGGGAACAAAAACACGGCCTCCTTTGGCCAAGGGCCCTATGTGATAATTGGCTCCGCACAGACAGATATTTAAGGTAAGCTATCTATAGTCTTTAGCCAAAAAGCAATTTTGTCCAATCATCCATATCAATATTGATTTTAAAATTATTGTTTGTTTGCAGAAATTTTGCAGCTGGCCTGCCTTTGTGCCCGTGCACATTGGAACACGCCACATATGACAAAGGACGTTTTATGCCCGATCAGGATTGCGACAAAGATTCTAATCCAACTTGTGCAAAGCACAAGGGTGCAATCCATTGTGTTGTCAGTGGAACTCCTACGTAAGCAAACTTATTTTTTTTAATAAGAAGAATTTCACCACGAAAGTAAAAAAAAACAACATTTTGATCAAGATTAAAAAAAAAATTAAATTTCAAAAAAAGATTACTTAAGTCCTTGTAGAATTAACAAAAAATTGGCTTTCTAAAATTTAGGTCCGGATTATCTTATAAGATTAAATTATCTTTTGGTTAAAAAAGCAAAAAGTTCTTAATTGAGAACGCTCAGTAAATTTTAGTATTTTTTGTAGTCTGGAAGAAATGATTAATTCTTACTTTTCTATCTATAGAATAGTGTCGGCTATTGGAAATAAAAGAGTGTTCTTGGGCCCAAGTTTTCAGTACGAAATCTCCCGAGTTTCAGAGTTAACACTTCAATTTTTTATAAATTCAATAGACCTTTTTCTTGGCACTTGGTGGAATATTTATAATATGTCGAAAGCATTATGTTAAGTAAAACACAGTCAAACAAGTGTTTACTTAAGACTTCAATTTTGATGAGTTAACTCGAGTTACACTGAAAAATTGGGCCTTAAAGTTTTAACACAACAAAAAAATTCACAACTTTTGTCATCTTCGACAAATTCACCTTTTATCAAAAAAGGGCCAGATGAAGAGATTATATTTTATAAACATGATTTTCTTCTACCTCTTTATATAGCGACTCAGGAGCAGAGCAACAATGCTGCTATGACCGATATGGCTACCTTATGTTGTCATACGACCAAATGTGGGGTTCTCGGCCTCGGCGCAACCATAACATGGGCAAGATGCCATGGAACGAGGCCAGCAAGGTGCCAACTTTGTCATCATGGTTCCATGATATGCGTCCGTTCTACTCGTGCTGCCTGTGGCAGGAGGAGCAGGCGGTTGGTTGTGAAACTTATCGATTCGAAAGACGTCCTTCGCAAGATTGCGTTGCATATCAGGCGCCAGGAGTCGCCGGAGTATTTGGGGACCCGCATTTAATTACGTTCGATGGCACGCAGTATACCTTCAATGGCATGGGAGAATTCGTTCTGGCTAGAGGATCTAACCACGATGAGAAATTCGAAGTCCAAGGCCGTTTCGAACAATTGCCAAAGAACCAGTACGGTGCGGTAATGGCCACACAACTAACGTCCGTCGCTATGAGGGGCAACACTTCGACCACCATCGAAGTCCGCATTCGGCCCCGAGACGCACAATGGCGATACCGTTTGGACGTGTTTGCCGATGGCCGCCGGATCTACTTTGACCGTCCCAGTTTGAAATTCCAGCATTTCCATGGTGTTACGGTATACACTCCGACTTATCTCTTGAATCAGTCTGAAGTTGTTGTGATGTTTTCGTCGGGTGTGGGTGTGGAGGTGATAGAGAATCAAGGATTCATGACCGGAAGGGTTTATCTGCCGTGGTCGTTTGTGGTATGTTCTTCATTTTGTGTATTTTATTGTGTTTTAAGATTTGCATTTGGTCCATCCTGGCCGACCCCTTTAGAATAAGACCGCAGGACTTTTTGGCAACTGGAGTTTCGATCCACAGGATGATTTCACTCTGCCCGATGGTACGGTGCTCAATTTGAATATTAACAATCTGGAAGCTGTTCAAAAGGAATTCGGTTTGAAATGGATACTGTATGACAGAGATACACCGGGTGTTGGGGCAGCCTTGTTCACTAGAGAATTCGGAAGAACGGCAAGCTATTTCACTAATACTTCATTTGTGCCGAACTATATCAGGGAACCTATTGACTTTCTACCCTCGAATCGGTCCTATGATGTGGAACGAGCAACTGAGTTGTGCGGCGAGAGCTATCAGTGTCGCTATGACTACGGAATGACTTTGAATAGAGATTTGGCGCATTTCACGAAGAACTACTATGACAGCATCATTAACATTCAGACACTCAATGCACAGTAAGGAGCGATGCTTGAAGAATATAGTTGAATTAATCGAAATTGGAAATAATGTGATTTTTGTTGTTGTTGTTTTGTTTTAATAGTCGAGTGGTGTCTTGTGGAGTGCTGGAAACACCACGTTTCGGAAGGAAATTAAGCTTTGATTTCACCCCAGGAGCTAAAGTGGCATTTGAGTGTAATGAGGGTTTTGTTTTGATGGGCGATCAGAGGCGTGAGTGTAATTCAATGGGCTTGTGGAATATGCCAGAGTATGGATACACCGAATGTTTACGTGAGTTGATTTTTTTTATATTTATTTTTTCCTTAAGGTAAATTATCATTCTTTAAATAAGGTAGGAAGGCATTATAGCAAATGCTGGAAATTTGAAAAAAAAAACTTACCAAATTTGGCGACGAGAATCAAAAAGTCTTTATAACATATCAAAATGGTAAAAAAAGATGCAACAGCATTGTGCTTTATAGGAAAATAGTAGGTTTTCTTTAAATCTGTGCAATTCCTTGCGGAAATGCCACCCAAATATTTTGAATGGATTTTTTTTTGTAAAATTTGGTCGTTCTTTCCTTAATTTTGGGCTATTTTTTCAATCAAAATGCCAACGAAACTTATTAAAACATATCGCACTGGCATTAATTTCAAAAAAGTATATACCTTGGGTGGTTCAAAGGATTTATCTCCCATTTTGAGGCCTCTGTCCCGTTCACTAAGGGTATGCTCAGATCTCATCAGGCAGGCGCCTTAGCCATACTCATACGTTTTCTTGGACAACAGTACTTTTTCAGAAATAGACAAATGCAATAGTTTTAGAACTTTTATAATCGTGTAGCATCATCACAAGGTTTTGGTTTTGTTTATGGCAACATTTTCAGTTTAGTTATTTTATCTTGATACAAATTGAAGAAAAAAAAAATTCAAAGAACGTATAAAACTGAAGAACAGAAATTACAAACAAAACTTGTTTCGAGTTTTTGGGCAACAATTCCTTTGCTTAATGCCTATTTTGGTTCTTGTTTTTAAACGGACATTACTTTAGCTATAAATATTCAATTCATATTCTGGCCATTACGTTATTTTCCTTATTTATGTACGAAGAACTAAACAAAAATTTTATAATACACTTTTTTTGATAAAAGAATCAATTTTTGTTATCATTTTTTGTATAGACAAATATTTTGAAAATGTTATCCAAATGGGCAGACTCCTTTTTGAGAAATCACGAAATAATTAAATAGGTCGTAGTAGTGTGCAGATTTCTTTCAAAACACTTTATTTTTCTCAATAAGGCGTAACAAATTTCAAATAATTAATCTGACCACAAACCTGGCTAGTTTATTTATGATTAAATTGTGAATCAAATCCTAAATACTTCATCTACATCGTTATAGTCGTTTCCGAAGAACCAGTTGCTTCCTCGATAGTGACGTAGTCGCCAGTGCAGACATGATTACAAACTTGATTCTTTATGGAATGAGAAATTTTATCCCGAATAGGGTGAAATCTATCAAACCCAAAGAAAACACATGGTTTTATTCGAGCTGTAAAGAGGTTATTAGAGTTAGAGAAGTTTTTTTTTTTTATATTTAGCGCGCTCTAAAGGGGTTATGAATACCTTCACAGCACGAGCGATTAGGTAGGTTGGAGGGGATTTGAAAGGAGAAACCGATGTATATTGCTTTTGAATGTCTGTAGATCATAATGGGAGGGGAAGATAGGGCTGAGTATAGCATTCCACATTCGTGTAGTGCGACTAAAGAGAGAATCTCTGTACTTAACAGTACGTCCGAAGTTGGGCTCAAGGGTAAACTGATGGGCATTCCTTGAAGCGCGAGTATTACGGTTGAATTGTTTAAGGGGAGGAATGCAACTGGCTATTTCACTAGAGCAATGTTTGTTAAAATAACGGTAAAATAACGAAAGGCATGAAACTTTTCGACGGTGCTCCAGAGATGTAAACGTTTCCGTTATAGTTCTTTCACCTATCATTTTAAGAGCTCTCTTTTGAATTCTATCCAATAGACTCAAGTGGGTTATTGGAGCACCTGCCCAAATATGGGCGTTGTACTCAAGTTTTGGACGAATAAAGGCTTTGTAGATCACAACCAGATCGGACGGGGAGAACAATTTCTTGCATCGACGGAGAAAACCTAAACACCTAGCAGCATTTTTGGCGATGTCAAATATGTGGTCGTTCCACAAAAGGTGGTCTGTGACACACATACCGAGGACTGAAAGCTGTTCAGTTTCCTCTATGCAAGTGCCGCTCATGGATAGCAGCATTGGGGGTTGGTTCCGCTTTAACGACAGGAGACAGCATTGAGTTTTAGAAGCATTAAATTCTACACGGTTTTTTATTCTTCAGTGGACAATACTGTCAAGATCATAATTTAATGGGCTTATCATACGCTGCCGTTCAAGTTCCACATCCGAAGGACATGGATGTGAATCAAGAAACGAATATGAAAAGTTGAGGCTACTGTCGTCAGCAAAACAGTTTAATGGATTACAAGTTTCAGATAAGAGATCGTTTATGAATATTAGGAAGAGGGTCGAAGACAAAACGGAGCCCTGGGGCACACCAGCATTTATTTTGTGGATTTCAGACTTGAAACCGTCCAATACAACTTGTATTGAGCGGTCCCAAAGGTAATTTCGAATCCAACGAAGAAGAGATTCATCGATACCAAATGCACGCATTTTCGATAAGAGAGCTTGATGTCAAACTCTATCAAATGCTTTTGAAATATCAAGTGCAATAATCTTACTTTCTCCAAAACGATGTAAAGATTTGTGCCACTGTTCGGTAAGATATACCATCAGATCACCAGTGGACCTATTGCTGCGAAAGCCGTACTGCCGGTCATTAAGAAGCTTTCGTTCTTCGAGATTCTTCTAAGCTTAAAATTATTCAGCGTTTCCATGACCTTGGAAAGAAGGGACGTAAGCGCAATTGGTCGATAGTTGGAGGGGGAAGAAGACACGCCTTCTTTAGGGACAGGCTGGACAAATGCTGTTTTCCATCCACTAGGAAAGAGGCCAGTAGAGTAGGACAGATGGAAAAGCTTACGCAGTGGTTTTGCCAGCGTTGAAGAACACATTTTCAGAACAATGGGAGGGATACTATCCGAGCCAGCAGATTTGTGAACGTCAAGATCTTTTAGAACTCTAGCAACTGCTCGAGTGCGAAAGAAGATTTGTCCCATAAAACCATTTACGCTCTTGAGTACAGGAGGAGTCATAACACTTTCTGGCAGCATCGAATTAACAGCAAACTGTGCTGCAAGCAAATTGGCTTTATAAAGTGAGCTGACAAAAGGAGGATGGACTTGAGTTTGTTGGACAGAATTCAAAAGAGAGCTTTAAAAATGATAGGCGAAAGATCTATAACAGAAAAAATTACATCTCTCGAACACCGCCGTAATGTTTCGTGTCTTTCTCTATTTTATCGCTATTATTATAATCAGTGTTCTAGTGAAATAGCGAGCTGCATTCCTCCCCTTAAAAAATTCAACCGTAATACACGCGCTTTTAGGAATGCCCATCAGTTTACCCTCGAGCCTAACTTCGTATGTACTGTTATGTACAGATATTCTTTCTTCAGTCGCACCACACGAATGTGGAATGCTTTACCCGGCCCAACTTTCCTCTCCTATTTCGATATGCAAACGTTTAAAATCAATGTGCATCGGTATCTCCTTCTAAATCCTCTCCAACTTACCTAATCGCTCGTGCTGTGTTAAAAACATTTTAAGGGTAGCCATAACCCCTTTTGTGCGCGCGGAATATACAAAAAAAAAAATATATAAGTACTAGATAAGATTTAACAACTTTTTTTTTTAAGTTGCCTTAGTCAAAAAACAGTAATTGAATTTTTTTTGAAAATCCTTTTTGCACTTTATGATGATATTTCAATTAAAATAAAATTTAACCAAATTCGTTATATTAATTCGTTTACTTATGTACGAACGTATGAGGTATGAAGAAACGTTCACACTCTGATGCATCCTCGGAAATCGATTGATTCGGATTTTAGTGACGTCAATACTTGGAAATAATGTGACAATTTTTTTTAATTTGACAAATCGGACCAATTACGAAAATAACTTGCAATGCGAAGTTACTAATAGATTTCTGGCTTGAAAAAAAGCCAAAGCATGACGTTGTTCGTGTTACCGTTATTAATTTTTTTTATACTTTTTACTACTTTTTCACCAGACAGTAAACCGTGATTTAGGTGAAGAGAGTTATTTGGTGTTTCCACTGTACAAAAAGAGGATTTATGACAAAACATTTAAATAGTCTTTCATTTTTTTGATATGAATAGATAGTTTTTGATAGATAGTTTTTGTTTACATTTTCATCTGTCAATAAAAGAAAATGGCGTTTAAATGGGTCAGTTCAACAATTATTTACCGAAAAAAAGTTTGTTTGATTTGACAAACTAATGTTTCCAAGAAGATTTGAATGAGTTTCATTTGTATAGTAATACTACGTTTCCACCAACCAATAAACCGAGATTTAGGTAATGAGATTTGATTGGTGTTTCCACTGCACAAAAAGAGGATTATGGCAAAACATTCAAATGATGTTTCATTTTTTTGATATGAAGTGGAAGTGAGATAGATAGTTTTTGTTTACATTTCCAGCTGTCAATAAATGAAAATAGGTCGGTTCCACAATTATTCTTCGAAAAAAAAGTTTGTTTGATTTGACAAACTAATGTTTCTAAGTAGATTTCAATGAGTTTTATTTGAAATCTTCATTTGATGAGATTAAAATTTGTATGGTAAATCTTGTAGATTTCAAGGAGATTTGTGACAAACTTGCTAAATGTCGGTTAAGTGTCTGGTCGAAACGGAGTATAAATCTTCGAGTTTTCAAGGATAATAAATTGTGATAATCTTTCTTAATCTCCGTTCAGTGTCTGGTGAAAACGTAGTATTAAGAAAAATGACACCTCGTTCCAAGGAAACAGATTTCAGGTCACCTTGCCTTAATTTTTTTTTTTATTTCCTTGGTCTATCTAATCTAATTGGTTGGTTAACAGAAAATCACACAAGTTATTTTAAGATAAATCAAAGGGCACGGTATAGCCCAGGAAAAATGTACAAACAAAAATGCCCAATCTGCCACAAAATTCCAAGTAAAAATTTTAAAACGCAATTATCTTTATTTTGGTATAAGAAATACTGTCGCTAGGCTCCAAAACCGATCGTATGCGCGTCAATATTTATTCAGGTTTTAATGTCAAAAATATCAGATTTTCGTATATAACTCCGAAACGGTATATGCTATCGAAAAGTATGTCATACAAAACTTGTAGTTCTTGCCATCCGCCGGAAAAAATTATGAAATTCGTACCGAAGTGCAACGCCACAATGTTTGCATCATGGCTGTGGTCAAAGTAGGACACTTAAGTTGGCACTGATTTTTGTACACGTACTTGGAACCCTTAACCTACACCCATCTCTTTTTCCTTATTATTGATGTACTCCTTTGTTTATTCATCTCTTCAAATAGCCATCTATTTGTCAGATCTAAAAGAATATCTTAGGGTGTTGGATAAGAATGGATTTGATTTTGGATTTTGTATTGTTTTTGTAAGACATGCATTTTTTAATGAAAATTCAATCCGAAACGGATCTAGGGAAAACAAAGTGCAGCTTTTATTTCAAAAAATCACCAAAAGCGTAAAACACCGGTTTTCACCGCTTTACTCTTTAATAACGAATTTGACGGAAAATATTTTGAACTTATTTTGTAGATTTTAATATTCTCTACACAAAATATTATGACACATTTTAACGTATATGAGATCAGTTGCAAGATATTTCGACTTCAACAATCTGTTCTAACGATTTGTATTGGAATTTGGTTATTGAATTATTTATTCAACTATACGAGTAGCTTGTTCGTATTTTTGTTCAGAATATATATTCTGTTTTATAATTTTTTACACACTGTAATGCTTAATGCTTTAAATGATGTACCTACCTATTAAAATGGAACCATGTGAGTTATTTTTAGTATTCAACCACGTGAACTTAAAAAAAAATTGGAATATATTTTAAAGCACATGCTGATGCGTCTTTTTTCGATATTCTAAGTCCCAATTTTGATTTCCAATAAAAGTCTTGCCTAAAGGACTCATTCTCGTTCGGCTCAGATCTTTTCTTTTTTTTTTTCTTTCATTTTGTTGATGGGTCACGTTTTTCTACCCTAATAATTTTATGCATTTACTTAGAGCTGTCATACTTACTCACATTCATAAAATTACATCAACTTCCTTTTATAATCCCATCAGTTCTTTGTTAAAAAAAGTCCATGTAGATAAAATATAAGCCTATTTCATTTGCAATGTATTTCGCAACACAGCAAAATATGTATGTAGATATTCAAAGAAATAACATACGTCACGTTTGAAAAGGCACCCTTTTTTTCTATAAATGTATGTGAAAAATGAAAATAATTTCGTTCGATTTAAACCATTTATTCAATTCACTGATTCAATATTCCGTTAAACCAGATGCTCTTAAAGCAATGATGTTGTAAATCAGGTCTTTTGTTATGTTCGGTGTTTTCAAAACGAATTCTTTCATTTTAGAGTGATGACTTTAAAATTTAAATATCTCACATTGGGCGCCAAATAAGAACATTTTATACAGAAACCCAACTATTTCATTGATTTAAGCTTATTATTTTTAGACAGATTTGCTTGTTATAATAATCGCATCAAATATTATCTTTCTATGCTTACTTATATAAACAGGTGAAGTCTACTACTCACGTCGCATCGCTTTCATTGCAATCGGCATTATTCTACTTGTCATTCTTCCAATGATGCTCTGCATAGTTTGCTGTGTCTATCGCTATCGCCAGAAACAACTCAAAGACGATCCGTCATGGAAAATGAGTCTGCCCCGTTCCAGAGCCGGTTCACGCACGAATTTACGTAACATACAAAGCGACGACAGCGACACCGAGCCATCGGACACTTTGAAAAAAAGTAGGTCGTATGACAAAGTTTATCGCACACATGAACCTCTAGCCGGTAAACCAAATATTGATTTTCCAGCTAAGAAATGGGATCTGGATGACGAGGATGTGACCTCATCGGAAGGAAGTGAGTTTAAAGATTCGAAAATTGCTAAGGATATTCAATACGTTAATAAATTAGGTGAGAGACCAAAACAGATTGGGCGTCGGTCGTTGCGATCAACGGGTGGTGCCGATGATGCCATCGAAGAAGAAGACCAAGCTGTGCCGGGGTATCAGAGGCAGAATGAGGCGGATGCCCTTGACAGTGGGGAATATAGTCCAACGTTCAGTGGACTCGATCGCAATAGCAGTGCTAGTGGCATAGGGAATCGATTCGGTGGAGTACCAGTACTGCCATCAGCGGGCCCATCCAAGTTTTTCAACCGACTCGCACCATCACCACCAAATGTCCCGAATCGCCTGACACAAGATGTTGGTTTGCCAATAGCTACATCACCAACTCCCAGTACCCAGAATACCAAATCCACTGAGGTCTAAAAAGCGGTTTGGCATTGAGCCAAAAAGTTCAAAAGTTTTAATGTTAATGTTTTTTTTTAAATGCAAATCATCTAGACTAAGGTAGAAATTAAAACAGTGTCCCATAATGTCCAAGCAAAATCCATTCCATTTCAAAATGCACTTGCACAGTATAGATATGTTAGATGTTAAACATTATTTGTTTGGCACAATCAATGTTCCGCAATATATAACCAACTCCGACAGCATATTAACCATACCATGACTTTAAGTCTGCCATCATTTTATTTGTTTTGTCTAAAGAAATAAGTAGTCTCAGGTAAAACTAACATAACATTTTGTAAATAAAATTGGAATATTGCACAATTTTTTCTTTAAATAATAAATTAGACAAACTAAATAAGTTTGTTGTTTTATTTTGTTTTAAATTATTATTATTGACAGACATCGAATAATGCCCATATTATTGCTCTGATTAAGTGATGGGCGTTGAGAAGTATTGATGATCAGCCGAAGAAATATGACATTTTGGCGTAAGTATTCTATTTTTATTGAAAGTAAATAATTTTGAAAACATTGAATTTATTAACTTAATCCATTAACCTGCTAATAACACAAGTCTTCAGTGTTTCGGACACACTCAAGTCGCAACTAACATTTCAGCTTCGGTTCGGCTTAATAGACTAGGCTTTCGAAGTTCCATAAGACATCTGTAAAGTTAACTTAAGCATAAAAAGGAGAATGTTATACGAGTAGAAGCTAATATAGCTTTTATACGTGATTTCGGAAAATCTACTTATAAACTTATTCGCAGATCTTTTAAAAGTAGGAGATTGTATAAAAGCCTAAAGAAGCCGATGCAAAGTTTTAACGAGCGATATTTGAAATTTGAATGACACTTCAACTTGACAGATAGCCAACTAACATTTCAGCTTCGGTTCGGCTTAATAGACTAGGCTTTCGAAGTTCCATAAGACATTTGTAAAGGTAACTTAAGCATAGAAAGGAGAATGTAATACGAGTAGAAGCTAATATAGCTTTTGTACGTGATTTCGGAAAATCTTCTTATAAACTTATTCGCAGATCTTTTAAAAGTAGGAGATTGTATAAAAGCCTAAAGAAGCCGATGCAAAGTTTTAACGAGCGATATTTGAAATTTGAATGACAATTCAACTTGACAGATAGCTTCGGACATGGTTGTATTAAAGTAAAATACAAGTTTAATAGAAGTGCGAACTTTTTTATGTATGGTTGTATAATGCCTATTAGACGTTAAAAATACAAGTCTTATCGAAGGTGAACAAAAAAAATTTTTTAATGTGATTTTTACTGGATTTTATCTGAAATCAAGTATCAAATTCATTTATTAATTAAAGTATTAGAAGTGATTATATGTAAGACACGTGATAGTCCATCACTCTAACCACACAGCCATTTTAGATATAATTTGGAAGATGCAAAAACTTAATCAGTCTTTTCATTCAAAATGTTACCTTAAACAAACCCAAGCTTTTATAAAAATGTTCACACATGATAACGATTTCCTTAACTGCCTTGTACTTTTCACGTAAGGAAACAAATGTAAATGATTTGTTTTGCAGTAAGTTAATTATTAATTATCTTAAATTAATGCATAAATAATAATTGAAGTTTTCCAAGTGATCGTTACATTAATTTTTAATTTTGGGGATAATCACAAAAAATTCCATAAAAATCTAATTTCATTCGAATTTTGCATCAAATTAAGTATATGTTTCATAGGAATTTTTTCCTAAATGTTCATCAAAATTAAAAACTGATGTGACAATTACTTAGAACAGTTAAATAGTCAATAGCCTCTAGTTTTGGAATTAGAGCAAGGTTTATCTCACACTTTTTTGATTTTCATATGAATTTATATCGCAATATCTTGCCACTGATGTGTTATATGTTAAAAAGTGTGATAGTTTTTCCTCTGGGGAATATTAAAATCTACAGAAAAAGTGTAAAATATTTTCCGAAAATTTCGACATTTAAGAGAAACGAGCAAAAAACCGGTATTATAGACTTTTGGTATTTATAAATATATTAAAATAAATAGTGATATCATAAAAATTATGGCATCTAGAAAAAACCATCAATGCATGCTTATAGAAGGTTAAATAATGTTTAAATGATGTTAATATAATTTTTCGATTAAGCTTACAGTTTAAAAGATATATGGCAAAAACGGGGATTCTTGACAGTTGACACAATTGAAGTCACAATATCTTACGACTTAGGACTCGTATGGAAAAAAGTGTCATAATTTTTTTTGAGGAAAATGTTATGATCTTTAAACTGAGCGCAAGAAATTTGAACTTTTTGTCAATTTTTTAAGAAAATTATATCTTTAAAACGGTTGTTTTTAAGAAAAAAACTAATTAAGTTTTCTTGTATGGGGTCACATAATGTACAAACTTTGCATTTAAATGTTTTCAAAAATTTGATGGTGAAAAACTATCATTTTTGACATTTAACGTTTTTTGAAATGTCGATATCTTCTTAACGGTGAATCTTAGATATGGCAGATAACATGATCTACAAAGTTTGTATGACATACTTTTCGATAGCATTTACCGTTTCAGAGTTATATTCGAAAAACTGATGTTTTCGACATTCAACCTTAAATAAAATTTTTTCCAAACATGGGATCCTTGAAGACTTTTGACAATACCATTATAATGATATTTTTAGCGTCCATGCCAATTTTCAGCTTGTTGAGAATTTATGCAAGTGTACCCCTATTTTTTTTAGCTAAATTGACCGGGACATTATTTTATGCTGAGCTCGTAAAGTACGTTTTGAACATGTTCTGATCATTCTCTGAATGAAAAAGAAGCACAAATCTTAAGCTTTGATCGCTCTAAGAAAAAGAAACAAACTGTTTTTGAAAACTCAGGCTTTGCTCTGAACTAAAAAAGAAATACGCCCCTTGATTTTTAGTTTGATCGCTATTCGCAATTGGTTTAAGGTAGGTAGGAACTTTTTATTTCAGCAATTCTTGTTGGATTACTTTATTATAAATATAGAACTACCTATGACAGGTTTAAAAAATCAAGATATTTTTTGTATAATTTACTTCCACTCAAGTGGTTATGACTACCCTTATTATAAAAAAGCATTCCACATTCGTTTAAGCGATACGGAAAAGGCCAAAATTCAAGACTTTCGTTCAAGTATCCTAAGATGTAGGGCTATTCTTAGGAAAGTTTCGAGATTGGGTCGTTTTTCCGTAAACAAAAATAAGACCCGGGAGTCCGCAGATCGCGATAATAGCCGAACAATCAATGTTGCATCTAATTCGGTGCATGAGGGAATTTCGTTAGGAATTACGGTTTTTCGTACTTTACGAAGCAGTGGAGTGATTGTTCGGGGCAAAATGGCGCCAGCCCCAAATCTGACAACAACCCACAGACAAAAAATATTGGAATTTGCCCTTCAAAATATGGACCGCTATTGGAAAACCGTTCTTAACATTTTATTATTAAACGCTTTAACTCTCCTTATTTCAAAAATTAATTTAATACCACAATCTAGTGCAAATTGTGGCATTAATACATTTTTAAAATAAGAAGAGTTAAAGCGTTAAATAAATATTTTGAAGGGCAAATTCCAATATTTTTTGTCTGTGCGTTGTTGTCAGATTTGGAGCTGGCGCCATTTTGCCCCGAACAATCACTCCACTGCCTCTTAAAGTACGAAAAACCGTCGAAAATGAAACGCCTAACCCCAATTCTTAACGAATTTCCCTCAAAAAATGCACCGAATTAGATGCAACGTTAATTGTTCGGCTATTATCGCAACGTGTCAGGATCTGCGGACTCCCGGGTCTTATTTTTGTTCCATAAGATTTTGGATCTTGTATGAAATTACGGAAAAACGACCCAATTTTGAAATTTTCCTAAGAATAGCCCTACATCTTAGAATACTTGAACGAAAGTCTTGAATTTTGGCCTTTTCCATATTGCTTAAATGTATACCACGCGGCTTCGTTGTTTGTCATCTCGAAACTCATAAATAACATGATCTACAAAGTTTGTATGACATACTTTTCGATTGCATTTACCGTTTCAGAGTTATATTCGAAAAACTGATGTTTTCGACATTCAACCTTAAATAAAATTTTTTCCAAACATGGGATCCTTGAAGACTTTTGACAATACCATTATAATGATATTTTTAGCGTCCATGCCAATTTTCAGCTTGTTGAGAATTTATGCAAGTGTACCCCTATTTTTTTAGCTAAATTGACCGGGCTATTATTTTATGCTGAGCTGGTAAAGTACGTTTTGAACATGTTCTGATCATTCTCTGAAAAGCAGAAATCTTAAGCTTTGAGCGCTCTAAGCAAAAGAAACACAAACTTTTTTGAAAACTCAGGCTTTGCTCTGAACTAAAAAAGAAATACGCCCCTTGATTTTTAGTTTGATCGCTATTCGCAATTGGTTTAAGGTAGGTAGGAACTTTTTACCTCCGCAATTCTTGTTGGATTACTTTATTATAATATAGAACTAACTATGACAGGTTTAAAAAATCAATATATTTTTTGTATAATTTACTTCCACTCAAGTGGTTATGACTACCCTTACTATAAAAAAGCATTCCACATTCGAGAAGTTCCGCTAAAGAAGGAGTTTCTGTGTCTCTGTACTTGACTGTAAGTCCGAAATAAGGCTGGCCACGAGATGAGAGAAGTCTCGGTCTCGATCTCGGTCTCGCATGACGAGACCGAGACGAGACGAGACTGGCTTTTGAGCATCCGAGACGAGACCGAGAGTTAAAGCGTTAAATAATAAAATGTTAAGTTCGGTTTCCCAATAGCGGTCCATATTTTGAGGGGCAAATTCAAATATTTTTTGTCTGTGGGTTGTTGTCAGATTTGGAGCTGGCGCCATTTTGCCCCGAACAATCACTCCACTGCCTCTTAAAGTACGAGAAACCGTCAAAAATGAAACGCCTAACCCCAATTCGTAAAGAATTTCCCTCAAAAAATGCACCGAATTAGATGCAACATTGATTGTTCGGCTATTATCGCGACGTGTCAGGATCTGCGGACTCCCGGGTCTTATTTTTGTTCCATAAGATTTTGGATCTAGTATGAAATTACGGAAAAACGACCCAATCTCGAAATTTTCCTAAGAATAGCCCTACATCTTAGGATACTTGAACGAAAGTCTTGAATTTTGGCCTTTTCCATATTGCTTAAATGTATTCCACGCGGCTTCGTTGTTTGTCGTCTCGAAACTCATAATTAAACGAAGCTTAAACGAGATTTGCATAGTGCGTTTATACTTCTGCAAAACGAAAAAATCTGTTTTTATTTTCTAAATAACGCTAGGGAAAATAACGGGACTTTTTTTTTTGCTTAATTCACTTGTTTACTGATGCCATTAAATAAAAAATAGTAAGGTGTCGCTTCCATTTCCAGTTTTCCAGGTGCGTTTATACCTATGCAAAGCACAGTACTCAAAATATAATCGAAAATATTTCGTTCCAAAATCAACAGGTTGTCCGGAAATTGTATTTTTCGGAGACGAGACTTAATTATACGAGACCGACACGAGACCGAGGCGAGACTGAAAGTTTTCGTTTTTAACGAGACCGAGACGAGAGTTACAAAAGTCTCGTCTCGTGGCCAGCCCTAGTCCGAAATTGTGCTCTAGGCTGAAGTGATTGGTATACCTGGAAGCGCGAGTTTTACTGTTGAATCGTTTTAGGGGAGGAGCGCAACTATCTATTTCTATTGAGCACAGTTTATAAAACTATCGATATAATAGGGAGAGACATGAAACGTTAGGACGGTGCTCAAGAGATGCAAACGTTTCAGTTACTGTTCTATCGCCTATCATTTTAAAGCTTTTTTCTGAATTCTATCTAAAAGATTTAAATGGTTTGAGGGAGCACCTGCCAAGATGTGTAAGTTTTACCCAATCTTTGGACGAATGTATGCCCTATATATTACTGCTAGATCAGACAGAATGGGAAAAGCATTTCTTGCATCGACAAAGAAAACCTAAACACTTTGGAGCGTTATTGCGCTACGACGAATATGTGATCATTCCACAGGAGGTGGTTTGTGATACACATACCGAGGACCAACAAGTTTTTCGGTTTCCTCAATGCAAGTGCCGCTCAAGGATAGCAGCATGGAGGGTGGGTTTCATTTTAACGACAGTAAACAGTATTGAGTTTTTGAAGCATTAAATTCTACGCAGTTTTTGATTCACCATTGGCCAAAGCTGTTAAGATCTGAATTCAATGAGTTCCTCATACGCTTCCGTTGAAGTTCCACATCCGAAGGACATGCATACGAATCTAGAAAAGAATGTGAAAAGCTGAGGGTACCGTCTTCTGCGAAACAGTTTAATGGATTATAGATGTTACAGAGAGAAGATTGTCCATGAATATAAATGACAGAGACAAAAAAACGGAGCGCTGGAGGACACCAGCATTTATTTTTTGAATTTCAGAATTGAAACCATGCAATACAACTTGTATTGAACTGTTCGGTGCGTATGAGATATACTATCAGTCGACCTATTGCCACGAAAGCTGTACAGCCGGTCATTGAAAAGTTTTCGTTTTTCAAAGATATTTCTTGAACTAAAAATTGATCAGCGTTTCCACGACCTTGGCCTTTAGGTCTTAAATATTGTTTAAAAAAGTTCACGAAGAAGGAATAATTATAAGTAATTTGTAGGGCTGGCCACGAGACGAGACTCTGCGAGACTTTTGTGAGTCTCGTCTCGGTCTCGTTAAAATCGAAAAATTTCAGTCTCGTCTCGGTCTCGTGTCGGTCTCGTGTCGGTCTCGTATAATTAAGCTCGTCTCAGTCTCGTTTCCGAAAAATACGATTTCCGGACAACCTGTTGATTGTTGGAACGAAATATTTTCGATTATAGTTTGAATAAGTGCAGAAGAAAATAAATATTTAACTGAAATTGGATTTTTTAATTTATTAGACTCTCTGAAAATTTCAGTCCAAATATACAGTCTCGTCTCGGTCTTGGTTGCTTAAAAGGCAGTTTCGTCTTGGTCTCGTCATGCGAGACCGAGATCCAGACCGAGACTTTTCTCGTCTCGTAGCCAGCCCTAGTAATTTGCAATTGGTCGATAGTTTGAGGTTGAAGAATGTACACTTTTTTAAGGGGAAGGTTGGACAAATGCTGTTTTCCATCTATTCGGGAAGAGATCAATAGAATAAGACAGATGAAAAAGCTTATACGCAGTGGTTATGCCGGCGTTGAAGAGCACCTCTCCATTCAGAAAAATGGAAGTGATACCATCCGGTTCGGCGTATTTCTGTAGTTATATCGAGATCTTTCAGAAATCTAGCAACTTCACAAGTACAAAAGAAGATTTGTCCCATATTTGACAACGATTTCCAGAATTTACCGGTAAAACAGAAAATTTTTCACCAACATGGTAAAAATCTTAAATGTTTTCATAATTTCTTCTGTGCTTTTACGGCCATTCATTTGGTAAGCAGATTACCCAAAGTACTATTATCCAAGCAAACTGTTGAGAAACTTCCGAAATGCATTACGAAAACATATACATACATATGTCGGTCTTTTACCAATGAAATCTTCAAAGTTTTACCGGTAAATTCTTAGTTTACCTAACTTACGCTTACATATAATGGAGATTGAACACACGGACAAATTCAAGAAAATTCTTAAGCACTTAAATTATATGAATGTGAAAGCATACCAAATTCAAAAAACATTTGAAGTTAGCACTTACCTACTTCTTATCTATTTATTCACTATGGCTAATGTATTTCGGAATTTTAAGTAACATACAAATACAGAAACCTTTCAAGAGAGTGGCAAGTAAAAGGATTGACACACTTATATTTATTAAAGTAGATATGTAAGGAATTTCTATTATGTATTTGCTATTTCAATTTAAAATATACGAATCCCTTGAAAATCAAAACCACTTAAGAATGACAAATGGTGTGTATAGCTTATTACACGAGTCCCTTTTTTACACATAATTTGATCCCTTCGGTCGCATCACAAAAATTTGCCTTTATGTATGTACACATGCCTACCTTTTTAAAAAGTATACCTATTACCTATTAGCTTTTCGAAAACAAAACAAAACAAAACAAAAAAAAGGTTAACAAGCATATTTCTGAGTTCGAAACAATTCCAAAAACCCTGACCATGACCACTGCGAAAAAATTTAAAGGAAAATCCTATTTGAAAGGGAATATTCTTCGGGAATATTCTTCGGGAATATTCTTCCTTTTCTCTTGTTATCATTTCATCGAAGAGGAAACAAAATACCGGTGGCTTTTTGAACTTTAAATTTAATTTGTAAACAAAAAAATGTTAAACCACTTTGAAGCACGGTGCGAATTACAGGGTGTTATGAATTCCTTGGTAAGTTAGTCGGAAAACGTGGTGTTGAGGCTGTAATATTTTTCTTTTGAAGCTAAAGCTAAAAACCAGCTTCAAATGAGAATTGAAAACTCAAAAACTAAAGACTTAACCCCGTATTTATAAAGAAAAAATAGTTATTTCAGCTCCCGTGTTTAGGAAAACTACAACATGGGCTCTTCAGCCAGTCTGTTATATCTACTAGTTTAATTCCGCGAAACGTCATCTAGGGATGTATCGGATGATCTGAAAAAACAATTTTTCAAAATCGATGTGAATTGCGGCTAAATTTCCTATAGACTTTTACTGCAATTACTTTATATTTGAAAATTTTTGTTCATTCTTGTTAATTCTCATGAACGAATAAAAATTTGGGCCACCTTTACCATTTGTTTCAAATTTTGGAACTGCATTATTTCGATATCGGTTCCTCTACGGGATCATAGCATCTCCTATGATACTCGCAAAAAAAAAGTATGCCATCTAAAAATTCAGTAATTGGTCAAAAATGGGAATTGGTCAGCCATAAGAAAATTATTATCAATGGCTAAGTTTTGTCAAGGTCACGAGCGATTTTTAACACCTCATTTATGGGATATTTGAAAAAAAAAAAATATATATATATACCATTCGAACGGCCACCAAATCGTCGTAATAGGTCAGCTAGTTTCAGTAATACTTGATCTATAATAGGGAAAAAAATCGAGTTTTTAATCAAGGCTAACATTACGAATATGGAGAAGTCCAAAAACGTGATTTCCGCCAAGACGTACGTCCGTCTGTTTGTCTGTGCGTCCTGATGTACGTCGGGCTAGAGCTTTAACGGCTTGACAGAAGATGTGCTCAAAATTGGGTGTGAAGTGTTTTATGTGATTCCCCAGAGGAGAAATTTGAATTTTTGTTTTAGCTCAATTAGAACGGGTAGCTGCCATACAACGATATCGCTTTTATCAAGTTTTCTCGAAAACTGCTCTGGCGATTTTGATAAAACTTTGCACAGCAAACTTTGTACAGGAAACAGAAAGGAAACCAAATTCACAATAATAGTCAACAAATTTCAGTAACTGTTTTATTTTTAAAGAATTTTTTTTTTTAAGTTTTTCTTCAAGGTCGTATACAACTTAAAAAAAAAACAGTTTTAAAGGATAATCTTTGACTTACCGATTACTGAAACCAGCTGACCTTTTATCAGAATTTATTAACCTTTTATTTTGATCTCTTTTTTTTTGAAAACTTCATAAATTAGGTGCTAAAAGTCTTATACGGCCTAGCAAAATACTTAAAACAATTTAAGAAATTAATTGTACTTTTACGTGGATTTGGATTACTTTCTGGTGTGTTTTTTGTAAACTCTTATACGACCATCAAATTAAAGAAAACAAATTATAAAAAAATCTATGGCTGACCAGACCAATTACTAAAACTATAGCTGACCTCTTTTTTGTGCAATTACTGTCTTTTAGATGGCATACTTTTCTTTTTGCGAATATCGCATATATGAGGTGCTAGGATCCCGGAGTAGCCCGTAGCGTAATGGTTAGCGCGATAGACTGTCACGCTGGAGGTCTGGGTTCACTCCCCAGCCTCGTCCACCTAAAAAAACTAAAAAGTTTTTTTTTCAGGGCTACTGCCTCTTGCGAGGAATTGACAAATCCTCCAAGAGTATCACTTGTCATGAATAAGTGCTTTTCGTCAAGCCGTTCGGATTCGGCATAAAATTGTAGGTCCTTCCATTCCTGTCGACACACGCACACAGGAATGGTTGCGAGTTGTTAGTCACTATAGGCCTGGTTCTTCACGAGCCGTTGCGGCACCCATTTTTTTTTTTTTTTTTTTATAGGATCCCGGAGCCAATCTATCTGCTATGGGGTGCCTTCAACCCCCATAAAAGTGTTGTCGAAGATACCGATATTAATAAAGACTTAATACAATTTCTTTCTAATTGAATGTAAGAAAAAAGAGACTTTTGCCTTTATTTGTTTTAAAGTAAAAAAAATGTTATGAATAATTTAAACTGAAATTTTAACGTTAGTACTTTTAGGAATCGGTGCAAATTTTGTTAAAAAAAAAATTATGTGTATATTTAATCATCCGTATTCATAAAGAAAAAATAGTTATTTAAGTCCCGTGTTTAGGAAAACTTCACCATGGAATAAAAATTTTATGGGCGCAAACTTAAAGCAATTTTTTACTGATCCATTTGAGTCCGGAACATTCCTATTCCATGGTGTAGTTTTCCTAAAAGCGGGAGCTAAAATAACTATTTTTTCTTTATAAATAAGGGTTAATATGTATAACTTTTACTGAAAAAAAAAAATAATTAACAAAATACAACAGACATTGAGCCTGTAAAAAAGTTGTTAATAAATAGCCTTACATTTTTTTTGTGGTACCATTTGTTCAAAATGTATCCAACCGCTTTCGATAAATTGTATACATATGGTTGGAAAGCCATATTGCGTATATGTGCAGAATATAACTTAGAAACGCATTTAGACAATGTGGGTTATATTTGTTTTTGCACTGAAGATCACTGTGCATATTAAAAAAAAAAGGTTTTTGCTTCAATCAAATTGTTTTGGGGAATTTAAATTAGCTTACATTTAAAAAACGCCAAAACTTGAAGCCAGTTTTCCTATTTTAGATAGGTTTCTACTGTCTTACATAAGAGAACCCGTATTTTTCAATTCCCTATAATTTAGTTGCCTTACCCTGACGCTACACGAGCCAGTACTGGCAAGCCAGTACTACATAGATTGACTGTCAAGTTCGAATACGTGAATATGCTGTGACGTAGGCGGCAGGCAACTTGTAAGCAAGTTGCTTTCAAGTATCTGCGGTCACGTTCAGCTTTTACTAGGACAGTCTATCGAGGATTCTAAATATACAATTTTATTGAATTTGCTTTGGCATCGGACTTCGATTTTTTCTTAAACAAAAAATGACGTCGAATTCTGCATCAAGTCTTGCGATGGACAACGCATGATACTGCCAATGCGTTGAAGGATGCATTGACAGACTTTTCTGTCGCGTCAAATTAACATGGATTGATTTTCATCTAATTCAAAAATTTCGATTTTTTTTTTTTAAATTTTTTTAAAAAATTTGATTTTTTGGAGGTTTTTTAATCCATCATCATCGAAGCCATCCTTTAATGGAATTTGACAGTTCATGCGTTGACAGATAGGTAAGAAACTAAATTACGTCATACGGGGAATATTTCGTTCTAAAATGTTACATAAAGGCGCTAAAATCGCCTTTTCCCGCGCAACAAATTTAATCTCAAAAAATTTAGATATCTTTAAGTTTTTCAATGCATCATCTCCGTAGCAATCTTTCAATTTAATTTGACAGTCTATGGCTTGACAAATCGGTAACAGAATGTACCAAATGTCACCGAATTCCCTAAAACTCTCATTTTTCCCAAGAAAAAAATAAACTTTCAAAAAATTAGGATTTTAAAGAGATGTTGTATATTTCATCATAATCATAGCCAATTTTCAATCATATTGAAAATGTTAAAAATTCCTGGTCCCTCCTCTCATTAGAAGTTGTGGTAGAAGGAATATTTAATTTTGCATTAAATTTCCAACGAAAACCTATCCATATAGCTTTACATACAAGTCTGAACGAGGCCACTGTCTTCTCTACTGGCTTCTCAACTGGCTTCGAAAATGGCAAGCCAGTTGACGAGCAAGTTGCTCAGATTTGTATGTGTTAGTAAGAAAATTAAAATGTATTGTAACTTGTAAGCCAGTACTGGCTCGTGTAGCTTCAGGGTTTACGAAAATTACAGTTTCTCAAAAAGGTTTCATCCAAAGGTACGGTACTCCAAGCAAATACCATCCGTTGGCGGATTAACGCAGTATTTTTCAATTCCCTATTAGTTGCCTTAACGAAACTTCCAGTTTCTCAAGAAGGGTTCAACTGATTTATTTACATCAAAAGGACATATTTTGAACAAGCCACCCAAAGGGCTACACGAAATTTGGCCCCAATGAAATATGGCCCCAGACTTAAAATGAAAAATGGCCCCAAAAATGTATATGGGAAACAACAAAAACAAAAAAAAGTTTAAAATTTGTAAATTTGGGCCATTTTTCATTGTTTTGGGGCCTTTTTTCATTAATAATTTGCCCGAAGCTTTTATTCTTAAACCAAAATATTTTTTAAAAAAAGCTGAAAAAATTTGTTGTAATACAATCTAATCATATGACACATGTTTTTAGGGTGCTTTTCAACGATGATTATAAAGAAACCAAAACTGTAAAAAAAAACAAGTATCCTGTGGAAAGTTAGTGTCATTTTTATGGAATGATCACTTTTTTAAAGTACAACAAGTAATATATTACCCAAAACCATTTTAAAATTATGGGATATTAACGAAATTTAGTATAAATGTTTCATTTGGCATGCTTACCAAGAATCAAGAGAGTCCCCAAAATTATCTTTGGTTAAAGGGTGTTTTTTTTTTTTACGGAGAGATGTAAGTGAGTGATTATTACCATAACATCCATGAACAAATTCTGACACTTATATAATTTATTAAAAATATTAAATTTATATTGGCACCCAAGGATCAAAATAGTCCATACAAATATTTAAGGTCCAAGGGTGCTTTTTGGGGTAGTAATGTTTGACCTGCTTAACCCGGGGCTTACACAAGCGAGTAGAACTAGTAGCGTTTATGTGTGTTAGTGTATCAGAACACGAGAGAGCCAAGTAGTAGCTCAAATAGTATAATATTTTTGCTTGCGAGTAGCCTGCCAGTTATCCTACTAGTGTAGTGTATTTTTTCATTTATTTGTTTTGTTTCCATAATTTGTATATTTTTCTGTATGAAATATTTTTAAAAAATCATACTAGTTGACAAAACGCGCAGAGAGCTACTAGTCACACATACATCCATAAAACTAACACTATGATACAAATGCTACTAGTTCAACTCGCTTCTCTAAACCCCGGGTAATGGAAAAAACAGTAATTTTTGCATCAAAACTAATCTAACATTTTTTAGCGTTCTTGTATTTATTTTATTAGATTTGGTTTTTATTTTATTAGATTTGGCGTTAAGAAATACCTTTAAGACATATATCATATGTCATATGAACTATCTCGATTACACGAAAATACAATTTTTCGTAAGAGCTAAAATTTTGCTCCGTATAGGGCAGGTCAAACATAAACTGTCTAAAAAAAACTATTTGGATCAAGTTATTTTAATGGACTCTATTGATACTTGGAAACCATGAAATATTTAATATTTAAAGCAAATTTCATCAGTGTCAAAACTTATTCATAGATGTTATGGTTATAATTACGCACTAACATCTCGCCCTCAAAAAAACACCCTTTCACCACAGATATTTTTGGGGACTCTTTTCGTTCTTAGTAAACATGCCAAATGAAACATTTATACCAAGTTTTAATAAAATCCCATTATTTTAAAATGGTTTTGGGTA
Organism: Melangyna quadrimaculata; assembly: GCA_949320155.1. Taxonomy (NCBI): domain Eukaryota; kingdom Metazoa; phylum Arthropoda; class Insecta; order Diptera; family Syrphidae; genus Melangyna; species Melangyna quadrimaculata. Next base: position 443,830,200 of record OX439483.1, read on the forward strand.
ATATATTACTTGTTGTACTTTTAAAAAAAGTGATCATTCAATAAAAATGACATTAACTTTCCACAGGATAAATTTATCTTTTCAGTTTTGGCCTCTTTGGAATGAGCGTTGAAAAGCACCATAAAAACATGTGTCATATGATTGGATTGTATTACAAAAGTAATTTCAGCCTGACAAACTCCCGTCTCCCTCCCCTCTCCACCTCTTAAAAGGCGTCTACACAAAAAGTCAATTCAGAAATTTTGGAGGACTTTGGATATGTTGTTGAGAGTAAAATTTTGCGTCGATACCAGCATTAAAATTTCATGAATTAATTTGTCCCCGGTTGCCCATATTAAATTTCCTATCTTTCCTAGACTACTTAGAAATTAAATCCTTTTTTCAAATACTTTAAATTCCATAAGTACAGTATTTAATTACTAAAGTAATGAACACAAATACATGTACTTAAAAATTAAAGTACCATTACAAATGAATTTCAAGTACTTAGGAATTGTACTGGTACTTGTACTTAAGCTTAAATTATACAGGTCTGGTCAAGAGTCTTTTACTAAGCTTTGATAAAAAGAAATAAATGACAATGTATGTTATTAATTTGAAGACATTTTATTTCCAGGCTTAGGAAATATAGAGAAAATATGTCAATATCTAGTCTATCCACCTGAAAATATCTAGTCGTTTTGCTAAGGAATTTTATTTTTTATTAAATTCCTAAAACAAAATAGTACTGAACGCACTCCTTACAAACTCAATTCTATATTATTGCCACAAAAATAATAAACCTCATCTGAACTAATATACCTGAGTTTAACATTTTTTTGAATAAACAAATAAAGCTGTTTTTTTTGTGGTAGAAGTAATTTAAGTTTATGAAACACTCTGTGTGTAAAGATTTCTTATTGTTAAGGAAAAAATACTATAATGTATCTTTCTATGTTTACTCAGCCAATTACTTAGGAACAGAACGTATTCCTTTTAAAATAACCTTTAAGGTGATGTTATCGAAGTTCATTTATCACAAGTCACAACTTTTGCCTTCATTTATTTGCTTCTTTCCTTATCATCATCGTCATCATCATTATCATCATTATTTTTTCTTCCAAAAACATTTTAGCCTTTTAATTTGACTGTTTTGTTGTAGTGAGCTTTTTCCTAATGAGATTTTCTAATCGTTCTTCTTCCGGAACAGGTAAGGAAGAGCACACAGCACGTGTTGCAAGTGTATCGGTTGCGTTGATTATGCTGGTGACTATTCCGTCTGTATTATTCCTCGTTTGTGCTGCACACTATTGGATAAAGGCAAAAATTGCCGAAGAGGAAGCTGCCGCTGCTGCTCTCTCTAATGGTGGCAGAATTAAATAGAAGTTATTCTAAGGACACTTAAAGCTCTCCACTAGACCCATAAGGGCACCAACGATAACAAATACTTTCAGTTTAACTATAGATATAAGAATATTTTGTGTGGGGTAAAAGATTGTGATAATATTCAGCTGAGTAAACAATGACAATTAAATACATATATATATAAACATTTAAATTTTGTAAGAACAAAAAAAAAAATTAACGGCTTATCAAATGTTCTGGTTCACAATATTCGTTACAGAGTCGAGTCAAATAATGCTGATGATGACCAAAGCAATAAAATAAGCGAACAAAAGAAGTTTTACTGCGCGAGAATGTAGCAAGAAGTGAATCGGTTTAATGTACCAATAAAATTAGATTGACGGCGATTAAAAGCGATGGAATGACTGTGTTGTAGGAAACAAATTGATTGAAGATGGAAAAATATATGTTTATTGATGCAATTGATTTGAATGTGCTTTGGATATCCGAAGAACTAAGGATGTAGCCAATGGATATAATGATAGACAAAAATTTACATTTGAATGAAACACAAAAATATATACATACATAGGGTCTTTCAACAAGAGGTTTTTTACTAAACCACTGACTAACTTTTATTTGGTTTGGGTTTAAATGCTGTATGGTAAAAATACTGCTTTAAAGTTCTGTATTTCAAAACACTGTAATTTAATCCAAATAATTATACCCAAATTCAGAACAGTTACTCAAAATTCTGTATTTCAAAAATCTTTTTTTCCGAAGCATTGAAAATTCAATAAAATAACGTAAATAGTACAGTAACTATATACACCCACGTATGCGTCAAATCTGGTAATTATGATTTTTGCTTAGTTGTTCAGGATGTTGGCTGAAAGCAGCGTCCACATTGTGTTGATTTGTGTATATCAGCAAAGCTGATCAACAATGTTGAGTAAATGCGGACGTATAATTCAACAGAGTCGATCAACTTTTGTTGACCCGAACGTAACCCGATTCAAACGGATAGAAATCAACAATGTTGAGTCGACTGAACAATAATTTTTAAGTGTGGACGCGTTGATCAACACAGATGTCATTTTTATTGCGGTTGTGGCGTCTGCGTGCAATATATTTTGTTTTGTATTTTGATTTGTGTAATTAGATACTGTTTTGTTTTCGTTTGTAGTCTTAATTTGTTGTTATTTGAAATATATTGGTCAGACCAAAAAACGCAGCTATTTTTAAAAATATATGTACAAAATTGAGTAGGGAAAAAATGAGTGTTTCCACAGACGTGCGTACCTACTGGGCTTTGGGATGCCCAACATCAAAGCCACAAAACAATCAACAAAGAACTTTGAAGACTGGGTATCTGGGTTTAGAATAAGCTATAGGAGAATATTGTAGGTGTTACCATTGTTTTTCTGCTTTATGTCATTTTTTTTTTTTAATTTTCCCCACCATTTAACGGGGTATATAAAAACCCCTTTTTTGCGTATGATTGGTTTAATATTTTGGCCCAACCTACTCCAGTGCTTTGATGCATTTATGTCAACCATTTTTATTTGCCATTATACTATTGGATAATACTTTTTGTTATATTAAATTATTTAACGTTAAATTTTGAAATGCTGTATTTCGGAAATTATATTGGGTCTACGGAGATGGTTTTGGGCTCAAGTTGAAGCAAGTTAAGTTACTTTTAAATCAAATTGAAAACAATTTTTGTATTTAAAATTGGTTTTTTATGACTGAGAACGACAATAACTAAAAAAACTGCTAATAAATTGGCGCGTGAGGTCAAAAACTTAGGTTATTTATGAGGCCAACATCCTGAACTAGACTATAAGGTTACCTTTTAATAATTTTGTTTTCAAAAAATGGTTAATTTTGGTACCTCTTATAAATAATATGTTTTGTTGTTATTTTTTTGCTATTGTTTTTGTTGATATTTTGTATTTATAATATCTTTTGTTGTTATTTTTTTGTTATTGTTTTTGTTGATATTTTTTATTTTTTTTTTTCATGATGAATTTTGAAAAACTTTTTTTTTTGGAAATTCAATATTTTGAAAAAATGATAAAGTAGGTTTTATTATCTTCTAGCTTATTTGAAAAAAAAAATCATGTTTCTAAACTTAAAAATAACAGGACCTTTCATACACAACTGTTGAATACCGGGTTACAAAAATATTATTTTTCTCGAAAACGCCTTCAAGAATTCTGATAAAAAGATGTATGTTATAGCATTTAATAAGTACATTCTAATTTTTAATTAGAAAATATTTTTCTTTGCGTTCTTATTCACAGTAGGTACTCGCAATAGAGCCACTTTGCATATTTTCGAATTTAGTAAAATTTGTTTTTTTGTATACTCGTAAAAAGTTTAAAAAATTTTCAAAGAAATTTTTATCGAAAACGGGTCAATGATATTTTATAATTAAATTCGTATATGTATATAAAACATACCCACATGTTTGAGATTCGCTTTCATCAAATATTTGAAATGTCTGCTATATCTTCCATTGTCCGTTACTGAACATGATTATTGATGTCGCAATAATGTGAATGGTTTACTTTTATCATAATAACATGGATGTTGTTAAATTTTTTGAATTTCGTGAGGTATAAAAAAAGTCAACTTCATATTTATTTCCTTATAAGATTTCTGTTAAGGGCAAAAAGTATGCTATTGGGTAAAAATTTAGTTTTGGGGGAGTCTGATTTTTTTGACAGATACGACAGGTACGACGTTTGTATATCCCTTTCTGGTGACACTTTTAAAGTCTGGAACCTTAAAACGCATAATAGTTCACTGTAGTTTATAAGTATATGTACATAAGAGTTCTTTTTTGGATAGCACAACCCGTCAATCGAAAGTTTATGCCGAAGGAAAAAATTTTTGGACCAAGCAAATTTTTTTCCTAAGGTCATACTTTTCCCATACAAAGTAGAGTGCCCAGAAAAAACCCAGAGTCGATAAGAAAAAGTAATATATGGTTTGAAAGGGCATTGACTACAGGTATGAAATATGAAATTATTTTCTTTAAAAGTTATCCCCGGGACTGGGACCGGGACTATGACAATTTATTTATTTTTAATAGCAAGGTGTTTTTTATATATACAACATTGGTGAGGGCAGTACAGAAAACAACAGGGTATTGATTAAAAAACATACCTACATATCTACTTGGCACTTGGTAATCCGCAAAAGTTTCGTAAAGCAAAGTTTTCTATTAACACAAGGCTTCGAAAACTATTTTTCGAAAAAACTGATTTTTAGAAGGCAATGCTCAAAAATACAAGGTTTCGAAAAAAAACTGTTGTAAGCGTGGCGGACGCTATATTCTTTTTTTATGAATTTGAGGTGGCAAAAATATAGGAAGGTATAGGATGAAATACATGTGCCTTGAATGTTGCATTCTTTTTATGTGAAAATTAACTGTTATCACTAGTCTCGTCAATATATTAAAAATACTCTTATCAAAGAAATCAATTAACAAATTCCGGATGAAATTATGAAAACAAAACATTTCCGAATTTTACTACTGGCACTGCCGTTAAAGTTCTTCGTTTTCCCGTTTTCGTTTTAATTTCGGAGTTTTAAAGTTACATAGTATGGAAAAGGAAGGTCTTAATAATTATCCATTAGTATAACACTATGCCAATGATTTATAAGTTGTTCTGAATTCTAACGCACATACTGTTTCCTTAAACTGTTGTCCGGCATGCTTAGGTAGATAACTCCTAGCTGTTGAGTAACGGTAGGGGTGATAACCGCCATTTTATGATTGAAGACAGAATAATCTTGTGGCTGCTGATTTAAGTGACTTGTGGTGGACCTACTTAACAACATGAATCAACCACAATATGAAGATGTGCCACTTCTTACTTTTTTTTACATGAAGAAACACTGTGTTTTTAAAAATTTTAAATTGTCATATCCAGTCCCGGGGATAACTTTTTAAGAAAATGATTCCATATTTATTGTCTACAATTAATGTCCTTTCAAACCATGCATGACTTTTCTTAATCGACTCTGGGTTTTTCGCCTATATATTTTTGGGCATTCTCCTTTGTATGGGAATTTTACACTCTTCACATTTTTTTTTCTCTGGAACTATGACAGTTATTTTGGTCTTATTATAATATTGGACTTCTAAAAAACTGCATTTAAAAATTTTCAATTTTTTAAATTAATAAATACTTTAATATTATATACTTTTATCTCTCAATCTTCAACAGTTCTTGTTGTTTTTTTATTGACTATCATAAAGTAATAAGTTTAAAAAAAAAATACATTAAACATAATAATGAAATTAGTATTTCGATTTTTCAAATCGAATAAATAAATATTTTAATTTTTTTATGCATTTAATTTTGTTTTTTATCAAATAAAGTTTTTTTTTAAATTATTTGTTTTGACCGATATATTGTTCAAGAACCACATTCAAAAATTAATAAAAAAAAACTTTATTTCATAATAAAAAAAAAGTTAAATACCTACTTAAAAAAATAAAAATATTTAATATTTTGAAAAATCGAAATAAATTATTTCTAATTTGTTTTCATTATTTTTTTTTTAAACAGTTAAAAATAAAAACTTATTACTTAATGATAATCAATAAAATGACAACAAAATCTGCTGAAGAGTGAGAGAATAATAAGGTATTTATTAACTTAAAAAATCGAAATAAATTATAATTTAATTTTTTTGTATACATTTTTAAATGCAGTTTTTTAAAGCGCCAATAAATCAATCAGAATTTAGAATAACTGTTATAGTTCCAAAAAAATATCGGGATTCCTCGAGAGATTTATAGTATTGGTTGATTTTGAAAAAGCATTCGACAGACAACCACGAGATCTGATATGGGTTGCACTTAGGCAACGAGGAGTTCCGGAAGTCTACGTGCGGATGGTCATGGATATGTACGAGCAAGTTAAAACAAAGGTTAGCTACCCCGCAGGATTTTACTATTTTTATTATTTGTTATTTAGGTGTGCACCAGGGAAGCGTCTTGAGTCTTTTGCTCTTTATTACTGTCCTTGACATTTGACGATGGAGCCATCATACGAGAAGATCCTGTGTCCTTGTAACGAGCACTTGATGTATGGGTGGATGTTCTAGAGGGAAATGGATACCGCATTAGCGCGAAAAAGACCGAATATCTATGCTGTCCATTTTCTGATCCACACAGGCCTATTCCGGACATTTATTTGAATGAACAGTGCTTCCCAAGTGTGAAAAGTTAAAATATCTTGGATGAATGATCAATAGCCTAGGATCTTGTGATGACGACATCAAACATCGCGTAAGCGTAGGGTGAATGAAGGACCGGGAAAACTCTGCCATCTTCTGTGATAGAAAAATGCCCCCTAAGCTGAAAGGAAAGCTCTACACGGCAGTTGTTCGTCCAGCGCTTACATACGGATCGCAGTGTTGGACAATGTACAAGAAGTATGAGAGTAAATTGACGGCAGCTGAAATGAAGATGCTTCGCATGACAGTAGGAGTGACAAAGCGTGATCGAATAAGAAGCAAGAGAAACCGAGGAAGCCTACACGTCAAAAATACCATCTTGGACAAAATACAGCATGACCAACTTAGCTGGTACTGTCACGTATAAAGAAGATGCCATGAGAACCCAGTTCAAAAGGCAATAGCACAAGACATTCCAACACTATCATTGAAGAAAGGCGGGCGCAAAAACTCCTGGATGAAACAAAAGCAACGACACCTGCATTTAGTTTGCCTCAGACATGGAACAATCCAAAAGCGGGAGGCCTGTCGACGTTTTCTGAGGTCAACCCGGCGAACCACACAAGTGGAACCTTAGGTGAAGCAGTTGAGTGGGATAGTTGTGGTTCCCCTCGAGATCATGACAATTGACGGTTAAATGATGAAGAAGAAGAAGAAGTGTACAATTCCCATACAAATTTGTATGGGAAAAGTGTGACTTTAGATGCACGGGTTAACAATTTTTTCTTTCGGCATAAACTTTCGACTGACGGAGAGTGCTACCCAAATAAATGAGTTTGGGAAATAACGGACACCATAATGTACATGTGTACATATACATATTTTGTATTTTGTATAATTATACTTTGTACATGAAACTGCTTATACACCTAAAACCAAATTCTGTAAAATAACCGTTTTCAAAATAATCACCAGCATCAAAGTAATTCTGCCAGATTATTGAATTCGATATCTGGACCCTAATACATAACTTTACTTTACGTTACACGCTCGTGAATTTTGATAATACCTTACCTCCAAACCCAGTTCCCAATATTCAATATTAAGAACAAGCATTGCCTTCGAAGCGATCGAGAAGGGATTTTACAATATTGCGCGCTTCTGAGTTAGAGCCTTAGTGAACAGATAGTTTTGAAAAGACGTACATTTGTGTGCGTATTCACTTGTAAAAGGTGATTTTTTAGCTGGTTTGTTTTGGCAACACCGGTTTTGACAGCTGACGTGTGTTTAGTACCTTGTGTCACTGTCAAACAGCTTCAGTTTGGTTTGCAATTTAACCATGGATCGTCTTACAAATGAAAAACGCTTGCAAATTATTGAATTTTACTATCAAAATTCGTGCTCGGTTCGAAATGTTCATCGCGCGCTGCTTCCATTTTATGGTCGGCATTCTCGACCTTCTGAGCAGTCTATTCGGAAGATTGTGACCAAATTTCGCACCAAATTTACTTTGTTGGACATTAAACCACCAACACGTTTACGTACTGTGCGTAGTGAAGAAAATATTGCGGCCGTATCAGCTAGTGTGACAGAAGACCGCGAAATGTCGAAATGTCGAGTTCCCAGCAGTTAGGCCTTTGTTACAGCACTACGTGGAAAATTTTGCGGAAAGATTTGGGCGTAAAGCCTTTTAAGATACAGCTGGTGCAAGAACTAAAGCCAGCCGACCTACCACAACGCCGAATTTTTGGTGAATGGGCTCCTGGAAAGCTGGCCGAGGATCCGCTTTTTTATCGAAAAATTGTGTTCAGCGATGAGGCTCATTTTTGGTTGAATGGGTACGTAAATAAGCAAAATTGCCGCATTTGGAGTGAAGATCAGCCAGAAGCATTGCAACAGCTACCAATGCATCCCGAAAAAGCCACTGTTTGGTGCGGTTTATGGGCCGGTGGCATTATTAGGCCATATTTCTTCAAAGATGATGCGAATCGCAGCGTTACTGTCAATGGTGAACGCTACCGAGCGATGATAACAAACTTTTTTTTGCCCGAAATGGAAGTTCTTGACTTGCATGATATGTGGTTTCAACAAGACGGTGCCACATGCCACACAGCACGCGAAACAATGGCGCAATTGCGAGGCGAGTTTGGTGAACAGTTAATTTCACGTTTCGGGCCGGTCAATTGGCCGCCTAGATCGTGCGATTTGACACCATTAGACTATTTTTTGTGGGGGTATGTCAAGGCTAATGTCTATAGGGACAAGCCCGCTTCGATTGACGCACTGGAACCCAACATCCATGCATTCATTCGTGAAATACCGGCCGATATGTGTGAAAGAGTATGCCAAAATTGGACTCAGCGGATGGGCTACCTGAGACGCAGCCGCGGTCAACATTTGCATGAAATTATCTTTAAACATTAAATTGCAAGGTTCAAACTATCGATTCAAATAAATATTTCATTCATTTTTTCGAACTTTTTGTGTTTTTTTTTTTAAAAAAGTTCTAAACCTCTTAAAAAATCACCCATTAGTATGCTATTAACGATAATAAAAAATGGCTTAACTATTAATATTAGTCTGGGGAAAATTGACCTGCACCCAAAAATGTCGGTATATACAAAATGTTTTGATAGTATCCATATGGAAAAAGACTGCTGAATCTAAATACGCCGGGTATACTTCTGGCAACCTTGATCATTTTTAAATATGACGTTTTCAAGGAGAAGAAGTTGTAGTGCATTAAACGGAAACAATTACTTTAATACAATCTATGCACATGGCACATGATTTCATGGTACTTTTTAATGGAAAACCTAATGACATTAAAACTAAGATGATAGGATTACCCAATCAAAAGTTACAGTCCTTTTTAAGTATGTGTGACTATATTTTCAGTACGATATGTAAATATTCCGGAAACCCTTCGGAAATAATGGCCCGTTAATGAAACTTGGTGTAGGTTAGGTTAGGTTAGGAGGGGTGTGCACAGCCTAGGCTGTTGCGTACACGGGGGCCTATTGGTCCATTGTGATCCCCTTATAAATAAAAACAGAGGTGTTCCTAACTAATGGTTCAAATAGACTAGTTCATTTGTGAACCAGCCTGTTTTCTCTATAAATGTTCTCATATTTGCCATTGAGACCTGCGCGAGGTCGTCCAGTTCTCCAACAAACCTGTTTCCGAAGTACCGGAGGTGGTTTGTTTGGAAGTTTGGACAATCACAGAGCAGGTGCTTAATGGTTTCAGTTTCCTCAACATCCTGACAGCTCCTACAGAAATCGGGTGCGAAACCGCCTATTCTGGTGGCCATTGTACCAATGGCGCAATGACACGTTAGTACCCCTATCAAGATTTTTATTTTCTTTTTACTCAGCGATAAAACATACTGAGTTTCCTTTTCCTTAATTCTAGGCCATAAACTTCTAGAGATAACGCAGTCGTTCCTGGAAATCCAGGAGTTATTGATTTGCTCTTTCGTTACTAGGTCAAGTTTCTTTTAATGACGCCGATCGGGATTTAGGTTCCGCAAATAATTGGCTACTATTGTTCCTATTTGCTAATGACCCTTGCCAGTTCATCTGCCATATCATTCCCTTCTATATTACTATGTCCAAGAACCCAGCAGAGTTTGACTTGGTTGGAGTAACAAATTTTCTCCAGTACGCCTCGGCATTTTGCGACTGTCTTGGATCTTAAAGTCTCACTGGCTAATGCTTTGATAGCAGCTTGGCTGTCCACGAAAAATGTGATCTCTGACGAGCTCAGTTTTTTCTTGTGTACCATTTCTGCTGCTTTTTCAATAGCGAAAATCTCAGCTTGAAAGATACTACACTCATCTGGGAGTTTATATGATTCTCTTATATTGAGAGGTTCACAGAACACCCCTGCCCCTGTTCCTTCTTCCATTTTTGACCCATCGGTGTAGAACGGGATACCTTGTTCACTAATTAGTGAGTTAGGTTCCCATCCATGTCTTTCGGGAATTAGAATGGAGAAGTGTATTTTAAAATCTATTATAGGTGATACGTAGTCAGTCGTCATATCAAGTTCGGCCACTGTGTCATACCTTTGCAAGATAGACCCATGAACATAGGTGCTGTGCTTCCAAGAACTCATTTCTTTGAGTCGAAGTGCACTTTTGGCTGCTGTGCATCTTATGTACTCGTCCAGTGCTGGAAGATTTAGAATAATTTCCAGCCCTGCTTGTGGCGTAGAACTCTGTACCCCCGTTATTCATATACAAGCTAGTCTCTGTACCTTGTTCAGGTTTTTGAGATAGCTAACTTTTTCTACAGCCTTCCACCACACGATCGAACCATAGGTAAGTATGGGACGAACTATTGCCGTGCACAATGTAAATCCACTGTATGACTGTTGTGTTGTTACTTGGTGTAACTATTGCATTTCTCATGAATACCAAGAATAAGAATATTTGATAAAAATATCTATAGTAAAAAGGTTAATTTCAGTTCAAAATCACTTATTTTCATTAACCCTTAAAAAGCAACTTTTCTTCCCAAATATTTGTAAAGACTGATTCTTGATTCAAGTGACACTTTTAAGATTTGCACCAAGTTTCATGAGGATAGCATTTCTTGTCACAAGGGTTTTGGTTTAGTCCAACCCAACAACCTCTTCCCCTTGAAAACGTCATATTTAAAAATCCTCAAGGTTGCCAGAGGTATACCCGGCATTTTTAGATTCAGCACTCTTTTTCCATGTGGATACAATCAAAACATTTTATATATAACGACATTTTTGGGTTCGGCCTAAAAAGGCTACTTTTTCCCTAGACTATAGGATTGTTCAGTGAGGTTTTTCAGATTAGAACAGAACAGAACAGAGTAGAACAGAAACGTCAGACAAGATAGAACAGGCAGCTGTCTGACAGATGTAATTGTCAAAAAAAAAAAATTCGAGCTTGGTGAATAAGCAAGAAATACTTTTTATTAAAAACAATTAGAAATAGTATTTATTTAACTACACAATTTAATTTAATTTAGTTTATGTTGTTTTTGAAATATTTATTTGTTTGTTTCCAAAGTAAAAGCACAAAGAGCCACGAAATTTGTTAAAAAATATCAACTTGCAAGTGACAGCAGCTGATTTTGACAGTTATCACAAACCTGTTCTAAGTTGTTCTACCTAAAAAGTAAGAACGGAAAATCCTGTTCTATTCTGTTCCAAACTGTTCGGAACAACGTCACTGAACAAAGCTTATAGGTTTAGTTAAATGAAATATTAAAAAAAAATGTTTTAGCTTAGGGAATCATTTTATTGGTTCAATAAAATCTGAGATCGGGCTCAAATTCGATTACAATTATTGTTTATTTTTAACTATTACATTATGTGTTTTTGTTTTTTTTGTTCTTATTTCAACCAAGAAAGTCAATGGTGCGTGCATATTAAAAACTCATTATTCAATAGATAATATTTTTCACACATTTTAGGTAAATTAATTTTTCTAATGCAATCTTTTAATTTTTGTTTAAATAATGATTACTTATAATGTAATGTGAATTACTTTTTTTTGTATTCTATATTTCTATTTAGTTTTATCAATCTGCACTTATGCCCATTCAAAGCATCTTAATGATATTATCAGCATAGAATTTAATATAGGTATATACTTATTCAAGATGTTATACTTAAATATTTTCTTAGACAAGTAGTATTTCATATAGTATTTAATCTAGTAAAGCTATTATTTGTTTTGTTTAAGAGCATTGTGTAACAGATATATTTTTATACAAAAAAAAACATTAGATTTTATTATTTAGTAGAAACGAATAAGAGAGCTAGCTGATTGGAGTGAAGTTGTGTAATTTATTTAACCTTAGTATTTACATTTTTATTTTTTGTTGCTCTCAAAATTTTATGTGTATATTTTTTATTCTATTATTATTTTCTTTTTTAAGAACATTATTTAAGAGAACTTTTTTTTGTTCATCAATTTGCACAATTTGAAGTTTGCTACATTTGTGTCTCTTTTTACTTATAGTATATAGATTAGAATTTCAGCTTTTTATATTTTTTGATAAGTTTTGTACAAGAATAATATATGTTTTTTTATGAAAAAGGCTTTAACAATTGGACTATTTTTTTTTTTAAGGTAGGACGTAGGAGAAAACTTTATAAAAATTTAAATTTAGTTGTAGGATTTTCGTTGCGGACAATATTGGTGCGTTTTACTATGGTTTTTATTTTATTTTATTTGAAGAGTAGGTATAACAATTTACTATGTACTTGGAAAATTTTAATACATAAGTACTTAGCCATAGTTTTTCTTGGAATAAATAATAAAAAATATTCAAATTATATTAAAACGGAAAGTTGTTTGACTTAATTTAAAAAAAAATAATAAATAATTATTTTAGTGTCAAGGAACTTTATCCAAGGCGGTTGTTTTATGCAGTTTCTTAGTAAGATATATTGTAATTGTATATAGCTATTGATTTATAACCTGAAAAAGAGAAAAAAAAAATTTTAAATTTTGTTTTAAATTATTTTCTATTAAAAAAGTGTGTATTATGAGTCGCTTAGATGAAACAAAATTATATTCGGTTTCCAACATGTTTAAATAAATACCTATGTACGTATTAAGAAGCAAATATTTTTTCTAAATCATAAAAATGAGATGCTTTTTGACTCATTTCAAAAACATAATGTTCGGTCGGTTAGTATTCGGATATGCCTGATAAGTGTGACCCGATTAATACTGTGCGAATAAAACCTTATAGAAACCGTAGAACACTAAACAATCCCTCGGTTTGAGCTATACAAATTAAAAGTTTTATATTTTTGTCTGAAAAAAAAAAAACATAAAATGACGTGCAAAAACGAACGCAATTCTTTCCATCCTTCAACATTATTAATTTGTGATAGTTGCTATAGAAATGAAATGTTAGATACCTATATTTTTTTATTTATGATGGAAAAACGATTATTTTTGGTAAAGAGTCATCACACCAAAAGCATAAATGTTAAAAAAGTAGCCAAGTTCTTCTATATACAAAAACTTAACGTAACGAGTCAGCCGTAAAAAGTAATGAGATCTAAAAGTACGCCAAGTTTTAAGTTTATCAATGTTAAATATCAAATATTTTAAGTAGAGTAATAAGAAAGATCCTCAATATTATCAGAGAAATCTGTTATTTAATGATTACTGACTAACATTGAGTTAGGTTACTTGGCAAGTTTTCTTTTTTTACCTAATTACTTGCCAAGTAAACGAACTCAATTTAAGTCAGTTATCATTAAATAACAGATTTCCCTGATAATATTGAGGTTCTTCCTTATAAGGCTCGTTTCACACACATTCGGTTTCATTCGGTTCGGTCTATATTCGGTCCGATTTCGGTTTCTGTCAAAACCTCTTCACAGACAGACGGTTCATATTAGGTTTGTTCTCACTAATTATTAGAATAAAATAAAATGTATTAGAAAAAAATCAGGAAAACCGAAATCACAAGAACACTGTTTATAACAGCGATAACACAATGAAAGGCATATGAAACACTGCGACTATCAGGAGGATACTGTTGTCCGTCGTTAAGGGGCATCCTGTATGTTATAGATTTATTTCCTTATTTAATTAATTTTTAATGAATATCGATGTAATGGAGGAAATTTTGATTCAACGGGTTTCGGAGATGAGATCGGGACCAGACTTAATTATACGAGACCGACACGAGACCAAGGCGAGACTGAAAATTTTCGATTTTAACATGACCGAGACGAGACTTACAAAAGTCTCGCCGAGTCTCGTATCGTGGCCAGCCCTACCTGCAGCCTTAATCACTGAAGCGATTCTGATATTATGGGAACTTTAGTGTATGATTGATGGTACTAATTTAAATTTATCCACCAAATTTCAGCTTTTTAATAAGACAAATCAATTTTAACCCCAGACCAAGCTTAATCGAAAATGGCCGCGTTTTTTGTCGGAAACCTACGGATATAATATTAAGGAACTCTTCTGAACACTTCCACCAAATTTAATACATATAATAATTTTGCGCTGGTCAGGGGTCGTAAAATATACATAAATTATCACATTTATCTCCTATTATGTCTTTGTGCTCCAAATTTATCTGAAAAGTTATATAAAAGTGCCTCGTAATATGTACATTTTTCGAGGCACTATTATATTATAACTTTTTCTACATATCGTCGCTCCAAAAGAAAACCGGCATAACTCAAAAAACATGATTTTTCAGAAAATGAGTTTAAAGTTTTTTAGTCATATGATTTTTCATTGTTTTATTTTTTTTTTTAATATTTAGAATTTTTTTATATTTTTTTAAACATTATGTTAGCTACTACAATATTTTATTTATTGGAATTCAACAAAGTAAATTAAAAAATGTATGAAAAAGGTACAAAAAAAAAGATTTCCCAGACCCTCTCCTATGATGTTCAAAAGGGTAGTTATGTGCATTCAAGAGGACACAAGCGTCCACAGGTTTTTCTCAAAATCCACCTCTGTCTACCAACTCCTACTCTCACCTCCACGTGGTGAACATCGGGTGTCTAGTACCTCAGCTGGAGACGGGGTTTAAATCCCCGTGGAAAGCTGTTGGGGACAGCCAACGAGAGAGGGGGGGGAGGAGTGTTCCCACTAAGGCACTTCTCCTTTCATCGAGGCGGCAGCGGACGAATTCTCTAGATGGAATCAACGGTGGCGTCTATAGTTCCAGTTAGGTTGAACTACTTAGTGAACACCTTATATGGGCTACTACGACATATTTGTAGCTCAGGCCTATAAGGAGCGGTTTATCCGGCTCCCTACCCTTGGAGTTATACGAAGGGTCTGGTCCTCCGGGTCGGGGGTTGTGCGTCGGGGTAACTTCCCTACCACGTAAAAAAAAGTTGTTCCGAAACAACAACAAGCCTCGGATATGGATGATTTTAAAGTTGACGACCCCAGCAAACGAAACAAGGACAATGAATTTCGGATCTGCACGTGGAACGTCCTGTCCTTATACAGAACACGTGCAGCCGAACAATTAGTGGAGAACCTGGACAGGCTAAAGGCTGACGTAACAGCCATCCAGGAAGTGCGATGGGATGGAGAGGGCGTACGGAGACTGAAAACGTGTGAC
Source organism: Melangyna quadrimaculata (assembly GCA_949320155.1). Taxonomy (NCBI): domain Eukaryota; kingdom Metazoa; phylum Arthropoda; class Insecta; order Diptera; family Syrphidae; genus Melangyna; species Melangyna quadrimaculata. Next base: position 443,845,832 of record OX439483.1, read on the forward strand.
ATCTACTACGGCGGGTGCTTGAAGGAACCGGGTCAGCGGCTCTTGGGTTGTGGTTTTGTGATAAGGGGAAGACTTAGGCAAGAAGTCTTGGGCTTCCGAAGTGTAAGCGAGCGCCTGGTCACAATCCGCATCAAAGGCAAATTTAAGAACATTTCGCTGATTTGTGTTCACGCCCCCCATGAAAGGAGAGAAGACTCAACCAAAGAAGCATTCTACGATCTCTTGGAGACAACGTATGATATGTGCCCGAAGTACGACGTGAAGATCATTCTTGGTGACTTCAACGCAAGATTCGGAAAGGAGGGCATCTTTGGTTCGATAGTCGGAGGACACAGCCTACACGACGAAACTTCCGGCAACGGACACAGGCTGGCAGACTTTGCGGCGGGGCGAAATGTCATCATCTCAAGCACCTACTTCCCACACCTCAATATACACAAGGGGACTTGGCGGTCGCGTGATCAAGTAACCGTCAACCAAATCGACCACGTTGCGATAGACGCGAGACATGCTTCCAGTATCTTGGACGTCCGAACGTTCCGAGGGGCCAACATTGACTCGGATCACTACCTGGTGGTAGCTAGACTACGTATGCGGATATCCATGACGCGACAACGCAGAGCAGATGCTGTGAAAAGATTCGATGTCGAGAAGCTTAAATCGCAAGAGACTGCCAGAACTTTTGCAGACCACGTAACTCTTAATCTCTCAGGAGGTCCGCTACCAGCATCAAGTGCAGAGGACCAGTGGGAACACTGTCAACAAGCCATTAGAAGTGCCGCCTCTGATGTGCTGGGTTTCACTAGGCGAATACAACGAAACCCCTGGTTCGATGAGGAGTGCCGGCTAGCGCATGCAGCTAAGGACGAGGCCTACCAGGCAATGCTGCAGACTCGAACAAGAGCTGCTGAGAGAGTGGCCCGGGAGCTCTACGGGCTGAAACGAAAAGAGGAACGCCGACTTCTCAGGAGGAAAAAGAGAGAGCACGAGAAGCGGGTGGTAGAGTCTATTGAGGGTTGTAGCGGTAGGGGAGATGTTCGAAAATTTTATCAGAGGGTGAAGCGATCCACCCAAGGATTCAAGGCTAGAACGGAAGCCTGCCGAGATGAGAGTGGGAATATGGTAGTAGACACACAGTCAGTGCTGAGGATCTGGAAAGAACACTTCTCTAGACTGCTTAATGGCGAAGACAGCCAAGATGCCGCTAATAGGCAGAACGCTCCATTCAACTTGGACGATGATGGCCAAGAGTTCCGTCCACCCGACCTAACGGAAGTTCGGCTGGCGATATCCAAACTTAAGTCGTACAAGGCTGCAGGTGCGGATGGCTTACAAGCCGAACTATTTAAATCAGCGGGAGATGAATTGGCTAGGAGCATACACCAGCTCATCTGCAAAATTTGGTCGGAGGAAAGTATGCCCGATGAATGGAACCTCGGTATAGTGTGCCCCATCCATAAAAAGGGAGATGTTCTGAAATGTACCAACTACAGAGGAATTAGTCTCCTAAACGTCGCTTATAAAATCTTGTCGGCCATCCTGTGTGACCGCTTAAAACCTTTTGTCAACGATCTGATCGGCCCTTATCAGTGCGGTTTTAGGCCAGGCAAGTCAACCGTCGATCAAATGTTCACACTCCGACAGATTTTAGAAAAATCCCGGGAATTCCAGATCGATACACACCACCTTTTTATCGATTTTAAAGTCGCGTATGATAGCGTGAAAAGGGACGAATTATACAGAGCCATGTCGAGTCTCGGCATCCCTGCCAAACTCGTCCGCTTGTGCAGGATGACGATGGAGAAATCTCGCTGCTCCGTCAAAATTGGTAAGAACACCACCGATTCCTTTGATGTTGAGAAAGGATTGAGGCAAGGCGACGCGTTATCATGCAACCTATTCAACATCGTTCTTGAAGCCATTGTACGCAACGCACATGTCAACACCAGCGGTAAAATCTATCAAAAGTCCGTTCAATTGCTTGCATATGCGGATGACATAGACATTGTCGGCAGAACGAAGCGAGCTGTGGCAGGGGCATTTGCGAGCATTGAATCGGAGGCGGCTAGAATGGGATTGGCGGTTAATGAGGACAAGACGAAGTATATGCTGTCATCGAGAGAGGAATCTCAACATCGTCGACTCGGGCAAAATATCACGATGGACAGATATAACTTCGAAGTTGTCAAGGACTTTGTCTACCTGGGCTCCACTATTACATCGCAGAATGACATCAGTGCAGAGATCAAGCGAAGAATTACTCTTGCCAACCGCTGTTTCTTCGGTCTAAGAAGGCATTTAAGTAGTAAGGCCCTCTCTCAGAGAACCAAGGAGACTTTATACAAAACCCTAATCATCCCGGTCCTGCTTTATGGGTCAGAAGCATGGACACTGAAAGATTCGGATAAAAATCTGCTAGGGTGCTTTGAGAGGAAGATTCTTCGTGTGATTTTCGGTCCGGTGTGTATCGAAGGAGTATGGAGGAGAAGATTCAACGACGAGCTATACGGGCTATACAGCGACGTTGACCTGGTCAAAAAGCTGAAAATACAGCGGCTTAGATGGCTGGGGCACGTGGAGCGTATGGACACCAACGCACCTGCCCGACGAGTCTTCGAATCCAACCCCGATGGGGTACGCAGCAGAGGAAGAACCCGTAACAGGTGGCGCAATCAAGTGAATGACGACATCAAAGCACTCGGTGTGCGCAACTGGAAGCGGCTAGCTAGGGACAGAGCTGGCTGGAGGGGCTTGTTAGTTGAGGCCGAAGCCCATCCTGGGCTGTGAGCGCCATCAAAAGTAAAGTAAGTAAGACCCTCTCCTAATTAAGTCATTTTTCCGGAAAAAAATTATGTTATTCACATAAGCTTTTTTTTTAATTTTGGAGTTAGTTCAACAGCTCGTTGGCAAAAGGAAATAATGGCATTACTTGATAAAACATATTGAAGTAAAATTTATTTAATATTATTAGTCAACAATATTATAAAGAAAAACGGCATAAGTTTGAAAAGTGCCATTACAAAGCACAGTTTTTTTTAAACTTATCAGGAAAAGTGGAACATTTTGTTTTAAAACATAAAATAAGTTATAAAACTGTTCATCATAAACAAACAATGAAAACGAAAGATGTGCCAATTGGACCAATGTCCTTCTAGCGGAATTCCGAAGTGCTGCAGTAATGGCAGTTTGACAGAAAGATAGAGAATTTTTTTTAGTGGATTTACATCATTAACTCAAAAATCGTGTTTTATGAGATATGCCGGTTTTCTTAAACAGCGACGATATGTAGATTTGTATGGATCCACATTTTTGTTTCCTAGACTATAATTTCCTTTTTTTAATTATAAAGAAAACAAGAGTATTTTTCAAAAGATCGTAGTAGCTTTAAAGAATTTTCGTAAACAAAAGGAGACACACTTGAAGTTTCTCTCAAGAAATAAGTTTTAGTCTGTTAATTTATTCCTTTAAGGATTTTAAGTCTAATTGCGCTAAATTCTACGCATTCTTCAGATATATTATTACATAAATAAAAATAACTCTGAACTTATTTGGCTGTGCCTTAAGTCAGTAACTTACAACACAAAAACTTTAAATTTACCTTGTGCGCTTTAAAAAAAGGAATGTGGCACCCACCATCCCCACCTTCAACTTCAACATGATCCTACGTAAATCGTGCCTGACATTCTTAATCCCATTTAACCTTTGTCATTCAAATAGGGCCATTCCTGCCATTGCTATATCACCCACCATCACCATTCTCTTCAGTCTTTACTGGAGGACCGTGAAACTATCCTTTCAATATCCGTTGAATATTATTTTACTTAATTGAATTTCGCAGCATAATGCACGAGTTAAATACAAACGCGTTACGAGGCTATTGTGCGGAAAACGCTTTATCGCGTCTAATATAATTATTACATAGATTTATCTCAGAAAATTTATATCATAGGTTAAGGTAACGGAATGGGATCAAAAGGAGGACCGCACTCTATGGTCGTTGTGGGTGTTGAATGAATATGGAAATTGTTTTAATTTTACTTGTGATGTGTGTTGTGTTGTGTGATTGGAACATATTCTTGAACTCACCATCAGGATTCTTGACTGAGCTCGTTATTTTCCTAAAGGGATAATTTGAGTTTCCATAAATCAATAGAGCATGATGGCTGATTGACAACACATGCTAAATAGATTGATATTTAAAGCATACAGATGTGTGTATGTTTTAAATTATAATTTTGTTGGACTGTGTACACACCTTCTCTTTTTAAAACAATTTGAATCATAATGCGCTCATTATAGGTACCCAAAAACTTAATCCAACTAACGATGTCTTTTAAGAATAGGTGATTTGTATTTGGTATTTTTATAGGCAGCGCAGCAAATTTTACATGGAAAAGAATAGCCCTTCAAGCAAGCGAGTCCGTTTTGGATCCGAAATCAGTTCATAAACGGACCCAAAACCAGATCCAAAACGTTTCCAAATCGGATCAAATTAGTATGGAAATTAGAATCACCACGGAGCCATTATGTGAATGTATTGTGAGAGAGAGAGAGTATTCTAGTTCACCATACTCCGAGAGAACAGAGCCTAAATGGAATCCAAAACGGACCAACAAAAATGAATGAATCAAGGCATACCCAAATGTATTGCATTAAAAAAAAGAAACTTCCCCATCTAGTCGAGTTTCTAAATTGCATACAAAAAAAAAAAAAAAAAAACAAACAGAATTTTGTTCATTTCAAGACTTTATTTTTATTTATCAATTATGAATGAACTAAAAAAAAGTGGTGGAAATTAAAACAAAATGACTGTACTCTCTCTTTTTCTCCTTGCGTGACAAAATCCTCTCGATTCTTGTTCTTCTTCTTACATGCGTACACAGAATATTTGTTAATGTGTGCGAGACACTCAGTTTTTTTGGAGATCCAATTCCCAGCGGGAAAAATTGAAAAATGCATTGAGGAAAGATCAGCTTTTTCCTTGAGGAATGGCAGCTGCACCGTCGACTTTTCAGCTGATTCCTTTGATGAAATTAACATGGGCATGTCCTAGGCGGGAAGCACATGCTGAAAATTCGCCAACGAAATCACTACTTCGTTGGAAGTTGTTTATTCACCGACCCAGATGATGAAAAACATGATGGTTGCATAGTCTGTGAATTCCCTACCTAAATGTATGTGGTTTATTCATCAGTTCAATGTTTTCGATGAAAATGGTAATGAAAATTCAATTATCAAATCACAAGATTAGCGGTAGTTGTTTATTCAGCAATTATAGTTAATTCAATATGAAAAATGTGAAGAAAATTAAATAAATAGTGAATTCATTACTCTGTTGTGTATGTGTTGTGAATTTGTGATTGGTTAATTAAAATAAAATATAGAATTAAAACTTTAAATTTAATTAAAGTGAAATCACTAGGTCAGGGGTTGTTTGTTAATCACCAATTCATATGCGAAGTGGTGATTAACTAACAACCTGAAATACTTTGAGACAATCTGAGATTTCCTCATTTTAATAGAAATTCACAAGTCCTCTTATAATATTTACTGTCAGCAGACAATGTCAACACAGAGAACACAAAAAAAAAACAACTTCTATCAAAACACACAATGGCGGTGCACACTTTACAAAGCATATGAGTGGACATAGACGATGAACTGATGAACTTCTACATGACTTTTCAACAGTTTTTTCATCTTATAATTTTCCATATCAAAAGCAATTTTTAATTCAACGAAAGAAAGGGTTGTTTTCACGCAAAGCAGAAAGTGGGTTCAAATCTATGAACTGAGGAAACATTGGATGACTCTTCACTTACTAAATCATTACAAGTCGTTTCCTTTTATTACCTGGCTAATGAATTGATTGCTGTTGTCTTGTTGTTTTCTACAAACAAAGCGAAAAGTGGGCTCAAATCTATGAACTGAGGAAACCTCGCATGACTCTTCACTGGCTAAATTATTGCATGACGTTTCCTTTTATTATTTGGCTAGTGAATTGATTGAAGAATTCAGCTATAAAATTCATTGGGGACGATATTTCCCGCCGGAAAGTGATTCCAAAGTGAACCGAGAAATTCGGGTCCGTGATTTTGCTTGAAGGGAGTGTTGATAAATAAGTCAGTAAAAATAGTGCATATATGTATATAAAGTTTAGAAATGTTTGCAATGGAACGAAACTCGTTTGTGTTGCAGAGATCTAAAATGAGATTGTATATAAATAGTGCTTATTATATGTTTTGTTCGTTACTCATTACTTCGCTATAGCTATAGATTACCAATACAAAACGCCTAATATTGTTTTTGGAGTTTTTTGCTCTATTTTTGGCCAGAATATTATTCGTACTACCCATCATTCATGTGTACGTCTTTTTAATCGCTCTCACAAATTTAAGAACAAAAGTATTTTATATGTAGCAATTTTAACAAAAATTGCTCAGCTGAAAAACACAGAAGCGGATCTTGGATTTGGCTGATCAAGTTGGAGACATACATAATTGGGAATTATATTCAGCCCTATTGAGAGTTTAACCCGGAAAACATACCACCTGAAAATGTTTTTTTTTTCACCCGGAGTTTTAAAAGCTGTTGCTGTTCCTCCATTTTACAACAAGTGTGGGCTCGTTTGCCACCAAAAATTAAATGGAAATCTAGCCGTAAATGACATGACATATTTCACACGAAAACAATGTTGTTAATAATACCAAAGGGAATTTTTACAAACAGGGAACATTTTTCGCCCGAAACTCACAATAAAGGGAAGAGTGAAATGTAATTTTTCAGGGCGGATTTTCTTTCACACGGAACTCACAATAGGGCTGAATATGTATTAAAATTTGTTTGCCAAAAAATTAATTTAATCAAAAGTACAACTCGCTTCAATTCCAGAGATGCGTTTCACCCAGGAATGACAGTACAGGCTCATCAGTTGAACGCTGTCATCCCCTTCTAAGATCAAAATTTTTAGTATAGCATCCAACATTATTTAGAAATCGAAAATATTACCTACACGATTTTCTGTGTAAACTAAATTAAAGAATTTGTATGTAATCTTAGGGGCTTATCCAAAAAATATTTCAAGCCTGCTATTTTTTTGAACTTTTTTGTTGAGATTTTGTTTTTTAATCAATAGGCGTTGTAGCCATCCTTACTTTTGAATTTGGATACTTTGTTATTCCACAGCTAAATATAATGTGTAAAGACTTTAAGGGTAAATTATTATCTCCTTCATCTGCAGTTTCAACACTGGTTCACACAATCACATTCCGGTAGTCATCTTCCAGAGAAAAGCAAAATTTCTTGCAGGCGAGTCTCGAGACAAACGAAGGAAGAAATCGCTTATTTCCAAGAAATGAATTTGTGTCACCTTTTTTGAAAACAAAAACACTGAACGGCAGATGCCGGTGGCTTATGCTGTGTCGTGAATGGTAAACTGATTTTTTTGTTTATGCATTTGTAAATTATAATACGATAAATTCAGTCGAAAATAAAAATATATAAATGTCTCGAATAAATTAGGCTATCGAATAGACCTTTTAGTAAAGGAATAATTGCGTTCACGGGTTTTTATTACTGATTATGTTTGTGTGGAACTTAAGCTTACTTAAAACACAAAATTCGCTTAAATTCATCCATGCGTTTTTGAGACCATGGTCACACTGGGCATTTTTCAATATTGGCGGTTTAACTTGAAAACTGAGCCGAATTTGTTAATTAAACTTAAGAAACTTTTTGTAGGAAATGAGATTTTCTATCGATATTGGTAGTTTAAAAAATTTTATAAAAAAATTTAAGCAGGGAAATTTGTCAAAAACTGCCCTAAAAAAATCGAAAAATCACTGATTTTCATTTTTTTTACTAAATTGCTCATAACTTTTTTTGGAACAAAGGTTTACGCAAGATATATCAGAATGGAACAAAGAAGATTCTCAAGCCTTTAATATAACGGATCAAAAAAAATTGTTGGATGCAAATGGGCGAAAATATATCCTATTAAAAATAACCTTTTTTTATATTTGTTTGCAGTTTTTGTTCGTAAGCATCTTTTTGACTTGCAATTCATTGGTACTATATGGCAAGTCATGAAGATAATAGGGAATTCGAAAAAAGTGGGCCCCCAATTTTATCTTTCCATCTGTCAATTAGTAACCTACGCCTACAGTTTGAACGGACGGATCGATTTCTATAAAACTTAGTACTTTCTGTTTTTAAAGTACCTATATTTTATTTGTTTAATTGAAATGTTTGCAAGTCAGTTTTTAATCAACCTTAGTAATATTGCATACAAAATTTTCGATTAAAAAAAAATTTTAAATTAAAAAAACAAAAATAATTTATTTTATTGTTTTTATATTTTAAGAAGGAATCCATGATTTATTTTCAAGCTATGTGATGTATCAATTATTTATAATAATATTAATTAAAAATATTTTTAATATTTTGTAACCTGAAAAATATATTTTCCTTAGCACAAAGCTCAAAATATTTCTTATATCTTCTTGTTTATTCCATTTTAAAGAAGAAATCAAATGATAATAATTAGTATAAAAAATTATTTTATTCCATAATTAATTACAACATTTTTCTTCAACTGAATTTTACTATACATAGGTATATTGTATTTTATAGAGAAATCTTAAAAATCCTTAGAGTCCAAAACTATGTACAATGTACATTCACAGATAACATGCTAGTAAGAATTAGAGATGAGATTTCAGCATAAAATTATACTTTCAGCTGGTTTCACCAAAAACTGTACAAAGCCAGTACAGGACCAAAAATCAGTTATTACATTTCTTACATGAATGTGTTAATTATTACTTTCCAAGAGCAATGTGAATATGAGTAGCTTGCAAATGTTTTTTTTTTTATTTTACTGTGAATTTTTTTTTTAAACGATTTTGAGTTATGAAAGAAATAATATTTTGAGGTTACAAAATTTTAAAAATATTTTTAAAAAAGTTCTTGATACGTCATATTTTAAAACATATATTTTTGATACTAACCCCTTGAACACAATGCAAGTCGCTGGTGGCGGTAAAAATCGCTGTAGCACAAGCTGTCACTAAAATCGCTCACTAGGTCGCAAAGGTCGTCCAAAATGGTGTAGCGCCGAAAGAACGTTTTATTTTCTGGTTGCACGAATTTAAACAAATTCTCCTAGAATAATAAAATTCACAGTATCTTTTTCCTGTGATTTTTATAAGAGTCGGTAAACATCGACCAAAATTTGTGTCTTAGTAGGGTATAACGGACTGACTGAAGAGCCCACTGTTATACCTTGGACGAAACACAATTATTTCTGGAGTTGAGGTCACTTGTAGTTTTTAGTTGAATCTTATTAATTAGTGTGTGAAAAGGAAAACTCACCTCTTATTGTTAGATGTGATGTATACATATTTATTTTAATCTCTTGATTCCGCGCTTCACATGGAATTAAAACTCTATTCCAATAATTATTCGGCATGAATAAACAATCAGCAATAATGGTTTACCCTGAATATTTTATTGATTAAGGAAGCACAAGTAGTAGCCCGTAGCGTAATGGTTAGTGCGTTCGACTGTCACGCTGGAGGTCTGGGATCGCTTCCCAGCCTCGTCCACCTAAAAACTAAAAAAGTTTTTTTTCAGGGCTACTGCCTCTTGCGAGGAATTGACAAATCCTCCAAGAGTATCACTTGTCACAAATAAGTGCTTCCCGTCTAGCCGTTCGGATTCGGCATAAAATTGTAGGGCCCTTCCATTCCTTTCGAAAGGCGCACACAGGAATGGTTGCGAGTTTTTAGTCACTAGGCCCTGGTTCTTCATGAGCCGTTGTGCCACCCGATTTATTTATTTTTTAAGGAAGCACAAAATTCTTGTTCCAAATATTTTGAATATCCAAAATGAAAATAAGAAACTTATTCACACTCAAAATCAAAATTATTGTAATGCAAACCGAAAGTTAAAACTGACGTTCTGTATGTCATGCGTTACAAATATCCCAAGGATATTTGGATAGCTGCAGGTTGTTCAACTTTTGAATTTCAACTGTGGAGTTCAGATTCAAAGTAGCGAATAAAAGCATTTTTCAACTTTCGGGTTCAACTACGGATTTGAAGTCAACTTGAGGCCAATTTTGCAGTTTTTTAGGTAGTTTATACTTACCATACAATTTTTTTCTATGCTGATAACGGTTTTCCCACAATTAAATATCAAACAAAAAATTATTAATTCTTTGTTTGTCGCGAGTAACCTACAAACAAAGAATTAATTTTCATTTTGATGACTTCATGAACTTTCCTTTTTTCTGTTTTTATTTTGTAATAAATGTTAGTGTTTTATTTTGTTAGGAAAGTTTAAAGTATTTTTAGGAAAATAAAATGGGCTGTGATAATAAAAAAGAAAATATGCCGGTTAATAAGGTGTTTCTGTGGTATAAACTGCTTACTCTTCTTTTGTAAATAAAACAACAAAAAAAAAGGCAAAGTTAGAGCTAGTTAAAAGAAATAAGATCAAAAATCATAAAAACCGTTATAAGTCGAAAAGGAAGCGAAAACGAAAAAATTATCTCTTAATTTTTTCGACATAAAATGAACTCAGGAACCCATAGTTTTCCTCTGGGCCAGTGACGTTGGGACACCCTGTACAGATGTTCTTTAGCCGCACAAATAAAATGTGGAATACTTTGCCTTACCCGATTTTTCTTCTGTGATGCATCGGCATCTCCTTTTTATCCTACATTATCCTATAATCTTCTCCACTTTTCCTGAACGCTCGAAATGTACTCGTGGTAATATAAATAGGGTAGTTATAATCCCTTGAGTGCGCAAAAATTATAAAAAATACAATTGTCAAGGACAGTCAAAGGTCAATATTCTGAAATTCATTTGTCTTTAAAAACCTATGCTCATGTAGGTTAAATATCTGTACTCGAAACTTTACAAATCAATTCTGCGATCCTTCTATTTCTTGGAAAATTAACGGAATGGTTGTATCATTTTTCTCTCTCAAGAGAATATAAAGTTATTGCTATATTTATCTCAGTTTACAAGCAAAAAGTCTTACATTTCAAACATTTACACACTCACGAGAGCCGAGCCACTTATCTAACAAAAAAAAAATACAAACAATGTCCTTAACACTGTGTGTAGGTTAGGTATACCTTACTTCAATAGAACAGCAACATATCCATGAAACATGCACAACAATAGAGCAATTCTCGAATTGGATTTCATTCCCAAGAGTTTTGTCCATTGTTGACACACATGCGGTTTTTCTTCTTATTTTTATTTGAAAAGTTATAAGGACTTTTGAGGATAAAGTCCAAGCTAGACAATAACTTTTAATATTAGATTAAAGGTGTCGGAATACCTTTTCTCGCACTCACTCACTCACACACACACACACACACACATACACACACAACCAAAGGAATTGTAGTTTTTTTTTATACGAAGAAAAGGGAATCCTTTTGTGATATTGAGGGATTTAACAGAACGACTTTATGCTTACATTATACTAGGTATAGAAATGTTTTGTACTAAATTGAAATTCTTTTGTCTTCCTGTTTTTCTTTTTTAGTGAAAAGTTTTAATCTGAAGGATTTTCACTTTCATTGTTCGTGTATTTTGTATGTGTCCTTAATTCCAATGTTCCTACGTACAAGCACATATTCTTTTTAAGGCTTGAAATGTTTCAAAAGTTTTTCCAACCAAAGTTACATTACAAATTCGTTTCTTAACTCTTAGGGGTATTAATGCGGTTGTCCTTTTAAGAACATGTCCCTTTGGGAGGGTTATATGAAATTAATCGGAAAATGATTTTTTCGCCTAAATGGATTACATTACATTAAGTGGATTATAGTTGGTATATACATAGAATAAGTGGCAGATAAGAGGTTTCATTCAGAAACTATCAAGGGATTATGGTGAATTGAGAATTGGCAGCTAATTTCCTCTACTAGTATTGGTTTCGTCTCAAAAAAAAAAATTCAACGTTTTAACAAAAACTAACACTAAGATGATGTAGAAGGCCATAAGAGTGATTTTCGTCAGGAATTCCGTCCGTCTGTTTGTGTACGCCTGTGCATCCTGATGAAGGTTGAGCTAGAGCCGAAACTCATCGACGGATTTGCATCAATATTCCAGGAAAATAAAATGTATTCACTGGGAGCGGGTCATAATACTGTTTTCCAAAATTCTGTATGACAACATTCTGTGTGGTCAAAATACTGTAAGACCATAATTCTGTATGTCATTGTACTGTAAATACAAAATTCTGTATGTCAAAATACTGTATGAACAAAATACTGACTTGCAAAATTCTGTTTTGTAAAATGCTGTACGGCAAAATACTGTATTTTCAATAATGTTTTTTTTTTTTTTGAAGAAATTTTCTTAAAATAAAAATAAAACACATAATAATATAATACTAGTTTTGAATGAATTGTGTTGTGTTAACTGAAATCAAATCATAACTTTATACAAATATAGTTGTGTTAGTTAGAAAGTATGTAAGTCCTGAGAAAAAAGAAATCAATTTTTTCTTAAAGTAAAGATAAATAAATACATTTTACAAATATGTACATATTATGTCAAAATCAATACATATAAATTTGTATTGTTTGCAATTAGTTTTAGGTACATGTATTATGTATGTATGCAATTTAGGATGTTTTTTAATAACACGTTCAATTTATTGATTTTAGTAATAGTTTCTTTTTCAAATTTGGGCGCCTTAAATGAAAAGTGAAGGAACAAGAAGTAAATAAGTGTAGAATTAAGTTTTCTCTCTAATTTTCCCCTAGCTCCCAAATAGGTACCGACATTATACTCGTAATAATCAACAATTGAAGCTGGCTTCTTTATCAATTTCGATCTTTTATTGTTTCAGGTGGTATTAAGAAAGTTATGACGTTAGTATAAAACCTCTTATAAATAATCTGTATTTCAAAGTTCTGTTAAAATGCTCGTAAAAGAAATATCGTTTTTATAATGTAAAAAAGTGCGCGCGCACAAAACGATACTTCTTTTACAGCATTTTTACAGTATTTTGAAATACAGAATTCTGCGATACAGTATTTTGACCAACCAGAATTTCGCTATACAGAATTTTGACATACAGTATTGTGCTCATACAGCATTTTACACATACAGAATTTTGACATACAGTATAATACAGTATTTTGCCACACACAGTATTTCGACCCCAACCCGTATTCACTTCGAAAAAATTCCGACAAAGCTGAATTTAGCTGGAGAGCTTTATTTTGCCGGCCTTAACTCTTCGTTAAAAGTAACCTTAATGGAGAGTGGAGTAAACAAACTTTAGGAGAGGGCGGAAAAAATATTTTTTTTTTGTTTTTCAAATTACTGGAAACAATAGATTCATTTGAAAAAAGTTGTAGGAACACATATTTGCTCATGCTATTCTACACAAAAAAGATTACAGCACTTTTTTTCGTACAGTCGAAAACATTTGGGTGTAGTACATTTAGCCAAAAAATGTATATAGAAAATTATATTTTTGGATGGGGAAATTTTTTTGTTGGGTTATGTTTGGAAATATATTTTCTATTAAAAAACTAAGTTTTAAAAAAATGGTGCCATCTTGAACAAATTGACTTTTTTTTATTTTGTTTAAACTCTTTAGAAGCTAAGTAGGATTCACGCTGTGATGACAACAATTAACATTGAACATTTTGAATGAAACAACAACAACTCAAGTGTTCTACCATGAAGTTATTTTTTTTTTGTTTGACTGGAGTTATAGCTATTTTATGAGTGCCAACCCGATCATCAGAATTCTTTGTGTGGTGCTGAGCCTTAATATGCTTGGTTTTTATTTGAAAAGATTTGCCCGTCATAGTGATTGAACTTAAGACATCAAATGTGACTGAAATTTGGAAGCCGACGCAAAGGCCTTTTTTCACAAAACGATTTTAAAACAAATTGTACAATTATTTACAAAATTAAATATTAACAAGCTCTGTACGCCAAGTCGTTCTTAAGTTATAGAGGTCCTTTGGTTTCAAATGACGGAAATATTATTTTGGGATTTTTTGATTAGTTAAATTGTGATTTTTTGGGATATTCCCACCTATCACGTTATTGGATCTTTTGCCTTTGTCATAAATTTTGCATTTTAATGCTTCTAAAGTTAGTCAAAAAATATTGCATGAATAATTTTTGCTAGACGAACAAATAAAAATAAAAAAATAAAAACTGCTAATTTTACTTGTTTTTATTATTTTATATTTTTTTTGGTATATGTACAAATAATCAAACTATACACCGTCATTATGTCTAGGTGTATTCTAGCTGTCATCAAGCCGATTATTGATTTTCATTTACTTTCATATTAAACTACCTTGACTTTTAATTTTTTACTTTGCTCTAAAAACACTTCGTTACTTTTTTTATAATCTAATGTTCTTTGATTTTTATACATTAATTTATGAAATATTTTCCAAATTATTTTTCATTTTAATTTCAAACGCTGATTGGGTTAAATGTTTCCGAGTTTTTTTATAATTTATTGTTCATCGCTTTTTTCAAATACCAATTTGTAAGTTGAATTTTATTTGTTAAAATTAATATAAGTATAATTAGTTAACTTTTCATCTAGAAAATAAAATCGAACAATTTCCAAGAAGTTTACTTGATTTTAATTTTGGATATAATTTTATCAAGACTTGGACTTGATCTTTATTATTGGGAAAGTTATAGCGGTGGAACGATACTAGCTGTTATCTACAAGAGCTATAGTTAGTAGGATCCTTGAACTTGATGAATTAGGCGCCATTAGATACCAGTTTTTTTTTTCGCAAATGTGACCGTTTTAAGCATACATTTTGAAAACTCTACCTTAAAAGGCATACCCGTAATAGATATACACCAAATGGTCGTTTGGACCTATATACAAAAATCAAATATACAAGCATTTTAATTTTTTCTCGAATTTCTAATCTTTGTTTGCAGTTTTTCCAATTTCGCTTTCAGTACAAACCTTATTCCGACTGTAAGTCCCCTTTCACCCAAGCAGCGACTGAGTTTGCCAGCAACTGGGAGTTTGTAGGCGAGAAGGGTAAGAAGTAAGGGGATTGAAAAAAATCTCCCCGTTAAACTTTTGAAGAGATTTTTATTACATTCCTTCCCACACTGTCCGTAATGTACGTTCAGCCAATAGACTGTATAAGTTAACAAATCAAAATGTCTGGCAATTTTGTTTCTTTGTGTGAAAGGTACAAGGCAATTAAAGGAAAACGTCAACAAAAATCCCCAGTAATGGATGGTTTCCCGGTATGAAAGGGGACTTAAGAATTTTGTATTTTCAATTCGGCAAATCGGTTACTCAAGTGAACAGCCTTTCATTCTTATCTACACCTTCTATCTAGGGCTGGCCACGAGACTAGAAAAGTCTCGGTCTCGCTTGACGAGACCGAGACGAGACGAGACTGCCTTTTAAGCATCCGAGACGAGACCGAGACGAGACTGTATATTTTGACCACAATTTACAGAGTGTCTACTAAATTAAAAAATCCAATTTCAGTTAAATACCCATTTATTTTGTTCAGCACGTATTCAAACTTTAATCGATAATATTTCCTTCCAATAATCAACAGGTTGTCCGGAAATCGTATTTTTCGGAGACGAGACTGGGACGATACTTAATTACACGAGACCGAAGAGATCGAGACGAGACTTAAAATTTTCGATTTTAACGAGACCGAGACGAGACTTACAAAAGTCTCGCCGAGTCTCGTCTCGTGGCCAGCCCAACTCCAATCTGTTAATTGTTTAGTTTTAACGAAATAAACCAACTTAGAGTGCACAAAACAAAAATGTGTTATTTTTTGCTAAAAAAAATCACTAAAATAAAAAAAATGCGTATACGCCCGTCTGACCCACAGATTTACTGTCGCTCTTTTCGCTTATGAAACTCATTTATTCAAAACTGTCATTTGGCACAAACATAATGAAAAAAATAAAAAAAGATGATTCACTTCGCTTCATTATAATTTGGCTAACTTTTGCTCCTTTTGACAATCTCAATTTGACAATTCGGAAAGTCGGAAAAAAATGGAATAATTTAACTATTCACCCCTGTTCTGAATTTCGGTTTGTTGTTTTTGATTTCTTTGTTTAAATTCGGTTTAGTTTGTATAAGTCGATTCAAATATACCTACATGCGGAATCATTTAAAGTACGGGAGGCGACCATAGGTTCACCGTTTATCTATCTCATCGCGGCTTCAGAAAAGAATGATGCCAGTTCATAGCTTTGCCTTATCTTAACATTAACAAAACCGCTGGTCGGGCAAGGTTTTTCCGGTGGCAATGGGTAGAAAACGCACTTTTTCGGTTGCAGTTTTGGCTTAGGATACCTAAACGATGATGGATTTTTATAAATGGGGTATCAAATGAAAGCTCAGACTGCCCTTTTTAAATAGCCAGTAGTCGGACAAACTTTTGTTGGTTGTTGCGGCGAGTCCGACCACTTTTGTTAAAAGAGCTATTTTTTTAACCTTTGCATTTAAAATGCATTTAAGTGGTAAAAGCTTTTTTCTAGACTATATGAAATAGTTTTGCACAGTTGTCCACCTGTAAAACGCAATGGATAAAAAAGTAGCTGTTTTTACAAAAGCGATCGGACTCGCCGTCGAATTGAGAATCAGAATGTTTGTACTGATTTCAATGGAAACTGATTTCGTAAAACAAAATAAATATACATAAATTGAATAAGCAAAACAAAAACAAGTAACCCCAGAACAGGGGTGATTATCTCGAGTTTGATTTTTTTACGAATCCAAAACTTTCCCTAAAGGACCTTTATTGAAATAAAAAAAAAGAATACATTAAATAAATTATCATCCCTGACTACATTAAATGATTGTTGGGGAACACAATGATTCTGCAAACAAGTTGATTTTTTGTTTAATATTCGTTTTCTTATAACGCTCGTACCTTTCAGATTAAGTTATTTAAAGAAACTAGTAATGTCAGAATAAATTAAAATCCTCAAAATAAATAAATAAATATATAAAAAATAAATAAATTAAAATACAAAATTTCAAACTAAAATGGCAAATGAGTTTAAAATTAAATCAACATTCTTACAACCTTACAAAGTAAGGTGTGCACCTACCTACTTAACCCCCCTGCGAAAAGAAATATAAGTTAAAAACATTTTAAAAATACACTAAAAGTCAAATTTTTTGGAAAAAAAAGTCGCAATGGAGGTTGGTTTAGTTTTGTTTAATCGTAATAGGCGGAGAGCCAACCGTAGGATCACTTAGCTCATAAGGTAAGACGTTTTAATACCCCTCAGTCGATAGATCTATTTGGGAGAAACTCCACGCACATGGGTTGTTTAGCAAAATTCGGGTAGGTGACGTCTTAAACGGGCCACTTCCGGTTGGTTTTTTGGACCATGACTTAGCTCATCGAGTAAGAGATTTTAACTACGCCTAAATTTTAGGCCTTGACGCGAAAGGACAATATAAGGTTGCCTAGTTTAAAATGGGTAGGGGGTGTTGCCAACCCTCTTTGAAAAGCACTTTTTTAGAACTATGACTTAGCTTATCGAGTAAGAGGATAAAACTAGTATCAAATTCAAAATTAAACTGTACTGAAAATAAAAAAATAGGGTTGCCACTTTTAAAATGGGTAGGTGTACGTGTCAACCCTTATTAAAGGAAAAAATGTTAGCAACACGTTATTGCTTACAACTTTTTATTTTGGTCGAGTTTGATAAAGTATTATATACCAAAAAAAAAAGTAGACAATCTGTAGAATATTAATAAAATACACTTTTTCTTTATTAAGTCTTCTAATCGTAGGAAAAAATAGATTAAACTCAGTCTTAAAATTCCTCAGTTACATTTTGTATACAAAAATTGTTTTTTATATAGACACAAATAAACCAGGTATCATTAAATTAAAGCCGAGACGGTGTTATATTTAAAAAAAATAGGTTGGCTCCTCTTAAAAAGGTGCATGCCCTTCCCAGGCCTGATTTAATACAAAAATATACCAAAATATCTACATTTTCAGGTGAAATGTTTAAAATTTGATAAGGTAAGAGCTTAAAACATACATCAAATTCAAGCTTAGACTCTAATCTATCAAACAAATATAGGCTGCCTTTTCTCAATCAGGTGCATGTACCTGCCAACCCGGATTCAATGAATTTTTTTACAAAAATCACTTCTTTTTCAGATTAGTCCAGTCAAATTAGACTTTAACCCGGACAAAACTTGTAACTGGTATATTTTTTGGTGGTCATGTTCAGAACAGTATCCTTATAGTCATATGTGAAAAGTCCCAAGCAATCAGCGTTGGCGTAAGAGCACAATCTTGAAAAGCACAGCCATTGTGCACTCTTTGTTTGTATATCTGTGGAATATGTTGCCCTAGAAAGAATATTTAAGTGACAAATAAACGGGCTTAGATTGACAAAATCAAGCAAGTTAATAAAAATTAGCTACAGGGATTGCATGGCTACTGTTTTGAATTAAATGAATTTAACAGAGCAAATTGCAGTGCAAGTTCGAAAAAATTACCCATGTCCCATAAATATTGTTTAAAAAGCTGAAATTTAGTGGACATGTTTAGAACAGCACCAACAATCATATGTGTAAGTTGCAAAAAATCCCTGCAGTTGTAAGACCACCATTTAAAAACAGGAGCATCATCTGCATTTTTCGGCTTTTGGCTTTATCTTGGTATCTAATTGTCCTAGAAAAACAATTCAAGCGAATAGAGTTGCCATTTTCAACAAGCCCAGATACCTCGCATGCACAAATCGCAGTACCAGGAGAGGCTTTTCTGCTTTCGTTATATTGTTGCCTTATAAGTAGCTCATTAAACATCGAACGATATAAATTGTATACGCAAACTTTTGCCAAGCAGTCAATTAAATCACAATTTTATTTGGCAAGTCTTCCACCAACATCGTCTGCAGCAGAGCAATACTCGTTCAGAGTATATCATTAGGTAGGAATCAAAGTTTCTGAAATCTAGTGCTTGTTATAAGTCAGATTCTGATTTGACGGAGAGCAACCGAAGCTGCTGAACAAATTTTAAAATTTGTATCACGATAGTTCTCCTAAAAAATTTATAAATAAGTTTGTCTTCATTAGACCAATACTGTGTGTTTCTGTATGGTTTTTTTTTAAACAATTAACCGTTCTTACGTTCCTTTAATTTATTGTTATAATTAAAACACTTACAAAAAACTGCCCCTGGCATTTTTATATTTGGTATTTTTGGGAAACTTAACATATATGATTGTCGGTACTTACTGTTCTGAACATGTCCACTAAATTTCAGCTTTTTAAACCAACTTGCACTGCAATTTGCTCTGTTAAATTCATTTAATTCAAAGCAGTAGCCATGCAATCCCTGTAGCTAATTTTTATTAACTTCCTTGATTTTGTTAATATAAGCCCGTCGATTTGTCAGATATACAAACAAAGAGTCCAAAATGGCTGTGTTTTTCAAGATTGTGCTCTTACGCCGACGCTGATTGCTTGGGACTTTTCACATATGACTAAGGACACTGTTCTGAACATGACCAACAAAAAATATACCAGTTAAAAATTTTGTCCGGGTTAAAGTCTAATTTGACTGGACTAATCTGAAAAAGAAGTGATTTTGTAAAAAAATTCATTGAATCCGGGTTGGCAGGTACATGCACCTGATTGAGAAAAGACAGCCTATATTTGTTTGATAGATTAGAGTCTAAGCTTGAATTTGATGTATGTTTTAAGCTCTTACCTTATCAGATTTTAAACATTTCACCTGAAAATGTAGATATTTTGGTATATTTTTGTATTAAATCAGGCCTGGCAAGGGCATGCACCTTATTAAGAGGAGCCAACCTATATTTTTTAAATAAAGCAGAGTCTGGGCTTTAATTTAATGATACCTGGTTTACTTGTGTCTATATAAAAAACAATTTTTGTATGCAAAATGTAACTGAGGAATTTTAAGACTGAGTTTAATCTATTTTTGTCCTACGATTAGAAGACTTAATAAAGAAAAAGTGTATTTTATTAATATTCTACAGATTATCTACTTTTTTTTTTGGTATATAATACTTTTTCAAACTCGACCAAAATAAAAAGTTGTAAGCAATAACGTGTTGCTAACATTTTTTTCCTTTAAGAAGGGTTGACACGTACACCTATCCATTTTAAAAGTGGCAACCCTATTTTTTCTATTTTCAGTACAGCTTAATCTTGAATTTGATACTAGTTTTATCCTCTTACTCGATAAGCTAAGTCATAGTTCTAAAAAAGTGCTTTTCAAAGAGGGTTGGCAATACCCCCTAACCATTTTAAACTAGACAACCCTATATTTTTCGTTTTTTCGCGTCAAGGCATATAATTTAGGCGTAGTTAAAATCTCTTACTCGATGAGCTAAGTCATGGTCCAAAAAACCAACCGGAAGTGGCCCGTTTTAGACGTCACCTACCCAAATTTCGCTAGGCAACCCATGTGCGTTGAGTTTCTCCCAAATAGATCTATCGACTGAGGGGTATTAAAACGTCTTACCTTATGAGCTAAGTGATCCTACGGTCACCGCTCGGACTATAACTTAATAAAAAAAAATTGTCCAGTTTTAAGCATTCAATTGTGCAGAAAACCTCATTTTTAGAATTATATAAAGAAGTTGTTTAAGTGTGTTTGAGAATATTTTAGTTGCACCCTTTTTCTCAAGATTCCTATCCTATAGAGACATACAATTCTAAACTTCGATAATAGGTTTGAACTTGATTATATTGTACATCATACCATTATATGGCTTTTTAGAAATATCCCCACCTGTGGGTGTTGGAAAAAAATAATAGCGGTATTTTATTGCGATTTTTTTTTTTAATTTTTAGAATTTTTTCGTTTAATTAAAATGGCTATTTCTTTGGATATTATTGATGTAGGAGAAAGTTTGATACATGAAATATTTAGAAATTTTTAGTTCTTAAATTAGTAAATATGAAACAAAATATATTCATGCGTAATACGTTTTGAAAATACGCATATATCCAGATTTAATTTGGTTTTAACGTAGACTAATACAAATACAAAACAATAGCCTGCACCCTTTAAAGGAACCTTGGACTGTAAAATATTCCACGAAAGACAACACTTGATGAAGTACGGTACAGTGGTTAAAACAGGGTGATTGCTAATCTGTAGTTACATTCTAAATTCGATTTAGCTTTGTCTTCCTCCAACTAAATCCGCTGCAGATCCGCATTCATATCGCGTATATCATTAAGTACAAGCTTGTCTGGGAAATGCTTTGGAACCAACCAATTGGGGGTGGAAATCCGTCAAAAGCGGATTAATTCCTGTTACAACAGATCTGCCACCAGCTCTAGAACATCTACTTAAATTATTATCTTGCAACTGTTGGACACAACGTACAACAAGATGCGAATGTGGGCGATCAGGAATGTTATGTTCAGTAATGTGTGGAACCTGCCAGGGAACATCCTGAAATAATACCATTGGCGAAGAAGACCATCTGAACGAAGTAGATGCCAATGAGTTTTAATTTAATTCTTTGTATAAGAATAATAAATTTTTAAGTAATTTTTAAGTAAAATATAAACTTTAATGTACCTATAGAAACAAAAAGCTAACATAATAAAATATTGATAAAAATCTATGTATAACAAAATAGATATATTCACTTTTTCTAGTTTTATAAAATAAAATAAAATGTTGTTCTTGTTCTAAATTCAATTCTGCATCGGTTGAGGTATTTTAAAATTTTAAAATAAGTGTTTTTTAAATGTACCCTTATATTTTTTTTTAATTTTTACCCTAATTTTTGTTTTCGTGATTTGTCTTTGAATAAAATATTTTCTTTTACAGAAGAGAATGCAACACAAGCTTGTAATATTTATATATATTTATAAAAAATTGCATTTCAACGGAAAAAAACCCAAAAAAAAATTCATTCAAAATTCAACTTTGAATACAAAAATTGATTTTGAGATATTTTAGAAGTTTGTTGAATGTACCGTTATATTTCATTTTTTTTTTCTCATCACCAATTTTTTTTTTCAAACGCTGACTACGCTCAACAGCTAGAGCCGGGGATAATTCCTCAAATACTTCCATTAAATAGCTCTACAACCCATCAAATTCCCAAACCTATAACCAAAGTTTAGGATTTTTGCACAAAGTTCCTGGGCTATTTATTTTACATACATTTTTATTTCGAAAATTCCACAAATGAGGTGCTGAAACTAGATTACCTTTTTTAACAAATTAACGACCTTTTAGATGGCATACTTTTTTGTCAATACGACATTATATGATGTAGATACCTACAAAGACTCGGGATAAGTAGAAAATGTTATCCATATAACCCTTTAAAATTAAAATCTATTAATCAAAGCCTTTTAACACAGTATTTGGTATCTTCTTTTGTCCTTTAAATCATAAGGCTTAAAGGAAAATAACTTGACAACTTAATTGAAAATCAGATAAGCAAATGTCCAAACCTTTATATTAAACGTTAACTTAAATCACAATAAGGCCCACTTGTTGGCTTTGTTATACCATTATCATCACCCTGAGCCAAAACAATCCCTATTCCCAATCATCTTTGTAGTTAAAACAACAATAATTGTATTAATCATAATAAATGACGTCAAACAGTATCAGCTGGAGTTCGCCCGTAATCTCCCTTTTTAGCTCACTATACAATTCAATTATTTCAGTTTGCATAAATTAATTTGCACGAACCCTATGCTAACGGGGGCAAATTCATTGCATATTATACCCTGCCACCCATTTCATTCTAAATTTTAGCCCCGGTAAACCTCTGTATACATGTTGCTAAAGGATATGACTGAAATGACTGACACAAGACAGGAAATAGAAAATTCTTCTCTGCTTTTTTATTTTTAACTGCGGTAATTTTTGTTTTATGTACTTGAAACCAACTTCCGGATGAGTCTGATTGTGATATGCATGTTGTATAAGCTAGGTATACGATACGCAACGCACATGAATTAAGTAACAAACGTGAGGCTATTCGCTTTAATAAGAAGCGGAAAATGTTTGTTCATTAAATTTCACAACAGGACACCATCCGCATTCCAGATGCCAAGCCATTGCCATCATCAGGATAAAGCCAAAGCTGAATAATTATTCTTCCTGCTGAATTTTATGTTTTTTACTTTCTCTTCATGCTGCCGAATTTTTTTTGTTCTTCTTTTATTTTTTTTTTGTGTATCCTCCAGACATTTTAATATTACGAATACATACGTATATAATGAATTAAAGTCGCATATTTTGTGGCAACGAGGCTCTTGGCATTCTAAGAAGAATCTTTGCTTTTATTTAGTTGTGCACAGCTTATTAGGGGGGAATTTGTTCTTTTTTTCTATCCTTTAAATTTCATGGCCCAAACAAAAGATGGTTGTGTTTTTGTGTTGAATGTGCGAATAACGAAGGATGTCTGTTGTTTGTGGAGATGAATCGGCAGAATGGCCTCTTTTGTTATGAAAGACGAATTAATGGAGATTTTTCGTTTAATGGGCTCCGAGAGCTTAAAGTGATGAGTTGAGTATACAGACTGTGATGGAGATTGATAAGATTAAGTATTTAATGGAACTCAAGAGGAATTATATGCATATATTTTTTAGACATAAACAATATCAAGTATAGAGATTTTTTACTCAAAAAAATGACCATTCAGTATATAGGGACTCAGTTTTTTAGAATTAAAGTCGCATAAAACAAATGTACCTAAAGCATAAACTACCCGGTAGGGCTTGCCACGAGACGAGACTCTGCGAGACTTGTGTAAGTCTCGTCTCGGTCTCGTTAAAATCGAAAATTTTCAGTCTCGTCTCGGTCTCGTGTCGGTCTCGAATAATTAAGTCTCGTCTCTCTCTCTTGCATCTCTCCCTCAAAAAAAAAAAAAAAAAACCTTTAACCACAGATATTTTTGGGGACTCTCTTGATTCATAGCAAACATGCCAAATGAACTATTTATACCAAATTTCATTAATATCCCATTATTTTAAAATGGTTTTGGGTAATATTTTACTTGTATTGTACTTAAAAAAAACTCATCATTCCATAAAAAGGACTTTAACTTTCTACAGGATACATGTATCTTTTCAGTTTTGGTCTATTTAAAATCAGCGTCAAGCCTAAGAACATATGTCATATGATTAGATTGTATTATAATACATATTCCAGATTGATAAACTACCGCCTCCCCCTCTCCACCACCACTTTAAATGCGTCTATACAAAAACCCAATGAGGGCATTTTGGATGACTTTGGATATGTTGTACAGGATTAAATTCTGCGTCGATACCAGCAATCGAATTTCATGAATTAATTTGTTCCCTGTCAGATCCTATCTTTCTTAGATTACTAATACGAAACGAAAACATCAGTTATAGTTAGGGCGTTAAGGGCATCAACCTTGCACTTTATCCTGATGGGATGTACTTTAGTACACTTATAGTCCACGACCTTACTTTACTTTTAAAAAGTGTTGGTAAGGTGGCAACACTTCTTAAAATATAAATTAAAGTTAGGACGTAGACTATTAGGCTGGTATTCAGCGAGCGATCATAACTTAAAAGCCTCATAAACCTTTTCACAAAGCAATATTAATGGACATTTACGAGCGCTCGCAAAAGGTATGAATGGTCTCGACCACTCCTAAGTTACGAGCGCTCTCTTCAAAAGGTTGTTCGACAAATTTCGCAATAAAACGTCCCTTCTCCCCAAGATAAACAGAAAAAAGTATGCTCATTTGATACACCCAATTCACCATCATGGTATTTCTGGGTATTTCTATGACGTCACATCTCACAATCATCTTTTGTTATTATTTTTTGTTTAAAAAAGTCAGAATGAAAGAAAGCATTCAAAAGAGTTATTTTTAGATGATAATAGAATAACATAATATTGTAATGTTAAATTCTTTAAAAAAAACTAGGGACATATTATTTTTGTTCAGAGATTATACCTATTTACAGACAAAAGTAAAATATGTTTTAAGTTTATTGATATTCTCTTGGCGTTTGCCTAGCCAGCTGTCTATCGTTTCCAATTGGGAATGTTTGGTTGGTTTTTCGAACATTTGCTCTCATATTCAAACATTGGCTCTCTTTTTCGAACATGGAAAAATACTTATGAGCGGTTGGTGAAAAGCACAAATAATTTCCAAGTTAAGAAGCTCATAAAGTTAAGAGCAGTTTATGAGCGATCGGTGAATACCAGCCTTAGTGTACTAAAGCTCATCCCGTCAGGATGAAGGGCAAGGTTTGACCTAAAATGTATGCCCTTAACGTCCTATAACTATTATACCAATATATTTAAATCTGGACTGTTTTTAAAAGTTTTCTTCGACAACAGTATATCTTGGGTTACTCTCTTACCGAATTCATGGTAGTTATAGTCTAAAATGAATTACGCAAACAATTTTCGACGTTTTATCAATAATTAATAATTTCTAGAATTTCCACTTTACGGCGACTTACAGTGAAATTATTCAGCATTTTACATTTACATAAACAAATAACAAGTGGTGATATAAAAATAAGGTACTTATCAACCTGACTTTATTTCCTTGAATTTGAGCAAATATTTTGGGTTTGAGAAAAAAACAACGACAACCCCGAACAACCCCAAAATGTATCGCTAATCCTCATGAGTTAGGTTTCATTGGGGGAGAAGTCTACTTTCATTACCATCACAATGATAAAAATACAAGTCATCTGGTAAGCTAATTCATTTCGATGTATATAAAATTAGCAGGGCATTAGCTAACAAAAAAAAAATTTGTACATTTGAAATTTGAAATACAGGGTTTCCTGTTTACTTAACGTCAACATCGCAGGTAAGCCTGTATCATGCAAACGAAACTAATGTCGTTTTAGGTTGGAGGTTCGGAATTACTCCTTTTTTGACTCAGCTTACTCCAAAATAATTCGATTGGCTGTTCCAAGTAATGTTCTCGGAGTTATTTTCTGTTCCGGATCAGTGCTGTCGGAATGGCTACTATAGTAAAATTTGGCTCCTTTACTGTGGAAAGGACTACTATTCTACCCATGTCTCGAAAAGGCTCCCCAAGACTCCACATGGAAAATGTAATGAAAAACGTATTTTGCAGTTTGAAAATATTTTTAAATCCTGATTTCTAACATCCCTGCTCCTATTAAAAATTTCACATCTCTGTTAATCTTCAAAATGTCATATTGTCATTTGTGATCATATTTATTTTATGAAATAAATATCTAGAAATTGATTTCATAATCCTAATATTTTAAATATTTTTTTTTTAATTTAAAATTGTTCAACTGCTTCCATGAAGCAGGCCTTATCTCTGTTAACTTCCGGTGATACTCGTTTCGCTGTAAGACAAGTTGCTGTGTTATTATTAAGAATAACTAAGTGACGTTTTTTTTTTTATTATCTTACATTAAACATAATTAAAATAAATGCCGATACCTATGACTTGCAATCCTAATTGCTGTCGTACTCGGTGAAAATGGACCCCAGTGTATGCGGTAATTTTTGTTATCATTGTGAATTATTTGCCCTGCAGAGCGAATGTTCCGCTTCACTTTCACGTCGGTTTGGGAGAGATTGGAGTCAAGTTAACAGGTAACCCTGTATCTCGAATTTCAACAGCGCAAAACAAAATTAGCAAACAATTATAGCAAATTATTATTATGTATGTATATTTCCATATGAATTCCGGAAATGTCCTACTAACTTTATAAACATTTAATTTCTTACTTCGAAAAGTTTTACGAGTAGAAACGAAGTTTGAAAGATTCTAAATAGGTAAGAGTTCAAGTGGAGGAAAAAGTAACTCATATAAAAAATGTACATAATTATGCCTTATTGACATCCTAATGGTTTGAGAATGAGGTGTTTATTATATTGTGAAATCCCACGGCTGACTTCCGCTTAGGGTATACAGGGCTCGACTGGGCAACCGGGCAGCCGGGATTTTGCCAGTGGGTCCCTGGGTGAACAAAAAGTACAATAAAGCATCTGCTCTAGTTTCCCACAATAAATAAAGAGCTTTTGTGGCCCCAAAGCGATCTTAGGAGGTCTCTACAACTCTGATGGAGGCCCTACATCTCTTTTGGAAGGCTCAATTTATCTATTAGAAGCCCTATATCTGAGTTTGAGGCCCTTACACCTTTTTTTGAGGGACCCTAGAGCTCTATTGTGTTGTGTGTAGTAGCCCGTAGCGTAATGGTTAGTGCGTTCGACTGTCACGCTGGAGGTCTGGGATCGCTTCCCAGCCTCGTCCACCTAAAAATTTAAAATTTTTTTTCAGGGCTACTGCCTCTTGCGAGGAATTGACAAATCCTCAAAGAGTATCACTTGTCAGGAATAAGTGCTTCTCGTCTAGCCGTTCGGATTCGGCATAAAATTGTAGTTCCCTTCCATTCCTGTTGAAAGGCGCACACAGGAATTGTTGCGAGTTGTTATTCACTAGGCCCTGGTTCTTCATGAGCCGTTGTGCCACCCGATTTATTTTTTTAGAGCTCTGTTTGAGGCCTCTACAGTTATATTGGTGTCCCCACAGCTCTGTTGGATGCCCCCATTGCATTTAAAAGACCTAAAGTCTTACAAGCATATTGTTAGAATTATTAATTATAAAAAAAGCATGTATCCAGATTTATTTCAGATATGTTCAAAAAGATGTCTAGAAAAGAAATTCTGTGTCTCAAACAATGCAAATAATGAGAAAGAGAGACCCAAACCTCAAAAATCTGAAGCTCAATATCAGAACCTTACGAGGTGCGACTTCTCAGAAAAATCCCAACATTGAAAATGAGATAACTTCTTATATAAATCAAGTATAACAAACATCAATTTAAAACCAACCCACACAAATATCCCATTGTTTTTTTTTTGTGGCGCCTAAATTCCATTTTTATGGTAGACTTCCTTCAAATTTCGTACAGATCAACAATTTGGAGACGACATACTATCATTTCCAAACCAGAATTCGAAAACTCAAGCTGGCAGTATCAGACAATAGACGCCTGTTTGTTTTGTTAATTTCTTTTGGTGTTTGAGACGAAAGTGGAGGCCAGTAAAATCATGACCAAGTGTCTTTTACGAAAAGTTCAGGATATTACACTGTGAAAACGTATTAATAATTAATATTTCAATTTTGAGATTCAAAAAGGTCAGTCGGCCAAAAATGGCTAAACTATTGCAGAAATGTCACGCTGGAGGTCTGGGTTCACTTCCCAGCCTCGTCCACCTAAAAACTAAAAAGTTATTTTCAGGGCTTCTGCCTCTTTGTGAGGAATTGACAATAATATCGCTTGTCAGGAATAACTGCTTCTCGTCTAGATGTTTGGATAAGGGATACAATTGTAGGTCCCTTCCATTCCTTTCGAGACGCGCACACAAGAATGGTTGCGAGTTGTTAGTCACTAGGCGCAGGTTCTTCGCGGGCCGGCCGTTGCGCCACCCAATTTATTTTTTTATTTATTGCAGAAATAATGATTGAAGAAAAGAGTGAAGAAATAATATTCAACAAAATTAGCTTTTAAACTATTTTACCTACAAAAATAATAAAAGAAATTTTTTTTTAAGACCAGAATTATGTAAGCCGGAGTGTTTTGAAAGAGATTTTTTTTTAATTTTTTTATAATTTTATCAATAGGCGTGTTTTATTGCAAAAGTCATCCATAGCACAGTTCGATTTTACATGCATTACAAACAATATCGCTAGTAGCTCTACTGCTGATAAGCAGTTAAAGTAGAATCCTAGTGTGGATATATTTTTGGCGTTTATTCAAGTCTCTATTCTACTTTAGCTTCTTATCGGCTGTAGAGCTACTAGCGATGTTGTATTTGTAATGCATGTAAAATCGTACTATACTATGGATGGCTTTTGCAATAAAACACGCCTTATATGTAAAAAGGGCCAACCTTTTCTCCCGGGAGGTCCTTTTAGCCCCAGTCCGCGCCTGGGTATACAACAGGGAATATTTATATAGTTGGGTTGTTAGGCAGTAGGCCACTCTTCAAACACTACATCCACTGTTCCATTGTCACTAGGGCTGGCCACGAGACGAGACTCTGCGAGACTTTTGTAAGTCTCGTCTCGGTCTCGTTAAAATCGAAAATTTTCAGTCTCGTCTCGGTCTCGTGTCGGTCTCGTATAATTAAGTCTCGTCTCGGTCTCGTCTCCAAAAAATACGACAAACTGTTGATTATTGGAGCGAAATATTTTCGATTATCGTTTGAATATGTGCAGAAGAAATTAAATATTTAACTGAAATTGGATTTTTTTTATTTATTAGACTCTCTGTAAATTTCGGTCCAAATATACAGTATCGTCTCGGTCTCGTCTCGGTCTCGTCTCGGTTGCTTAAAAGGCAGTCTCGTCTGGAATCGTTTCGGTCGCGTCATGCGAGACCGAGATCGGGACCGAGACTTCTCGTCTCGTGACCAGCCCTAATTGTCACACACAAATATATACAAAAAAATCTTTTACAAATTACACTTTGCCCATTATACTAAACAGAAAGTGATTTTAAAATAATTTTTCAAAATTTGTGAACCCTTCTTCTTAACCCGAATTATCATGACATGTTTATCTTTCCTAAGCAACCCGAGATTACGTTAAGGTCTTCGAAAGTGGATTTTGTATTTTCAATTTAAAAAAAGAGCCAAGGGAAGAACTTCTTCTTCCACTAGACGGCGTTATTTCCATTATATTTATTAAATTTTCATAAGTTTTAAGCCAACATAAGTTTGGAATTATGTAGTAAAAAAAAGAAGAAAAAAAAACTGAAAACAAAAAACAAAAAAATTTACCAAGTTTCGAGTTCACCGGCTATACATATTTATATTAACCTAACCTTCGAACTTTTAAGATTCTCTGTATACTGTGTGTCGAGTATGCTTCTTTTGCTGAAGAAAATGAAGGCCTCTTTCAGCACTCTGCCTTCAAGGAAGTTCAATATTCATTGCTACGCAAATAATTTCCCATGACAATGCGAAGAAAATATTCGTATTTACTTACGTACATAGGTAAATATATACAGTTATATAATTATACAGTCTTATATAAATTAAACTGAAAGAAAAAATATTTGCTTCTTAGCGCAATATAAATATAGCAAATACCATCATCAACGACATAGGAAACTAAGAACAAAATCTCATTTCTAGTTAATCCATTTTAATTACCTTTGGAAAAAAAGAAGGAAAAACGAATTTAATCATCATAATTACTCAATACACGCTAAGTAATGGTGCGCGCCCGCCCGCCATTGCCATCATCGTCTCTATCGTCCTTCCTTCAGTATCAGGAAGATGCTTTCTTCTATGTGGGGTCCTGGTTGCTTGATACAGATTGAGTAGATGTTGACACATTATCAGGACTCGACGTTGTCTTGTCACCGACAGTAGTTGTAGTAATAGTTGAAGTGCTATCTGTGACTGCTGCTGCTGCTGGAGAATCTGCATTTGGGTCATTTCCATTTGTGTTCCTCGAAAGAAACCAGCACTTCATGGGCGTGGGCTTACCCTTCATTACGACCGGGCCACGATATTCCAAATGGAATGAATCATCCTGGTTGATCTCTTGACACAATAATCTGTAAAATGGAAAATATACGATGACGAGTTAAAACTGATGCTGCCCTGTAAATTTGTGAAGCAGAGTTGCTTTGCGTGTACGAGTAGATATATTTATAGATAGAGTGTTGTGTGGCTGTATCAGTATCTGTGTATGAGAATGAGAGGTGGTGTGGAAATGTGGAAATGTGCAAATGGGATTAAGGAGATTTTGAAGTGGGAAATGAATGTTGCCTGGTGATAAACTTGAGCTAGGTTATAACGGTCTATGACTATGTATAACCGAGATGTGCCATGAACTAGGAAAAGGGATGCTGCGTTATAGTGATGCTTCTTCTGATGCTAGGAAGTCCTACCTACTTCTTTGTTTTTGGTTTCTCTTTTCGTTGATAGTTTATTCTTTTACTTTTATTTTTTTTTTTTTTATTTTTTGCAGGATTTCATGCGTATGAGCGACATTTTCATGTTGAGCTGTTAGAAAAATACTCTATATATAAAATATACCATCGTACTTGTATACCGATGTAGAAATATTTCAAACGATTGCACATGGTAAACGTAAAGGATTTTCTTTTCCATTTGTGTTAAGCGGATTTCGTGTAAGGTTTTAATTTGTATTCACTCTGTATATTCCTTTAAGCGTTATTATGTTAATGCTATGCTAAACGGATAAGATAAATGTCTGAGAAGTAATGCAGGTGGTAAAGTTTGTTATAAGAGCGAAGAAACTACTTAAATAGTTTCGCTTATTATGAGAACACTAGTTTTGATTTTTATTTTGTAAGTATGGATGAAAGAAGCAGAATAGATGTTAAGTTCATCGATGAATTTTTCAAAAATTAAAACACCTGTTTCGGTAATTTTCTAAAAACAAGAGTTTTTACTGCTACTTATACACTGGCGTACGAGCCAAAATTCTATATGTAAGTATTACGGAATTAAAAGTAATTGATACTACGAGGTTAAAGCTAGGGGTAGCTTATATAGCAACAGTTTCATAAATTGACATGCCAATACCTATATAAGTTCTTCTGACCACAAAAAACGCAGGAATAAACCAAATTATACCTTTCGAAAGATTTTTGTATTCTGAATTCACATCTGAACTTAGAGTTGTTATATTGTGTCAGGGTTTCGAGATATCCCAGTCTAATAGTATAATAGTAATTTTTGAGGTTTATTTCTACTACCAATAACATTTGTTCCACAAAAATCATAACGGCCACTATTTTGCTGCCACTGTTTTACATGATACCAGCTTCCACAACGTTCTCCGTATCTCACTAGAAATACAATTTGCATTCACCTTTAATAGAATTAATAAAAGCCGTGTTTTTTCAGAGAGTGTATAGAAACTCAGCTTAAAGTTTACACGCAAAACAATAACAAAACAAATTATTATACAGAATTTTGTTTGTGTAAGCTGTGTAAAAATCGGATGCAGTTTGGCAAAGTTAGACTCAGTTAAAACAAAAAAGATCAAAAATCATGAACACCGTTATAAGTCGAAAAGGAAGCGAAAACGAAAAAATTACCTCTTAAGTTTTTCGTCTTAAAATTAACTCAAGAACCAAAAGTTTTCCTCTGGGCCGGTGCCGATGGGACACGCTGTATAGTTTGAGATCACACTTAGTCCACTTAGCATTAAGTTATCATAAAATTTATTTGAATGTAAAAAATAATTTAATTATGTTTCGAATGTTTTATGTTTTCGAATTGATTCGAGTTCAAAAGAGGTTATTAGGGTTAGAGAAGTAAGTTTCCGTAGTTACAAAGCCAACCCTACTGAGGAAAACCGGAAAAAGTTTCACCAAGCCAGAAAGACCTGTAACGGTCATATTAGAAGAACCAATTTCTTGCATGACCAAAAATTAAGGAAAAAAATACTACAATGTCCCAATAGTAGTAAAAATGTTTGGTCATTTGCAAAAAACATTCGAAACACTTCTTCATCTGCGGTTCTAACGCTCGTCTTCAACGACACACCTGCTGTCAGCTCGCAAGATAAAGCCAATTTGCTCGCAGCACAGTTTGCTGTTAATTCGACGCTGCCAGTAAGTGACAGAACTCCGCCTGTAATTGAGAGCGTAAACGATTTTATGAAGCAAATCTTCTTCCGCACTCGTGCAGTTGCTAGAGTTCTAAAAGATCACGACATTCACAAATCCGCTGGCCCGGATAGTATCCCTACCATTGTTCTGAAGAGGTGTTCTTCAATGCTTTTCCATCTGTCCTACTCTACTGGTCTCTTTCCGAGTTGATGGAAAAAAGAATTTGTCCAGCCTGTCCCTTAAAAAGGCGTATCTTCTTCACCCTCAAACTATCGTCCAATTGCACTTACGTCCCTTCTTTCCAAGGTCATGGAAACGCTGATCAATTTTCAGCTCAAGAAATATCTCGAAGAACGAAGGCTTCTTAATGACCGGCAGTACGGCTTTCGTAGCAAAAGGTCCACTGGTGATCTGATGGTATATCTCACCGAACAGTGGAACAAATCTTTACATCGTTTTGGAGAAAGTAAGATTATTGCAATTGATATTTCTAAGCGTTTGATAGAGTTTGGCATCAAGCTCTCTTATCGAAAATTCGTGCATTTGGTTTCGATGAATCTTTTCTTCGTTGGATTAGAAATTACCTTTCGGACCGTTCAATACAAGTTGTATTGGACGGTTTCTCCGACTCTCTTCCTTATTTTTATAAATGATCTTTTGTCTGAAACTTCTAATCCATTAAACTGTTTTGCTGATGACAGTACCCTCAGCTTCTCATATTCGTTTACAGATTCTCATCCATGTCCTTCGGATGTGGAACTTGAACGGCAGCGTATGATAAGCTCATTAAATTCTGATCTTGACAGCATTGTCCAATAGGGAATAAAAAATCGCGTAGAATTTAATGCTTCTAAAACTCAATGCTGTCTACTGTCGTTAAAACGATATCCACCATCCATGCCACTATCCATGAGTGGTTCGTGCATTGAGGAAACCGAAAAGCTTTCAGTCCTCGGTATGTGTATCACAGACCACCTTCTGTGGAACGATCACATATTTGAAGTTGCCAAAAATGCTGCTAAATGTTTAAGTTTTCTTCGGCGATGCAAGAAACTTTTTACCCTTTCTGATCTGGCTGTTATCTATAAAGCCTTACTTCGTCCACAACTCGAGAACAATTCTCATGTTTGGGCAGGTGCTCCAATAACTCACTTGAGTCTATTGGATAGAATTCAAAGAAGATCTATGAAAATGATAGGTGATAGAAATATAACGGAAGCATTTGCACCTCTCGAACACCGACGCAATGTTTCATGTCTTTCGTTATTTTACCGTTATTTTCATAACCAGTGCTCTAGCGAAATAGCCAGTTGCATTCCTCCCCTAAAACCATTTAACCGTAATACTCGTATTTCTAGGAATGCACATCAGTTTAGCCTTGAGCCCAACTTCGGACGTACTGTTAAGTATAGAGATTCTTTATTTTAGTCGCACTACAAGAATGTGGAATGCTTTACCCGGCACTATCTTTCCCTGCCATTTTGATATTCAAAGGTTCAAAACCAATGAGCACTAGCATCTCCTCTTAAATCCTTTCCTATTTTCCTAACGCTCGCACTGTGTTTAAACATTTTAAGGGTAGTAAGAACCCCTTTAGTGCGCGCTTAATTAAAAAAAAAATAATAATAATTTTATTATGTTTCGAATGTGATGATAATTGTTTTTGATTGTTTAAATACATACATATATGGGTAACCAGGAAACATACCTCTACTCTTTAAAAACAAACAAAAGAGAATTGTGATGAGTTTTAATTGTTCTGGCAACTTACATAAATGTATGCGTTCAATTTGATTAATAAATCTTTTTTAATTTCTGTTTTTTTTTTTATTTTTTAATCAAACCAACAACATCATAAATTAAAATAAACCCATAAAGGCATAAACATTTTTTAAATAAATTGAATAAATGAATTAAACGCATATATTAACTAACGATGTGGCTTTTCAAGTAGGTTTTAATTTGTTTTCGACAAATGGTCTTATCATCGTTTGTACGGGTATTTAATTAATTAAGTTGAGCCTACTTAAAAATCTGAGTTTAACAGCTGAGTTTAATCCAATCCATAAATATAAAACAAAGTAGATAGCTAGGTATGTTGTTGCGGTAAATTTTACCACAACAAGTTTCACTAGCCTATTAATTATCATTAACACATTATAGTCCTTCCTCTTTCGTTGTGGCTCCAAAATACTCTAAGAGTTCAGTAGATACCTGGTTTTCATCAACCAGAGACCTGCTCTTAAATTATTTTGGAAAATCAACCCAAGCAGGTTAACATAAACTCAAGAGGAAATTGTGTGACGGACGGTCCACAAAAACTTTATATTTTATATATGTGTGTGACAGGCGGTCCACACCAACAATTATCCAATACCTTTGACAGCCATAGTGTGATAGGTGGTCACCATAAATCTTGAGTGTGAGACAGATGATTCACACGGGAAGATAACATGATGAATCCGACCCATGTTCAACGACATGTGTGACACCTAGTTCACACCAACGTAAATTTAGTATGGCTTAATGCCCAACCTAAAGTGTCTTGAACACAAAAGAAAAGTCACTTTGCGACGTGTTTCCCTATCCCCTTTACTCTGCACGAAGGTCTACGGGTTTAGAATAATTTAATTTTCGCGGAATCGATCAGATCCTGGCTCATCTTTCTATTTCGAAAATGACGGCAGTCCCATCTCCCATCTGGCAGAATATTTTCCTCCAAGTTTTAGTTTGAGCTGGGGACTTTACGTGTAAATGTGTAATTTTTCGTTTAACTTTTTATACCAATTGTAATTGACGGTAGGGTTGACTGAACTCCTCCATTGAGCCACTTTTGGAAAGAGATCGCATGCGTGGCTTGGCTCGACTACAGCGCGCATCTCAGCCGATAGGCAAGGTGTTGCAGTTAGACTGTGACTGTGACTGTGTGTGGAATACCACACGCACTGGCGATCTGAAAGAGATGGCAAGATAGTAAGTGACGGAGATGGACGAGGTGAGTTCGCCATGACAAGACACTTTTTGGAAAGCCACGAAAGAGTTTGGTTGCAAAAGGAAAAAAATCAAAAATTATACTCGTATATCCGAATTAGAAATTTTGAATTAATTTTTTTTAATTTTGGAAAGAAGGAAGAAAAATCTGGTTAGAAACTCTGGATTGGGCGTTTGGAACAAGGTTTTTTTTGGAAGGAGATATTTCTGTCGGAGGCGATAGAGCGATAAAGTTGTTCGAGGAGTGGAGGCAGGATCTGAGTATCAAAGCTAAGTATTTTTTTGTGTTGGTACGAATTTGTGCTTAAAAAGTATTCTTTTTGTTTTATTTTGTGGCCTTAAAATTGGCAAAAGTGTTTCCCCGTTAGGCCTTCGTTTCGTGACTTTGTTCTCCCGAAATTGTGGGACTCGCCACCGTATTAAAATACGTTTTCTTTTCGGGAACTTTCCCAAGGTGACCTTTCTTTGTGTCCCTTGTGGCACACCATATTGTCAATTTGTAGTTTGTGATAATTTGCATTTTCAATTTCATTTTATATCTGGAAAATTGGCCCTCCGCCGATTTCCAAAGAGTCTTGTTAACTTTATTTTATTGTCGAAAAAATTTAGGGTTTTACACCTATATCTAAAAAGGTTCCCTAATAAAATCAGTACTTCCCTATTGGAAATTTAATTATTGTGTCGTGTTCTGATTTCAAAAAGAGAATTTTCGTTGTTTCAGGTTTGTCAGTTTCAACCTTTTTTTTATTAAAGAAAAACTTCCTGGCGCCCATTTTTCATCAATTGGAACACTGTAGTTGGTTTTTCAATTAATTAATTAAATAATTTTCACTTTTAATATCTTTTCGATTAATCGAGTCGATCAATCGAATTAAACCTGAGTTGAATCCACCCCACCACTGAGCTACGGGTGGCAGCACTTAACCTGCTGTCAGTTGTGATAGAGCGAACGAGCCTAATCGGAACTGTCATTTTATTTCCAGTTTCAATTGTCGCGACGCACATCGTTTGGTGCATTTTCTTTTAATTTCGGTTGTTAATAATTGTTTGGATTCGGAAAATCCACTTGTGTTTTGCGAATTGTAATTCGCCATCCTAATCATAAATACATCGTAAAGTTCGCGGAAAATATATTACAACAATGTAAATAAGTACAGCTAGGATGAAAGTGTAGCATTCAACTTTTTGGGTTGATTTCATAGATTCTTTATTGCGTTTAAGTCAATCGACTTAGCTGTGTTACCTTGGTCGCAAAAAATTGAACAATTTTTATATTTTTTTTGAAAAGACGACCAATTACATGACCATCATTAATAACCACCCAGATTTTTCAAAAAAGTCGATTTTGGAAAATCGGGGGTGGCATAATAGCCCATACTTTGCCCCAAATGTTCGTGATAAATCCTGGTGCTTGTCTACAATAGTCCGGATGGAACCGGATGGAACTCACATGTTTTCGAATATGTTGTCTGCTATGTCTATTTTTACGGTGTTTATACATATTTCCATTTTAATCCTACGTGTGGTTTTGGAGCACCCCAATCAAAATGGAAATAAACACTGTTTTCATCTTATTCTTCATTTTACCGGTGATTGTCAAGATCTCGAGGGGGGCCACAACTCTCCCACTCAACTGCTTCGCCTATGGTTCCACTTGTGGGGTTAGCCGGGTTGACCTCAGAAAACGTCGACAGGCTTCCCGGTTTTGGATTGTTCTATGTGTCAGGCCAACTAAATGCAGGTGTTGCATTTGTTTCATCCAGGCCTTTCTTCCGCAATATTATTGGAACATCTAGTGCTATTGCCTTTTGAACTAGGTTTTCATGGCATCTTCTTTGTACATGACAGTACCAGCTAATTTAGTCATGCTGTATTTTGTCCAAGATGGTGTTTTTGGCGTGTAGGCTTCCTCGGATTCTCTTGCTTCTTATTCGATCACACTTTGTCACTCCTGCTGTCATGCGAAGCATCTTCATTTCAGCTGCCGTCAATTTACTGTCATACTTCTTATACTTGTGGAATTTGTGACCTTTAAATCTTCTTAGTGATAGTAGCTAAATGGGCTGCAGGTCAATTGAAACAAATCAATATTATATATGAAATAATTGATTTGTTTCAATTGACCTGCAGCCCATTTAGCTACTATCACGTCATACTTCTTATACATGTTTCAACAATGTGAACCGTATGCCAGCGCTGGACGAATAACTGCCGTGTAGAGCTTTCCTTTCAGCTTATTGGGCATTTTTCTATCACAGAAGATGGCAGAGCTTTCCCGCTCCTTCATCCACCCTACGCTTACGCGATGTTTGATGTCTTCATCACAAGATCCTTGGCTATTGATCATTCATCAAAGATATTTAACCTTTTTGCACTTGGGAAGCACTGTTCCATTCAAATAGATGTCCGGAATAGGCCGGTGTGGATCAGTAAATGGACAGCATAGGTATTCGGTCTTTTTCGCGCTAATGCGGTATCCATTTCCCTCCAGAACATCCACCCATACATCAAGTGCTCGTTGCGAGGACACAGGATCTTCACTTATGATGGCTCCATCGTCAGCAAAGAATAACTGGTTTACTTTGGGGTCCGTCACCTTATTCTCAAGCAGAGAGTCTAGAACAGTAATAAGGTGCAAAGGACTCAAAACGCTTCCTTGGTGCACACCTACCCTAATTGGGAACTCTTCGGTGATTCCTGCGGGGTATCTTACCTTTGTTTTAACTAAAAATACACAATTTTGATATCAAATAAATTTCCTCACAAAAAAAAAATATCATCAGAAAGTTGAAAGTTAACTTATTTTATAATATTTTAGCACAGCACAAGCGTTAAGGAAAGTTAGAGAGCATTTAAAAGGAGATACCGACGCAAATAATGTAGTTTGAATATCACAATGGGATGGAAAAACTAAGACTGGTAAAGCATTCCACATTCGTCTAGTGCGACTGAAGAAAGAATGTCTGTACCACAGATAAGCAATACCTAGATAGGAATCTTTCGTTCGTATCACCCCCCAAAACCCATTTGTTTACATTGTTGTTTTTGTAATTTCATTTCGTGTCGATGAATAGATGTGAACTGCAACAACAATTTAACGCGGTGAATTTGATTTGTTTGACAGTTCATTTTTTTTTTTTTTTTTCATAAATGTGCTGTGCGAAGGTTTTTATTCCGGTGTTTGTGATTTTCATTAAAAAATAAATTAACAAAAAAATAATTGTTTTACCAAGCACAATGCCCGCATGGCAAGCGGAACTTGAACGAGTCCTTGAATTTCAATGAAAAATCTTTCGGTGCTTTCATGTTTCTTTCTTCCGATTCGCCAAAAAGCTACTTGGGCAGACGATGCGCGATGAGAACTTTTTGTAGAACTCTGTCGCCTCCGAAGGGGCCCTGTTTGAGCAAAGTATAGCAAAGGGCAAAAGACCTAATTATGTTTATGAAAATTAAAAACATAATTTCAATTTTTTTCAGCTCTACAGCACAATAATTATAAAAAAAATCTCGCCAACCAATAATAAGGTTCGAGAAATCAACAAAAATTAAATTCACCATGGCAAATTTGACAGCTACTATATTCTTAGTTTTAGGGTATAGACACACTTAATATATGAAATTATTTTAATTTATACGTAAGGGGTTGGATTGCATCATGGTCAAATTCCGACGTAAATTTTTAGAAATTAATTTAAGGTCCCCCAAACCGATGCGTGGACAACATTTTTGTCAGTCATCGGGTTCATATGGAAAATCGCACCGCTTTCATTGTGGGTACCTACTCTCAATTATTTTCATGTAACTTAATTTTAAAAAGTGAATGTTTTGTTGTCGTGAGTGTTTCGCTCCGATTTAAGGCAATGCGAAACATTCGTTGCGGCGAAGAAACCCGCCGCGTTGGTGTGGGCACTCTCATTTATCACCATGTAAATAAATTTTGACATGCGAATGTTTCTTCGCCGCAACGAATGTTTCGCATTGGTTTGGAAGAGCCTTTAACGTTGACTTGAAAGAACCTTTACACAATTTAAATTGTGTTGCAACAAAAATGGTCTCCTAAGCCGATGCGAAACATTTGGAATACCAACAAAACCTTCATCTGCCAGAATTAATTTGAATGGGGATAAAAGAAAGCACCCACAATGGTGTGAATCTCATCTGTTCTTAATTGCAAAAACTGAAATAAAGTCAATTCTGATTGAGGAAAAAACACAATAGGCGTGTTTTATCACAAAAGCCATCCATAGTACAGTTCGATTTTACAGGCATTACAAATACAACATCGCTAGTAGCTCTACAGCCAATAAGAAGTTATACTACATTTTCTGTCAAAACAATTTTTGTATGTTTTCTTGCAAGAAGGTTTCTTTAGCGAACATTTTAAATTCTCACTTTTGTACTTTTTTGCAAAAGTAGGTAGGTATATGTAGTTAAACCTAAATGTAACTTTCATTTCAACAAAAAAATCAAATCTGTGATAGAAAAATTTGATTTGTTTAGAAAAAAAGATCAAAAATCAAATCTTTCATATAGAAAATTTACACCGGCTACACGATTTTTTTTGCGATTTCCTTACAACAAAAAAAATTAATCTGCAATCGTCGAAAGGAAATCGGCATACAAGAACCTAGCACATTTAAACAAACCCTTGGATTCTTAAATTATCCGCCATTTTGTTCACGAACCGAGGTGAAACTCGAATTTTTTTTCACGTACACTAGTGCAAAAATCCGATTTTCACCACGGTCGTCTGCACGTACACTAGTGCAAAAATCCGATGTTCACCACGGCCATTTGACGTTTGAGCTTGTAGGCAAACCGAATTGACAGCCGTAGATTCCCATCTAGGTATTGCTTATCTGTGGTCTGTACTTAACAGTACGTCTGAAGTTGTACTCGACAGTTAACTGATAGGCATTGCTAGAAGAAGGAGTAGATATTACGGTTGAAGGACCCGAATTTATCATTCTGGCAGCATTGTCAGCAACTCAGTCTCTGTCAGTGCTCTGCTTGGGAACATTTTTAGGAAAGATCTTGGCCTTTATCCATATAAGATTCAACTGGTGCAAGAATTAAAGCCAGTAGACCATCAATTGCGTGTTGTGTTCGGTGAATGGACTGAGAATCAACTGAAAGTTGAACTAGATTTTTATCGTCAAATTAATCATCTTCAGCGATGATGGGTATGTAAACAAGCAGAATTCTTGTTTTTGGAGTGACATCATCAGTGGCCATCATCAAAAAATCATTGTTTTGTGCGGTTTGCATACCGAAGGCGTCATCGTTTCATTTGACTTTAAATCCGAAACCGGTGCCAACATTACAGTGAATGCCGAACCCTATTGACAAATGAATCATGATTTTTTAATTCCTCATGTCATTGAAAGTTAATTGGAGTAGAAATTGTACCAACAAGACGGCGCAAAATGCCGTACAGCGCTTGAAACCATCACTTTGTTGAGCCGAACGTTTGGCGATCGAATCATCTCAAGAAATGCATTGCAATTTCCTGCAAATGGATGAAGAACCTACATGCAACATTTTAAAGAACTCTGCGATGGCGAAACTATTGCAGCACTGTAAGATTGTCATCTGGAACGAGTGCACAATGGCTCACGAACGTGTATTGGAAGCCCTGAATTGCAAGTTGAAAGATTTACGAAGTAATAAACGACATTTCGGTGGTGCAATGATTTAGCTGTTAGGCGATTTCCGTCAAACGCTACCTGTCATTCCAAGATCAAGAGGATAGTCCCGATAATTGAACGCTGTCCCGATATCTGTCCCGATTTACGAAATGTCCCAATTTTTTCCCGACTTTCCATTTTTTCGAGGTTTTAATCAAAACTCACAATACGATAATGTAGAATTCCAAAAACTGATTTTCTACAAAAGACGTCCGACGCGTTGGTTTGTTTGGTTGAGCGTCTCGATTTATATCGAGCTAGAGCCAAAGCTAATCGGTGGATTTGCTTCAATTTTGGTGTGAAACATTCTATATTATTCCATTGGAGTCAGACACAATTTTTTGTTTTAGTTTATTTGGATAGAACGGTCATACAAAAATGTCGGTTTTATCAAGTTTAAAAAACAAAAAACGGCGGTAATTGTTTTGATAGAACTTCATACATGCAATCCCTAGAAGCTGGAACAGTTTTTATAACACTGCATAAGTTTTCGCCAAAAAAAAAATCGAAGAACTAGAATAAATGTTTCGGTTTTTTGTGCAAATTACCGGTTTCTTGCTTGTTTTGAGATATTCCCGAATATCTCGTTATTGGCTTTTTTATTTTGTACAAATTTTGGAATTCGGAAGGTACTTCTAAGTTAGTCAAAAAATATTGGCCAACATTTTAAACAGCCAGATTTGTATAAATAGATTTTTTTTAATGTCCCGATTTGTCCCGGATTAACCAAATTTAATCTGGCAGCCCTACTGAAGGAACAGCTTTTTGGCATTATGTAAAAATTGCAATTGAACACAAACATGCGAGTTGCTTTACGAAATGATCAGTTCGTTGCAGAGTTCTCTTTGCAATTTTTTACAACAACACAGTAAGAGCTCATCAAGAATGTTTTGCAGAAAAATTGCATGTATTTTTAGTTGTCAAACTTTTTAAGTTTGGATGCTGTCATTGCAAAGTATTGGTCTCTATGAAGATTACAAAACAACAAAAAAAATATCTAAATTAACAATGTTGATATGTTTTCAAACCAAAATGACGTGGGGTGTCAACCTTCCACTTTTTTTTATTGAAGTGGTTTAAATTACAAAACTTCTTGTTTTGTTTTCTTCTCGGGCACGTACACGTACAAAGTGGAAGGTTTGCCGACACGTGAGCATGCCACATGCAATGGAACTTTTGAGAAATATAGTAATTCAATATTGATGCCGTAAACATCTAGCAGAACTCAATGGATATTCGGAACCCTTCTTAATATTCAACTAACTGCTGGATGCAAAACAAAAACTGTTCAAATTGAATTCACTGATCCAGCATTCTCTTAGTCCAAAATTACTGTATACTGAGAAACAATTTCATTACAATTGGGGGAAATCAGATGATGTGATCAGCATGTTAAAATCGTCCTAAATAAGCTTTGAGAACATATCCTCAATTTCCAAACCCAAGAATCTTCACGTATCTCTGAAATCTCTTCCAATATTCAACAACAGTCATCTAGAACGATTAAACCATCTTCAGATTCAACTCTTTGCCTTTCAACATCAAGGTCTCTCCAAGCTGAACGCGACACTCTATTCTCCATAAGCATTCATCACCACTTCGTTAGCTATTTCACTCATCTTCTATCAATGAGTCTTGGAATTATTAGCATGCTCGGAATTTATTAATTGTATTACATTAACGAAATTTATATTATTAGTCAGCTAGTTTTTTTAATAAATCAGTTAATTATTCTTTAACAAAAAACAACAAACAAATAGGAAAATTCTTCGAATATGAAACAAAATTTAGATTAAAAATTTGTGTTTATTTTTAAGTTATTTATTTTTATTGGTTGATACAAAATTACTTTTTTCTGTCCATAAAGCAAAA
This sequence comes from Melangyna quadrimaculata, assembly GCA_949320155.1. NCBI lineage: Eukaryota > Metazoa > Arthropoda > Insecta > Diptera > Syrphidae > Melangyna > Melangyna quadrimaculata. Next base: position 443,889,031 of record OX439483.1, read on the forward strand.
GAAAACATATAAGACTAGTAAACAACTAATTAATAAATAAAAAAGAAAATTAAAATAATTTTAAAAATACAAATTTCATACAAAAATGTCTTAAATCACTGTGTACCATTTTCAATTGATGCACTGTGTACCATGTTGTCCTTTTAAAAAACCATATTAATATTTTATAAACTATTTCACTAACAGCCATATAATTCAGTGGTTTCAAAACTAGTTTTACTGCAAAACTAGTTCAATGGAGGTTTCAAGTCTCAAGTTTTGGATAAATCGGTATTATTCACGAAAGTTTTTGTATTTTAAACTCAAAATATTGAATTTGAAATATCAAAACATTCATAAATAATACCGATTTTTACAAAACTTGCAACTCAAAACCCTTATAAAAATAGTTTTGTCGTAAAACTAGTTTTGAAACAAGTCAATAATATGGCTGTAAAATAAACAAATCAACAAAAATTATAAAGTCTATGTAGCCAGAAGTACAAATATTAAACTTAAATGAAGTTTCAACACACACAACAGGATCGAAAAAAAAAAATATAGAAAAAGATAGTTACATTCCGATACCGAAAACACAAACACACGAGAAAAACCAACTTCGAAATTTATGGTATGTGAGAGGAAGTCAATATGTGCTATTTTCTCGTTTCCAGATTAATTTTAAAATTGAAAGTGGCTGTGAAAGAGTAAATGATTCACTGTGTACCCTGATCAACTCTTGAAACCTTTACTCTAATTTCACCTCACCAAAAACTGATGTTAAATGACGTAGTAGCCCGTAGCTTAATGGTTAGTGCGTTCGACTGACACTTGGAGGTCCAGGGTTCGCTACCCAGCCTCGTTCACCTAAAAACTAAAAAAGTTTTTTTTTCAGGGCTACTGACTCTTACGAGGAATTGACAAATCCTCCAAGAGTATCACTTGGCACGAATAAGTGCTTCTCGTCTAGCCGTTCGGATTCGGCATAAAATTGTAGGTCCCTTCCATTCCTGTCGACAGGCGCACACAGGAATGGTTGCGAGTTGTTAGTCACTAGGCCCTGGTTCTTCGTGAGCCGTTGTGCCACCCGATTTATTCATAAAAACTGATGTAGGAGAAAGTTGTTGAATGGTGTTTGCTTCGGTTCCTTGTTTTGAACGCTCTAGAGTCTCCTCCGCTTTCTTCGGACACTGTAATTTTCAAAGCATCGTAGGGGCCGGCCACGTTTCTGAGAGCTTCTTGCAGGTAATCCTTCAACTTGATTAAATTCTAGATATTGGACCAACCATTCACTATTTTTTTCTTCCTGAATAAATTTGTTTTACAGCCATACTTCAAAAAACTGTGACCTTGTTTGACGATTCTAAAATGATTTGTAAGCGATGAATTGGCACATGATTGCGCTTTGTTTGTATTTTCTTAAAAAAAAAGAAGCGGTTATAGCAGTCTTAACACCAGTCTTCTCGTCTAGCCGTTCGGATTTGGCATAAGATTGTAGGATTGTAGTCATGGTAATTTGGACCTTCAGTTTTTTATTTAGTTCGCGGTAAATATTGATTTCCGACCACTTTGCGGACGAACAAAGCTCAACAAAGCTCCACAAAGCACTTTTTTTTATAAAATATTTCTTGGATATGAGATAATTCTAGATAAAACTCTCACTGGAAATTACAAAAAAAAAACATACAAACAAAAAAAAAATACACGACTTGTTTAAACCCACAATTTCTTCGAAATTTTTGCAAACGTAATTTTTTTCAAAAAAAAGGCAATCAATAACTATGGTGGCTTTTGAACATATTTTGTATCCGAAAAATGATGGGTATCTTGGTGCTCCAAGGTATCATCTATTAAGACGTCATTCTTTGACAAAATCGTATAAACTTAACCTAAACTAGTCAACAACACTTAGTCACTCAAGAGAAGAAGAAAAATAAAGAAAACTTAGAAGTGTCCCCTACAGTCCAAATGAGAGAGCACCCCATTCGAACAAATATTTATGTTCGATAATTTAATCGATAATTCTACCCAGCACAGAGCGAATGAAGGTAAACTTAATCCTAAAACACATTCCCCACAGGCCCACAGAAACTACTTGAAGTCCGCATTCGAAAATTAAGTCCAAATTCTTAGTATCGGTTTATTGCTTGAAATAAAAACCTCGTTTGAAGTGAAAAGTTTTCCTCGTCGGCTTGAATTTGCATAAATCGTACAGAACATCTTTCACAAGACTGGCAATTACGTCAAAAGAGTTACACAAAAAAACTATCAAATTGTAGCCATTGTTGGTCATCTCCTAACTCAAAGTACACAGTACAATAAATGCAACATAGTTGCATTAGATGTCAGTTTGTCGATTAAATTAAAGGCTCTTCAGAATAAGGTTTTTGATGTGTATATTTTCTGTTGAGTTCACTTTTTCATTTTTACCTTCAAATTGAAGAGAAATTGATTGTGCTATTATTTGCAACAACAAAAAAATTTACCCATCAGAAGGCTTCAAATTTGTGTCAACTTCAATTCCAGCGATAACGTGGCCAAATAGATTCTATATAACAATCACCCCCATCATCATCAATTTCGCTTCGCTTAGAAGAGAAAATGGATTTCATTTTCGATTGCTTTTTCGAGGACACGTTTGAAAAAATCACACGAAGTGGACTACAGGACCGCAGCTCTAGACGTGATGTACTGGACCACTTGAATGCCGTGATTGGAGGATGTAGTGATGGTTTGAATTTTGAATGACGCGAAGGACGAAGAACATTATTTTTTTTTTTAATATTTAATTCGTTAATGTTTCAGGACAAAATGTGCATACAGAGGAAGTGGCTCGTTTGGCAGTTTTATCAGCAGTTAAATATCATCGTGATAAAATGGATGCTAATGGAGACGTAAGAGAATTTTATTGACTAGCTGTTGCTATAGAATTTGTGTTTGCTTTTGTGTTAGATTTTAATTAAAAATAAGACTTTTGGAGCTTAAAAATAATGTCCAAAGTCCGTTGTCAGCCTGAGCTAGCTTTTTTACATTAACAAAAAAACATTTGTTTAACCTCTTATAGGAATAAAGATGAATTCAAATTGTAGTTTTAGACCACTTAATTTTTCATTTTTAATTTGGAAAAAAGTAAATTAACGAGGTTTATGTGTGATAATTATTTCATACCACCATTTTGTGCAAAAAGGTTAATACGAACGTATTCGCTTGGTATGTTTATTTAATACAAAGGAAAAATTAAAAATTTGAGATTTTACATTTAGTGGGCATGGCAAACAACCATCCTCGCAGAGTTAAAATTAAATACAATATTGAGTGCAGAATTGTGAAATATGGTAGAGCGGTTAGTTTTCAGGTGGTTCCAAAGAAAAAGTTGAAATTATCAAATTTTTCATGCATCCACCCACTTTTTAACAATTATAATCATTTCAATGGAGCACTTTGTAACTTATGAAAATTGGTAGAGGCCTGGGTACATAAGGCATAAATTAAAAACTTACTTTTCCTCATGAGGTTCACATTGGTCGTCCATAACACCCACTTTTTCTCATAAAAAAAATCTTTGCAAAAAGTAGCGAAATCACACCAAAAAAAAGTAGTGTTAAAAATGTAGCCAAGTTCTTCTGTATACAAAAAACTTTGCGTAACAAGACAGCCGTAAAAAGTAGTGAGATCTAAATGTACGCCAAGTCCTTAGTTTATTAGTGTTGAATATCAAATATTTTAACTAGAGTAATATCGAAGAACCTACAAATTTTAGGAGAAATCTGTCATTTAATGATTACTGACTTAAATTGGTAAATTTGACAGCTCATTTCAACCATGGTTTTTCGAGATTTTTGTCGTTCTAGATTTTGTCTTTCTAGATTTTTGCTATTCTCGACGCCCTACTTAAAAATATGATTTCCACGTCTAGGTGGCCCCAAAAACCGCAAAGACGTCCCTGAAACTACTTTTTTCTTTAGCCTTTGTAGACTTTTGGGACCAGTCGCATCCGAGAGCCCCTGTTTCCTTGAATTAGCACACCTCCCGTCAGAAGCAGAGATTACTTCTAGAAATTTTTTGGTAACACACCAAAATATATCACACTAGAAATTGTTGTTTTTCTGAGTTTTTCATTGAAATGAAACGTTTTGCGTTTCACTCAATAGCTAGAAGACGCGATATTAATGGAGAATTTTTGATTTTTTTTAATTAGGGAGGAGGAAGCCACTGTTTGGCTAACTTATTTTGCTTTAACTTATTTTTGTAAAATATCTTTCGAACGCCTTCACATAGTGACAAATGAATAAGTATAAGACTTTTTACGACGCACGGGAGGAATTATTATGTTATTATATGGATATTCAATTATTATTAAATATTTCTTAAAAAAAAATTTTTGTAGCTTCATATTTAATTATTTATTTTTATACATCAAAGCCCAATATTTAAAAAAAAATCATCAACCAATTCTTAAAATATTAAGGTTTACGAGCAAAAACCTCAAAAAGTAAAAAAAAAATAGTTGTATTTGGATGGATATACATAATGTATTTCCTGCAATTATTATCAAAACTGCTTTTTTGATGAAGGATTGAACCTCTTGTTATTTTAACACGGATATGTTTTGTATTTGCATGAGCAGTTTAGGAAAACAAAATTATTTATATGATTTTTCGATTATGTTATTATTTTTTAATGCTTATTTTTTTTTTTATTCTATTAAACCATCCATTTTAATATAAAATTTTATTTTCCAACAAAAAGTTATTTGAGTAAAATTCTCAAACTGAACTTAGTTTTCCATTTATACTAAAAATATTCAAAAATGACCATTCCCTCAGAAATGCATTAATGAATTTGGGCAAATTTTTGTGTGTTTAAGCAAGCTTAAGTTCCAGAAAAACATATTTATTATTAAAAACACGTGAATAGCCTATAATAAACATTATTTAAAAGTCTTCATTTTAATTTATAGTACTAGCCGATATAGCCTGCGCGTGTTGTTACGTTATATTTAAATATCTTCTATTATTAATTTTAATAAAATGAAAAATAATAACGAAAACAAAAGTATGTTGAAATCCAGCTGAGTTTAAATAAATACAAAACTAATCCGCTTCGAATTGAGGATTATTTTTATTAAAAAGTTGATAAAATAAGTGCGTATACGCCCCAGTGCACCGCTTTAAAAAAAAACTGCGACATAAATGACTTAAATGACTTTACATGAACTTGTCACGATGAACACGGTGAAATGGCAGCATCTGCTTTCTGTTAGGTTAAAACGTTGATTGTTAACTCACCCGGTTTGATGAGTAATAACTCCTTAAGCCTTAACTACATAGACATACTTTTGTACAAAAGTGAGAAATTACAATACTCTGTAAAGAGAAATGCTTGCAAAAATACATACGAAAATTGTTCTGACACATAAATTAAACCACCATGAACAATTTTCCATTGTTTTTCTTGCAAGCAGGTGGGTTCAGAACAGATATTTATTTTTCACTTTTGTACAAAAGTAGGCCTATGTAGTTAAGCCTTTAGAGGCAATAACGCCCAAGCAAAATGCTCCCAAATCTAATTGGAATTATAACCCAAATATTTTGTATCGCCCACAAAAACAATGAAGAGATTGGAAATATGGCCAAAAAGTACGTTTGGTGCAAATAATAAAATAGAATTGTCGCCCAAATATTTTGTATGTAAATTGTTTTTGTAAAATGTGGGGGTTCTTACTTCAATTTTTGACAATTTCAACAAACAAAATTTCAACAGAATTTATCGTCAGTAGCTTTCTTTAACAAAATAGTATTTGGGTGCCGCGCTTATAGTAGGAGAGCCACTGAACAAAAAATGCAAGGCTGTTCGTCAAAGCTGATTTTTTTTACATTTGATAGAGTTTAGGGTGTAGATCCAAAATTTCTTGGTCAGCCAGCTGGGAGGTGAGTCATTCGCTCCTGACACGCCCCCAAACATCCGAAAAAAATGGAAAATGAAATCGCGTTCGTTAAAGCTGAAATTTTGTAGAAATATACCTTATCAACTATAAAACAAGAAAACATTGGTCAGCCAAGTGAAACCCGGGGCCATCTTTGGTCAGCCACTCGAAATAGCATTTTTCTTAATATTTTGCAAATTAATCGATTTATCTCGATTCGTATTATTCAGAGAGAGAAAAGTTCAATGCAGAAATTGTTCTTCTCAAAATTTGGAATATTTCGTGCCTAAGGTTAAACCCTCTAAAGTCAACCCCCAAGGAGATAGAGAGTGCCAAACATCTCGAAAAGCAGTTTTTTTTAAAATTTTGTCCATGTTAATATTTAAGAAAAATCTATTTATATCAATATCTGTTCTTTGGAGTGGAAAACATGCTCCGATAAAAAAGTTCTCTTCAAATTCATTATATTTCATGTTATAATTCAAACTCTCTCAAGTCAGTCTTTAAGAAAATATAGAAGGGCAAAGTTCTGTTTTACTTTTTTTTTCAATTTATTAAAAGAAATAAGGTGAGACAAAAAGCTTGAACATGTAGGATTGGTCGCGAAAAGAAAAAAAATCGTATAGGAGGGCGGGTTCTGTTTCCCCTCGTCTATGTGGGGGGGGGGCAGTTTACTAAAAAAGCGACTTAAAACAAAAACAAATTATTAATAAACAATGACAACACTTACAATGTCCTGTTATACCTTTGTGCATACCCATCTATTCTTTTATTTTTAAATAAAGTTTTTTTAATTAACATTTATTGAAAAAATAGTTTTCAAACTCAAATTTTTTGAAAAAAATAAGTAAAAAAATTAATCAAACTATTTTTGTTTGCAAAATTTTACGTAATTAAGTAAAATGTTTGTATCCAAAATTCAATGCTCTTATTAATTTGTAGTCAAACTCAGAATCTGAACTCAGTATTGCTGGATTGGCTCAAGATTTTGAGATATCCTAGTCTAAAAGAACAAAAATCTTGTTTATTTTTATGTTAATGAGGTTAATTTGGGACACTAAAATCATTTTGTCCATACAAATCATTAGGAAAACTGAAGGTACTAATCTTCCTATTTAACAAAAACAAATTGGATCTTTCTAATAATTTCTTCGTCTTTCGAAACATCATTATATAATTTAAGTCTCAGCCTCCCCATATCAGGGCCAATCCAGCAAACTTTGAGTTCATATTCGAATTCAAAACACAAAAATCCATTCGAAAAATATAATTTGGCTTAGATATACCGCAACACATGTGTTCCCCTGGCCCTGAGTAATCAACTAGTTGCTGAAATGATAACTTTGTCGGATTCTTCCTATTTGTTACTTCGAATTTATGAGAGCGTTGAATTTTAAAAACAAAAATAATACTTTATTACGTAATATTAAAAAAAATGTTTGACTATTTCGTTAATTTATTTTATTCAAAAATTTGAGTTTGAAAACTATTTTGTTTTAAAAAATGCTCATTAAAAAAACTTTATTTAAAAATAAAATAAAATAAAATAAAATAAAAGAAGAGATTTCTGGGTATGCAAAAAGGTATAACAGGGCATTGTAAGTGTTGCAATTGTTTATTAATATTTTGTTTTCTGTTTTAAGTCGCTTTTTTAGTAAACTGCCCCCCCCCCACATAGACGAGAGTGAAAACAGAACGCCCCTCCTATACGATTTTTTTTTCTTTCCGCAACCAATCCTACATGTTCAAGCTTTTTGTCTCACCTTATTTCTTTTAATAAATTGAAAAAAAAAGGAAAACAGAACTTTGCCCTTCTATATTTTCTTAAAGACTAACTTGAGAGAGTTTGAATTATAACATGAAATATAATGAATTTAAAGAGAACTTTTTTATCGGAGCATGTTTTCCACTCCAAAGAACAGATATTGATATAAATAGATTTTTCTTAAATATTAACATGGACAAAATTAAAAAAAAACTGCTTTTCGAGATGTTTGGCACTCTCTATCTCCTTTGGGGTTAACCTTAGGCACAAAATATTCCAAATTTTGAGAAGAACAATTTCTGTTTAGAATTTTGTTCTCTCTGAATAATACGAATCGAGATAAATCGATTAATTTGCAAAATATTAAGAAAAATGCTATTTCGAGTGGCTGACCAACGATGGCCCTGAGTTTTACTTGGCTGACCAATGTTTTCTTGTTTTATAGTTGATAAGGTATATTTCTACAAAATTTCAGCTTTGACGAACGCGATTTCATTTTCCATTTTTTTTGCATGTTTGGGGGCGTTTCAGGAGCGAATGACTCACCTTCCAGCTGGCTGACCAAGAAATTTTAGATCTACATGCTAAACTCTATGAAATGTAAAAAAATCAGCTTTGACGAACAGCCTTGCATTTTTTGTACAGTGGCTCTTGGACTATTAGCGGATATAAGGATTTTAACTCCTATTTTGGGTCCTCTGGTCCCGCTCATTTTACTCCGTCATTCCGCTTAGGGTATGCTCAGTCGCCAGGCAGGCACCTATGTAATCAATTTTCTTAGACAACAGTATTTTTTCAGAAATTGACGAATAATAGTGTAGCTTCATCAAAATAGTTTGGCTTTGTGTGCAACTTCATTTGTTTTGTAATCTTCTGCATCTTTCCCATTTCCCCACCTAGAAACTGATTTTTGACATAACTTGTGAGACAAATCTATTTCCAGATCTAACCAGCTCTGGTTCAACTCTCAACTGGAAAACTGATCTTGAGAGGGCCAGTTGTACAAATGTGTTTCAACTGCAGCTCAAGATTTTAATCTACAGATTTACGTGTATTAACTGAGATTCAACGATGGTTCAAGCATGCCATATTTGTTATATCGCATACCTTCACAAAAACCTACTAAAGCTTAATAATTAGGCTTTTATCGATAGTCAGATTAAATCTCTTCACATTATCTTCTATAATGGTTTAATGTACAATGTACAATTTACATTGTACATACGTATACGATATTGTTGATGCCTAAGATCTGACGTAGTTTTTTTCTCCTATTATTTTGAGTTTTTTTTAATCATGGGGAAGACTGATCAACAAATCCCTATTTAACCCACTGATAGGGTTTGATTATAAACGTTATTATTTACTCAAAACGAATAAAATTAATATGAAAACTCAACTCAATTTAATGTTGCTGGTTCTGTTCGCTTAAAATACGATCTGAAACCAAAAGGATTTATCCCAAGAATCACAAGTTATGACTAGCAACAATAAGCTTTGCTTTAAAATAAACAATAATGGCCAAATAAATTGGCGTATAGAGAGTTATAATAATTTAAGAACACTTTGTTAAGCTGTGACTTATGTATCTCATGAACCATTTCTAATTACCAAACATTCCGTCTAAATGCCAGCTCTGCAAATTAATATCTACAGTATACCACAACATGGGTCATTGGACCATTTATTATACTTCCACTGATCCCAGCATTCAATTAACCTTCTGTCAAAATTAACCAAAGACCCAGAGGCAGGCAATAAAATATAATGAATATAAGAAAGACGAAAAAAATTAAAATAAACCATTAAAAGCTGTTTACATTTTCCATTACACTCATTTTTATTCACAACCACTACTATAATAAGACTAACCCAAGTCCCAGCTCCCATCAGCCACCCCAGATGAAAATAAAATTTTATGCAAACTGCTTATCATCAGCTCCATATCGGTCTAAACTTAATATTTGTCTCTTGGGATGCATTTAAAATGTTAACTTGGCCGTGAATTAATTTTCAAATCATCCCTTATTATATTTACTTGTGATTGAAGGGTGATGGGGGGAATAAGGTGGGGATGATGATGGCATGGGCCGAGAAGGCGCGAAGTGGCCATTACAGTGCAAATCGTTTAGTATTCATTTCTATATAAATTCTAATTAAAGAAGGCACACAAGTTCATTCGACCTGCACAGCAGTGTCGGTCATTATTTTAAATTATGATAAAGGTACAAATATTTAAGGCATAATTGTGCATTTAAGAATAAATATTCTTTAATAATTTTGTATACTTAATAAAGATTTTTGTTAACTTTTATAATTTCTGTATAAACACAAACAAAAACTGCTTTAAAAACGATTTAATATTATTAATACATATTTTCAAACTTAGTCAACATTTTTTTTTGTAAAATTGGTTGAGAAGTATTTTTATTTAAGACAATTTTGTAGCCCAAATTTGGTTTCCTATCTATTTTTAAATGAAGATCAAAACCGTGCGACCAAGTTGCGCATTAAAATTTGATTTAATAAGATTTCATACAAACATAAGCTTTGCAAAAACTTTTTATTTTATTGTGGTTGGTTTCCCGCATTTAATTATACCAGCAGTCAGCCAGCACCACCCACCGACATTTGCCAATTAAGTTAAAGGTTTATTTGCTTAAGTCAATATCATACAACAGCTGGAAGGTATATACGAGTACAAAAGTAGACGCTAGGCAAAAATATTTTAAGGGAACTCACTCAAAATTAATGCGATCAACTTTGCGTACTTGGAAAATAAATTAATTGAACAAATAAAGTTCAGTTGGCAGAAATTGGAAGCAATTAAAGCAATTTCTGTCATTAATTTATGTTAATAATAAAGTTAATCTAAAAGGCGTTAAAGTTGATTAAGGAAAATCCCTGGCATCACCAACGGGTTCTGTCGTTTTGTATGTGGTTTTAGATACCTACCGAGTACCGATATCAACTCCATTAACGTTTTTTTTGTTTGTTGGTTTTTTGTACCTACCTATAATTTGAAGAACCAATCAATTGATAAGATTAATTTAGTTAGACAAGAAAACAAAGCCACTGATGATGAAATATGAAACTCAATTGATTCTTTTTTTTTATTTTGCAGGTTTGTATGATGGGGAAATACCACAATATTTTGTATATTGCGTTAAGGACTTGTTGGGAATGGGGGGTACGGGACTCAGCTGCTGTTGTGGTGCTTTTGGGTAAGTAGAAGGAGAATTTAATTGGTAATTAATGTAGTAATTGATATAATAACCAAAAAGTGCCCATTTCTTTTAAATTTGTCGGGTTCTAAAAACGGGTAAATGCCGCCTCCAAACGGTCTTGGACATACGGATCTGTAATCAGGGGCTCAATACCTAGGAATGGGTACAAAATTTTTTGGTTCATACAATCATCCTCAAAGTTGATTTTTAGGGTTTTTTAAACGGTCTGGCAGGGTAAATGCCGCCTCCAATCGGTCTTGGACAAACGGATCTGTTATCAGGGGCTCAATACCTTGGGATGGATAAACATTTTTTTTAGTTCATACAATCATCCTAAAAGTTGATTTGTGTAGTTTTTTAAATTGCTATAACGCATCTTAAGCCGCCTCCAGGGACTTCAAGACTTGCATTTTTTTCATAACCATTACCACACCTTTGGACTCATATACTTTTTTTTTTGGTTCACTTTCACACCCCTTCATTTGCTGTGGGCTATTAGACTATATCTTATCTTAAGCTCAGAAACCCATTCTTCAATTTTCTTTTTAAATAAAGTTATTTTAAGCGATAGTTTTTGAGAAATCAATTTCCAAACTCAAAATATTGAATAAGAAATTCTTTTTCAAAACGTTGAGTTTGGAAATTTATTTCTCAAAAACTATCGCTGAAATTAACTTTATTTAAAAAATGAATTTAGGAATGTATTTCAATTTTTTTTTTTTTTAAATTACTTTTTGGACAAAAATCGCCAATATCTGAAAAAAGCGCAAACAAATTTTAAAAAATCTACTAGGCCAATATCCTGAACAATTTAGCAAAAAATCAGAAATACCATATTTGACGCATATATGAATGTATATATAGTTACTGTACTATTACGCAAACAAAAATTTATTGCGCTGTTAGAATTGGTGATACGGGATTACTTGCTAACTTGACGTCAACTTAGCAGGTAGCCCTGTATCTCACAAAAAAAATAATATTCTTTCTCCGTACAAAATTAGAAAATAATTATCTTTAGATATTTATTCACTCTCACTCTTGGGTCGGTTATCTATATTTTTGAGAGAGTTGACGTCAAGCTAGCAGATAACCCTGTGTCTCGAATCCAAACAGCGCGATGCACTTTTTTTTCAAGAACGCAATACATATCTACAAAAATAGCTTAGAAAAATTGTATTGTTTTATTTTTATCTCTTGAGAATTTTAAAACCACAATACTCGAACAAAAAATACTTAGCGTCCGCCATTTAAAAAAAAACCCTTATTAGTCTTAGAGAAAATATTTTTGTTTACTTTTGTAGCAAAAAATGTTTGTCTTAAAAATAAGTTTTATACGTTTTCCAATAAAAAGTTACTGTGAAAAAAACACTAACATTTTCAAGTTTTTTTTTCTTTCTAAATTTTTGGACATTTAGATTTCATGTGCACCGAAATCCTATCAAGATAGAGCACGATACACTTTTAGTCCAGTAAAATAAGATTTAACTTCGAAAAAATTCCGACAAAAGCTGCATATTGGTGGAGAGCATCTTTTTGTTTTGTCCTAAACATTTTCTCAAAAGTACCCTAAATTTGTGGTGTAGCTAAAAGATTTAGGGGGTCTAAAGGGTGTAAAATTCTAAATTACTCGAAAGCTGTAGGTTCTTTTGAAAAAAGTTGTACACATTGTAGGTCATTAAGTCAAAAAAATGTAATATGGGAGGATATTTATTATATTATTGGATAGAGAAATTAAGATAAATATTTTCTATTAAAGAAGCAAGTTTAAGGAGTGGTACGGGAAGGGAAATGCCGCCATCTTGAAAAATGTGATTTTTCTTATTTTGTGCAAGAACTTCGAGAAGTTTAATTTTCACAGAATGATGTAAGAACAACTTTTAGAAAATACAATTGTCTACAAAATGAAACATTAACGACCTCTATACGTCAAATAGTTCTTAAGTTATACCTGTCCATAGTTCAATTTATAAAAGCAGCGTGGCCTGAACTGAAACCTCTGATTTCTTAAAAATAACTGTGAAACTTGGTGGTTTTCATTTGATTATGTCATTCCTTGGATCGATTGAGTGTATAATGGAAGGAAATGTTGTAAAAGAATCGTTGATTATTATATATGCTAAGAATTCAATAGACAAAATGTTAAATGGATACGAAACAAAATTGAACTTTGGAGCACCATAGTTTAAGTACGAATTGTCATACAGAGATCGTTAGTATGTCATTTGGTAGATAATTGTACTGTCTATAACTTATTTATAGATAATTTTGTAACACATAAATTTCGCAGGAGTAATTAAAAAAAAAAACGAAACTCACGTTTTTCAAGATGGCGGCATTTCCCTTCCGGTACCACTCTTAAAACTTGGTTTCATGATAAAAAATATTTTTCCAAACTTAACCGAAACAAAATTTGCCCATGCAATAATATAGTAAATGTCCTCCCATATTACATTTTGTTGGCTAAATTAACTGCACAAAAATGTTTTCGACCGTTTTTCTCAAAATCTATCAATAGTACGAAAAAAAGTGTTATAATCTTTTGTGTTTAAAATTTTATGAGCTTCAGTGTGTACCTACAACTTTTTTCAAAAGAACAGCCACCTATAGATAAGTCAATTAGATCATTTGCAAAAAGTTGTGATGTTTGTGAAGTGAAAAAACGCAAATATTGCGACGTGAAGTTAATGAATACAACAACAACTGTGCAGTCATTAATAAACGAGTTGTCTAAATTGTTTTTATTTTTTGGATATCCGGGTTGTATTGTGACGGATAATGGACCGCCTTTCAATTCGAGTGTGCTTGCAAAATTTTGTAAATGTAAAGGTATTGATCTGTTAAAATCTCCCGTATACCCACAATCGAATGGATTAGCAGAACGGGGAGTACAGACAGTTAAGTCAGTTTTAAAAAAGTGATGCTTGCAACAAAATAATACAATGTCGTTAGTAGACGAGATAAATGCATTTCTATTTTATTACCGTAACACTCCAACAACAGTAACCTCCATAACTCTTTCTGAAATGTTGTTTAATTTTAAGCCCAGAATTCTGTTAAGTTCTTTTAAGAAAAATAGTCAAAATACCGAAAATGATACTGTTGACAATAATGTAAATTTGAAGACAATAAAAGTCGTAAAATTGTTTTAAGTTCCAGCGAAGGTTTTTAAAATTGTTAGTAAATAAACATAATTAATAAAAGTTAACGAAGTAGAACGTTTTGTGCATGAGAATCAAATTCACAAAAGAAATTTACATATCAGATATTGATCCTACAAAAATTAAAAGGAGTAAAAGTAAGCTAACACGTAGAATAAAGAGAAAGTTCTTAACAAATATGGAATTTAGAAGATCAAGTAGACCTAAGCAAAAAGAAGTAACTAAATCTTTGAAATTGAAACAGAAATAAAATTGTATTTAAATAAATAATTTCTTATACAACTGCCAACTGATTATCAATATGCTAATGAAATTTTGTTTGATTCAGTTGTTTTTGAAAATGTAAGATTATGAATAAGTTTTGTATTAATTGTATCACTCCTTTATTTAGTCGCGGAAGATGTTATATATTAAACATGATATTGAAATGTGCTACTGAATTGTGCAGTCTGAATTGATTCTTGTTCAGTGTTAAGCATCACCCTCTACTTAATTATCAACCTATGAAAGTAAATTATCATTGCTACCAACTACTTAATTATATTAACCTGGTTCTAAGCTTTATATTATATCTTTCATTTTTATCCTGACCATGGAAGCGTAAGCACCTAATAAAGAATTAAAGATAGAATATCTGGGTTTATTCGGTACTCTCCACTACAATACTTTCGAGTAATTTAGAAAAAAAAACATTTAACCACCTTTAGCCCCCCTACAACTTTTAGCTCCACGCCAAATTTAAGGTACTTATGAGGAAATGTTTAGGAGAACAAAATGAAGCTCTCCACCAAAAATCAGCTTTCTCACATCGCATCGCTTTGTCGCACTTCTATACGCGCAGCCTAAGGAACAATGTTGCGTTCAAGAGTTTTTATTATTGAATATGTTTCTGAGGAATATAAGCTTCATTTAAACACAGAATTCACCCATTTCCGAGAAAGTGGTCAGACTGGTAATATTTCAATTTTTGTGATATAACTCGAAAACGAAGTCCAATGTGAGAATTAAACTTAGAACACTTGTGTTGAAAATAAGATTTTCTATCAAAAAAGATAATTTAAAATTTTAAACATTTAATAAAATCCTGCCTAAAATAAGTCGAAAAATCGTTGATTTACTAAATTGCTCATAATTTTTGATTCTGCAAGGATAAGCGCATCAAGGCATATGATGGATTGCATCAGACCTTTTTCTGATAAAAATTGGCGGAAATGTATGAAAAAATAAACACAATTTTTATTTTTTTTGAAATGGTCTGGTTTCATAACGTAAAATTTCTGCACCAAAAATTTAAAAATTGTGGGTGAAGGGATTTTCGTAATAACTCACATTCATGCATCATTAGATTTTCGAGTTTCCGTTGTGGTGTTCCCAGCTTGACGCACTTTTTTTTTCCTATCTACTCACTCGCGAAAAAGAAAACAGAAGACTAGCCTGCCAATTTCTAATTTTCCCCAGCGGGAAAAATTCAAAAATTCATTGAGGAAAATTCGAATTCAGCTTTTTCCTTGAGAAATGGCAGCTGCACCCCCCGCTTTTCAGCTGATTCCTTTGAAGAAATTAACATGGGCGTGTCCCAGGCGGGAAGTACATGCTGAAAATCCGATGAAAATTCACCAACGAAATCACTACTTTGTTGGAAGTTGTTTATTCACCGACCCAGGTGATGAAAAACTTAGTGGTTGCATAATCTGTGATTTCACTACATTAATGTATGTGGATTATTCATCAGTTCAATATTTTCAATGAAAATGGAAATGAAAATTCAATTGTGAAATCACAAGATTAGTGTACTTGTTTATTCAGCACTTAGATAATGCAATATGAAAAATGTGAAGAAGGTTGTTGCTTAATCACCACTGAACTTATATAGTATTTCTGCACCTGAAATACTTTGAGACAATCCGAGATTTTCTCATTTTAATGGAAATCCACAAGTCCTCTTATTTAGTCTAAGAAAGATAGGATCTGACCGGGGACAAATTAATTCATGAAATTTTATTGCTGATATCGACGCAGAATTTTATCCTCAACAACATATCCAAAGTCCCCCAAATTCCCCGCATTGGCTTTTTGTATAGACGCATTTAAAGAGGTGGAGAGGGATGGCAGGTGGGAGTTTATCAAGCTGAAAATTTTGTTATAATACAAACTAATCATATGACACATGTTTTAGGGTGCTTTATAAATGCTGATTCTAAAGAGACCAAAACTGAAAAGATACATGTATCCTGTAGAAAGTTAAAGCCCTTTTTATGGAATGATTACTTTTTTCAAGTACAATAAGTTAAATATTATCCAAAACCATTTTAATCAAAAGAGTTCCCCAAAAATATCTGTGGTGCAAGGGTGTTTTTTTGAGGGCGAAATGTTAGTGAATCATTATTACCATAACATCTGGGAATAAGTTTTGTCACTGATGAAATTTGCTAAAAATATTAAATATGTCATGGTTTCCAAGTATCAAAAGGGTGCATTAAAATAACTTGATCCAAGTAGTTTCTTAGAGATTTTATGTTTGACCTGCCTTATACGGAGCAAAATGTTAGCTCTTAGGAAAAATTGTATTTTCGTGTAATCGAGATAGTACATATGACATATGATATATGATTTAATGGTGTTTTTTAACGCCAAATCTAATAAAAGAAAAACCAATATTATGCAAGCACCCTTAAAAGTTAGATTTATTTTGAAGCAAAAATGACTGTTTTTTCCGTTAACCAGGTTAAACATTACACCCCCAAAAAACACAGTTGGACTTTAGATATTTGTATGGACTCTTTCGATCGTTGGGTGCCAATATAAATTTAATATTTTTAGCAAATTTAATAAGTGTCAGAATTTGTTCATTCAAAAGGTTAATTTCCTGGGAGCCTTTAGGTGACAGGGTCCTGAAAGCCAGGTTCCGGACTAGAGTACATCGCGTCACCATCACACAGTGTTACGCCCCAACTTTGCTCTCTTCTGACGAGGAGAAGGAGGCCTTTTATAACCGCCTGAGTGCTGCTTATGATAGCGTTCCACCTTAAATGCCAAGGTTGGCAATGACAACACTGGGCTAAGGCATGTCATGGGAACACATGGTGTTGGTAACCGAAACGACAATGGCGAACTATTTGTCGATTTCTGCAACGCCAACGGCCTTGTTATTGGAGGGACCATGTTCGAGCATAAGACGTGCCACAAAGTCAGTTGGGAGTCGACTCACAGACAAGCAACTTCCAACCAAATTGACCACTACGCGATCAGCCGGCGTTTTAGAAGCAGTCTCCAGGGCATCCGTAACAGAAGAGGTGCTGACATGGAAATGGCCCGGGACCACCATCTGCTGGTTGCTACCGTAAGATTGCGTACAGCTGCAGTTCGGAGATCCCAAGGAAACACTCGAATGCCCAAGTTTAATACAGATAGACTAAAGGATCCCGCAGTGCGCCATAAACTAGGGGACCACCTTTCACAAGGATTGAACGCAATCAGCAGCACGGAAACCACATCCATCGAAAATCATTGGTGTGCTGTGAAAAATGTGTGCATATCCGGTGCTGAAAGTATAGTCGGCCGGGCGCAAGGGAGAAATAGTGCTTGGCTTTCCGACGAAACTTGGGCAAGGATCGAAGAAAGGAAACACCTTAAAGCTCGCATCGCAGCCACCCCAGCAGCAGGGAGAAACGAGCTTGAGTCTACGTACCGCATGAAGATGAGGGAAGTTCACCGTGATAAGCGTAACTACATCAACACATTGGCTACAGAAGCAGAAGAAGCCGCTAGTAGGTGTGACAGTAGGACCGTCTACAGAATTACCAAAGAGCTCACTGGTGTCCAGAGCTCTAAACAACACCTGGTTAAAAACACAAACGGATCCCTGCTAATTTCGGATGAGGACCAGCTCATAAGGTGGAGGGAAAACTTTTCTGCGGTTTCTGCGTTTTCGCCAGTGAAGTGAACCCTATTCCCACTGAGCTACCCGAAGTAACAATTTCCCGAATACGCACCGTACCCCCCAGTAAAGAAGAAATTATCACCGCCATCAAAGCACTGAAGAACAACAAAGCGGTTGGACTTGACGGTATTCCTGCAGAGCTCTTAGGAGCAGCTCCAACGACATCGAGCGAGCTACTGCACCCACTTATTAAGAGAGCTTGGGAAACAGAGAGCTTTTCTGAAGAGTGGAAAAAAGGAATGATTGTCAAGCTCCCAAAGAAAGGAGATCTCACACAGTGCGAAAACTGGAGAGGAATATGCGTTCTGCCTGCAGTAGCCAAGATAATAGCAAAGATAGGATTGGACCGAATTAAAGACCACCTCGAAGACACACTCGACGCCGAACAAACAGGTTTCCGCGCTGGATCTTCCTGTGTGGATCACATCAATACCTTGCGGATCATCATCGAACAGTGCGTTGAATATCGATCACCACTTCACCTGCTGTTCATCGATTTTGAAAAGGCGTTCGACAGTGTCAATAGAGAATTTATTTGGCTTGCTTTGCGCAGGAGGGGCATCCCAGATAAATTGATTGCTATTATCAAGGCTAGGTCCGAGGACCTAAGTAAGTAAGTAAGAATTTGTTCATGGATGTTATGGTAATAATGACTCACTTGCATCTCTCCGCCAAAAAAATAACCTTTAACCATAGATATTTTTGGGGACTCTTTTTATTCTTGGTAAACATGCCAAATGAAACATTTATACTAAATTTAATTAATATGCCATTATTTTAAAATGGTTTTGGGTAATATTTTACTTGTTGTACTTTAAAAAAATGATCATTCCATAAAAATGATAATAACTTTTCACAGGGTACATGTATCAGTTCAGTTTTGGTCACTTTAGAATCAACGTTGAAAAGCACCCTAAAAACATGTGTCATATGATTAGTTTGTATTATAAGAAAATTTTCAGCTTGATAAACTCCCACCTCCCATCCCTCTCCACCTCTTTAAATGCGTCTATACTAAAAACCAATGCGGGGATTTCGAAGGACTTTGGATAAGTTGTTGAGGATAAAATTCTGCGTCGAAACCAGCAATAAAATTTCATGAATTAATTGGTCCCCCCTTGCCCATATTAAATTTTCAATCTTTCCTAGACTAATTATATTTACTGTCAATAGACAATGTGAACACAGAGAATACATTCAAATTCAAATTCTATGTCGCCATTAACCCTTTACAAAGCATATGAGTGCATAAAGACAATGAACTGATGAACTTGTACATGACTTTTCAACAGTTTATTCATCGCATAATTTTTCCTATCAAAAGCAATTTTTAATTCAACGAAAGAAAGGGTTGTTTCCTACACACAAAGTGGGTTCAACTCTATGAACTGAGGAAACCTCGCATGACTCTTCACTCACTAAATCATTGTATGTCGTTTCCCTTTATTTTTTGGCTAGTGAATTGATTGATGAATTCAGCTATAAAATTCATTGGGGACGATAAAAAGTGTTTCAATGTTGTATCTCTGAAGCTACGTAACAGTGAGTACATTTCTTTAAAGCATTTCAAACGCCCACATTTTCGATTTAATTTGATTAAGATTTTAAATTATGGTAAAGGAGAATGGGCAAAAATGTATGGGAGCTGGTCTACCCACTCAACAGCAATGTGTTATATGTCGTTGAAAAGGTAATTTTACTTACTTCATTTCATTGTATGACCATTAAGCTCTAAACTATGGGGTTCGTGAGATATTCGGAATCAAAGCACCGAAAAAGACAATAATGCATTTCGTCATTGGTAGTGTGTCCTCATACCTACATTAATCTGTGATACATCGTTGAAAAGATAATTTTGTGTACTTTATTTTTGTATATAGCCGTGAAGACGTAGATCATAGGGTGCAAGAGATATGTGGGCATACAAATCGGCAAATATAACAACAATGCAATTCTTCATCTGGTACTGGTCTACCGACTCAACAGTAATGAGTCATACGTCGTTGTAAAAGTTATGGCATTTGATTCATTTCATTATGTGGCAGTTAAGCTCTAAACCATGGGGTTCGTAAGATATTCAGCTCTTAAGCACAGAAAACAGCAATAATGCAATTCTGCATTGGTAACTTATCAACCAAGTCAACAACTGTGAGTCATGTATCGTTGAAAAGGCTGTTGCGTGTACTTCTTTTTATTATATTACCGTTAAAGTGTATATAATGGGATTCAAGAGATATGTGCCAAAAACGCTGAAAAGTGCAGTAATGCAATTCCGCACTGGTAGCTGGTCTTTCAACTCAACAGAAATCTCTCTTATATCTTTGAAAACGCTATTGCATGTACTTCATTTTGCAATATGCCGTTTAGCTGTAGACCGTGGGGCTTAAGAGGTATTTGGATACAAAATATAAACATAAATAAAAAAAAACACACTTATAATATTTTATTTGAATTTTTTTTTTACATTTATATCATACTTTCGTCCAGTATGACATTACTAAGGCGGTCCGCAGGTGGTGTAAACCCATTTTGATGGCGGGCTATGCACATATACCATAAAATTGATACATTATGTGCACATGTACCGAAAGTTCGGCGCCCCGTCAAGCATGAACAATAAAAGTGTTTAAAAGCCTCTCGTCCTTCCCTACCTCTATTTATAAGTATATATGTGTAGTATTTCTTGGCTCTACTATGACGCGATTGTATTCGAGCTTAACTGCCATATAATGAAATGAAGCAGATGCTATAAGCTTTTCAACGACGTATGACTCATCACTGTTGAGTTGGTAGACCAGTACCCAATGAAGATGTGCATTTTTTGTTATATTTACCTATTTTGATGGCCAAATACCTCTTGAACCCCACGGTCTACAGCTAAACGGCATATTGCAAAATGAAGTACATGCAATAGCGTTTTCAAAGATATAAGAGAGATTTCTGTTGAGTTGAAAGACCAGCTACCAGTGCGGAATTGCATTACTGCACTTTTCAGCGTTTTTGGCACATATCTCTTGAATCCCATTATATACACTTTAACGGTAATATAATAAAAAGAAGTACACGCAACAGCCTTTTCAACGATACATGACTCACAGTTGTTGACTTGGTTGATAAGTTACCAATGCAGAATTGCATTATTGCTGTTTTCTGTGCTTAAGAGCTGAATATCTTACGAACCCCATGGTTTAGAGCTTAACTGCCACATAATGAAATGAATCAAATGCCATAACCTTTACAACGACGTATGACTCATTACTGTTGAGTCGGTAGACCAGTACCAGATGAAGAATTGCATTGTTGTTATATTTGCCGATTTGTATGCCCACATATCTCTTGCACCCTATGATCTACGTCTTCACGGCTATATACAAAAATAAAGTACACAAAATTATCTTTTCAACGATGTATCACAGATTAATGTAGGTATGAGGACTCACTACCAATGACGAAATGCATTATTGTCTTTTTCGGTGCTTTGATTCCGAATATCTCACGAACCCCATAGTTTAGAGCTTAATGGTCATACAATGAAATGAAGTCAGTAAAATTACCTTTTCAAGGACATACAACACATTACTGTTGAGTGGGTAGACCACTTTGCCCATTCTCCTTTATTATTTTAAGAGCTTATTAATATTTTGTTTTACACATAAGTAGGTACTTTCAATGAATTTGTCTCTCACTTCCTCTTTTGGTTTCTATTTGAATATGTTATTTCTTTATTAATTTCCAGAGGAAATTTATACTTGCGAAAAGACATTTGAGCGAATATTCCTGGGTGCATTATTTGGAACGCATGCACCACACTTTATTGCAGGCTGGCGGAGTGATTTTCGTGATCAGGTACGTGTATAATTGTATATATACCAACATAACTTTATAACCAATAAATTATTTAAGCGCATTAAATTACATAACTATTAATTTTGTTTAAGGACGAAAACACAAGAGCCATGGTCTATTTTCTTCATCATGCGACGAGTCTTGGACTAGAGTTGCCAGTTCTATTAGCTCATTTTGAGAAAGAAACGATGGTGAGGTAAGTTTAGAAGCATAGAAAAGGTATACCACCTTCTTTGCTTACGGTAAGGCTTTCATATAAATTTTAATAAATTGATGTGATTATGAATTCATGTGCTACAGAGTTGACTTTAACATACAAAAATATCACTATACTTATTATAATCCATTGCATGTTGGAAAAGATTTAACTTTGAAAAGCGATTATAAAGGCGTAATGATTTTTGAAAATGTTTATAAAAAGTTCGTAAATCAATAAAAATTAAGGTAAAAGAACCATAGGATGTAAGGTCTCATTGTTTTAACTCCAACCTTTAACCTTAAGCCATAAATCAGATATTAACACTCAAGATCCAATGAATTTTCCCAACATAACATTTTGGAAGTATTAAAACAAAATTAAATTGTAAAGTTGAGAATGTTGCGGGTTGTAGGTAAGGTACCGTATTCATCATATTGTGAACGGAGTGTTTCCTGTATTCTCAGGTTGCTTATACCCGAGTGTTCCTACCCTACATAATAAAAGTTTATAGTTATAATAACCTATTTCAAGACCTTTTATGTTGAAGTCTATCAAATTGATGTACGAGTTCTAAAACAAAATCCGCTGCCAAGGAATCAACACAATAGGAATTTGATGGATTATTTACTAGTGTATGAGTATACCTTAAAGTACAGAAGTTGACGTTGCAAATTATGAAGTTTACTGACAGAAACCCGAGATAACCCTTTGAATTTGGGGAATTAGCTCGAGTTTAACTTTAAACTCGTCACTGAAAAAATGGGCCATAGTTTCCTGTGACATGTTGACTTTTTGCTTCTGACTTTTTTTTCAAGATATCAAGAATGCACAATAAGTGAAATCAGAATCATTTTCTTTCGTTCCCACTTTTAAAAGTTCGAAAAGTGTCAAAGAATCATCATGAATAGGATTCTCAATCCTATTGCTTCCTCTAGGGAACTTCTAAAGGAGAATGGGCAAAGTGGTCTACCCACTCAACAGTAATGTGTTGTATGTCGTTGAAAAGGTAATTTTACTGACTTCATTTCATTGTATGACCATTAAGCTCTAAACTATGGGGTTCGTGAGATATTCGGAATCAAAGCACCGAAAAAGGCAATAATGCATTTCTTCATTGGTAGTGTGTCGGAATTGCATTATTGCGTTTTTTTGTGCTTAAAAGCCGAATTTCTTACGAACCACATGGTTTAGAGCTTAACTGACATATAATGAAATGAAGCAAATGCCATAACCTTTACAACGACGTATGACTCATTACTGTTGAGTCGGTAGACCAGTACCAAATGAAGAATTGCATTGTTGTTATATTTGGCGATTTGTATGCCCACATATCTCTTACACTCTATGATCTACGTCTTCACGGCTATATACAAAAATAAAGTACACAAAATTATCTTTTCAACGATGTATCACAGACTTATGTAGGTATGAGGACACACTACCAACGAAGAAATGCATTACTGTCTTTTTCGGTGCTTTGATTCCGAATATCTCACGAATCCCATAGTTTAGAGCTTAATGGTCATACAATGAAATGAAGTGAGTAAGATTACCTTTTCAACGATATACAACACATTGCTGTTGAGTGGGTAGACCAGCTCCCATACATTTTTGCCCATTCTCCTTTACTTTTACATGTGCTTTATGGAAGTTGTAACTTTAATTTTGCATTATCCACACACAAACATCATTACCTCCGGAACTATACAAGCCGTTTATTCTAAGGGTGTAGCGGAAACCCTATTAAAAGTACCTTTTCTTTAGTTATGTTTTTTTTTGATTTTGTGTTTGATAACTTTTGAAAAATATTTTTTCAAATATTTGTTTATCCTTTGAGCATTTACAAGTACTAGTGGTGTCAGCCCCAATTCTAAGAACCATTTATGCATGCAACGATAAGAAAAAAATAAACCAATTTATTTATATGTCAAGATGATATCATTACTCGTACATGTGAGGTCGTTTTTAGCAGGAAACATTTTTTCCGCCGCGCCAGTATGAAAAATATTTAGTGAAATTTTTAGCTGTAAGTGCTGTAAGGTTTGTTTTTTTTTATTTTCTTTGCAACTTGATTAGAAGATAGCTAAAAAGGTTTGAAATATATTTGATAATAATTGTAATTAATTGAACTAACTCAATTCACGCACATCAAGAAAAATAAAAACAAAATAACATTGTCACAGTTTTTTTAACACTGGGTTCTTAAAGAATGACATTAAAATATACAACTTTTACAAAACAAGATGAGATTTTTTTTGCTGTGTATGCAAACAGTTCTAAGCGTAGTCTTATACAATTATTTACAATAGTTAACTAATTTTCTATCCCGTGATCTTCACAGTAAAATTAACAAAATTACCTTTCAAATACAAAAACAATTTTTTAAATCGAAAATATTGGTCCGCCATTTTGTCGTATTAAAAGATACATTTAAAAAAATATGTTTCTGTTAAGTGATCTTCAAAGTCCACCGTTCTAATTATGTCTTTCAAACACCACACTGAATCAAATATTCGCTAACATGCAGGGCAGTAGCTAGAGCTTGCAGGAGCCCCGGGGCAAAACCAAGTATCATATTGGTTAAATAAATTTCAACAAAAAACCAAAATGATTTTTAGGGCCATTTTTCATTTTATGCTTGGGTACATTTTTCATTGCGGCCAAATTTCATGTAGCCTCAAATATTTACGTTAATATATAATAAGAAAAGAATTAATTTTTCCAATGATTTCTTGATTAAAATTCAGTCGATGCTGGATGTCGCCGTATAATTGGAATTGGAATATAATTTCTTTTAGACATACAAAAACATATTATGTGGAGACAATTTGGAACGCTATTATACACTTAAACATCGTTCATTTTGTTGGATTTGACAGTGCATTATGAAAGTGTTTGATTCAAGATATCGCTTCCAGGTTGCATGCAGTACTGCATGCAGCACTGATACAAATGACACGTCCACACAATTAGGAGCGGTATAATAGAACACAACACTTTGAGTTAATACTTCACCAGCTGCATGACTGTAAGAGATTTTCGTTTATTCACGATTTATTCGTTGAATCATAGAATTTATTTGTTATGTCAATTAATTTCCTTCATAAATCTACGTACAGAATTTTATAAGTAGATATATAAATTGAATTCAAGTAGAATACTTATTTATCTAAAATGCGTTATTAAGTTATGTATACAAAATTTTGTCCGGGCATTATAGGCCAGTCGCGCAGGTTTTTTTTAACAATAACATCCCCCTCAAATTTTATGATTGAAATTGTTAAATGGGTTTATTCTGAGTATAAAAACAAATCGGCACGCGGTGCTTCAGCCGTTATTTTGAAAAACGCGTTTATACTTATATCTTGAGAACGGCTTATTGCCGTTCTGGAAAAAGTGAAAGGAATTGTACAGAACAAATAGTTCCTTGCATACCGTTATACATATGAATATATTTTCTTTTAGCAAGAACGAAATGTGAACTTTGAACTAAAAAGATCTTAATTTGATTTTCGTTAATACGTGAATTTTTTGTTGACTTAATATGCATATATATTGAATGAAATATTTCCGTGAGTCATTGCAAATTAAAACCATAATACAATTAATTGTGCCTATTTAAATAACCAAATCATGATAAGGTACATTTAAAACGATGATTTTCACTGGGCGAACGAATTTTTCGCTGAATCAACGAAATTTAAGTAAATGTTAGCATTTTCATAATTTTATGAAATATATTTATGTCTGTATAAGGCTATGTACTATACTTTTTGCTTTACCCTATTTCACCCTATTAATAGCCAAATATTGCAAGGGAACCAAAATTCAATCATTATACATTGTGTTTTTAAAGAACAAATAAAAATGTTTGAGTCAAAGGGATGGGTAACACATTTCATAGAAGATGAATTTACAATTTGTTAGGTTCTGTAAGAATTATGACTACATGAAATTTGGCCCAAACACAAAA
Source organism: Melangyna quadrimaculata (assembly GCA_949320155.1). Taxonomy (NCBI): domain Eukaryota; kingdom Metazoa; phylum Arthropoda; class Insecta; order Diptera; family Syrphidae; genus Melangyna; species Melangyna quadrimaculata. The sequence goes on from OX439483.1 coordinate 443,915,047, forward strand.
CAAAAAATGGTCCAAAAAATGAATTCGGAAAACAACAAACACAAAAAAAAAATTTCAGTACTAAAACTGCCCAAAACTTTTATTCTTACATTGCTTTTCATATAAATTTATCATTTTTTGTTTGGGTAATTTTACATTAGTTGGGGGCCATTTTTCATTGAAGCCAAATTTCAAGTAGCCAGAAATTACACCAGAGATAAGAAGGCCTGACTTTTTTCATTAATTAATTTTTTTTCAGAATTTGAGGAATTTTTCTAAAAATGAACTACTATTCTTTCCCAAATTCAGAAAAAATACAGCAACAAAATTAAAAAAAGTATCTATATATTAATACGCTTAGCAAATCCTAAGCAAAACCTAACGGTACACTTTTCTCTGTAAATACTCAACGGAACTACATAAATTATAACACGTTGGAAAGGTTTTGACCCACAGATGTGCAGAAACCAAAAATTATGTCTGTATGTAGCTGTTAAAGCATTTAATGGGCATTTAAATTTTTCCAGATCAATGATTTTTACCATTTTAAGGGTTCGGATTAGAACTCTAAAATTTTAGGAGATGGTAACCATTATTTATTTGGATTTTTTGGTGAAAAATTATAATTCATAACTTGCCGGACAACAGAGAAAGTTAAATTTGTATATATTTTTGCTCAAAAAAAACTTCCATAGGAAATATATAAATGTTGAACTATAGCAGTCTAAGCTATGTATAACATAATGTAGTATTTAAAAAAAGTAAGTATTTTTTGTAAAAGAACGAACTCGGGATAAGTAGTTTTTTGTTTTTATTTAAAGGTGCCTGGTGCTGATGCACATTATGTAAGCCTGCAGGCTATATGAAATTTGGCCCCAAACGAAAAATGGCCCCAAATGTGGGCTCATAATGGAAAATGAACCCAAACTTGTGTAAAATGACTCCAAACAAAAAATGAAAAATTATCCCAAAATAAGTGTTTGAAGAAACAACAACAGAAAAATTACTCCCTTCTTGGGTCCTCTGTCCCGCTCACGTTAGGGTATGCTCAGTCGCCTGGCAGGCGCCTAAGTTTTCCGTTGAATTGTGATCAAAGTTTTTGTATTTTGGTTTAAGAATAAAACTTTGGGGCCATTTTTCATAATGAATGAAAAAATAATGAAAAAAAAATGCCCCAAAACCATGAAAAATTGTTCCAATTCACAAATTTTAAACTTTTATTTGTTTTTGCTGTTTCCCATATTAATTTTTGGGGCTATTTTTCATTTCCTGTTTGGGGCCAAATTTGACGTAGCCAAGTCCACACTGTACGGGTATTTCTGATTGTGATTGAAGCTAAATAGTTGCCCAAAGAGCATATTTAAAAATTAGTTTAGTTTTGACACTACAACGTAAATGTAAATGATACGATTAATTTAATAGTTTTAAGGTGTCTGGCTGTCATTAGAGGTAAGGCCTTAGATAAAATATCGTTATCTTGCAACAATTGTATGGAACTACAACATTCACTTCCTCCTAAATGTGCCAAAATTCCAGATTCGTTGTATCTATTTGTGTTTGCCTACCATAGTATGTTAATGTTATATAGTCTAAACGCAGACATCAAATTTTGGGAGTAGATGGATAACCAAAATATGAGTATGAGGATTTGTAGGTTTGTAGGACTTTTTTAAGCCTCTGGCGAGGGTGGGGCTTTAAAAATAGCGATTTTCCAATTTGTTTCCCAGAGGTATTACCACTTCAATAAATTTTAAAAATATATGTTATGATGCTCTGTCATTTTTCTTAAGTCCAATCATCTAAATCTTTGGCAATCCTACCAATAGAACTCAAGATATTAGCTTTTTAGGAGGACCTTACCGACTTTTTCTTGGAGATTTATCAAACGCAAAAAATCCGCAAAACAAAGTCTAAAAAAATCACATTGAGGTTCTCATAAAAAGCTTATATCTTGAGTTATATTGGCATACAACGCAAAAATCAAACAAATTGGCGGTTTTAGGTTTAGAAAAGTAACTGTTGTATCCACAAAGTAATTCATAATTTTAGTAGGGCAAAGTTTGTTTTAACTGAGGAAGTGTAAATTTTGGTTGATTTATTGTATGTTGTTGAAAATTAAATATTTTTTTTCTAACTGAGCGGAAAAATATTTTCATTTTTTTTTTGAAAGGTACATAGGTTAAGTCACAGATAGAAATAAGATACAAAAATCAGGTATTTTTCAAATAAAAAATGTATAAATTCTTTATAGTAAAGGATTAACGACATTGATCTTTTTTTTGCAAAAAGTACAAAAGTAAGAAATAAATATCTTTGCTAAAGACAACAAACAATTAAAAATTATACATGGTGGTTAAATTTATCTGTCAGAACAATTTTCGTATGTTTTTTTGGAAGTAGTTTTTTGCAGAACACATGTTTACCATGTCTTTTAAATTGTTTTTCTCACTTTTGCACTTTTTGCAAAAAGTAGATCTATTGTAGTTAAGCCTTAACAATAAAAAAAATCCAACTTATTGGTTATTTTTAATTTCTCTTACTTCTCCAAAATGTGTGTTAATTACTTTTTGTTGGCCGAGTTTTCGGCCACTGGCCGATACTAGTTATTATAAAGCTGGTAATGATAAATTTGATTATCAAACTAACGCGGTTAGGTATTAACTAAATATAAACCTCCTCTTAGTTATTTTTTGTCTGTATTTTTTTAAGTTATTTGAAATAGATTTTGAAGTACTAAGCTTTCAACCTAAAAATAATTCTCAAAAAATCAATAAAAAATAAAACATACAAAAAATTAATCTTTTCTTATAAAAATATATTTCTTTGTTATGTCTATGTGTATCCAAAATCTCACTTTTTTAATTTGCACGGGGGGACCGGGTGATGTATGTAAAAACATAAATCAGCAAATTATTATGTATGTATATTTCTTGTAATGATTACAAAAAAGGGCTGTTGCAGCTTTTTTCACGATTACTTTAATTATTCTTACCAAGAATTACGTACGTACATATTAAATGTACCTGATTGTATTTGATTTTGTAATTATTAAAGCCCAAATATTGCCTGACTATTCATGAATAAATGTTGTTTTATTTCAGATTCATTGATATTCCAATAGAGTCATGCGGTAAAGCATCACCCCTACGGGTTGCTTTACAAGCTAGTGCTCCTGACCTCCTTCTTATATTATTAAGGTAAGTTTTGTGTTTAATTAAATTAAAATGATTTTTAAGCATCTGAATACGATTTTTTGCTTCAGAACAGAAACAATTGATGTTTTTTCAGATTTTTTAGAAAATAAACCCTAATTGAACGATTAGCTGTTAAAGGAATTGTAGGTATATGAATTCATAGTAAATATCAAATTAAGATGATTTATCCTTGTTAACCTTAATGGAAGAAACCAAATTAATGTCTTATAACCACACCGACACTAACACCTGATACCATGGGTATTTATGAAAAATGACACTTATAAGGAGATAAATAGGTAGTTGGTGGGTGTCTGTGTCAGACGGCATATAATTTATTAAATAATTCAATTAACCTACCCATATCATCAGCACTAAGGAGAGAACGCGAAAAAAGTGGGTCTCGCAATTCTGTCTGTCTGTCCTCGCCCCTACAGCCTAAACGGCTGGAGGGATTTTCTTCAAACTTGGTACGTAGTGATTTTTTTACTAATATACCCCCACCTTTTTTTTAATTCTTTTAGGACCAAAAATAATGGTACCTGCCATACAATTCAACCAACATTTTTACAAGAACTCCTTCATAATACAAATAATTTTGCTATATAGCACTGGAAAGATAAATTTTTTTGTGGAACGAAATATAGGACGACTGAATTTAGTATACCTGAAAGAGGGCTATTAGAATTTTTATGTCCAGTTTTTCGGGACGCCATCGTGATCTCCCTGGGGAAATCCGCCATTTTGGAAAACGCGAATTGATCGATATCTCCGAAATTATTGATCTTAGATAAAAAATTGTAAGGCCAAGCTTGTAGGAAATAAAACTACCTTTCGATCATACATACATTTTTTTCGGTGCGGGTGATATTTCAAGTACATGTAGTTTTATTGTTATTTTTTTCACATTTACACATTTTTTTCGTTCTCGAATAAAGTAACGTGAATTACTTACCAAATAAGAATCTTAAGCACCAAATTTCCAACATTTTGATATATTTTTGAAGATGCTGCGATACCGCAGTCAAAAGTTACAGCCATTTTGGTTGCGCTAAAATGAAAACTTCAGAGTTAAAAATTGTTATTTAAATTAATACAAATACCGAAACGGCTGTAACTTTTGACTGTGGTATAGCATCATATTCAAGAACATATCAAAATGTTCTAAAATTCTTATTTGGAAAGTAATTTCCGTAAGTGTAAGTGGAACGTAAGAAATGTGTAATTGATGCAAAAGAATTAAAAATAAAACGACATAACCCGAAAGATGGTTTAATTGCCTACAGCCTTGGCGTTACAGCTTTTCCTCTAAGATCAATAGTTTCGGAGATATAGGGCCATTCGCTTATTTTCCAAAAGCTCTAACTTTGGACTGGGATATCGCATCATCTTCAAAAATATTTGCAAATTTGTTAAACTTTGTGGTCTACAATTTGTGTTATGAGAACAATTTACGTAAATTTCTTACAAAATGAGAAAAAATTGAAAAAGTAAAAGAAGTAAAACAAAAAAAATAAAACGACTTAATCTCAAAAACCAATAAGAGATAATTTTTTTTCCATGAAAATTGATTATGACAACCTTTCACTTCCAACCGATATTTTCGGAGATACAGATCAATTCGCGTTTTCCAAAATGGTTGATTTCCCCAGGGTGATGGCGTCCCGAAAAACTGAAAATAAGCTTTTCTAATAGCCCTCTTTCAGGTGTACCAAATTCAGCCGTCCTATATTTCGTTCTATAAAACGATTGTTTTTTTTTTACTTATTTTCCTGTATTAATACAAATTTTCAAAAGAATAATTTTTAGATTTTTAAAATAATAGGTATTGAAATTTTTTTTGAAAATTCAGTCTTGAAAATTTTTTTTAATGATATCATAATATTTTGGAACCAATACTTGTACATTAACTTCTCGCTACGTTAAAGTTGTTGGCTAGGAGTACAAGTTTGTCCGATCTAGTCGTGCTCATTTTTTTCATCAACATTATTTCAGGTAGTAGTCCGTAGCGTAATGGTAAGTGCGTTGGACTGTCACGCTCGAGGTTTGGGTTCACTTCTCACCCTCGGCCAGCCAGCGTCTAAAACTAAAAAGTAAAATTTGCAATTCCTCCAAGATCATCATTACTCGTCATGAATAAGGTCTTCTCGTCCAGCCGTTCGGAATCGGCATAAAATTGTAGATCCCTTCCATTCCTGTCGACACGCGCACACAGGAATGGTTGCGAGTAGTCACTAAGCTCTGGTTTTCACGAGCTGTTGCGCCACCCAATTTATTGAATTTATTTTGTTATTTTAGATTTGACACAAATCTCTAGTTCAATTTTCTAAAGAACGCAAAACTTCCTTTTTCATATATTCCGACTGTAGCACAAATCAAAAGTAAAAATAAGTTAACTTATTCAAAAATGAATTCAAAGCGTATTTTCATCTTTAAATAAGAAAAACTGAGAAAAAAATCCTGATTTGGAATTTTTTTCCCAGCAATTCCCCAACATCAATCTCATACAAATGAATTTCGCCCCCAACTTTATATTTCAATTTTAATTGATTTTGAAAATGTTTACCAAAACGGAACAAATTTCAGCACTTAAATCTGCGATTTCTTGTTACCTGATCAAACATACAACATCGTTGACACAAGAATGGACTTCATCTGTTATTACATAGCATTACATTTCAATTGACAGCACACATATGAGTGGCAGAGCGAAATCAACTTAAATACCATAGCAATGTTTGCTAAGGTAGGTAGGTAGGTTAGGTACTCGTACTTGCCTAGCAAACATGAGAAGAGTTGTACAAAATCGTTTACCTAGCTATACAAACCCCAGAGTTCTAGGATCTGGGTGACATGACAAAATTAATTCAAAAGCTTTAGAGACTTATTGCCAGAGAAACGACATGTTAATTAATATCATTCTAACATAAGTGATCCTTCAGGGTATAATGATACCTTTTTATTCAAAAACATGTCAGCAGGACCTTTTTTCGGTGATGTGTGAATTGTGATGGTTTTTTTTTTTTTTTTGTTTCTTCTTTTTTTTGCCATGAAGAACACAAGGAAATTGTATGTTGAATTTATTTATTCTCTCTTGAATCAATCTACACAATTCGTCCACTTTTCAATCAACAAGAGAACTCCTTCCTCTAACCAAAATCTACAAATTATGCAAATATAAATGGCCGTGTATATGAGTTTGTTCAAGGATCTAGCAGGATTTATATATGATGTGCACACTGCATAGTGATGTTTGACATATCCGTTGTAGAAATTCACTTTAGCAAGCTGTTCCTGTGAAGTAATTTGAGTCCTTTTTTCATTCACGGATCACTAGACTTGCTTACGTCAAAAGTCCTCCTTATTCCAAGAAATGATTTTTTCACTTTGTCGTATTTTACTGAGTTCCGTAGTTCTTGTTGAAACCAATTGGGCGTTATATCAAAATGCAAGCACGTAAAATAAGATTGCATGTGTTCAATTTCTTCGGAGCAAATTCCAGAGCAGACAGAAGAAGGAAGTTTGAGAAAATATTCAACGACCCATAGGAAATGTGCATGAAAAAGGATGTGCAAGGATATTGGATAATGCTCGCCTTACTTTGATTGTTGTCAAGATGTATGGGTCTTTTTTTTTTATTTTTTTTTTATTCTTGTTGAAGAGAATAGAAATTCTATTCCAAAGATATGTATTCTATAGGTAGATATTTTCATTGCCTGCAACATGTGCAAGGAGCTTGCAATCCAATCCTGGGATTCAAGGAATCTATAGAACTATCGATGTATTACCAATGAAAGCCAAAGCACACCATGCAAATGTATTATTTTTGTATATCTGTAAAAACATTTATGGGAATTTAATTTAAATGCTTTCAAGCCATTTATTGGAGTGAAGTGCCAAAGGATTTTCCAGAAGCCCCGAAGCAAACAAATTTGTTAAACTCTGTTAAGAGCTTTATATATGGAAGGAGTCTTATGTATAGTAAATTAACCCTTTTGTGTGGATGTGCGGTTGGTATAAGGGAAAAGATTATTTAAGGGCAAGTTTTGAAAATTTTGGGAATTTATTCTTGGATTTTGAAGGTTTTCCATGTAAACCTATATAATTAGTTATTGATTATATGCATAAGAAAGTGTTGTTTGTGTTTTGTTTTTGTTTAAAAATTTACATTGTTTGTCTATATTGAGAGAATTTTCAATTTAATAAGATTTCAAAATTTGAATGGAACGCGGAGATAGAATATTAGATGGGACTTAAAGCCTAGAATTAAAAATGTCTTAAGCGAAACGATGAAACTATTGACTTCATAAATATGTTTTGATTATTTTGTGGCTTTTGAATAAATTTACATTCCATTTGATTATTTAGAAGGTATGCGATTAAGCTATCAACAAGAAGGTTTCAACTTAATCTTAGTTCCTTAGATAATATTATGGGATATGTAGATGAACCTGCATAAATAAGGTCTCACGCTTGGAAACTTAAATATAAATTGAACATTAATTTGAGAAATGTAAAATTAATTTCCTTTAAATAAATATTGATTATTATACAGTGTGTCTCATTGTCACTGATCCAAAGTGAAACTAGAAAAAAGCTAGGTTATGACCTGTCAGAATATGGTTACTTGTCAAGCACGTATCTATTAGAGTGGATGAAGGCCCCCCCCCCCGCAAATAATTTTTACACAAAAAAGTAAGAGTTTAAGATGCAACACTTTTCATTAAAAGCCTTTATGCGAATGTGGGAAAACTATTGAAGTTAAGTGGGTCAGATATCCACAATCGCAATAAACCAGAAGTCCACAAGATTTTCATTTGAACTTTTGGTCCATCAGGGTGGGTTAAAAGTCCACAATTTATTTAAGGAATTTTGACCCTCATAAGTTAGACAAAATTTCATTACGGACTTTTGACCTGTACGTGGACTTTTTACTCTATGCCGTAATATACCTAAATCGCTAAAGAATTTTTGTCTGAAAATGTTGCTCATTTGTGATAAAAATGAGAAAATTTACTCTCAATACCAAAAAAATCCCATGGAAACTTTTATTCGCGATTACACCCAATATAGAAAGAGTGATCGTCAAATTATATCAAGTTTGTATCCCAAGTTTGACTAATAGGCACCGTCTTTTTTTGTCATGCATGACCGATAGGGGCTTATGAGAAAAGCTGAAATCTAAAATTTCACCACCTGACAATTTAAAAAAAAAAAATTTCCATATACAAATGTGCTTTATGGTATTATTTAGCGCATATCTTGGCTCCAGTCCATTGCACGGCCAAAAATTAAAAAAGTTTATTGTTTCCTATAAAATTAACTATCATTGAATTGCAAATTTAATTTGTTTAAACTTTTTTTTTGTTGTATTGTTAGCAGAAGCGGATCTAGGATTTGGCTGTAGGGGGGGGCTTGGAGTTTGGAAATCCAGTTTGGGACCTTAAGTAATAAAATTTGATTGACCTTAAGATCAATTTTATTATTTATAACAAATAATAGAGATAGATTTAGCTTTAAGGCAAGATATACTCAACTTCAGCGGAACTACACTTTACGACGACGGCCGGCGACACGGCAAAACATTTTTTTTTATTAAATTTTAGGAGCTATATCGCACTAAGCGGCAATAGAACTTCATACAAGCTCCGCTGCAGTGCAGTTCCGTCGAGTGCGGTCTAACCTTTAAGGTTCAAGTTTTTTTTTTGTGAAAAAGATATATGGAGATACATTTTTTGTAGTTATATAACAGACAACGAATTCGGACATTCTCAATTTTCCTTTAATGATATCCGTGTTTTTTGTGCCTTAATATCCGCTCCTGTCGCGCTTTAAAATGTTTTTAATACAAAGTACAATAACAATTATTCTTAATTGCTGTAGCGTAGATAGAAGCAAATATAAAGGCGCACCATAATAAAATTAATAATTTTTAGCCATGCTGGAACCACACGTACAAATTCGTTTATTTATATTATTTAAAAATTGATTAGGTACATACATTATGGAGGTAGGTATAATTGTAAATTAGCTGTGGGTATGTTTGAACTTCATGTTTTTGACAAGATTTGAAAACTGTTTATAATTGGCTAGTTCAAAAAAATTAACTGGTCGTACTGGCAAAAGCTCATATATGTGATTTGACAGTATCCAGGCCTCTGAGATCTTATTTTTCCTGAATTAGCCAGATTAACGATAAACTGTTTTGTTCAAACTTACTGTAGGACAAAAGACCAAACTGCTCTAAGAAATAACCCGCGGCCCAATTCTGCAAGCCTGAATGTATTTTCGAGTACACGCTGCATACCCACACTTTATATTGATGCCCATAAAATATGTCGACATATCTGCACGTCACTCTAGTGTCTAGAGGGATTGCAAATATTCATTTGCTTTTGCAAGATTATCTGAGTGCGCACAGAGAAAACTTATGCTATTGGAATTTGGCTCCTTGACTTGAATTTATATGAAATTACTTAGTCCAAAGATGATTTGTATGTACAATTGCCTTGGACCTTTGAATTTTTAAAAACTTAGCCCAAAAATTCTCTAAATCCAGCCAAGGCCTCTTGTCTTAAACATTTACATTAAACTTTAAACCCCGTTGTTCTCCAATTGTTTTAGACTCAACTGCGTTTCTTTCGTGAAATTAGCTTTGTTTTTAGTGTAAACAGTTGTTGTATTTGACACTTTAATGTTAAGCCCGGAGCAATTTTGTATCTCTTTTTACTTATCTCTTCCAGTCTTAGCCCAAATTCGGACTTTGAAAGTCCCTAGACTTAAGCCTCCAAAATTCTCTGGAATAAGGTTAGTTTTTCTCAGAACTTATTATTCCGAAGCTGGTTTCTCCGTCCCAATTGTCTGGGTTTTGTTTTTAGGGAAAAATTGTCGTTGTATGAAACATGTCCATTATTCATAGCCCCCAACTTGGTTTTTGTCCAATTTGCTTCAGGCCTTAGCCACAATCTTAGGGCTTAGAAAAAAAGTAACATATGTATGCAAATAGTTCAGCCCCAACCACGTTATTTTGTCTATCAAATTTAATATCTTAACAATATTTTACACAGAATATAAAACTCTACACGTTTTATTGTATTGCTTTCTTTCAAATTATTTTAGGAATCGGCTGTGGGGGGGCTTTAGCCCCTATAGCCACCCGCTGGATCCGCCACTGATTGTAAGACACTTTTTCGTACTTATTTCGAAAAAATCTTATATTTAGCGGTAAATTATATCGTGAACATTCTTGGCGTTTATGTTTTGTATGGGTGCCAATCTATTTTCATCACTTTTAATTGATGTTTGAACATTTTTTAAAGAAAAGGGGTTTTGGTAAGATAAAATAACTCCCAGTAAGGCTACATCTTTAAGCAACATCATATTTATATTTAAGAACTGAAATAAACTACAACCCACTTGAGTGGGAGTTTTAAAGCTGATGGAATATACATGTAGCTCTTTCATGGCTCGGTATGGTAAAAATTGTGTGCTATAGAACTTGGTGATGACTCACTAAAGTGGTTTTTATTTCATTAAAAACTTTAAAAGAACCTTTTTCATTCGTCAAGTATTACGACTTTTAATACGAAATGGCTGAACATCGTGATTTTCGCCTGCACTACAGATATTGAAATTAACGCTGTGCCTATAACAGAGTTGTACAAAATGCAGTGTATTCAGTACTGCAGTTAATTGATTTAAAAGACTAATTTTGTACAGTATTTTAACTTACAAAAAGACCTTAACTGAAATCCAGCAGTAGCAGTCAGTACTAATATTTTAACTGTGCAGTTAAAAATTGCAGTTAATTAACTTAAAGTAAATTAACTGCGGTACTTTTTAACTGGTTCCAGTCTTTTTAGTCAGTAAAAAGTATTTTTGACTTGTTTGATTTTGATTTTAGTCAGTAAGTTATTTAACTGCAGTTAATTAACTGTAAGTCTTTTAACTTGTTTTTAGTATTTTAACTGAAAAAGTATAATGGAAGTTTCAATATGTACTATAAAATCGAAAAGTATGAAAAACAAGAAAAGAAAACTTAAAAAAGTGTTTGTGTCGACATGATGAAAGTCGAAAGTATAATGGAAGTGGGTATTGTAAGTATGTGATGCTGATATACTATCAAGTTGCTTATGGCTACCCAGCGGGAAATATCGTCCCCAATGAATTTTATAGCTGAATTCTTCAATCAATTCACTAGCCAAATAATAAAAGGAATCGTCATGCAATGATTTAGTGAGTGAAGAGTCATGCGAGGTTTGCTCAATTGATAGACTTGAACCCACTTTCTGCTTTGTGTTTAGAAAACAACCCTTTCTGTCGTTGCTTTTAATATGGAAAATTATAAGATGAAAAAACTGTTGAAAAGTCATGTAGAAGTTCATCAGTTCATCGTCTATATCCACTCATATGCTTTGTAAAGTGTGCATCGCCATTGTGTGTTTTGATAGAAGCTGATCTTTTTTGTGTTCTCTGTGTTGACATTGTCTACTGACAGTAAATATTATAACAGGACTTATGAATTTCCATTAAAAAGAGGCAATCTCAGATTTTCTCAAAGTATTTCAGTTTTTTGGTTAATCACCACTTCGCATATGAAGTGGTGATTAACCAACAACCACTGACCTAGTGGTTTAACAATAAGAAGATGAAGAAATTTAAATATTAAAATATTGAAATTACTTCTGTTTTAAGTGGAGTGAATGAATAAAATTCAATTAAAAAGTACAAGTGACCTCAACTCCAGAAATTATTGTGTTTCGCCCAAGGTATAACAGTGGGCTCTTCAGTCAGTCTGTTATACCCTACTAAGACACAAATTTTGGTCGATGTTTACCGACTCTTATAAAAATCACAGCAACAAGATACTGTGAATTTTATTATTCTAGGGGAATTTGTTTAAATTCGTGCACCTAGAAAATAAATACCCGTGGTCAGGTTTTTTATAATAAGAAGATGAAGAAATTTAAATATTAAAATATTGAAATTACTTCTGTTTTAAGTGGAGTGAATGAATAAAATTCAATTAAAAAGTACAAGTGACCTCAACTCCAGAAATTATTGTGTTTCGCCCAAGGTATAACAGTGGGCTCTTCAGTCAGTCTGTTATACCCTACTAAGACACAAATTTTGGTCGATGTTTACCGACTCTTATAAAAATCACAGCAACAAGATACTGTGAATTTTATTATTCTAGGGGAATTTGTTTAAATTCGTGCACCTAGAAAATAAATACCCGTGGTCAGGTTTTTTATAATAAGAAGATGAAGAAATTTAAATATTAAAATATTGAAATTACTTCTGTTTTAAGTGGAGTGAATGAATAAAATTCAATTAAAAAGTACAAGTGACCTCAACTCCAGAAATTATTGTGTTTCGCCCAAGGTATAACAGTGGGCTCTTCAGTCAGTCTGTTATACCCTACTAAGACACAAATTTTGGTCGATGTTTACCGACTCTTATAAAAATCACAGCAACAAGATACTGTGAATTTTATTATTCTAGGGGAATTTGTTTAAATTCGTGCACCTAGAAAATAAATACCCGTGGTCAGGTTTTTTATAATAAGAAGATGAAGAAATTTAAATATTAAAATATTGAAATTACTTCTGTTTTAAGTGGAGTGAATGAATAAAATTCAATTAAAAAGTACAAGTGACCTCAACTCCAGAAATTATTGTGTTTCGCCCAAGGTATAACAGTGGGCTCTTCAGTCAGTCTGTTATACCCTACTAAGACACAAATTTTGGTCGATGTTTACCGACTCTTATAAAAATCACAGCAACAAGATACTGTGAATTTTCTAGGTGCACGAATTTAAACAAATTCCCCTAGAATAATAAAATTCACAGTATCTTGTTGCTGTGATTTTTATAAGAGTCGGTAAACATCGACCAAAATTTGTGTCTTAGTAGGGTATAACAGACTGACTGAAGAGCCCACTGTTATACCTTGGGCGAAACACAATAATTTCTGGAGTTGAGGTCACTTGTACTTTTTAATTGACTAGTGGTTTAACTTTAATTTAAAGTTTTAATTCTTTATTTTTATTAACCAATCGTAAATAATTCACAACACAACAGAGTTAATGAATTTACTATTCATTTAATTTTCTTCACATTTTTCATATTGAATTAACTAATTGCTGAATAAACAACTACCTACTTCTATATGTTGTGATTTGATGATTGAATTTTCATTACCATTTTCATCGAAAATATTGAACTGATGAATAAACCACATACATTTAGGCAGTGAATTCATAGCTTATGCAACCACCATGTTTTTCATTATCTGGGTCGGTGAATAAACAACTTCCAACGAAGTAGTGATTTCGTTGGCAAATTTGCATCTGATTTTCAGCATGTGCTGCCCGCCTAGGACATGCCCATGTTAATTTCATCAAAGGAATCATCTGAAAAGTGGACGGTGCAGCTGCCATTTCTCAAGAAAAAAGCTGATTTTTCCTCAATGAATTTTTGAATTTTTCCCGCTGGGTAGTGGCATTTGACTTGTTGCAATTGTGTGGTATTCTGCCTGTATTTGTAGCCATTTCACTGCCATGTGATGTAGGATATTGCATATTTTTATAGAAATCGATAGGAAAAAAACTTGCTTTTTCTTGAAACTTTATTATTGTTCTTGTGTCAAGTAATTAAAAATAATACATATTACAAACATACATATATAGTTGTTACAGAAATGAATTTCATTCACAATTAAGCTATCAGAGGAATAAATACTATAGCAGCAGACAAAAATGATTGCTTTATCTGAAGTACAATTTCTGAGGTTTAACTGACTATCGAAAAATTGGCTCTAATTCCAAAAAAATTATCGATCAGTTATAACATACATACATATACACACATATGTTACTTTTTATTAATTTAAACTAAAAGATTGTGCACACTACCTACATGCTTAACTGACCGTTACCCAGCGGGAAAAATTCAAAAATTCATTGAGGAAACATCAGCTTTTTCCTTGAGGAATGGCAGCTGTACCGTCCACTTTTCAACTGATTCCTCTGATGAAATTAACATGAACGTGTCCTAGGCAGGAAGCACATGCTGAAAATCCGATGAAAATTCACCAACGAAATCACTACTTCGTTGGAAGTTGTTTATTCACCGACCCAGGTGATGAAAAACATGGTGGTTGCATAATCTATGAATTCACTACTTAAATGTATGTGGTTTATTCATCAGTTCAATATTTTCAATGAAAATGGAAATGAAAATTCAATTGTCAAATCACAAGCTTATTGGTAGTTAAACTGTTAAAATTGATGGGAAGCGGACAAAATAACGAGATTGGCTCTAAACAATTTACATGTTAATTAATTGCTTTTCTAAGCCCCAAAAGAATTTGGTTGGGGCTACACGTTAAGGAAATTGGAGAAGAAGCAAGTTTGGGGCTGCGAATAATGGACATGATTAACGCAAGGACAATTATTATTTCCTAAAAACAAAGCCCAGAAAATTGGAACGAAAAAACAGCTCAGGACTAAGACCTGATAAGAATTGGACAAAAAACTTTTGTGGTTAAGCAGCCAATTCCCTAAATACTTAACTTATGCCAGAGAGTGTTTAGGGCTTAACAATTATTCAGAAAGTCAATGTCCGAAGTTGGGGCTAAAGCTTTAAGAGATAATAGGTCCGATCCTTTACTTTGAGCACAGAAAATCACAAACTGTCAGATTTTGGAGAGCAACGTTGAAATATTCTCAAAAATATCAGAACTGTGCAAAAGTACGGGAACGCAAATTCAACCAAATTCCGTATTATCTAATGTTCCAGACAAGTATGGCACAAGTATCAGCATCACATGCTACAGTACCCATTTCCGTAATTTGACTTACATCATGCGATAATTCATTTAATGGCAAATATAATATGTACAATTTTTTTTTAATATGATTTTCTTTTATTCCACACTTTTATAGTACTATTAGTACTATTTTAATTAAAATACTACAAATAAGTTAAAAGACTTACAGTTAATAAACTGCAGTTAAAAGACTAACTGACTTAAACCAAAATCATACCAGTACAAAAGACTTTTTACTGACTAAAAAGACTGGAACCAGGTAAATAGTACTGCAGTTAATTAACTGCAATTTTTAACTGTACATTTAAATTATTAGTACTGAATGCTGACTGTGTAGTAGCCCGTAGTGTAATGGTTAGTGCGTTCGACTGTCACGCTGGAGGTCTGGGATCGCTTCCCAGCCTCGTCCACCTAATAACTAAAAAGTTTTTTTTTCAGGGCTACTGCCTCTTGCGAGGAATTGACAAATCCTCCAAGAGTATCACTTGTCACGAATAAGTGCTTCTCGTCTAGCCGTTCGGATTCGGCATAAAATTGTAGGCCCCTTTCATTCTTGTCGAAAGGCGCACACAGGAATGCTTGCGAGTTGTTAGTCACTAGGCCCTGGTTCTTCACGAGCCGTTGTGCCACCCGATTTATTTTTATTTTTTAGACTGCTGACTGTGTTTTTTACAGTTACAGTACTAGTTCACAGTATTAACTTGCAGTCAAAATATAAGTTAATTAACTGTGACTTTACTGACTGCTGTACCAAATTAACTGCAGTCTTTTACAGCTCTGCTACCTATAACCATAACAATTAACCAACCACTTCTTTTTTAGAACGTTAATAATATTGTAACACAGTACTTTTAAGAATATGGAAATTGTTCATATCATTGCTATTAAGGGTTAATATCATTGCCATTAAGGAACAATTTTTTAATGTAGGCTTACAGTTAATCTCTGAATTAACTCAACTAATACTTTTGATATTTGATTTTTCGTAAAAATGGAACTAGAGCTAATTATTTGCCCTTACATTTATAGCGAAGATAGAAAATGCGAAAAAAAGTGGGTCTCACAATTCTGTCTGTCAGTATGTTAAACTCTGTTAAGAGTTTGTCTGTCTGTCTGTCTGTCTGAACCTCAAACTGCAGCCTAAGTCACTGAAGCGATTTTTTTCGAACTTTGAACTCAAGGTTTTTAGGCTATTCTCTATAGAGGGGAAATTGAAATTGTTTAAGCTGCAAAAATAACGGTACCTGCCATACAAACAATTTCAAAAACGGCTTTAATGATTTTGGTAATAACATAAAAGGAATAATAATTGAATTTAAAAACAAAAAAAAAAAAAAAAAGAAAAAAAAACAGATTCAAAGAGGAACCTTTGATATTTTAAGGAATTTTTGTAGGAATAAAAATTGTTAGTACATATTCTATATTTTTGTAAAATTTAAGCTATAAAATATTAATAACTATATTTTAGAGACCTAAATAAGAATGTGACCACATTCAAAACGTCGTCGTCATTTGATTTAAAATAATAGACTTTAAGCCGACTTGGTATTTAAACATTCTTTAAAAAAGCTCACGAAGAAGGAATTATTAGTTACTATATTAGAGGTGTACCCAATGTTTTGGTAAAAAAAACAAGTTATTAATAACGGTTATTAACGGTACCTGCCATATGATCGATTTTTTAATTTCTCGTTAAATGCTTTTTCGAGTTCACCGTATCTTAGTTTGAACAATTTTGCATACACATACAAATTTTCAAAAATGTATGTTTTAGATAAAAACAAAATATTCAAATTTGTTTTTTTTTTTTTGAAAATTCCTTAAGTTCTTAAGTAAAGTTTGGTTTCCATTCCCGCAGTGGGTGTGGACCTCATTGCCCCTGTAATTCCTATGAACGCTAGTCTTTGAACTTTAGTAAGCGTTTTATAATTGGAATCTTTGTCCATCGCGCTCCATCAAACCAGGCTACCATACGTAAGGATCGGTCTTATAATGGCCGTGTACATCCACATTATGATTTTCGGGTTTGGACACCAGATCTTACCGAAGATCGTGCATGGTCTTCTTGGCTCTTTCTAAATGTCCATACCCCAGTTTAGCTTTTTTCAAGAATTACGCCAAGATATATATAGATTTCCGAATATGCCAAGTTAGAGAAAGGAGCATTATTTAAAATTATCTATTCTGCAAAGAATACAAATAATATTCTATATCGAAAAATTCCAAAACAATTATAATTCTTTTGAGAAAAGTTAGTTAACCATTTAACAAAATATCTTTGCATATTCAGAAACTTAAACCAATCTAAAAACATAAACCAGTTAGGTAGTTTCTAAAAAAAAAATAAACATTTACCATCAACAGGTACGGAGCAGAACCAAATCCACCAGACGGTGGCTCCTCAGCTGTACATGCACTCATGGACAAACTCATAGAACGTGACCGCCACTACATCTACCAGGACGTTTCCTGTTTGAATATCCTCCTACGGAATTTAACCCTCATTGAGATGCCTTGCGAGGTTAGTTAAGTTTGACTTAATGATGTGCAATTTGTGGAACGTGGGCGCCACAACACCAGATTATTTATGTCCTTAAGCTACATACATATATACATTCATATCGTATACAAAAGGACACATGCAGCTGCGGTGCCAATATTGACAGGCTAAGGCGAGATATGAAAGGGAAAATATTCTTGTCAAACAACTCGTACTCGTTGTTGGTGGAATTTATGAACGACGACAAGAGTATATTATATGTAGTTTATGACAAATTGAACATTCCGTAATTGACGCCAAAGGACATTAACAATCCTTCACATACTTGTATTTGTATCCTGGATATGTTTTTTTGCTAAATAGGGTTTCTTTGGAATTTATATTTTCGTTTTTTTTTATTTTAATTTTAATTTAACCTAAAGTTGTGTTTCTGATGGTTGTTTTTACTTTCCTACAGAAAGGCATGTTTTATCTACAAAAGGAGAGATTCCTGGAAAAATACGGAACGTTGCTTTTGGATAAAATAATACCAAAGGAGCAGGTTTTCGGAATTATGCCACTCAAACATTTATGTCGGTAAGTACCTACCTACTGAATAAATACAAACAAAAAAAAACTAAAACTCATAATTCTGATTTTTCGTTCTAATGAAAGTCAAAAATAGCTATTAATGTTATTGGGTAATTTATTACAATCCTGTAATTCGTCATTTTTGTTTTATTCTTTCATTTTTATTAATTTTATTCAGGGGCTGGGAGTAAACCGAAAGCAAACTTCTCAAAACAAAATTTAATTAAATTCTTGATGATAAAAAAACTTCTTTCTCATGTGAAACTCCTAAAATATGTTTGTACGACGTATACGCAACGCATACATACTTTTTCTTTCTGTTCTTTAAAAAAGTTCAGGGAATAGCAAAAAGTTTTTCCTTTATCGGAATGTTTTTATTGAAAAAAAAATTTATCGTTTCAGTCATGAGTGTTATGTTTGACGTAATAACTAACTATTGAAGTTTTTGATAAAAATGAAAAAGTTCAAAAGGAATAATAAAACTTTTCAGATTAAATAAATAACAAAAAAAAAAAGTTCTTATGAAGAGTTAGCAATATCGTACAGTTTTTTTTATGAAAATCTACAAATATCGTTCCTTGCTGTTGAATGAGTTTTTATTTAATAACAATAACAAGTTAATTTACAGATTAGGCAGCATTGTAATTAAAGATTACTTAATTGGAAGCCGTAAATTAAACAGAAATATATAAGTACATTTAACATTGTTTCTTGAAGAGTATATTACCAGTAGCGGATCTAGGATTTGGCTGTGGGGGGTGCTTGGAGTTTGGAGATCTAGTTTGTACATATAAAGTTATAATTATAACAGAAAACGAAATTTGACATTATCACTTTCCTTCTTTAATAATAGCCATGTTTTTGTGCCTTTATATCCGCTCCTATAAATATCCGCGCCTTAAAATATTTTCAATATAAAGAACAATAACAAGATTTTGGAATTGATATGTGTTAAACATGGGAATTGCTTTTAAGCAGAGCTAGAAGCCAATCTAGTAGTAGCCCGTAGCGTAATGGTTAGTGCGTTCGACTGTCACGCTGGAGGTCTGGGATCGCTTTCCAGCCTCGTCCACCACCTAAAAACTAAAACTTGACAAAAAACTAGGTATTGACAAATCCTCCAAGAGTATCACTCGTCACGAATAAGTGCTTCTCGTCTAGCTGTTCGGATTCGGCATAAAATTTTAGGCCCCTTCCATTCCTGTCGAAAGGCGCACACATGAATGGTTGCGAGTTGTTAGTCACTAGGCCCTGGTTCTTCATGAGCCGTTGTGCCACCCGATTTATTTTGTTTTTTTTTTTAGAAGCCAATATAAAGGCTCAGCAAAACATGGCAGTATAACTAATTTTATAACTCAAATTTTTAGACAAATTCGTTTATTTATATTGCTTAGTAATAATTGATTAGGTAGTAGGTAGCTTCCTTCATTATGTAAGTGTTTCTTTAAATTAACTGAAGGTTTGCTTTGAACTCCACATTTTTGATAAAATTTCAAAACTGTTTGTAATTGGGTAGTTCAGAAAAATTATATTTAAGTGGTCTTACTGGCAAAAGCTCATAGTGCTCTGACAGTGCCATTCCTCTGAGATCTTATTTTCCTGAACTATAGCCAAACAACGAGTAGAGTACCTGCTTGTTTTGTTCAAACTGTCACTGGAAAGCACAGATATTAATATTTCGCGGATCGAAAAATTAATATTAAAACTTCCAGTCTTTTAGTCGGGCATAAGAAACAGATGCTCTAAAAAATATATATAAAGGGTTTTTCAATAAGAGCGCTACAAAAGTTAAGTTAAATAAAACAAACACAATTTTGAATATCAATAAAATTCTTTATTCTTGTAAAAGTACGTTTAATGCCATTATGTATCAAACTGGATATCTTTTGCATGGCTACCACGGGCACGCTCGCAGAAGTCCAGACGCTGAACCCAATTTTCGACGGTTTTGCAAGCATAAATCGGCCGATACTGCTGCGATTTCAAGTTCGATATTCGTACGAAGTTCATAAATCGTCGCTTGCTTGTTGTCAAAGACCATAGACTTGACGTAGCCCCACAGGAAATAGTCTAACTGCGTCAAATCGCACGACCGAAGCGGCCAAGTGACTGGACCATTTCGTGAGATAACACGTTCTCCAAACTTGGTTTCCAATAAATTGATTGTGACATTCGCTGTGTGGCTTGTGGCGCTCTTAACGCTGAGGCCACTGACTCCGAATTTCGGTAGTAAATTTTAATAATTTCGACTCGTTGCTGGCTCTTATATCTTACCATCATGAAATGGGAGACCGTACTGAAGAGAAATGTCAAAAGAACGGCAAGAAATATGGCGTCGTTTTCTGTCCCTATTGCTCTACTTTTGTAGCGTCCCCGTTGAAAAACCCGATACATATATAGGAATGGTAAATATTCATGTCCACCTGCAAGATTTTTGAATTAGGCTGCTTGACTACAGAATTGCTTAGTACAAAAATATTTTGTATGTACAATTGCCTTGGACCTTTGAAATTTTGAAAACTAACCCCAAAATGAACTAACCCCAGCCAAAGACGTAAGAATCAATTTCTCTTCTATTAAACATTTACACTGAGCTTTACACCACGTTGCTCTCCAATTCTTTTAGCATCAATTGCGTTTCTTTCGTCAACTTAGCTAAGTTTTAAGTGTAAAAAGTTGTTGAATTTGACATGTTAATGTTAAGCCCCGACCACGTTTTTTTTTTTTTAATTATATCTTCAAGCTCAACTTCGGACTGACTGGCCCTAGACTTAAGCCCTTTGGAATAAGGTTAGTTTTTAGGGAGTTATTTGTTTAACCCTGACTACGTTTTTTGTCCAATATTCTCAGGCCATATTAACCACAAGCTGGTTTTTTTTTCCATTTTTTAGGGAAAATTGTCATTGCATGAAACATATCCATTATTCATAGCCCCCCAGTTGCTTTTTGTCGAATTCGCTTCAGGGTTTAGCTTAGGGCTTAGGGTTTAGAAAAAAATTACAACATGAAAATTGTGGTGACGTGAAATAAGGCCCAACGACATAAGACCAAATGTCAAATTTGGCCTAATTTCGCTTTGAAAATGGAAACAATGCCAAATTGGCTTTATTTCTATTTCCAAAACGAAATAAGGCCAAATATCATATGGAAATAAGACCATTGTTTTTGCGAAAACATTTATTGATAACAGAAGCTTTGAAAGCAGACCAACTGACAACATAGGCGCCTGCCAGGCGACTAAACATACCCTAAGCGGAGCGACGGAGTCACGTGAGCGGGACAGAGGACCGGAAAAGGGAGTTAAAATCCTTGAACCCGCGAAGCGGGCCACCCAAAGTACGGTTCAGTTCAAAAACTTTGAAGCAATTGGTGGGCGTTTATGCACTGCAACTTATGAAAACAACATAACGGCGATTTGTTTTGCAGTTTTCAGAAAAAAATCATGAAAACGAAATAAGGCCAAATTGGCCTTATTTCGTTTTCTTAAGCGAAATAAAGCCAAAAATAAAATTTGACGTTATTTCCATTTTAAAAGCGAAATAAGGCCAAATTTTTGATTTTTGGCTTTATTTCGTTGGGCCTTATTTCACGTCACCGTAAATTGTTCAGCCCCAACCACGTTATTTTGTCCATCAAATTGCACACCTTAACAATATTTTAGACGAAAACAAAAATCTACACGTTGTAAATCTTTGCTTTATTAAAAAATTTTTTAGTAATCGGCTGTGGGGGGGGGCTTTAGTCGCTATACCCACCCCCCTAGATCCGCCACTGTATATTACCCAAAGAAAGGTATCACGTCCAATCATTCTTTGCTTCTACGCGCTGGGTTTCAGCACTAACAATAAAGGAAAGGATATTTTTTTCATATAAATTTATCGAAAACCTTCTCAAAAAAGATACCACCACATCAATTAGGTGCATATATTTTAAAATAAAGGGGGGCCATACTTTACACTACCAGTTTTTAATTTTTATAATTTCCATTACTCATCGTCATTATTATCAACATATTTTTTCGCAAAACAATATTTATGGCCCTGACAAAAAAAAGTTTTTAATACTTAAATAGGTGCAATTTAAAAGATTCAATTTTTGTTTTCTCACTTCTCAAAAAAATTGGTGATTTTTAAGAAATTCAAAAAAAAACTAGATTACGCCAAATTCACTTCACAAAAATAAGCGCCACTGTGCAAATTTAGGGTTTGCTTAGGACCTTAACAAAATCCTTATTTATTTTAAGATGCCTCAAGATAAATGCCAAAAACTAGGTTTGATCAAATTGCAACATTTTTTATTACTAAATGGTAACACCAGCAACAAGTATTTTTCAAATGAAGTTGGCATAATTTTAACCAACCAATTTTTAAGCGCAAAAGATGTGAACAAAGTTATTTCCATCAATTAATTCAATTAATTTCCAAATTCAAAATTTGAAGAAAGAGAATTCTACTATTAACTTAGAAGAAATAGGATATTTGGACCTAGTTTTTTTTTCTTCTAAATTTTGAGTATTGAAATTAATTTTTCAAAAACTATCGATTGAAATAATTTTTTTTTAAATAAAAATTCAAGAATGGGTTACTGGGTTTAAGATAAGCTATAGGAAATATTTTGTGTGTGTTACCACTATTTTTCAATAGTGTTGTTTCTACTTTAAGTCATTTTCTTAGCAAATTGCCCCTCGCATCTTAACGGGGGTACATAGAACCCCCTTCCGGCATAATCGTTCTATTCTTTTGACCCAACCTGCATGCTGCAGTGCTTTCATGCATTTATGTCAACCATTCCTTATTTGCCATTATACTTTTGGATAATACTACTTGTTATTCAATGAAAAGTTCTTAAGCGACCTTTTGTCAAATGCGTTTCGGTCCTGATAGCAACTACAGTGGACCTCATCAGTTAGAGTTGTAATTGTAACCTTTCTAAGAAGCAACATTTTAGTCGATGGCTCTAACTGATGAGGTCCACTGTAGTTATTATCACCACCGAAACGCATTGGACTAAAGGTCGCTTAAAAACTTTTCATTGAATTTCATTTAATACAGTCCACTTAAATAAAAAACAAAAACAATATAACTTCTATTGTTTAGGTTTTTTTTTCTTTAATACTACTTGTTATATTTTGTTTTTTTTTTATTTCTAAATTTTGAATTGCTGTATTTTGGAAACAAAACGGTCTACGGAGATGGTTATAGGCTCAAATTGGAGCAAAGTATGTTACTTTGAAATCGTAGATCAATGTTTTTATTTAAAATTCCTTCTTTAGGACTTAAATCACCAATAACTAAAATAAAGCGCGAAAAAATCGCGTTTTTTTATTTTTGACCATGAAGCTGTCGCCGCTCGAGGTCGAACAGGTCCCTTAAACGAACAGATTCTCGCAATCGTTGATCTAGGATTTAATACGGACACTCCCTTGATTGGACGAAAATATTATATTATTGTGATTTTATACCCTCCTTTTCAACAATACTTTTTAATATCTTTTTTAAAATTAAATTTGCACATCATTCACAGAGAGTTTTGCTAAATTTTTCATAATTAAAAATATAAGGAATATTATGACTTCTTCGTGGGCTTTATTTATTTGTTTAAAATTCTATCAAATGCAGAGTTTGGAGTGTGGTTGCACTCCTCTTCAGGCGTGAAGAAGAGTGTTATTAACACTCGAAACGTTGTATCTGATAGAATTGTATGCAATGCACAATCACATATAATCAACAAAAAAAAATAATAATAATCTGTTACAATAGCATATTAGGTGTTATTGCTCCTTTAACTTGAACCACAGTAATTTCGACAACTTGTGCTTTTAAGAGTAAAATGTAAACAAACAGAAATTTGAACTTTTTTTTCAAATTTAAAAAAAATTATATCCTTAGGCTCTTTTCACACACATTAGGTTTCATTCGGTTCGGTCTCTATTCGGTTTGTATTCGGCTGTGCCTGATATGTGTGAAACGATAAAACGGTGCTCTACGGTTTCTATTAGGTTTTTATTTTTGCTGTTTTATCGTTTCACACATATCAGACACAGCTGAATACAAAACAACAAGAGACCGAACCAAATGAAACCGAATGTGTGTGAAACAAGCCTAAAACAGTTCTTCTTAAGAAAAAAAAAGTAAATTTTTCTTGTAGGGACTCACATTATTGTAAAAACTTTGTATTCAGATGTTTTCAAAAATTTGAACCGTTTAGAAGTTATACCTGAAAACCGACCATTTTTGACATTTTACGTTTTTTGAAATGTCGATATCTTCTCAATGATGGGTCGTAAAAAAAATAGTAAAAACCTTTTTTTTGCAAATGTTTTCGATGGCATTTACCGTTTTCGAGTTTAAATCGAAAAACTGATATTTTCGACATTTAACCTCGGATAGCTATTGACGTGTACATGATTTGGCAATAGAATTTTCCCGACAGTATTTCTTATGCCAAAATAAAGATAACTGCGTTTAAAAACCATCACTTTGCTTTTCTTAGCAGATTGGCCATTTTTTTGTACATTTTGCCTGGGAGGTTGGCATCTCCTGTAATCCGACTTCTCGGAGGCGTAATTGTAATTGTTCTTATTAAGGTATAAAATAGCTGTAACAGTATATTTCCTTTAAATTCTTATAATATAATTAAGAAAATGAAGCTGACTGCACGGTTGAACATACGAACCTATCAACAAGACTGCTTTTCTCCACTTATCTAAATAATAATGTCAACGTCTCGTATTCTAGTTCTTACGCGTTTTGTTTTTCATTCCAGAAAATTCGACCTTGAATTATTATTTCCAACGTGCCAAAAGAAATCTCACTTCAAAATCGACTTATGAAAACTTTTTAAGGGTCTAATTAAGGGTCTGCTTTCATTTCCTCTGATCCGCTTTCAAACAAAAAAGACCTTAGTTCTCTTTGATTTGAATTAGTAATTAGCTACCTTCTTCATACAAAAAGAATGTACGAATTTTATAGGCATACCTATTCAAAAACTTTTCACAAAATGAATAATTAATGATTTATTAATTCAAATCATATCGCAACAAAGGACTCATATTTCTTTGATTCAATTCAATTGGTTTTAATTGGCTTTTTCTTCTACACAAAAGTTCCTTTCTTCTGTAATCGGCAAAATGAATAGTAAGGTTTTTTTTTTAATTACGAGTAAAAAAAAGTCAAACTCATCAATACTTCAAAAGAATTTCAACTTCTATCATACTCTCGTAGACTTCCTTTGAATGAAACAATTTTCCAATCAATATAATCTTCAACATCATCTGATTTATTCACATAAAACATAATTTTCTATTGCATATATGTACGTATGCAATATGCATGTGCTTAATTTAATGCCAAGTCAGAGTTTCTATAGAAATGGCAAAAGAAAGGAAATCCTGTTGATCACAATCCGGATGACATTTGACAAATTGCTTGCCTCGCATTTTGATTAATAGTCAACTCTGTGTATAGTAATTGATCTAGGTTCATGCGATGGAAGTGGGGGTGTTCATCCGAATCATATACTTACTCTCCCCGCCCCCTCACTTTCTTTTCTACCACCTAACCTTGTTAAAGTAATGTCAAGGCAAGGAGCTTTGATAAAGTTAACGTTACACTCGAACATCAAGGCAACAAAATAAAAAAAAGAAAACAGCAGGACCATGCCATCTAGATTTTTCATTATTTATCGCTACCACCCTTGGGAAAAAAAGTTTTACTTTCCCTCGATGCAAACTGAATTATTAGTTTTAATTAGATGTTTTTGTTGTTGTTGTTGTTTTAGTTGTAGTAGGTATCTGTAGTGTTTTTATGTTTTTCTTGTTTTAATTTTATTTTTGCTCTCATTTCAGATGTCGCATCCGTGATCTATTACGTGCAACTAATCAGCTACCCGATGGCATTGATACTCTTCGTCTACCAAGGAAACTTCAACGTTATATTGATTTAATGGAGGAATAGTGAGAGGAGGCAGTGGGTGTCATAATAATTAAGTTCTAATAAGAAAACAAAAGTTCGAAGTATTTTTATGAAAATGAGTAAAATTAATATCAGTATATAAATTTGTATATTTATGTAGGTTACATGAAATTTGGCCCCAATGCAACATGGCCGCAAACATAAAATGAAAAATGTCCCCTTAAAATTGTATGGGAAATAACAACCAGACCGAATGAAAACATAGGCGCCTGCCAGGCGACTGAGCTTAACCTAAATGGAGCGACGGAGTCGCGTGATAGGACCCAAAAGGGAATTTAAAATCCTTGAACCCGGGAAGCTGGCCAGGCAAGGAACTTGTTAGGCTCTCCCAAATCGACGAAAAACATTTTTTGTAGGATTGTGATTTTTCTGTTGTTGTTGCTTCTTATATTAATTTTGGAGCAATTTTTCATTTCTTGTTTTGGGAGCATTTTTCATTGGAGCCAAATTTCATCTCGCCATTTATGTATATATTGAAATATAAAAACAAAATAAAAAAAAACTTACTTATATGTTTCTTCACTGACATTGATCTTTCCAGCAACACCAGTTGTCTCTGTGCGACTTGTAAGGTTGACAGTGTTGCCAAATAGGCAATATCGCGGCACACGATTGCCTATTACTCCTGTCACTACTTCACCTGAATGAATACCGATTGTTATTTGCTGAAATTTTAAGAAAAATAAAATATTAAATCTATTTTATTTTTTAACATGAGAAAACGTTTTTAAATACAGATAATGTACCAGGGAATGATTTAAGCAAAAATGAGAATTAATTTTACCTGCAGAAGAAAGTCGCAATTGAATAAATTTAATTGCGGTCTTTCATGATCGGCTTTTATTTATATAGGGTGCTCAAAAGTAAAACATCAATACTTTAGCAGATGATTCTTGTATAGTATTTAGTAAACATGTAGGTAACTTTACTTTGCCTGCACTTCGTCTAATCTTTTTTGTTTACCACTTGCTTAAGAATTTGGTTTGAAGCATTTTTAAGGGATTTCCTAAGGTAGAAATTCAAGGTTTTGTTTTAGCTCATTTAGAAAAGGTAGCTGCCGTCCAACGATAACGGTTTAATCGGTTTAATTAAGTTTTATCGAAAACGGCTATAACGTATTTTATACGTTTGTTTTCAAAAGATTTTTTTATAACTGAAATAAAGTTTTGTTTCTCGTGTCAACAAAAAAAAATTCGAGGTTTTGATCAAAACTAACAATACGATGATGGAGAAGTCCAACAAAGTGTTTTTTGTCAAGACGTCCCTCGGTCTGTTTATATGTAAGTCTGTGAGTCTGTGCATCCTAATGTATATAGAGCTAGAGGCTAAACGGATGGATGGATCGCTTAAAATTTGATGTGAAGTGTTTTTATGTGATTCCCTAGAGGACAAATTCGAATTTTTGTTTTAGCTCATCTAGAACGGATAGCTGCCATACAACGAATTCGGTTTTATCAAAAAATAAAATAAATCGGTGGCACAACGGCTCATGAAGAACAAGGGCCTAGTGACTAACAACTCGCAACCATTCCTGTGTGCGCCTTTCGACAGGATACAATTTTATGCCGAATCCGAACGGCTAGACGAGAAGCACTTATTCGTGACAAGTGATACTCTTGGAGGATTTGTCAATTCATCGCAAGAGGCAGTAGCCCTGAAAAAAACTTTTTAAATTTTAGGTGGACGAGGCTGGGAAGCGAAATCAGACCTCCAGCGTGACAGTCGAACGCACTAACCATTACGCTACGGGCTACTACTTCGGTTTTATCAAGTTTTCTCAAAAAAGGCTCCAACAATTTTGATTAAACTATGTACATTTCATCTTTGGACCAGTTCTAATAATACTGCAAACCATTTTTTTACCAAAAAAATAAGAATAATGGAAATAAAAATATGTTTTTTTTTTAATTGCCTTTTTTTGTACTTATATAGGTACATTCCCTCATATCTTGTATTAGCTTTGTTGATTTTATCATTATTTTGCGATTCAGTACTTTGTATAAATAATTTTTTAACGAAAAACTAAAATCAAAGAAGACATTTTTTTTTTCATTTTTTAACTTTTTTTCAGAATATGTTTGTATTAAATCAAAAAATTCAAAATTAGTATTTTAACATGTTTTTATTACTTTTTTAGCTAATGGTATAAGAATATTAGTTATTAACGGAAATATAAGTTCAAATAGAGTTGAACCAAAATTGGATGAATTTCTGTACTACTTTAAAAATCTTATGAATTCGGAAATATGCCAGTTAAGATATAGCTATGCACTCCCATACAACCACATCCCTAACATTGACTGTGATATTGAACTGTTTGAAGTTTTAGAAGCGCTGAAAACAAGCAAAGACAATAAAGCTCCCGGCTCCAACCAAATTTCTATGGAGTTTTATAAATACAGTAACATGAATTTCCAAACTCTTTTTACAAAGGCACTTAACCATATCTACGTACTGGAAAACTTCCGATGGAATATATGAAATCGATTATTTTTCCAATCTTTAAAAAAGGTGATAAAAATGAAGTTGGAAACTATAGAGCAATCTCTTTTCTGAATTCAGGCTAAAGAATTCTCACAAGCGTTATACAGCAGAGACTGAACTCATGGCTGAATGAGAACTCAATCTTGTTGGAATTCCAAGCCGGTTTCCGTAAGGGCTTTTCCACGGTGGATCACATTTATGTGCTGGCAAATGCTGTTGAGCTGTATATGGATAAACGCAAAAAGGTGTATGCGTGTTTTGTTGACCTTAAAGCAGCGTTTGATTTAATTGAAATTGGATCTCTTCTCTACAGGTTGGCTAACAAAGGACTGTCGTACAAGCTGCTCAAATTTATTGAAGCCATGTATACAGAAAGAAGTGCAGCGATATGGAATGGGGAAATGCTTTCTGCTTACTTCAGTACTGAACTTGGATTAAAACAAGGTTGCGCGCTAAGTCCCACTATATTTTCACTCTACATAGATGATCTGCCGAACGTTTTACATGGTGGTATTCATTTTAATGAATGGAACTTAAAAGTGTTAATGTACGCAGACGATTTAGTGTTACTAGCAGAATCTCCAGAAACGTTACAACTAATGATAAATCATCTTCATGACTACTGTGTGTGCTTTGGAACTTGTCAGTAAACCTTGTCAAATCTAAAGTCATGATCTTTAAAAAAGGAGGGGGAATGCGTGCAAGGAATGAGTGTTGGCATTATGGTGGAGAAAGTATGGAAGTGGTAAAAGAATACGTTTATCTGGGTTTAACTATATCACCTTCACTTAACTTAGAGAAACATCTTGCAAAAAAACTCATGAAGTCCAAGGTAGCTACAAACATGACTTGGAAAAATTGCTTAAGCAACGATTCAGTACCAAACGCAGTCAAACACAGAATTTTCGAAGCAACCTCAAAGTCAATCTTATTCTACGGAGCCCAGTACTGGGGATACAAAGAAAGTGATACGGTTGAAAGACTTTTAGCATATTACCTTAAAAGAACTTTTAAACTTCCGATGACGACACTCTCATATATGCTTCACTTGGAGACTGGGCTACCACCGTTTTACATACAAACTCTAAAGTTGCACGCAGACTATATTTGTAGAACAATTTGTATGGCTGACGGTCGAATGCCAAAAGAATCACGAAATTTGCAATTTCAAAAGGAAATCTGTGGTTTAATGACTGGAAGGAGCTAGCGATTCAGTGTGGGAAGACCTTTGAACTAAATATTGGAAACGTTGAAGAATGTAGAGGGATTTTCTATGAAATCATTGCTGCCATTGACGAAGATATGATGCAAAGATTTTCTATACATCGACAGGCGAGACAATCAGTGCATCGAGAAATTTATTCAACTCTTGACTATTTACTCGAAGACCTGCCCCTGATTTGTAATCTCTGTAATGTGGGAGTGAGAGAAAATACAATGCATTTTCTAGGCCAATGTGCGATATTGAGGGAAATAAGAAGGGTATATTGGAGAGTCAACTATCTTGACAGGAACGGGGTGCTGGACATTTTAAACGGGAAGGACTGGATGAAATTATTCGAGTTTTGTAAGGAGCTGCTTAAATATCGTAAAAGAATCATCAATGAACTTTTCTAATTACTTATATACATATCAACTTTAGTTTTTCGAATTTTTATAATCAAAAGGTTTTAACTACTCAAACTTTGTTTTCTTTTTAAATTTATAATAAAATATTGTTCACTCAGGCAGACGGCTATAAGTCATTGCTAATGAATTGTATGATTTTTAACAAAAGATAACAAATGAATAAACCTACAATTTTAAACTGAACTGAACTGAATATTAGTATACCGTCACAGTTTCTACACCGCCCATGTCTAGCAACATTTTATTTGTTAGCTCCGAGAGCAAGTTCGTGCGATCAAGTCAAATTTTTCATTTTTTTTTTTTTTAATCAAAATCTTACATTACTTTACACTTTACATTAAGTAACCAGTGCATTTATTTTAAACAAAATTGTTTGAGTCGTTTTTAAGATAAGTAATTGGCTTGTATAATGGTCAAATGCGAGATTTCGATAGTTTTGGAGCCAAAAAAATCGATTTCACGTCTTGAGAATCGACCTATAAACCTTACAGACAGACAGAATTGCGGAACCCACTCTTTTCGGATTTTATTTTTAGAACCTGTGTTTATTTAAATCACTTTTGTTCTCCTTGTACATTTTTTAATTTTATGTGTATAATTTTTGATTATATTTTTCCAAGAAACTGTTATGAAGGGTACATTCCATAAACTCGTCTTCAAATTTCTCCGAAACAGCTCAAGTGATTTTGATATATAATTTTTGTATGTATGTCAAGTTAGCGCGACATTTTTGGAAATTCAAAAAGTAAATATGCTGTTAATTCCAACTTCTTAAACAGCAATTTGAATTTTTTGATTTAATACAAACAAATTTGGAAAAAAAAGTTAAAAAAAAAATAAATATATTTTGTTTGACTTTATTTTTTCGTAAAAAAAATTATTTATACAAATACATAGAAGTACTGAATGGCAAAACAGTGATAAAATCAACTAAGACAATAACGAGATATGGGAAATGTACCTGAATAACAAAAAAAAAGGCAATTTAAAAAAAAAACATAATTTTATTTCCATTATTCGTATTTTTTGGTAAAAACATGGTATGCAGTATTATTAGAACTAGTCTAAAGATGACATGTGCAAAGTTTAATCAAAATCATCAGAGCCGTTTTTGAGAAAACATGATAAGCAAAAATCGTTGTATGGCAGCTAACCGTTCTAGATGAGCTAAAACAAAAATCCAAATTTCTCCTTTAGGAAATCATATATAGGTAGAACACTTTTTTGGACTTCTACATTGTCGTTATGTTAGTTTTGATTAAGACCTCGATTTGAACCACTCTGTCATTTGGGACGTCCGCCAAACCTCAAATTTGTGCTTCTGAATGTCTAATGTAGAAATTATAAAAAATAAAATAAATCGGGTGGCACAACGGCTCATGAAGAACCAGGGCCTAGTGACTAACAACTCGCAACCATTCCTGTGTATGCCTTTCGACAGGAACGGAAGGGACCTACAATTTTATGCCGAATCCGAACGGCTAGACGAGAAGCACTTATTCGTGACAAGTGATACTCTTGGAGGATTTGTCAATTCTTCGCAAGAGGCAGAAGACCTGAAAAAATTTTTTTTAGTTTTTAGGTGGACGAGGCTGGGAAGCGATCCCAGACCTCCAGCGTGACAGTCGAACGCACTAACCATTACGCTACGGGCTACGGGCTGTAGAAATTAGTTACAGTTAATCGAGCTGGAGCCTAAATGGGCTTACCGCTTACCGGTTGGATTTAAGTTTGCTATACAACATTTTTTGAATGTGATTCCCTCTACATATTCCGGTATATTTAATCATTAAAAATAATTGATTCCACAGACTTGAAAATATGCTATTTTTTCAAAGGTGTTTTCTCGTGATAACACTTGCAGTTAGGTTGCATAGCTTTCGGCCCGTCATATTTAACATTGAAGGTTTTTAATGAACAACAACCACTTGTGTTGGCTACCACCGAGTATTACATTTTGGCTGGAATTATTGCAATTTCATGGCTGCCAAACTAATCATCAGATTCCTTTTTGGTGGTGCTTAGTCTATAGTTCCAATTTTAATTTATAAATTGTTTTTGCCGTCAACTGGATTCGAACCTAGACCAAGCTACTTCAGAGGCAACTAGCAGTTTGTTAAAGAAAAAGTTTCTTCCCCAATCCAAGATTAAAAAGAAACCCACATAACATAATAATTTAAATTTTAACTCTTAGTTCTGTAGTATATTTATGGTCTTCTTTTTTAATATGAAATAAGTGACTGAATGTTTTCTATGTAAAGTTTTGGAATGTAATAATCTTAGCATGTCTTAGAAGTTCTTGTGTGTCAAATTATAACAAATTTGGTTAAGCCATTTATGAGATATGGGATATCAGAAAAATTGCACAATTTTCTTCAAAAAAACATACTCTTTTATTTTATTTTGATTTTATTTATTTTTGAAGAACCCTTTTGTTTTTATTAATTGCTAATAAGCTGCATGACATAGGTTTATTTTTGCTTAAATCCAGAACTGTGAGGTTAATATAATAATCAAGTAAACGTCTAAGCACTCTATAGTTACACTTGTCATTATTTGTTTGGACACTGTGGCGTATACGTATTAAAAAATATACTTTCGTATAACGTCGCGTGAAATAAATAAAGTAGAAATAAGTTGCTACGCATCAGATAAATAAAAAATAAGAATATAAAGTGGATCTGATACATATAAAGTAAATGATCAGCTCTGCTGGGGAATGATATCAAATTTGAAGCAAAGCGGTCTATGCACTAACGCTCTAGCCGGTGTATGGTGCGCGGCGTACAGACGCAAGACAAGTGATGGCGGAGGTCATGGCGAAAACCATTTGTTTTTAACTTTCTTTACCGGCAAGTAGTAGGTAAATAGGAATTTAAATTTGGTTAAATTAATTGGTTTATCTCTTGGTCTTAAACCCCTGTGGCTTATAGTTTCTCAATAGTCCAGTCATTTAAGCTTAAATTAGGTAAAATTCTCGGAATTCGAGATACCCAGCTGTAAGTCTGTAAATATTTGTATATTGACACCCTTAAAGTTGTCTCAAAACCTACATATGTTAGGGTCTAAGCAACTATTAAATTTCAAGGTCAAAGGTCACAAAAATCGGTTTTTTTTGCCGTTTTTTTAAATATCTCATTTCCTATGGGATTTTTGCTATTTGTATCTATTATCAATATTGTAGAATACCAAATTCTCTACAAATTTTGTTTAAAAAAGTTTTTCATACGGTGAACCGTTTTCGAGATAGAGGGCGGAGAGCGCGCGGTCACAGCATTACTTCAGGTCAACCGGTGCCTCCGTTCGAAAACGCACCATATATAGTTGATGAACTATCGATAAATCAATGATTATAAATTTTTATCAACTATTATATTATATTTTATCATTTTCTTCATGCATTAAATCTATATCTATTCAATAATACTGATAACCGTTTCCTAAAATTAAAAAATAATTTAGGGAAAAACTTAAACCATAATATAATTATGCAGTTATAATAGGACAAGATATTGATTTACTTGTCATTTTAATTGGGTGTACACTGTCTTACGAACAAGGAAAATAAATAAATAAATCGGGTGGCACAACGGCTCATGAAGAACCAGGGCCTAGTGACTAACAACTCGCAACCATTCCTGTGTGCGCCTTTCGACAGGAATGGAAGGGACCTACAATTTATGCCGAATCCGAACGGCTAGACGAGAAGCATTTATTCGTGACAAGTGATACTCTTGGAGGGTTTGTCAATTCCTCGCAAGAGGCAGTAGCCCTGAAAAAAAACTTTTTCGTTTTTAGGTGGACGAGGCTGGGAAGCGATCCCAGACCTCCAGCGTGACAGTCGAACGCACAAACCATTACGCTACGGGGTACTACTATTACGAACAAGGAATTTTCATTAAAAAAGTTGGGAAAGAAAATGTAAAAACGGAACTCGACTAGAAGTTTTGATAACTCCTCATTGTGGCTGCGACACAACTTCTGCGCTTTTTCAAAAGGGAAAAAAATCATTTTAAAAGTTTTTGAGAAACTGAGAAGGTTTGGATGAGCTAGCTGCAGCATTTGAGGAAGAAAATTGTTCGGCCCAGAGATTATTAGAGAGTGGAAATCAAACCTTATTGGCAGTCTATAATACTCCGAAATCTGTGAAAAGTCTCGATCATCTTCGTTATATACATTACGTCAAGTCTACAAAACTTAATAAACCTGTGCAGCTTTCAAATACTCCACCAACAAGTGCAGCTGCTCATCAACATTTCAAAGTTCATTTCAAGTTCAAACTTGGTAAGGGCATGATTTAGAACCCCAGGTATGGGGTTGGGCAATACGAAACGATTTTCTGGAGCCTATCATGACATTTTTACCACCTGCTCCAGAAGATTTGCTAAATACAATTTTCTGCAACTGCAAGAGTGGTTGTGGTTTGCGATGCGGATGTGGATGCAGGAAAGCGGGCCTGCTCTTTATAGCTTGTGACCAATGTAATGGGCAAGCTTGTCTCAATGCTCAACCATATCAGAGCGACATTAACGAAGATGGAACCTTTGACCCCGAAATCGTGGAAGAACTTGAGACAAATGTCGTTGAAGACGATAATGAAGACCAGTTTGAAATTTATCAGCAGCCGGAAGACGACGATGAAGAGGAAGAAGATGATTAAAATTATAAATTGTAGTTTTTGCACCCTTTATTCCATTTTTTTACTTTAACAAAAATAAATGTATTGAATGATATTTTTTAATAAAAAGATCAATTCATAATTTATTTTTTTTTTTCATCATGTAAGAAGTTATTAATATTAATTAGGTTACAATTCAAATATAATTCCTATATTTTCATTAACAGTTCTGCAATTATATGGGCAGGTAAATGTTGTTTAATAAATTAATACTGAATAAAAAGTGGATAAAAAACAAATAAATCGGGTGGCACAACGGCTCATGAAGAACCAGTGCCTAGTGACTAACAACTCGCAACCATCCCTGTGTGCGCCTTTCGACAGGAATGGAAGGGACCTACAATTTTATGCCGAATCGGAACGGCTAGACGAGAAGCACTTATTCCTGACAAGTGATACTCTTCGAGGATTTGTCAATTCCTCGCGAGAGGCAGTAGCCCTGAAAAAAAACTTTTTAGTTTTTAGGTGGACGAGACTGGGAAGCGATCCCAGACCTCCAGCGTAACAGTCGAACGCACTAACCATTACGCTACGGGCTACTACATAAAATAAAAAGTGGATAGGTTAGGAAAAAAATGATTAAATATAATATAATAGTTAATAAAAATTGATAAATATTTATAATCATTGATTTATCGATAGTTCATCAACTATATATGGCGCGTTTTCGACCGGAGGCACCGGTTGACCTGAAGTGATGCTGTGACCGCGCGCTCTCCGCCCTCTATTTTGAAAACGGTTCACCGTATGAAACATTTTTTTAAACAAAATTTGTAGAGAATTTGGTATTCTACAATATTGATAATAAATACAAATAGCAAAAAACCCATATAAAATGAGATACTTACAAAAAAAGCGCAAAAAACCGATTTTTGTGACCTTTGACCTTGAAATTTAATAGTTGCGTACACCCTACCATATGTAGGTTTTCAGACAACTTTAAGGGTGTCAATATACAAGTATTTACAGACTTACAGCTGGGTACCTCGAATTCCGAGGTGAACTTACTATAATGACTGGACTATAAGGTATGTTTTCTCGATACACAACAAGAGAGAAAACTGCAAATCATGCTGTGATTCCAAGTACATACTTTATTTAACACATATAGAGATACAATGATAGAAACAGCTTCACATAAATAAAGGGTTGGAAAAAGTAGCCGATATTTCCGCTTCATTATTGATTTGTCCATTTATTTTTTTCAAAAATTCCGTACTTGCCTTAAATTTTTCTCTCAACATTTGTTTTCTTTAAAATTAATAATTTGTTCTTTGAATTCTGAAGTATCAACACCAACTTTCTCCTTGTTCACGCCAAATGCATTTTGAACCCACAGCAAAAATCTCATTAAACAATAGAAATAAAGAGAGCATTAATAATTGAAAGTTATTTTTTTTTTTTGACGTTGCTGCCGCTCCAACTCGTGTTGCATCTGTTATTCGCATGCGGTCCGAGGTTGGGAACCGGGGCTTTACAGCAAGTAAACAAGCAAGTTGCATAACGATGATACATTCTTGTTAAAGAACTGAAGTTTCAGCCACAATTTTCGTTAAATTGTATTTATTCATTCACATATATTTTTTTGAAGTCGTAAGCCCATTACATATGTATATAACAAAAAATCCTTTCACATTGTACTTGCATACCAATATAGCCATCGTCAAAACTTTACTTGTATTTTTATGTCAATTGCATTACATTGTCATTCGCAATTGCCATCATGAATAAAAACTACAACACAAAGGTTCTATATCCTGCTTACCGACACACAATAATGTCGAGCAGACTACAATCCTATCATTTGCATGGCAAGCAAAAGTTTCAAATTAAATTGTCCACCAGGCTGTGGAAAATTCAAAATCATCATCAAAAAAAAAAAAACTGATAAAGAACCAAATTAAATAAATTTTGCTTTTAGAAGCAAAAAGTTAATGATAAACTTTTCCAATTTGTTCAATTGAACTGAAAAGTTATTTTTTTTACTAGTGTCCTATTCATGTCCAAGTCCATGTCAAAGTGCCGAGTGTCCTTTGTGAACTATGTAGATGTTATAAATACAAATTATTGTTCGTACATCTCTTTTGACTTTTATTTTTTGTCAAAGTATAGGAATCCCAAACTATCCAACCTCCAACGAAGGCTGATAACGATGTCCCACCGCAAACTCAATGTTTTAATTTCTAAAAAAAAGAACTTATCCTTTTACAATATACTGTGTATTTTAAAATGTACATTCCGGTTTAGTTGAAAATTCATACAAAAGCTTATAATACTGGGGACAAACCCCTGTTGCTTTTGATTTGTTGGAACTTTTGTAGATGTGTGTAATTCGATTTGATAAAAGTGAGAAACACTATCTAAACCTCTTATTAGTCCAAAAAGGACATCCAGTGCTAGAGATATAATAAATTTACAATATAGAACGTAACGTTGCTATTGTGAAGAAAAGTTCATCCTTTCTATGGCACATTGAGGGAATAATTTGATTATAACTATGAACAAGTACTCTTCTACTTACCATTGGATTTGGTCCCATGTTTACATTTTTAGCCATGTCCATCATGTCCAGTGCCAGACGTGCTATACACTTTGCATGGTCCTCACAAGGGTCTGGCAGACCCGACACAGCCATATATTTATCACCGACTGTTTCAACCTATGTCAAATGAACAAAAAGGAAAACGGAATGAATAGAAGCCATTTTTTTGTATATGAAGAAATGGAAATTGTTTTGTTTTTCTCAATGAGAAATAATTCTATTTGGTAAATGTGGTGATTTTCATTTCAATTTTTTTTTTTGTTTTTTTTTTTTTTTTTTTTGTTTTTCATTCACTGTTGTCACTTTTTGTAAAGGACAGTTTTTTTTAAAATGTTTGTGGTTTCCCAATAATGAATTTATTGACAATGTTTAAGTCATACACTGGGGCATTTGTGCAGGGACGGACTAGGCCGACGGTATTTCGCCCGAAGGGCTCCTGGTTGAGCAAAAAGTGCCATAGCTGGAGGCCCTAGAACACTGCCCAGAGTTTTGTTGGAGACCCCTATTTTTCTCTAAGTATTCCGTTTACTATAATTACATATAAGTGTAACTCTTCATAATGAGATTTCTTCTATTAAAATCCAGTAGAATCCAGAACACATCAACCATTTGGAGAAGACAAAACTTTTCTTTTATTGATTGCAGAATTTCTTAAAAACAGAATTTTGTGAGCCAGAGAGTTTAAAAAAATAGAATTCAAAAGACCAATTTCGACCCCATAAAGTTCTTCAATTGTTTAATTTACACAAAATAAACCAACTTAAAATTCAGAAATGTATTAAAAAATTATGTTAAAAATTAATAAAATAAAAAAGTGCGTACACGCCCGAGTATACCAAGTTTATATTTGTATATTTAGAGAAAATACAAAATACGGCATAGTTTTATTTGTTCCCATCATTGGATGGTTTGGTCTTTGGAAAAAATCCAGCGAGGTTTTGATACGTAAGAAGAAGATATTATTGGGTGGGAGCCAAAATTTTAATCTGATTAAAATTTTTTTTTTTCTTCAAAATTCTGCTTCCATAGTTCAACTTCTAATAATTCTGCCTTCAAAATTCAGCTTTATAAAATTCTGCAAATAATTAAAAAAGAGGTTGAAAAATGTAAAAAATCTGGCGCTTTTTTATCTACAAAATTAGCTAGTTCCTATACAAAAAATGAGAATATTTATGACCAGTAGGCAAGTCATTTTCCAGAAGCTGAAATTCGTTAACTTGTTTTAGCGGCTGAAGCTGTAGCACGCCGCTTACAGCAGCGCCATTTTGGGGGTGTACTGGGGAACTAAAAGCCCCGGGAGGCCTTTTGTCACCCATTCCGCCCCTGCATTCGTGTCCTTTTTATTGTTTTCAGATATCAAACAAAACAAAATATATACCATTATCCACCAATAAAGATGCCAGGTAGTTTTCAAGTAGATACGCAGAGTTGAGAAAGAATCCAATCATTTTAGTATTGCAGTCAAATCAATTGAATAAAAAGACTTATTTTGAAGTATTTTAACTTCACCTCAATACTTAAACTTTAAAATATAATTCGCAGTCGATTTTGAAGTCTTATAATATTGCAATTATTTTGAGCAGTTAAAAGAGTTAAAGTTACAAGAATGCATTACTAAAGACTTTTTGAATTCTTTGGAGTCTTTTAAAAGTCTTCTACATTGATTGCATTCTTGAAGTCTTTTGATTTCAATAAAAGTACTGCAGTCTTTTGAAGTCTTTTTTTACTACAAGCAGTCTTTTGACTCCCAAAGTCTTTTAACTGCTTGGAGTCCTTTTAAATTTATTCTTCTAACTGCTCAAACTCATTGCAATATTAAAGACTTCAAAATTAAAATCTCCAAAATTAACTGCTAATTACGTTTTGAAGTTATCATACTTAGAAAAAGTATTTAATTGCATTTAGAACAATCAGTCAAATGACTGGGATTTCAAAGAATGAAATACCAAAGCATTGCACTCTTTCCCAGCTCCGAGGTACATCACTCACTACTAACAATTTATTATTATC
Source organism: Melangyna quadrimaculata (assembly GCA_949320155.1). NCBI lineage: Eukaryota > Metazoa > Arthropoda > Insecta > Diptera > Syrphidae > Melangyna > Melangyna quadrimaculata. Next base: position 443,954,438 of record OX439483.1, read on the forward strand.
ATATAGTATGTATATTTTGCGCTTTTTTTCTGTCGACAATTTTTCGAGATGATTTTCGTTTTTGGAAGTTATTTATTTTTATCTTTTTATGATGATAGAAGTTTCTGAGTTATCTGGCAGACGCCACCACATTTTTTTGAAAATAAAAGAATTATAATAATATTTTATATACCGGAATATGAAAGGAAGAAAGGAACAAAATTCTAAAAAAACGAAAAGCATATTCTGGTAGTATTCTAATATAGAGATATTCTTTCTTAAGTCGAACTTCACTAATGTAAGATGCTTTTCGGGCACTATTTTTGTCTGCCATTTTGAAATTCAGAGGTTTAAAACCAATGTGTTACGGTATCTCCTCTTAAATCCTTCTCTTTTTGCTATACGCTCGCACTGTGCTTAAACATTTTAAGGGTAGCAAGAACCCCTATAGTTTGCCATTAGTATAAAAAAAAATTGTAAATCTAAACAGATATTAATAAAAAAAAAACAATCTACGATCTAAAATAAAACTTATCTTTCCGGACCCCTTTAACGAAATCTAAAACTTATTCAAGGTTCTAGAGCTCTTCTAAATTATTTCGAGGTTTCGTTTCTTAAAATTAATTTTTAGTCTAAGAAATTTCAAAAAAAATGCTCCCCTTTTTGATTATCCAAAATCTTAAACTTGTTCTAGTATGGAGAATTAATCGAATGTATTTGTTCCAAGGATTCAATCAAAAATCTTGAAAATAAAAATTCTTAAATTATAGATTTTAAGCCAAAAATTCACTTTAAATGAAAAAATCATGATAAACTTGTTCTGGCCCCCCTTTTCGAAATCCAATATCCAAAAACTTGTTCTAGGGCTCTTATAAATTCAGAAATTGTAGTTTTTCGTAAAATGAGTTTACATTTTGAAAGTGCCAACATAACTTCCTTTATTGAAAAGCGTGCAGTGCAGGCCATAGGGTGTCCTAGCAGGCCGGGAACGATATCATTCGACAGTAGTTGTGATTTTTTTTATTCTTTGAGGTCAGTTCCCAACATGTGAGAAATGTGCGACGTACGTGTGCCATCAAAATATCAACATGCAAATCGATTTTTTGTTAGCTATCGCTCCTTTAATTTCCATCGGAAACAGTTGCTCTAGATTAATAATTTTGGTACCAATTAAAAGAGACAAAATATTTTTATATGGCCCAATTAAGAACCCAAAACTCTAAATTTGTGACATGAAAGAATTTGTCCAAGCTTTGATTGTTTAATCATTTTTTACCCTTACCGAAAACTATGTATATACGTGTATTCTACATGGAAATTTCATCTGCTCGGTGGCGTTACCGTTAATCCTTTTTAATGAAAGCTTGCAATGATTTTCTTTTCTTTTTTTTTATTATGATCAATTAAAGTGGGCGGGGGTCAAAATTCTAACATGTACGAAATAAATCCCAACACCATTTTTGTTTTAATATAGCACACAAACTCAATGTATAAATGTGGCGTCAATAATTTGAAACGGGAAGACGTAACGAAAATGATTGATCTGCGAAAGTAAACAAAACTTACCTCTTTGTATCTTGAACAAAAAAAAAAAAAAAACAAGCAGATACATTGAAATTAGTTAAAAATCAACTCTTTCGTTTGCAATCTATTTTCAAAGGACGCATAGAGTGGCCTTTCATTAAAACGATTTAATAAAAGATACATTTGCTTAATTTATTTGATTCCTCCAAAAGAAAATCTGTTAAGCAACAATCTATGCTTTGAAAAAAATTTAAAAATCAATCGGTTACAGCTTAGTGCCTTTATTTTTCCTACACCATGGTCTCGCAATATATGTACGTAATGATGTGGCTTATCAGCTTCTACCACAATATGGCCCTTGTTTAAATACAAACTTTAACTTCATGTGGTTAAAATTCACCGTCAATAAGCACATCATACATACATGTTTCATTTATCGTAGCCCAGGTTTGGATAGTAATTCGAATTCTAACGAATTCGATGCGGTGTCCGATTCAATCCTGAGAATTGTTTCCCATTATCCGCACAGTGAAATCGTTGTTACGGGCGATTTCAATGTACACAATTCTTCGTGGCTATACTATTCTGGTCAGACAACACCCGAAGGAAGGTATGTCGAGATTTTTGCTGAGTTAAACCACCTGACTCAGCTTGTTGACGAGCCTACTCGGATTCCTGACGTTGCAAGTCAAATCGCCAACACTCTAGACTTGTTCCTTACCTCTGACCCAAATAAATACACTATTAGTGTATTATCTCCTCTAGGCTCATCAGACCATTGTGTCATATCTGCGAATTTCTCGTGCCACCAAACCACAGTTAAAGAAAAAATCCCAAAGAGAACCGTTTGGCAATACGAGAAAGCCAACTGGGACGGTCTCAATAATTTCTTCAAGAGCTTTAACTGGTCACTATGCTTCCTCGATAGTGATGTTGACGCCAGTGCAGATATGATTAAAAACTTGATTCTTTGTGGAATGAGAAATTTTATCCCGAATAGGGTGAAATCTATCAAACCCAAAGAAAACTCATGGTTTGATTCAAGCTGTAAAGAGGTTATTAGGGTTAGAGAAGTAAGCTCCCGTTGTTATAAAGCCAACCCTACTGAGTAAAACCGGAAAAAGTTTCAACAAGCTAGAAAGACCTGTACATTCATATTTGAAGAACCAAATTTTTACATGATCAAAAATTACGGCAAAAAATACTACAATGTCCCAAAGGTAGTAAAAATGTTTGGTCATTTGTTAAAAACATACGAAATAGCACCTCGTCCTCGGTTCAAACGCTCGTCTTCAATGATACTCCTTTTGTCAGCTCGCAACATAAAGCCAATTTGCTTGCAGAACAGTTTGCTGTTAATTCGACGCTGCCAGAAAGTGTTATGACTCCTCCTGTACTTGAGAGCGTAAATGATTTTATGGGACAAATCTTCTTTCGCACTTGTGCTGTTGCTAGAGTTCTAAAGGATCTCGATGTACACAAATCCGCTGGCCCGGATAGTATCCCTCCCATTGTTCTGAAGAGGGGTTCTTCAACGCTGGCAAAACCACTGCGTAAGCTTTTCCATCTGTCCTACTCTACTGGTCTCTTTCCGAGTGGATGAAAAACAGCATTTGTCCAGCCTGTCCCTAAAAAAGGCGTATCTTCTTCACCCTCTAACTATCGACCAATTGCACTTACGTCCCTTCTTTCCAAGGTCATGGAAACGCTGATTAATTTCCAGCTCAAGAAATATCTCGAGGAACGAAAGCTTCTTAATGACCGGCAGTACGGCTTTCGTGGCAATAGGTCCACTGGTGATCTGATCGTATATCTCACCGAACAGTGGAACAAATCTTTACATCGTTTTGGAGAAAGTAAGATTATTGCGCTTGATATTTCAAAAGCGTTTGATAGAGTTTGGCAGCAGGCTCTCTTATCGAAAATGCGCGCAGTTGGTTTCGATGAACCTCTTCTTCGTTGGATTCGAAATTACCTTTCGGACCGTTCAATACAAGTTGTATTGGACGGTTTCAAGTCTGAAATCCACAAAATAAATGCTGGTGTGTCCCAGGGCTCCGTTTTGTCTCCGACTCTCTTCCTTATTTTTATAAATGATCTTTTGTCTGAAACTTCTAATCCATTGAACTGTTTTGCTGACGATAGTATCCTCAGCTTCTCATATTCGCTTACAGATTCACACCCATGTCCTTCGGATGTGGAACTTGAACGGCAGCGTATGATAAGCTCATGAAATTCTGATCTCGACAGCATTGTCCAATGGGGAATCAAAAACCGCGTAGAATTTAATGCTTCTAAAACTCAATGTTGTCTCCTGTCGTTAAAGCAAAACCCACCCCCAATGCCGCTGTCCATGGGCGGCACTTGCATCGAGGAATGACCACATATTTGATGTCGCCAAAAACGCTACTAAGTGTTTAGGTTTTCTCCGTAGATGCAAGAAGTTTTTTCCCCTTCTGATCTGGCTGTGATCTACAAAGCCTTTATTCGTCCAAAACTTGAGTACAATTCTCATGTTTGGGCAGGAGCTCCAAAAGCTCAATTGAGTTTGTTGGACAGAATTCAAAAGAGAGCTTTAAAAATGATAGGCGAAAGATCTATAACAGAAACAATTATATCTCTCGAACACCGGCGTAATGTTTCGTTTCTTTCTCTATTTTATCGCTATTATTATAATCAGTGTTCTAGTGAAATAGCCAGTTGCATTCCTCCCCTTAAAAAATTCAACCGTAATACTCGCGCTTCCAGAAATGCCCAGCAGTTCACCCTCGAGCCCAACTTCGGACGTACTGTAATGTTCAGAGATTCTTTCTTCAGTCGCACCACACGAATGTGGAATGCTTTACCTGACTCGACTTTCCCCTCCCATTTCGATGTGCAAACGTTCAAAACCAATGTGCATCGGTATCTCCTTCTAAATCCTCTCCTACTTACCTAATCGCTCGTGCTGTGTTAAAAACATTTTAAAGGTAGCCATAACCCCTTTTGCGCGCGTGGAATATATAAAATAAATATACAGGGTGTCCCGTAAGTAATGGATAACCCTGAAATGCCGCATAGTAGACTTTATGACCGTCCTGAAAACTGATAAAAAAAGTTCTATCCCAACCACAAGAAAAGTTATATGCATTTTTTTGTTCAGTGCATTATTTTTTTTCTTACTTTACATTTTTGAATACCACGACTACAAATGAATGAGTTCCATCATTTTTTTTTTTGCAAGAATATTTTACACTCGATAATCCGGGTGACGTGCGTTAGGGTACCTTTCCCTATACAGAGTCGCAGCAGAATACGTGGTATCGAAAAAGTTCAATCAAACGTCTTAATTATCAAAAAGCAGGTTCAGGAAAACAGCTATTTAGACCGTTAATTTTTCTGAAGAATGAACAATAAAAACGATATAAATAAGTGTTCGTCGTGGTCTTAATCTTATGAATTAAGATCAAATTACAAAAACTTTAATTCAAAATTTAAAAAAAACTTACGATTTTATGCGTTCTCACTTTCTCAGGATCTTACAATTTACTATTCAAAAAACACAATTAAAATTGAATCAGAAGACTTTTTGTTTGGAGAAAATAACAAATAAAAAATAGCAACCAACAAAATATTTGATGGGTTTGTTAAAGCCCAATACAACAGGTAAAATTCAAAACAAGCTCGAAAATGTAACCGTTTTTTGCACTTTTTTGACATTTTTATCAATAATGCATTCGGCCCTAGCAGTTGAAAGCTTGGATTTATCATTAGGACAACATCGTAGAAACAGCCAATAAATCAAAAATCTGCTATGTTCAACGCTTGGTATTATTTTCACGTTTACTGTGCTAATTTTGAAAACTTTTGTTTTTGCTAAATTTACTCTAGTATTGCAGATTTTTACCAATAACTTGCTATTGACTCTAGATATAATAATAAGTAATACCATTTTGAAATCTGCATTTAACGCGCATATTTTTAAAATAGTTGGCCACTCAGGTATTCATGCATTTTTTTTATACCAGCTATGATTTAACTTTTTCAAAAATTAGTTGTTTTCATATTTTGCATTGAAATTCAATGTTAAATAATTTTTTTCTCTAAGAAGTCCAACAGTTATAATAATTTTCTTCTACTATGTGTTGGCACAAGTAATGTAAAATATTACTGCATTTCAGGGTTATCCATTACTTACGGGACACCCTGTATATAAAAAATCAAAAACCAAGACTAAAACCCTAGTCTAAAGTATTTAGATAGCTATCAAACAAAAAACAAAGAACAAAACCTTCAACTTCAAAACTAACTAAATTTACACTATTTCATTACAGATATTTTTAGGTACTCTTTTGATTCTTTTTTAATAACACCTCAATGAAACTTTCATTCCAAATCTATCATTTTTTCTTAATATTTAACTTGTTGTTCTAAAAAAGTCCCATAAAATAGCATAGATTTTTTTTTTAGATCCAGCGTTAAAAATATTGATAAACTATACCTCTTTCCCTTTACCCATCTTTAAATGACTTTATACCAAATGCCACTGGTGTGATTTTGCGAGACTTTTGATATGCTGTAGAAGATGAAATTCAGCAATTATACCTTAAATAATATTTTATGAATTCATTTTTCACCGCTTACCCATATTAAATTACGCATTTTAATCTTTCCTGGACTATACTCAGCTTAACCAAAAAACAAGCAAACAAAAATAAAAAATGTATTTAACAACTTTTAAAGCAAAAAAGTCGAAGAAGAGCGTGTTATTTTTCACCCAACAGAACGAATATTAAAAAAAAACATTCCGTACCAAGTGCCAGAGTAACACGACACAAGGATCAGCGTCTTATTTTTTCCTATGCTGTTGCGTGTTGGACAAAGCGGATCTAGAAACAAAAATGCTAAGGGAAGAAAGGGATACAAAACAAATTGTATAAGACGGTGAAAGACGTGTTTTATATCTAAAATAATTCTTTCAAAGAGAACGTATGTTCAGCAGTTGAGCAAAGAGCGAAGAGAAGAATGAATTGACGGTGTTCATTCGATAGCTTATGTCTGTGTGCTTGTGCGAATTTTATAATTCAAATTGGTAGGGTTGCATAGTTTATGTTTATGTTTATTTGATAGTATTGCAATTTTTAAAAGGGAAGACGGTAGGAATCGTGTTATATGGACGCCACGCCACTGGTACCTACATTATAATGAAAAAGTGATTATTTTTTTCCTCTGCGTGCAATATCTATAAAACTTTAGAATCTGTCATATACTACCAATCTATATGCCCATTTTTATATCTAAGCATCATTAAAAATATAGTTTTTTATTTGTTTCAAAAATTGAGTTTTCAAAAGTACAGCAGCATTTTTCCCGGAATTAGTTTTTATGTACAGCAATTGTGTTGTTATGTGAAGCTTTACCTTGTTAATATTTTAAAATTACCTTGTAAATATTTGGATTCCGTTTAGAATCAGTTAAGGCATCGAAAAGCGTATAAAGCTCATTTAACATATTCACTATTTTCATAGCACCCTCTGGATCTGTATTCGCCGCACAATACTGCCCGAATCCAACGATTCCTGAAAACATCAAGGTAACCAAGTCGTATCTGAATAAAAAGTGAAATTATACCAAAAGTGTAGGCACCCGCATTAAAATAAATTGAACTTTACATTTTTTTTTCTTTCAAATGCAAACAAAACACAAACTCACCTTTTCGGTGCAACTGGCCTCTGATGCCTCAATTCGTTAGCTACTGACTTTGGTAGTACAGAATATAAAAGCCTGAAGCAAACATAAACAAATTCTTTGATTCACACTTTTTCCTTATTTTTTTTTTCACTTCATGGAGACAAAAAAAATACCATACCTGTCTGTTTTTTGTTTTTCACTTTCTAGTTCCCTGTAAGTTTGTTGCAATTTATCCGTTAGCATTTCTAAATTCCTTGTCAGTTTGTATTCGGCTTCGAATTTTTCGGATAAAAGGACCAAGTCCCTGGTAGCATCGTGTAATGGAACGTCTGATATGTATAGACCCTTTCTGAAAACAAGAAGAAATAAAAATAAAAATCCAAGCAAAGCAAATTGGAAAGGATCAAGATTATTTTGCCAACAGGAAACGACAATGGCTTTATATGGACAAAACAAAAGAAAAATCCATTGAATTAAATACAACCGTGTTCAGCAACAAAGTGGTGGATAGAAAAAGGATGTTTAGCCTGACTCTGTCCGCATTCAAATTTAGTAACAAAAAGGAGCGAACGACTACAGTAGTTGTTGTTGACTAAGACAGAGTTGCCAATATGTCTAGACGCTTTGGAGATTTTTTTTTTTTAAATGGGGGAAAAATAGGGCCAGGTCAAGCATTCCACATTCTTATTGTGCGACTAAAGAAAGAATATCTATATTTAACGGTACGTCCGAAGTTAGACAGGCTCAAGGGTAAACTGAGGAGCATTCCTAAAAGCGCGAATTACGGTTGAATTCTTTAAGGGGAGAAATGCAGCAGACTATTTCACTTGAACACTGTTCATAAAAATAGTGTTCGAGGGATGCTATTGTTTCCGTTATTGTTCTAGCACCTATCATTTTTAGGGCCCTTTTTTAAATTCTATTCAACAAGCTAAGTTGAGTAATAGGAGCACCTGTCCATATAAAGTGAATTATATACTCAAGCTTTGGACGAATAAAGGTTTTGTAGATTGCAGCCAGATCATAGTCACAAGCATCCTTGCTCGATGACCCAATTAACGCTGTAATGCGCCGTTTTGATACCATAACTCGTTTGACCTGTGGGTTAAAAGAACATTTTTAAAGAAAAAGAGGGTATTTGGTGATAGATCTCCCAACGGATCATCGCCTACGCCCGAGTTCAGCTGCAGTATGCTACGCTAAGTAATTTGCTGATTTGCCCGGGATGCATACGATCTGATCCCTTAGGGTGATCGTCTAGTCGCACACTCGGATATGGTAATCTCTGTACACCTCCGTCTGTTTGCACAACATGACTTGTGGTTACCAGAGAAAGTACCACCCGCCTGTATGACCAGACGCTTTTATTGGATTTAGACATGTGATGAAACTTATTAAGGATTTGGACATAGGAAAAACACCCGATAGGACCAAAGTTCGCAACTAAAAACCATCTACACTGTGCCAACTAGGCAACTTGTTGACTGGTATTGAAGCGAAGGTTGGCACAACCGTGTGATCCTCCGGTCCTCGTGCACCATGAGCCACCTTCAAAAACCAGTAGTCTGCTAGCTCACAGTCATAGGAGTTTGGGGAAGAAAATGGTGCAAAAGGAAACCGAAGTTAATTCTAGATCCATTGAAACATTCCTGAACTTGAAAATAGGAAAACACTCAAAAGGGTCGAAGTCCGCAACTAAGACCCATCTACACTGTGCCACCTAGGCACTTGTTGGCTGGTATTGAAGCGGAGATCGGCCCAATTGTGTGATCGTCCGGTCCTCGTGCACCATGAGCCACCTTCAAAAACCGTTAGTCTGCTAGCTCGCAGTCATAGGAGTTTGGGGAAGAAGACGGTGCAAGAGGAACCGAAGTAAATCCTAGATCCATTTCGTCGCGTTGAGGAAAGAAGTCAAATCTTTGATCTTCTTTCCGGAGATTTCGTTAAGGTCGGCAAAAAAGGGCTTCCCAAAAGATTGTTGCCTCATTCTGGCCAAAGCGGGACATTTACAGAGGAAATGAAAGACTGTATCCTTTTCCTGCTGGTCCCCACAACTACGACAGTGAGTATTGTAGGGGATGCCAAGCTTCGCCGCATGTTCTCCTATTGGCCAGTGTCCAGTGCATGTTGCAACAATCCTTGCTATGTCTCGCCTGGGTCTGCACATTAGGTTAATAGTTCGGGATTTATTATAGGTAGGCCAGATTTTTCTAGCAATAATGCGGTTAGTTAAACTATTCCACCTACGATTAGATTCTGAGAGAAAAATTGAGAATATATTGCCCTTCATAACTCCAAGAGGAATACTGACTCTTTCCGCAAGTGAGTTATGAAGGGCTGAACCTTGCCTGGCCAGCTCGTCAGCCCGCTCATTCCCCTCAATGCCACTGTGACCCGGAACCCAGATAAGAGTGACCCTGAGGTTAGTGTTCAGACTCAAAAGCTCTTCCTGGCATTGTCGTACTAATTTTGAGGATGATGTAGCCGAATTAATGGCTTTGACAGCCGCTTGACTGTCTGAGAAAATAGCTGTATTTCGGTTCTGGTTTGGATTTTGTTTTGTTTAAGTAGCTTGCATGCTTCCCTGATCGCCAGTACTTCAGCCTGAAAGACACTAGCAAAGTCAGCCAGATCATAGGGCGTAAAGAATTTCTTGCATCTTCGGAGAAAACCTAAGCACTTACCAGCGTTTTTGGCGCCATCAAATATGTGATAATTCCACATAAGGTGGTCTGTGAAACACATACCGAGAACTGAGAGCTTTTCGGTTTCCCCGATGCAAGTGCCGTCCATGGAAAGCGGCATTGGGGGTGGGTTTCGCTTTAACGACAGGAGACAGCATTGAGTTTTTGAAGCATTAAATTCTACGTGATTTTTGATTCCCCATTGGACAATGCTGATGTTTAGATCAGAATTTAATGAGCTTATCATATGCTGCCGTTCAAGTTCCACATCCGAAGGACATGGGTGTGAATCTGTAAGCGAATATGAGAAGGTGAGGGTACTGTCGTCAGCGAAACAGTTTAATGGATTAGAAGTTTTAGATAAAAGATCGTTGATGAATATAAGCAAGAGAGGGTCAGTGACAAAACGGAACCCTGGGGCACACCAGCATTTATTTTATGGATTTCAGACTTGAAACTACACTTAAGATGTTTAAAACACAGTGCGAGCGTTAGGAAAATAGGGAAGGATTTAAGAGGAGATGCCGATGCACATTGGTTTTGAACCTCTGAATATCAAAATGGCAGGAAAAAATAGTGCCGGGTTGCAGTTCGACTATTGTTGCACGCCTTTTGTTAATAACTTATTGTATCTAATTATATAACAAGGGTTAAATTCCTTATATGAATTCTCAAAAAAATGAGTTGCAAATTTAAATAGTAGCGCTTAATAGTATATAATAGTATTGGCAACCATAAAATGGGTACGACCATTACAATTTTGTTTTCACGCACACTATAGCTCAGCTTTTAGGCGTGTTTTATACTCTTGCTGCATATATTATGTGGTATCGTTAATGCTATACTGTGAGTCATATAGGAATATACAATACATAATATTTTGTTTTGTTTTCCTTTTTTCCTTTCAGTGTTTTTGTTTTCCTATGTTTTTTTTTCGTAACCAACAATGTTTCACATAAATCACATTTCCAACTAAAGAAAGCTTCTATTGTTAATCCGCAGTGCTTCCTGAAAATTTTGTATTTTGTTCTATTCCCAGGATGAATTATTACTTTCATTTCGAAATATGCAAAGATTTTTTTGTCTCTATAAAATTGGATAATAAAAGTCATCGAAAAAAAAATTGTGTCCATAAAGCGTAATTTAAACAAAGGGTCAGATAAAAAAGGTATTTTTTAGCCTTAGATTAAAAAGTCGTAGAAGCGAAAATTATTAAAACTGAGTTCAATATTTTTGCCATCATAACAAACCCTAGTAGGTTCATAAAAATGGTTTTCGAACGATAGGTATGTGCTAACTGTTTTCAACAAAAAAAAATAAATAAATTATAAAAAAATGTACTGTTTACGCCACAAGCAACCTACTCTGTTACTCTTATCTGTGGCCACAAGGAGAAGCGACATAAGTCACTTTTTGTATTTTTTCAGGAGAGTAGTTTGAACATTTGCTTTGCGTTCGCAAAAAAAGTAACAAACATACTGAAAAAGTAATAACGCAGAAATATGCAAGATGTTGTTAAAAATTATTTTCTTTTAAAAAATTTTAATTTTTTTTTGTTTTATTTATAGGTTATAATAAACAAGACTTATGTTGTTTTTCCTAATGCAGTTTTGTCAATATTTAGATTTTAAGTTGACTTGTGTCTTTTTGCCGTACTGGGATTTAGTAAATTATGTTGTTTAACCCTTTCGGTACGGATGTGGTACAAGACAAAGAACATTTATATGGACTTGTATCACATCCGTACCGAAAGGGTTAAGTCAACTTATGTAACTTTTCTAAAACAGAACAGGACAATCGATCTATGTCGACTTTTGTGCCCTTTTTCCAAAACATATTGTTCATAAATGCGAATTGCAAAAGAATACAAAAAAAAAGAATAACGTATTATTTTATGAATTTGACCAAATTTTTTGTGTAACTTTTCCACTGTGATTATTTAGGCTCTTTTGGTCTATTTGTAAAAAGTGCGAATAAAAACAACCTTATTCCATTATTTTCCCAACGTTTCGTGAGTATTCCTCACTTCTTCAGGGGTTATATTTATTCAATCTAATAAAACAAATCTAATAAAATCTAAATCTAATAAAAAAAAAATAAAAAAAACAACATTTTTTTTTCTCTCTTACTTGATTGTTACAAAATTACATACTCTGCTTCATATATCCTACTATTGCATCATTCCCGGAGACGGCACTGACACAAAATTGAACATAAAAACAAATAAATAATAAATTAAGAACAATCTAGAAAAAAAATAATCAAATACAAAATTAACAATGACACTTATATCACAGTTGAGCTCAGGTACTTTTATTAAATTGCTACAGCATAGCTTTGTTTAATGCAGTCGGTGTCTTCTATTCTAAGACTCTCAAGAGTAAGTCTTGTATTGAAGCTCGATTCACAATGCGACGTGAAAACGTGACGAGAGGGTGACGTGAATCGCTGTCATTTTTTTCTAGTTATAAAATCGTTCCCCAATTCACAATGCGACGAGTTTCTTGACGACGAGTTTTTTGACAGCGTTAAATTATTTAATATTTTTGTTCTTGCTGTGCAGTGTGCGTTCAAAATAATGAAAAAAATCAAACTGAAATTACTTTAATTATTTAAATATTATAATTGTGTTTGCCCATTGGGCTGGTGAAATGATTTTCGGCTAAAAATGCAAAGAAATTAAAAGAATACAACATTATAATATTGTCAACACAAATAGATCTATAAATATAATTTCATTGTCAACAAATTTATATTTATTTTTGTTAATTTACACTTATATGTTGTTTTCTTTATTTTTTTCTACAATTTCACAAAATTCACCATCAGTCAAATATAAAAAAAAAACATAAAAACGTCGACGGGAGCGTTTTTTTTCAATTTTCCCAACTCCGGCGTGACGTGACGACGAGAAACGTTTCATTGTGCATACCCTGGCATTTCCTCGTATACTTACATGATTTGAAATAGGCTTGACAACTACGACGAGTTCTCGTCACGCTCACGTCGCGTTTTCACGTCTCATTGTGAATAGAGAATGAGTTTGCTCTCCTTGTCCAGTATTTTTACATTTTTAAAATCCACCGAGCAACAACATAACGTGGTCACGGTTGCCATTTGGAAATAAATCTTGTGACCAAAATTGAAAATAAAAAGGACCAAAACGAGTAAAAAGTGACCAAAATAGTTAAAATCTAAAAACTTCATAGCACACCGAAAACTAAAGTTAGCCATATTTTTCTCATTTATCTATTATCATAAATAATTAATTAGAAATTAACAAAAATAAATAAACAAAAAGGTACAACATAATTCACAAAATTACTTTAAGGGCAATGTGATCACCCCTTCATCATAATAAAGTTAAGACCGCACAAGGTGGAACTGCACGGCAGCGGAACTGCGATTCACAATAATTTGTATGAAATTTTATGAAGTTCAGTTGCCGCTTACAATTTCATGCAAATAATATTTTGCCGCGTCCCGACGCGTCGTGAAGTGTAGTTCCGCTGCAGTTGTGTGTGGTCTAACCTTAAAAAACATAAATAAATAAACATAAAGGTTTATTTACTAAATCACATTTTTTTACAGCATTTTACATTAAATTCACAATATTTTTTTAAATCAATCAATACGAAATTGCGTATAGTTAAATTGAATCTACTAAAATGTACACACATAGGGGCGTATTGATAGTCATTTTAGAGCTGGTTCTAAGTTAAACATAGGTTTAGTTGAATTTTCTGACGTTTATTTTATTTTTTAAGTTCATATTTTCAAAATATTTGAAGCTATTTGTGTAGTATTATACCAAGTTTATTTTCTTATACAAATATAAAACCAACAATTTGTAATTAAAATCGGTCTGTATTCCTTGAGCCAAAATTGTCTTAAACTGTAGTTTAGTTAAACCTGGGTCTATCTGCGACTATGAATATGCCCCATAATATCTACTTATTTAAAAAAAAAAAAAGATTTCTGCCGACCAAACGCTATGTCACATGTTTTTTATCCTGAAGCTCTTTGGACAACATAATATTATTAATGTTGTCAAAGTTAAACTTTCTTTCAGCAGCAGCTGAGCTGTGTGGTTACGACAATAACAAACCTTTAGCAATGTTGTTTTAATTTTACAAGAAAGATTTATTAATATATCCTATTACTTGCCTATCCATTTTGTATGTTTTGTTTTCAACAAGAACCAACAAAACCAACAAGCGAAATAGACAGAGACGCTTAAACCCAAAAATATTTCAAACTTTCCATCTGTCAATAAATTGTCAAATGAAGTGGTCGTGGATGGGTTATGCAGTGCGTTCAATTTAATACATGCAACGTTTACATAGGAGATGAAAAAAAATTGCACTTCATTTTGAGAAAATGAAAATTAAAAGTCGAGTTTTTTTTTCATACAAAAGTGACCAGATGGATAACAAAATGACCAAGTGTAAAAAAATGACCAAATTAAGTCACAAATGACCAACGTGGCAACCGTGAACGTGGTTTATGAAATAATGAAATTAAATGCACTGGAAAAGAGAATGAAGACTGCGATCTTGTGTACATAGGACAAACAAAGAGAAATTTAGCAACTAGACTAGCGGAACACGAAGCGGACGTAAGAAAACATAAAGAGACAACAGGGCTTTCGCAGCATAGAGCAAGAAGAGGACACTCGATAGTAGCCCGTAGCGTAATGGTTAGTGTGTTCGACTGTCACGCTGGAGGTCTGGGATCGCTTCCCAGCCTCGTCCACCTAAAAAAAAAAACTAAAACGTTTTTTTCAGGGCTACTGCCTTTTGCGAGGAATTGACAAATCCTCCAAGAGTATCACTTGTCACGAATAAGTGCTTCTCGTCTAGCCGTTCGGATTCGGCATAAAATTGTAGGTCCCTTCCATTCCTGTCGAAAGGCGCACACAGGAATGGTTGCGAGTTGTTAGTCACTAGGCCCTGGTTCTTCATGAGCTGTTGTGCCACCCGATTTATTTTTTTTATTGAGCTCAACTGTGATATAAGTGTCATTGTTAATTTTGTATTTAAATATTTTTTGGTAGATTGTTCTTAATTTATTATTTATTTGTTTTTATGTTCAATTTTGTGTCAGTGCCGTCTCCGGAAATGATGCAATAGTAGGATATATGAAGCAGAGTATGTAATTTTGTAACAATCAAGTAAGAGAGAAAAAAGATGTTGTTTTATTATTTATAAACTTAATTAATTTTGTTTTATTAGATTGAATAAATATAACCCCTGAAGAAGTGAGGAATACTCACGAAGGTTGGGAAAATAATGGAATAATATTGTTTTTATTCGCATTTTTTAACAAATAGACCAAAAGAGCCTAAATAATCACAGTGGAAAAAAGAATAACGTTCAATGAAGAAGTTCAATTAGAAAGTACAAGTGACTTCAACTCCAGAAATAATTGTGCTTCGCCCAGGTATAACAGTGGGCTCTTCAGTCAGTCTGTTATACCTGGGCGAAACACAATTATTTCTGGAGTTGAGGTCACTTGTATTTTCTAATTGAATTATATTCATTCACTTCACTTAAAACAGAAGTAATTTCAATATTTTAATATTTTAATTTCTTCATCTTCTTATTGTTCAATGAAAAGACTAGGGCTGGCCACGAGGCGAGACTCCGCGAGACTTTTGCAAGTCTCGTCTCGGTCTCGATAAAATCGAAAATTTTCAGTCTCGTCTCGGTCTCATGACGGTCTCGTTTCGGTCTCGTATAATTAAGTCTCGTCTCGGTCACGTCTCCGAAACAAAACGATTTCCGGACCACCTGATGATTATTGGAACGAAATATTTTCGAATATAGTTTGAATACGTGCAGAAGAAAGTAAATATTTAACTGGAATTGGATTTTTTAATTAATTAGACTCTTTGTAAATTTTGGTCTAAATATACAGTCTCGTCTCGGTCTGATCTCGGACCGAGATGGAGACCGAGATGGAGACCGAGACTTTTCTCGTCTCGTGGCCAGCCCTAGAAAAGACTGAATGACGCAGCAGACAATGCTTCTTTACTTCATAACTATAGTAAAAATCGACAATGACAACAACTAATATAAAAAATGTTTAATTTAAGAAATTCACAATTATTAATTCGTTTGTTTAAATAGTAAATTTAAGTGAACTACATTTATTTTTATTCATCAGGGCCCAGATCACGTAGGACTAAAACTATTGTTCGATTGAACGATCGTCGCGTCTTCTTGACGATAGCTGCCTGTACACACGCATACACATATCAAAATATAGAGAGAATAAAATAAAAAAATCGGGTGGCACAACGGCTCATGAAGAACCAGGGCCTAGTGACTAACAACTCGCAACCATTCTTGTGTGCGCCTTTCGACAGGAATGGAAGGGACCTACAATTTTATGCCGAATCCGAACGGCTAGACGAGAAGCACTTATTCGTGACAAGTGATACTCTTGGAGGATTTGTCAATTCCTCGCAAGAGGCAGTAGCCCTGAAAAAAAACTTTTTAGTTTTTAGGTGGACGAGGCTGGGAAGCGATCCCAGACCTCCAGCGTGACAGTCGAACGCACTAACCATTACGCTACGGGCTACTACAAAATATAGAGAGAGCAATAGTTAAAAGGACGATCGTTCAATCGAACAATCGTTTTAGTCTTTTTAGAACGTAGAACGAACTATGGTCTGAATAGTCCGTTAAATCAACTGATTTCAGTGTTTAATAAATATTACTTCATGATTTTTTCAGTAAATGACAATTTTAAAAGTATGAAATTTAATAATAACTTTTTCAATAGTAGTATAACATAATATAAATGTACATATATAAATCTAAGAAAAATATTGTAAACTTTAACGTTAGTCTTTAACGCATTAAATAAATAACAAAAATAGTCTTACGCGATCTGAGCCCAGTATATTCTACATCGCTATCAAATACACAGCGCATGAGGTTAGAAACAGTAATTTTTGAAAAGTTAATATCAAATTTCTCCTGTTCTACGGAAAAGAGTTCGAAATTGTGTATGACACAAGAGGAACTGCTAAATTAGCCAAAGAAAAAAAGTAAACGCCAGTTAAGTGAATAGATATTTTTAAGTAATTTTATCGTTTCATAAGGTTAGAAACATATACAAAAAATAATGAAAGAAGATGTTTTTGTGTTTTTTTTTTTTAATTTTAAGATACCGATGCGTTTGCTAATAATATGTGCTACAGTCAGATTTCAAAATAACTTCAAAAAATCGATCTTCAAGGGAGTTATACAGTAATTCCAAATAGTCAAGTGAAATTTCACTCAATGGCAACTTAATGTCGCGTAGAAGTTGAAGTTCAGCGAATAGGGGGTTAGGGCAGCAACAGAGCTTTTTGGCTTGAAATTAATGATTTTGATTGAAAGTTATGACTTGTGTTAGAGTATGAATAGCGGCATTATTTGGTTGAAACTCCATGGAGTTCGTCCAATAAGATCGTTGGTTTGAGGAAACACTGATTCTAGTGAATGCTTTGTAGTGTATCATGATGACTGGAAACCATTGGTCTTGGTACTTTAAACCACCAAGTTTATCGTTCCAAGGACATTGCCTCCTTCTATGTTGTGGTAACAACGGTTCAGAAATTGATCATCTTT